>CP144694.1:5442107-6642107 GCA_036885675.1 Vigna mungo
TGTGTTTTGGGGGTGGAGAGTTCATTTTGGGGACCCCAGATACCATTGAGGGAGGTGTTGTGTTCACATAAAGTGTTTTGATGAAATCCAAAGTCAAGTGGCTTGTAAATGGGTGGTGTAAACGTTTACCAATAGGTGGTAAACGTTTACGCGAGAGCTTTCTTGAATTTGTACAAAAAGTCCCTCACAAGTGACCACTTTTTTGTACACAGGGGACCAAGATGTCTATTTTGAATTTTTTGGCAAACTTCGCATGGGTTTTTGATTTTTTTGGTTTTAGGTTGTGTTTTAGGGGTGGAGAGTTCATTTTGGGGACCCCAAATACCATTGAGGGAGGTGTTGTGTTCACACAAAGTGCTTGGATGAAATCCAAAGTCAAGTGGCTTGAAAATGGGTGGTGTAAACGTTTACCAATAGGTGGTAAACGTTTACGCGAGAGCTTTCTTGAATTTGTACAAAAAGTCCTCTACAAGTGACCACTTTTTTGTACACAGGGGACTAAGATGTCAATTTTGAATTTTTTGGCAAACTTCGCATGGGTTTTTGATTTTTTGGTTTAAAGTTGTGTTTTGGGGGTGGAGAGTTCATTTTGGGGACCCCAAATACCATTGAGGGAGGTGTTGTGTTCACACAAAGTGTTTGGATGAAATCCAAAGTCAAGTAGCTTGGAAATGGGTGGTGTAAACGTTTACCAATAAGTGGTAAACGTTTACGCGAGAGCTTTCTTGAATTTGTACAGAAAGTCCTTCACAAGGGACCACTTTTTTGTACACAAGGGACCAAGATGTCAATTTTGAATTTTTTGGCAAACTTCGCATGAGTTTTTGATTTTTTTGGTTTTAGGTTGTGTTTTAGGGGTGGAGAGTTCATTTTGGGGACCCCAAATACCATTGAGGGAGGTGTTGTGTTCACACAAAGTGCTTGGATGAAATCCAAAGTCAAGTGGCTTGAAAATGGGTGGTGTAAACGTTTACCAATAGGTGGTAAACGTTTACGCGAGAGCTTTCTTGAATTTGTACAAAAAGTCCTTCACAAGTGACCACTTTTTTGTACACAGGGGACCAAGATGTCAATTTTGAATTTTTTGGCAAACTTCGCATGGGTTTTTGATTTTTTTTGTTTTAGGTTGTGTTTTGGGGGTGGAGAGTTCATTTTGGGGTCCCCAAATACGATTGAGGGAGGTGTTGTGTTCACACAAAGTGTTTGGATGAAATCCAAAGTCAAGTGGTTTGAAAATGGGTGGTGTAAACGTTTACCAATAAGTGGTAAACGTTTACGCGAGAGCTTTCTTGAATTTGTACAAAAAGTCCTTCACAAGGGACCACTTTTTTGTACACAGGGGACCAAGATGTCAATTTTGAATTTTTTGGCAAACTTTGCATGGGTTTTGATTTTTTTGATTTTAGGTTGTGTTTTGGGGGTGGAGAGTTCATTTTGGGGACCCCAAATACCATTGAGGGAGGTGTTGTGTTCACACAAAGTGTTTGGATGAAATCCAAAGTCAAGTGGCTTGAAAATGGGTGGGGTAAACGTTTACCAATAGGTGGTAAACGTTTACGCGAGAGCTTTCTTGAATTTGTACAGAAAGTGGACCACTTTTTTGTACGCAGGGGACCAAGATGTCAATTTTTAATTTTTTGGCAAACTTTGCATGGGTTTTTGATTTTTTTTGTTTTAGGTTGTGTTTTTGGGTGGAAAGTTCATTTTGGGGACCCCAAATACCATTGAGGGAGGTGTTGTGTTCACACAAAGTGTTTGGATGAAATCCAAAGTCAAGTGGCTTTAAAATGGGTGGTGTAAACGTTTACCAATAGGTGATAAACGTTTACGCGAGAGCTTTCTTGAAATTGTACAGAAAGTCCTTCACAAGGGACCACTTTTTTGTACACAGGGGACCAAGATGTCAATTTTGAATTTTTTGGCAAACTTCGCATGGGTTTTTGATTTTTTTGGTTTTAAGTTGTGTTTTGGGGGTGGAGAGTTCGTTTTGGGGACCCCAAATACCATTGAGGGAGGTGTTGTGTTCACACAAAGTGCTTGGATGAAATCCAAAGTAAAGTGGCTTGAAAATGGATGGTGTAAAAGTTTACCAATAGGTGGTAAACGTTTACGCGAGAGCTTTCTTGAATTTGTACAAAAAGTCTTCCACAAGTGACCACTTTTTTGTACACAGGGGACTAAGATGTCAATGTTGAATTTTTTGGCAAACTTCGCATGGGTTTTTGATTTTTTGGTTTTAGGTTCTATTTTGGGGGTGGAGAGTTCATTTTGGGGACCCCAAATACCATTGAGGGAGGTGTTGTGATCACACAAAGTGTTTGGATGAAATCCAAAGTCAAGTAGCTTGAAAATGGGTGGTGTAAACGTTTACCAATATGTGGTAAACGTTTACGCGAGAGCTTTCTTGAATTTGTACAGAAAGTCCTTCACAAGGGACCACTTTTTTGTACACAAGGGACCAGGATGTCAATTTTGAATTTTTTGGCAAACATTGCATGAGTTTTTGATTTTTTTGATTTTAGGTTGTGTTTTGGGGGTGGAGAGTTCATTTTGGGGACCCCAAATACCATAGAGGGAGGTGTTGTGTTCACACAAAGTGTTTGGATGAAATCCAAAGTCAAGTGGCTTGAAAATGGGTGGTTTAAACGTTTACCAATAGGTGGTAAACGTTTACGCGAGAGCTTTCATGAATTTGTACAGAAAGTCCTTCACAAGGGACCACTTTTTTGTACACAGGGGACGAAGATGTCAATTTTGAATTTTTTGGCAAACTTTGCATGGGTTTTTGATTTTTTTTGTTTTAGGTTGTGTTTTGGAGGTGGAGAGTTCATTCTGGGGACCCCAAATACCATTGAGGGAGGTGTTGTGTTCACACAAAGTGTTTTGATGAAAGCCAAAGTCAAGTGGCTTGTAAATGGGTGGTGTAAACGTTTACCTATAGGTGGTAAACGTTTACGCGAGAGCTTTGTTGAATTTGTACAGAAAGTCCTTCACAAGTGACCACTTTTTTGTACACAGGGGACCAAGATGTCAATTTTGAATTTTTTGGCAAACTTCGCATGGGTTTTTGATTTTTTTTTGTTTTAGGTTGTGTTTTAGGGGTGGAGAGTTCATTTTGGGGACCCCAAATACCATTGAGGGAGGTGTTGTGTTCACACAAAGTGCTTGGATGAAATCTAAAGTCAAGTGGCTTGAAAATGGGTGGTGTAAACGTTTACCAATAGGTGGTAAACGATTACGCGAGAGTTTTCTTGAATTTTTACAAAAAGTCCTTCACAAGTGACCACTTTTTTGTACACAGGGGACCAAGATGTTAATTTTGAATTTTTTGACAAACTTCGCATGGGTTTTTGATTTTTTTGCTTTTAAGTTGTGTTTTGGGGGTGGAGAGTTCATTTTGGGGACCCCAAATACCATTGAGGGAGGTGTTGTGTTCACACAAAGTGTTTGGATGAAATCCAAAGTCAAGTGGCTTGAAAATGGGTGGTGTAAACGTTTACCAATAGGTGGTAAACTTTTACGCGAGAGCTTTCTTAAATTTGTACAAAAAGTCCTTCACAAGTGACCACTTTTTTGTACACAGGGGACCAAGATGTCAATTTTGAATTTTTTGGCAAACTTCGCATGGGTTTTTGATTTTTTTTTTGTTTTAGGTTGTGTTTTAGGGGTGGAGAGTTCATTTTGGGGACCCCAAATACCATTGAGGGAGGTGTTGTGTTCACACAAAGTGTTTGGATGAAATCCAAAGTCAAGTGGCTTGAAAATGGGTGGTGTAAACGTTTACCAATAGGTGATAAACGTTTACGCGAGAGCTTTCTTGAATTTGTACAGAAAGTCCTTCACAAGGGACCACTTTTTTGTACACAGGGGACGAAGATGTCAATTTTGAATTTTTTGGCAAACTTTGCATGGGTTTTTTATTTTTTTGGTTTTAGGTTGTGTTTTGGGGGTGGAGAGTTCATTTTGGGACCCCAAATACCATTGAGGGAGGTGTTGTGTTCACACAAAGTGCTTGGATGAAATCCATAGACAAGTGGCTTGAAAATGGGTGGTGTAAACGTTTACCAATAGGTGGTAAACGTTTACGCGAGAGCTTTCTTGAATTTGTACAAAAAGTCCTTCACAAGTGACAACTTTTTTTGTACACAGGGACCAAGATGTTAATTTTGAATTTTTGGACAAACTTCGCATGGGTTTTTGATTTTTTTGGTTTTAAGTTGTGTTTTGGGGGTGGAGAGTTCATTTTGGGGACCCCAAATACCATTGAGGGAGGTGTTGTGTTCACACAAAGTGTTTGGATGAAATCCAAAGTCAAGTAGCTTGGAAATGGGTGGTGTAAACGTTTACCAATAAGTGGTAAACGTTTACGCGAGAGCTTTCTTGAATTTGTACAGAAAGTCCTTCACAAGGGACCACTTTTTTGTACACAAGGGACCAAGATGTCAATTTTGAATTTTTTGGCAAACTTCGCATGAGTTTTTGATTTTTTTGGTTTTAGGTTGTGTTTTAGGGGTGGAGAGTTCATTTTGGGGACCCCAAATACCATTGAGGGAGGTGTTGTGTTCACACAAAGTGTTTGGATGAAATCCAAAGTCAAGTGGCTTGAAAATGGGTGGTGTAAACGTTTACCAATAGGTGATAAACGTTTACGCGAGAGCTTTCTTGAAATTGTACAGAAAGTCCTTCACAAGGGACCACTTTTTTGTACACAGGGGACCAAGATGTCAATTTTGAATTTTTTGGCAAACTTCGCATGGGTTTTTGATTTTTTTGGTTTTAGGTTGTGTTTTGGGGGTGGAGAGTTCATTTTGGGGACCCCAAATACCATTGAGGGAGGTGTTGTGTTCACACAAAGTGTTTGCATGAAATCCAAAGTCAAGTAGCTTGAAAATGGGTGGTGTAAATGTTTACCAATATGTGGTAAACGTTTACGCGAGAGCTTTCTTGAATTTGTACAGAAAGTCCTTCACAAGGGACCACTTTTTTGTACACAAGGGACCAAGTTGTGAATTTTGAATTTTTTGGCAAACTTTGCATGGGTTTTTGATTTTTTTGGTTTTAGGTTGTGTTTTGGGGTGGAAAGTTCATTTTGGGGACCCCAAATACCATTGAGGGAGGTGTTGTGTTCACACAAAGTGTTTGGATGAAATCAAAAGTCAAGTGGCTTGAAAATGGGTGGTGTAAACGTTTACCAATAGGTGATAAACGTTTACGCGAGAGCTTTCTTAAATTTGTACAAAAAGTCCTTCACAAGTGACCACTTTTTTGTACACAGGGGACCAAGATGTCAATTTTGAATTTTTTGGCAAACTTTGCATGGGTTTTGATTTTTTTGATTTTAGGTTGTGTTTTGGGGGTGGAGAGTTCATTTTGGGGACCCCAAATACCATTGAGGGAGGTGTTGTGTTCACACAAAGTGTTTGGATGAAATCCAAAGTCAAGTGGCTTGAAAATGGGTGGGGTAAACGTTTACCAATAGGTGGTAAACGTTTACGCGAGAGCTTTCTTGAATTTGTACAGAAAGTGGACCACTTTTTTGTACGCAGGGGACCAAGATGTCAATTTTTAATTTTTTGGCAAACTTTGCATGGGTTTTTGATTTTTTTTGTTTTAGGTTGTGTTTTTGGGTGGAAAGTTCATTTTGGGGACCCCAAATACCATTGAGGGAGGTGTTGTGATCACACAAAGTGTTTGGATGAAATCCAAAGTCAAGTAGCTTGAAAATGGGTGGTGTAAACGTTTACCAATATGTGGTAAACGTTTACGCGAGAGCTTTCTTGAATTTGTACAGAAAGTCCTTCACAAGGGACCACTTTTTTGTACACACGGGACCAGGATGTCAATTTTGAATTTTTTGGCAAACATTGCATGAGTTTTTGATTTTTTTGATTTTAGGTTGTGTTTTGGGGGTGGAGAGTTCATTTTGGGGACCCCAAATACCATAGAGGGAGGTGTTGTGTTCACACAAAGTGTTTGGATGAAATCCAAAGTCAAGTGGCTTGAAAATGGGTGGTTTAAACGTTTACCAATAGGTGGTAAACGTTTACGCGAGAGCTTTCATGAATTTGTACAGAAAGTCCTTCACAAGGGACCACTTTTTTGTACACAGGGGACGAAGATGTCAATTTTGAATTTTTTGGCAAACTTTGCATGGGTTTTTGATTTTTTTGGTTTTAGGTTGTGTTTTGGAGGTGGAGAGTTCATTCTGGGGACCCCAAATACCATTGAGGGAGGTGTTGTGTTCACACAAAGTGTTTTGATGAAAGCCAAATTCAAGTGGCTTGTAAATGGGTGGTGTAAACGTTTACCTATAGGTGGTAAACGTTTACGCGAGAGCTTTGTTGAATTTGTACAGAAAGTCCTTCACAAGTGACCACTTTTTTGTACACAGGGGACCAAGATGTCAATTTTGAATTTTTTGGCAAACTTCGCATGGGTTTTTGATTTTTTTTTGTTTTAGGTTGTGTTTTAGGGGTGGAGAGTTCATTTTGGGGACCCCAAATACCATTGAGGGAGGTGTTGTGTTCACACAAAGTGTTTGGATGAAATCCAAAGTCAAGTGGCTTGAAAATGGGTGGTGTAAACGTTTACCAATAGGTGGTAAACTTTTACGCGAGAGCTTTCTTAAATTTGTACAAAAAGTCCTTCACAAGTGACCACTTTTTTGTACACAGGGGACCAAGATGTCAATTTTGAATTTTTTGGCAAACTTCGCATGGGTTTTTGATTTTTTTTTGTTTTAGGTTGTGTTTTAGGGGTGGAGAGTTCATTTTGGGGACCCCAAATACCATTGAGGGAGGTGTTGTGTTCACACAAACTGTTTGGATGAAATCCAAAGTCAAGTGGCTTGAAAATGGGTGGTGTAAACGTTTACCAATAGGTGATAAACGTTTACGCGAGAGCTTTCTTAAATTTGTACAAAAAGTCCTTCACAAGTGACCACTTTTTTGTACACAGGGGACCAAGATGTCAATTTTGAATTTTTTGGCAAACTTCGCATGGGTTTTTGATTTTTTTTTGTTTTAGGTTGTGTTTTAGGGGTGGAGAGTTCATTTTGGGACCCCAAATACCATTGAGGGAGGTGTTGTGTTCACACAAAGTGCTTGGATGAAATCCAAAGACAAGTGGCTTGAAAATGGGTGGTGTAAACGTTTACCAATAGGTGGTAAACGTTTACGCGAGAGCTTTCTTGAATTTGTACAAAAAGTCCTTCACAAGTGACCACTTTTTTGTACACAGGGACCAAGATGTTAATTTTTAATTTTTGGACAAACTTCGCATGGGTTTTTGATTTTTTTGGTTTTAAGTTGTGTTTTGGGGGTGGAGAGTTCATTTTGGGGACCCCAAATACCATTGAGGGAGGTGTTGTGTTCACACAAAGTGTTTGGATGAAATCCAAAGTCAAGTGGCTTGAAAATGGGTGGTGTAAACGTTTACCAATAGGTGGTAAACTTTTACGCGAGAGCTTTCTTAAATTTGTACAAAAAGTCCTTCACAAGTGACCACTTTTTTGTACACAGGGGACCAAGATGTCAATTTTGAATTTTTTGGCAAACTTCGCATGGGTTTTTGATTATTTTGGTTTTAGGTTGTGTTTTGGGGGTGGAGAGTTCATTTTGGGGTCCCCAAATACCATTGAGGGAGGTGTTGTGTTCACACAAAGTGTTTGGATGAAATCCAAAGTCAAGTGGCTTGAAAATGGGTGGTGTAAAGGTTTACCAATAAGTGGTAAAAGTTTACGCGAGAGCTTTCTTGAATTTGTACAAAAAGTCCTTCACAAGGGACCACTTTTTTGTACACAGGAGACCAAGATGTCAATTTTGAATTTTTTGGCAAACTTCGCATGGGTTTTTGATTTTTTTTTTGTTTTAGGTTGTGTTTTAGGGGTGGAGAGTTCATTTTGGGGACCCCAAATACCATTGAGGGAGGTGTTGTGTTCACACAAAGTGCTTGGATGAAATCCAAAGTCAAGTGGCTTAAAAATGGGTGGTGTAAACGTTTACCAATAGGTGGTAAACGTTTACGCGAGAGCTTTCTTGAATTTGTACAAAAAGTCCTTCACAAGTGACCACCTTTTGGTACACAGGGGACCAAGATGTCAATTTTGAATTTTTTGGCAAACTTCGCATGGGTTTTTGATTTTTTTGGTTTTAGGTTGTGTTTTGGGGGTGGAGAGTTCATTCTGGGGACCCCAAATACCATAGAGGGAGGTGTTGTGTTCACACAAAGTGTTTGGATGAAATCCAAAGTCAAGTGGCTTGAAAATGGGTGGTTTAAACGTTTACCAATAGGTGGTAAACGTTTACGCGAGAGCTTTCATGAATTTGTACAGAAAGTCCTTCACAAGGGACCACTTTTTTGTACACAGGGGACGAAGATGTCAATTTTGAATTTTTTGGCAAACTTTGCATGGGTTTTTGATTTTTTTGGTTTTAGGTTGTGTTTTGGAGGTGGAGAGTTCATTCTGGGGACCCCAAATACCATTGAGGGAGGTGTTGTGTTCACACAAAGTGTTTTGATGAAAGCCAAAGTCAAGTGGCTTGTAAATGGGTGGTGTAAACGTTTACCTATAGGTGGTAAACGTTTACGCGAGAGCTTTTTTGAATTTGTAGAGAAAGTCCTTCACAAGTGACCACTTTTTTGTACACAGGGGACCAAGATGTCAATTTTGAATTTTTTGGCAAACTTCGCATGGGTTTTTGATTTTTTTTTGTTTTAGGTTGTGTTTTAGGGGTGGAGAGTTCCTTTTGGGGACCCCAAATACCATTGAGGGAGGTGTTGTGTTCACACAAAGTGCTTGGATGAAATCTAAAGTCAAGTGGCTTGAAAATGGGTGGTGTAAACGTTTACCAATAGGTGGTAAACGATTACGCGAGAGTTTTCTTGAATTTTTACAAAAAGTCCTTCACAAGTGACCACTTTTTTGTGCACAGGGGACCAAGATGTTAATTTTGAATTTTTTGACAAACTTCGCATGGGTTTTTGATTTTTTTGGTTTTAAGTTGTGTTTTGGGGGTGGAGAGTTCATTTTGGGGACCCCAAATACCATTGAGGGAGGTGTTGTGTTCACACAAAGTGTTTGGATGAAATCCAAAGTCAAGTGGCTTGAAAATGGGTGGTGTAAACGTTTACCAATAGGTGGTAAACTTTTACGCGAGAGCTTTCTTAAATTTGTACAAAAAGTCCTTCACAAGTGACCACTTTTTTGTACACAGGGGACCAAGATGTCAATTTTGAATTTTTTGGCAAACTTCGCATGGGTTTTTGAATTTTTTTTGTTTTAGGTTGTGTTTTAGGGGTGGAGAGTTCATTTTGGGGACCCCAAATACCATTGAGGGAGGTGTTGTGTTCACACAAAGTGTTTGGATGAAATCAAAAGTCAAGTGGCTTGAAAATGGGTGGTGTAAACGTTTACCAATAGGTGATAAACGTTTACGCGGAGCTTTCTTGAATTTGTACAGAAAGTCCTTCACAAGGGACCACTTTTTTGTACACAGGGGACGAAGATGTCAATTTTGAATTTTTTGGCAAACTTTGCATGGGTTTTTTATTTTTTTGGTTTTAGGTTGTGTTTTGGAGGTGGAGAGTTCATTCTGGGGACCCCAAATACCATTGAGGGAGGTGTTGTGTTCACACAAAGTGTTTTGATGAAAGCCAAAGTCAAGTGGCTTGTAAATGGGTGGTGTAAACGTTTACCTATAGGTGGTAAACGTTTACGCGAGAGCTTTATTGAATTTGTACAGAAAGTCCTTCACAAGTGACCACTTTTTTGTACACAGGGGACCAAGATGTCAATTTTGAATTTTTTGGCAAACTTCGCATGGGTTTTTGATTTTTTTGGTTTTAGGTGTTGTTTTAGGGGTGGAGAGTTCATTTTGGGACCCCAAATACCATTGAGGGAGGTGTTGTGTTCACACAAAGTGCTTGGATGAAATCTAAAGTCATGTGGCTTGAAAATGGGTGGTGTAAACGTTTACCAATAGGTGGTAAACGATTACGCGAGAGTTTTCTTGAATTTGTACAAAAAGTCCTTCACAAGTGACCACTTTTTTGTACACAGGGGACCAAGATGTTAATTTTGAATTTTTTGACAAACTTCGCATGGGTTTTTGATTTTTTTGGTTTTAAGTTGTGTTTTGGGGGTGGAGAGTTCATTTTGGGGACCCCAAATACCATTGAGGGAGGTGTTGTGTTCACACAAAGTGTTTGGATGAAATCCAAAGTCAAGTGGCTTGAAAATGGGTGGTGTAAACGTTTACCAATAGGTGGTAAACTTTTACGCGAGAGCTTTCTTAAATTTGTACAAAAAGTCCTTCACAAGTGACCACTTTTTTGTACACAGGGGACCAAGATGTCAATTTTGAATTTTTTGGCAAACTTCGCATGGGTTTTTGATTTTTTTTTGTTTTAGGTTGTGTTTTAGGGGTGGAGAGTTCATTTTGGGGACCCCAAATACCATTGAGGGAGGTGTTGTGTTCACACAAAGTGTTTGGATGAAATCCAAAGTCAAGTGGCTTGAAAATGGGTGGTGTAAACGTTTACCAATAGGTGATAAACGTTTACGCGAGAGCTTTCTTGAATTTGTACAGAAAGTCCTTCACAAGGGACCACTTTTTTGTACACAGGGGACGAAGATGTCAATTTTGAATTTTTTGGCAAACTTTGCATGGGTTTTTTATTTTTTTGGTTTTAGGTTATGTTTTGGGGGTGGAGAGTTCATTTTGGGACCCCAAATACCATTGAGGGAGGTGTTGTGTTCACACAAAGTGTTTTGATGAAATCCAAAGTCAAGTGGCTTGTAAATGGGTAGTGTAAACGTTTACCAATAGGTGGTAAACGTTTACGCGAGAGCTTTCTTGAATTTGTACAAAAAGTCCTTCACAAGGCACCACTTTTTTGTACAGAGGGGACGAAGATGTCAATTTTGTATTTTTTGGCAAACTTTGCATGAGTTTTTGATTTTTTTGGTTTTAGGTTGTGTTTTGGGGGTGGAGAGTTCATTTTGGGGACCCTAAATACCATTGAGGGAGGTGTTGTGTTCACACAAAGTGCTTGGATGAAATTCAAGGTCAAGTGGCTTGAAAATGGGTGGTGTAAACGTTTACCAATAAGTTTTAAACGTTTACGCGAGAGCTTTCTTTAATTTGTACAGAAAGTCCTTCACAAGGGAACACATTTTTGTACACAGGGGACCAAGATGTCAATTTTGAATTTTTTGGCAAACTTTGCATGGGTTTTTGATTTTTTTCGTTTTAGGTTGTGTTTTAGGGGTGGAGAGTTCATTTTGGGGACCCCAAATACCATTGAGGGAGGTGTTGTGTTCACACAAAGGGCTTGGATGAAATCTAAAGTCAAAGTGGCTTGAAAATGGGTGGTGTAAACGTTTACCAATAGGTGGTAAATGTTTACGCGAGAGCTTTCTTGAATTTGTACAAAAAGTCCTTCACAAGTTACCACTTTTTTGTACACAGGGGACCAATATGTCAATTTTGAATTTTTTGGGAAACTTCGCATGAGTTTTTGATTTTTTTGGTTTTAGGTTGTGTTTTAGGGGTGGAGAGTTCATTTTGGGACCCCAAATACCATTGAGGGAGGTGTTGTGTTCACACAAAGTGCTTGGATGAAATCCAAAGTCAAGTGGCTTGAAAATGGGTGGTGTAAACGTTTACCAATAGGTGGTAAAGTTTACGCGAGAGCTTTCTTGAATTTGTACAAAAAGTCCTTCACAAGTGACCACTTTTTTGTACACAGGGGACCAAGATGTCAATTTTGAATTTTTTGACAAACTTCGCATGGGTTTTTGATTTTTTTATGTTTTAGGTTGTGTTTTGGGGGTGGAGAGTTCATTTTGGGGACCCCAAATACCATTGAGGGAGGTGTTGTGTTCATACAAAGTGTTTGGATGAAATCCAAAGTCAAGTGGCTTGAAAATGGGTGGTGTAAACGTTTACCAATAGGTGGTAAACGTATTGGTAAACGTTTACGCGAGAGCTTTCTTAAATTTGTACAAAAAGTCCTTCACAAGTGACCACTTTTTTGTACACAGGGGACCAAGATGTCAATTTTGAATTTTTTGGCAAACTTCGCATGGGTTTTTGATTTTTTTGGTTTTTGGTTGTGTTTTAGGGGTGGAGAGTTCATTTTGGGGACCCCAAATACCATTGAGGGAGGTGTTGTGTTCACACAAAGTGCTTGGATGAAATCCAAAGTCAAGTGGCTTGAAAATGGGTGGTGTAAACGTTTACCAATAGGTGGTAAACGTTTACGTGAGAGCTTTCTTGAATTTGTACAAAAAGTCCTTCACAAGTGACCACTTTTTTGTACACAGGGAACCAAGATGTCAATTTTGAATTTTTTGGCAAACTTCGCATGGGTTTTTGATTTTTTTTGTTTTAGGTTGTGATTTGGGGGTGGAGAGTTCATTTTGGGACCCCAAATACCATTGAGGGAGGTGTTGTGTTCACACAAAGTGTTTGGATGAAATCCAAAGTCAAGTGGCTTGAAAATGGGTGGTGTAAACGTTTACCAATAGTGGTAAACGTTTACGTGAGAGCTTTCTTGAATTTGTACAGAAAGTCCTTCACAAGGGACCACTTTTTTGTACATAGGGGACCAAGATGTCAATTTTGAATTTTTTTGCAAAATTTGCATGGGTTTTTAATTTTTTTGGTTTTAATATGTTTGTTAGGGGTAGTGTGTTGATTTTGGGGCAAAAAAAATTACAATATGGTGATTTCACACAATGACATTCAGTCCAAATAACATTAAACATATATTTTATTAATATGGTGACTGACAAGGACACATTCCATGAACCTTGGGTGCCCAACCATGACCTCCAACACTCCTAACACACTTTACCAACCATTCTCAATAACGTGCACTGGTCTCATGTGAAAAAATCACGAAAATCATAGTTAACTTGTAAAAATTGGCTCCTTTTGAACAACTTTCTGTACAACAAATCACAACTATTAACTTAATTTCCTCAATATGATCAATATACAAACAACAATTCACATTCGTATACATTTTAAATAAATAAATACACATTGTACATAACAGTGGTTGGATATAAAACATATGTCATTCAAATTCAACAATCTACACATTTATCACTGTAACAATCATTATTTTTACAATTGAAGATGAACAATTGAAGATGAACAATTGAAGATGAACAATTGAAGATGAATATCACTGTTCGTCTAAATACATATGAAAGTAACACATTAATCTTTTGTAGATATCCATCAAAATCCTACAACAACCCATATTCATCTAAGGCATCAAATAGTCGACTGTTGTCGTTGTCTAGGATCCAATATTTGACATAGTTCTTCCTTATTTGACTCAACTCCTCCTGAAAAAAATTAGTTGTAAACTTTAGATATAATTAACAAAATCATCAAACAATGCTACCAATGAAATTCATACTTACATTTGTGTAGTCGGGCATGCTTTTCCCGTTGTATCTATCCTCTCCATCCCACATTTCCATGGCTTTTAACGTGATAACTCCACAATCATATCTTAAATAATAAAACCATTTATAAGTAATCACAAAAAACGACAAGAAAATATCCAAATATTTCATTACAATTAATACAACAACTTACAAGATTGGTTGGGATGGGATATTTGCTTGTTTAACGGACATAGGACCTATACTCCCTTCCGGTCTATTGTACAACACGGAAAAGAATTTCGCCATGTTTTCACCCTACCACAAAAATTCATTAACAGGTACATTAACACATTATTAAATCACATCAACAAAATTGATCCAGAAAATGAACTATCATATCATACCACAAAGTTGTCAATTTGTTTCCTATTTCTTACACCCTTCCCCATTGAGTCAATGACATATAGTTCTAATGTGCTAATTTTGACTGCATAGCACCACTAGTGCTCATCATGCAGAAAGGGCATAAATAGCTATAAGCAAACAAAAACACATGTCAATGCTTGAACAATCAACATTTGCGAAACATTATAAATAATAAACCAACTAACTCACAAATTCAGCATTGGGAATGTCTGCAAGACCAAATATGTCAGACCTCATATACGACGTGTAACTACTAAGAGAGTACTCGTTTCGATATTTGGGATGTCGTCTTCCAAAGTCAGCGAGAATATGGCCCTATGAACAATTACTAATGCATTAAGCCATTGCACATTATTTCTACAAAGCTAATCATATGAATTAAGTTGATATGTACCGCATATATGGAATTGAAAATAAGCCTCTTCACAACACCAGTCAACTTTCTCTGGTTGAGCAACAACATTATTGAACCAAATAACACCACCTAGGAAATAAAACACAGCACAACCTTCAATGAATAAAAAATTGGTAGTGGTTTTCGGATTAAATACCCTACCAACAGATCCAACTACACTCATCTAGAGGAACATGTAGATCACCCATACCCAAACCGGTTGTCATATATACATCTAAAGTAGTCAACGGAACAAGTTGTTGACAAACCCTAAAACTCACATCATTCCCGACCCACCTTTTAACCATACGTTTCAACAATTTCAAATTCACTTCCACAGGTTTTAAAATTTGTACGCACCAGTGATACGGTGTCATCCTAATGCGCTCTACATGAGACTCTTTCAGTAAACTATTCATTTCAATAATGGTTGACGAATTCATTTATACACGCAGGTGCCACTACAAAACATTACAAGAAAATCATAAATACAACAAACCAAAACATCAACCATACCAAAAATGAAGAAAATTTAAATTAAATCTTACACTTTCTTTTGGGGAAGCCAATGGACCTGCGCGAAAACAACAGTGTATTTGGACATCGTTAGGGTTTGCCACCGTTAATGGATAACAACGAAAACAACATTGTATATTCTCCACTTCCCATTTACCAAAATCAATGTACCAGATACCTAACACGACACCAAGGACAAACACCACGAACCACATAGAAAGGGCACAACAATGGTGAGGCGAAAGGGAGTGGAGACTGCTTGCCGAGAGGCGAAACAAGTGATGAACGCTAGGGAAAGGTCTTCAACGTGGTCTTCAACGCGATCTTCAACGCTCAAAATAAGGGCTTGCCGAAAGGTGAAACCACTGCCCAAAGCCCTAGAGGCGAGACGAACACGACAATGGTGATGCGAGAAGAACGGAGAGGCGAAAGGAGTGGAGAGTGTAGATGAAGGTGATCGGAGATTGGCGAGAGAGACCCGAGAGGCGACAGAAGAGAGACCAGAGAGCGAGAGAGCGAAAGGCAACCCTGTTTCATCACAAGAAAACACAATGCAAGAGAAAGAGGAAAGGAAACCGCGAAAATGAAAATACAATTTTTTCACTTCCATCTTTGCCCCTGGTTCAAAATTAAAATCAATTTTTTCTTAAAATAAAAAACACCCAATGACACTTTGACACGTGGCTAGTGTCAAAGGAGTGTCAAAAAAGATGTTGAAATATTATTTCGCTTATGAGAATGTTATTACGATACTATAAGAAAATGTAGAGAAATATTTAGTTTTACGTGCATAATATAGGAGTTTTCTTTTGGGTTTTTAATCTCTATTTTAATTTTTTTTTCTTTAGTTTTAATTTTCTTAATTTTTTTTTCTTTTAAAATATGTTGTAAATAACATTTTAAAATATATGAAAATAACAAGTAATGTCATATTTATGTTTATGTTTATGTTTGGTATAAGATATTATCTTAATTAATTAATATATTTTTTCTTTGGACGGTGCGTGGATAAAATGCGCAAGTTAAATGATTCAATAACATCTAATAAATTTATATTTTTATATAAAAAAATCTTATAAATTTTACAATAACTGTATGCACTCTAAGTGGAAAGAATCTTTACAAAATCAATCTTATCTCTTACTTAAAATGAATAAAAAAAGAAACAAAAAATAATAAATATCATATAAATTACTAATTGTTTATATTTTTATATATGTCGAACAGGAAAATATAACATTCTATTAAAAGATACCAACATGAGACCAAATTAAAGGAATTTTACAAAAAGCATCTTCAAGGTTATATGATCACAATTACGAAAAACTAGACCTGTCAAAACGGGTAACTCGGCTCGATCCGACTCGGCCCACCACGGATTGGTCACTTAGTGAGCCAACCCAACCCGACACATTTATTAGCGAGGCATAAAAGCTTGAACCCAGCCCGACCCACCACGGGTTGGTGGGTAAACGGGTTGGCTCACTAGCTCATTTAATTACATTTTTTTAAAATAAAAAAATATAAACTTTCTGTAATTTAAATTTAAACAAATTTCATTTCCAACAAATTATGTTAAAGACAAGTCAAAATAATAATAAAAAGTAAAATATAATCCAAATTCAAAAATATAAAAAAAGAACCAGTACTCAACAACATCAACAAAAAATTAATAGTTTAACTTGTAACATAACTTCCCAAATTCAAAGATATCAAAAGCAGCTTGTTCAAATAATGTATACTCAAATTGTTTAAATAAAATGAACAAAACTCTGATACAAGCATGTCAAAAGAGGAAAAAAAATCATTCCATGTCTTCAAATCTCCCACAACAAAAAACAAATTCGCAAACCCCTATTTTTGTCATTATAGGGTTTTTTAAAGAAAGAGGAGTGAGAAAACAAAAATGTGGAGAAAAGAGAAGAAAAAAGGAAGGGTGTTTTACCTGCTCCTTGAGAGTAAGGGCACCATCAAATGAGAGCAAGAAGTACTGTGAGAGTGATTTCTGAGAGCAGAGGTTACTTTTTTTGTAAACACAATGAGTGAAGAGAGTATTTTATTTTTTAGGGTTTCATAAATAAAATAATAAATTAAAAAAATAAAATTAGGTAGGTGGGTTGGTGGGCCAACCCGGCTCACCACGGGTTCAACCCGCATGAACCGGGTCTAAATGAGCCGGGTTGAAATCTGACCCACATATAGGTGGGTTGTATTTTTCAAACCCAACCCGACCCGAACCCGTGACGGGCCGGGTTGACCTGCGGGTTGTGACCCATTTTGACGGCTCTACGAAAAACTATATCAAGAAAAGATTTATTAGTTGTGCTACTTTTATACTATTTCTAGGTTTAATCGGTATAAAAAATACTTTCTATACTTGA
This sequence comes from Vigna mungo, assembly GCA_036885675.1. Taxonomy (NCBI): domain Eukaryota; kingdom Viridiplantae; phylum Streptophyta; class Magnoliopsida; order Fabales; family Fabaceae; genus Vigna; species Vigna mungo. The sequence continues at coordinate 5,459,233 of CP144694.1, forward strand.
TATGAGTGTAATTGGTATAGAAATTTTTGTAATTTATTACAGTTTTTTATTGCACCACCTTTTATATTTATTCTAAGTGTGACTGTTATAAAAAAACTTTTCATATTTAGGATTCTGTTACCATACCACTTTCTATACCTAATGAATTTTAATTAGTATAAAAAGTCACTATAAAAAAACGTATTTTGTACAAGTGAACAATGATTATATATGACTATGGTATAAAAACACTTCTCATGTATTCTTTCTACAAGCCATTTATGGGTTAAAACAAATATTCTTCCACAAGCAACTTTTAGATTGAACAAGTATTCTTTCACAAGTTACTTCTATCTTAAACAAGTATTCTTTTTATCGAACAACCACTCTTGGAAAAGATGTAGAGGTTGAAATATTTTTTATCATTGATCACACTTTTTCTGCTAGAGAACATAATTGTCTACCAATATATGAGAAATTGAAGTACCTTTCCTTCTATAGTGCGCTGAGTTGAACATTAATAGTGTCCTTTTTTGAAGTTTTTTTTGGCCATTAAAATTTTGGGAGCACTTTTGCACTATAGGCATTGTCTCTCTATTTTTTTTCTTTTTCTTGAAAAGATTTATATAAACTATTCTGGAGTAATCTATGGTTGTTCAGCAATTTGGGCTTTTTTTTAATGTCTTGATACTTAGGAATACATTTAATGCATTCCATATAGCAAATAATGCTCTTTCTTCATTTTCTTAACATCCTAAAAGTTGTATGTGTTTATCTCTTTCTTAGACATTGTGCATTTCCTTGACTCATCTTAAAATGTAGTGTTGTATACAATTATGCCAAGGTTAAAATGCTTTGTTCATGGATTTAGTGAAGAAACTTAGCTTTAGGTGTTCACTCAAGAGATCTTCTGATGTGCTTTGTCCTTTGGTCAATGTACCTCTTTGATATATGAAAGAGATAGACATTCTCTAAAACATAGAATAAACATTTATATAGTTTTCGTGTGATATGAGGTTAGCTTACTTCTATGTGTTTCATCATATGAGGACATTTGTATTTCGTTATACATAAACTTAGACTGCATAGTGTTGTATCGCATATCAAGCAACACACTTGCATCTTAATGGTTTGTTATTCATCTAAATTTTTATCTAACAACCTCATTATTGAATTATAAGAAACAATTATATCATAACTAGATCTTCGTTCAAGAATGAAGTTGTTATGACTTTGATGTCTCAATTTGAGGCAAAAAAAAAAATAGAGGAAGCTCTTGGATTTTAGCCATGAAGGGAGAACTGAGCTAGTTTACTAGAAAAGTGTTTGTACAAACTTTTGAAGATAGTTGAATCTAGTTATTCTAAGATTGAATAATTGAGATAGAATGTATGATCAGTTGTGATCTAAACCAGCATAAAGTTCTTGTGTAATATTTCTTTTCCTTTATCATCTCTATATTGTTGTTAACCATTATTTTACCAATATTAATTTCCATTGCATTCAATTTTTCAAATTGGATAGTTTTAAAAGAACTTGAAGAAAAGGAAAAATATTTCCAAAAAAAATATTTTCAAAAAAATATCAAAATTAATTCATCCCTCTCTTAGTTTAGCAAAATCATAAATTCTTTTATAACAATTATCATAGCCAGGTTTTAAAAGTTAATCAAAATAAAGATTTTGATATTAATATACCTTCACTTTTCTATGCAAAAAATTATCACTGTTGAAAAGCTATAATGCAAATATCTTTTGGATATAATGATAGGATAATTTGGGATATTGTCATAAATGAACATTTTGCTACTATACAAGTAATTAAAATATGCAAAAGGAAAATGACTATTCTCTTTGGACAAAGAACAATATGTTGTCAAGGCAAGAAACAACTTTTGCACTCACCTTGGAAAATTTCTATAGGATCTCTATATGCAAAATTGTGAACGAAATGTGATAAGTCTTTAAGGTTACTCATGAAGGAACAAAATATGTGAACAGAGAAAGAAAGAACATTTGATTCAAGAGTATGAAATGTTTCATAACGATGTAAGATAAAACCATCTGTGATATGCAAAAAAGATTCACACACATTGTTAACCATCTCATGGCTTTAGTTATGAAATTTGATACTAAAGAATTAAATATAAAAATCTTGTAAAGTTTGAATAAGTCCTAGAATCGTAAGGTTATTAGTATATATGAACCTAGGGATCTTACAACCATGTACATGATAGCCTTGTTTGGGGAGTTGAGAGAACATAAACTTTGTTATGAAGACTCAAAGGAAGAAGAAGAAAAAGAATGAAAAAAAAGAGAAGCATAACCTTAAAAGCTTAATCAAGAAAGGAATATACAATTCAAATAATGAGAGTCAGGGTTTGTAGGTAAGCAAGTTCTTAATTTAGGAACAAAAATGTAAACAAGAATCAGTAGCTAAACAGGATGAATAAGAAAAATTACTAGCCTTTTGTTACTATATGTTACGAATGTAGTAAATAACCTAAATGTCCTTTTATTAGACACTAACCCTATTGATAACAGAAAAAGTAAGAAAAGTTTTAAGAGGAAGAAAGCATGCATTAATTGGGAGGACAATGCATCTTCCTTATTTTCTCATTAATGTCCACAAGTGCCAACAGTCAGTTTTTATTATTCAATATTGTGACAAAGGTTTTTGACCAAGTTTATGCTCTATAAATAGAGCATTTCCTGCATTCCAAAAACACACAAAATCAAGCTTTCTCTTCTGCTCTCAAAAGGAAATTTTATTCCTCAAGCTATCTTCTCAGTTTTTCTTCCTTTCTTTTCTTATTCTCTTTATATCCTGGGTTTATTCTTTTACTCTCTTTAAAGTTCCTTGCTAGTTCTAAGATCCTCAGAAATTTCTGAGAAGTTTTTGTTGTATCTTGGGGACTTGCGCAACACACCACAGATAAGTCCTTAAGGACAGTGGATCTACACACATCAGGAAACATGATTCGTAATTTAGTCATATTTTCTACAACAATCTTAAGGACTTATGGTTGACATCAACAACCCGATTCCGGAGAGTCAAAACATTTTTTCCAAAACTCAGACAGTTTTTGTGAAACCACTTCCAGCGTGTCAAAAGTCAAGATCTTCTTTGGACAAAATTTCTGACACTGGCAAGAAGGTGTGTCAACCCTTTTAGGCATGTATGAAGTCACTTTTTTCTCAAGAAAAACATATTCCAAAAAGGTACAAACACGAACTTAATCATAATAGGAAAAATAATTTTCGAAAATCTAGTCTCAATGGATCTATCCCACCTTTAAGAAGAAAGGAAATTACTTTGTGAAAAATTGGGTCATCATGCAATATAATGTAGGCGTAGAGTAAGAAACGATAATCCTCCTAGGGTCAATCTAGTCGAAGGAGATGACACCAATGTTGTGGTCGTTAGTTCTAATAACACTAAATTGATTTTAATCAATTATGTCCATTCCTATGGTGGGTGTGAAAAGAGATTACATTATGAGAGGTTACACTTTGTCATTAAAATTCTATGTGGTGAAAGAATTTTAGCTTTTAAACAAAGTTTTTAATGATTTTCATATCCCTTATGGGTGGTATATGATTTGCAACATACACTTGATGAAATCACCTATATGAGTGTCGAGTGGGGCCACTTGCATGAGATTTTGGCATGATCTCTAAAACACTCATGAATATCGGGTACGCACATGGCCTAATAAGCGCAACACAACGATAACAACAAGGATTGTGGGAGTGTATTATGATTCATAAACCTCTAACATACGTCAAGTGTCTTTGGTTCATATAGCTTGTTATACCAACTACATTATGTGTCAAGTTTCTTGATCTAAGACTGGTTCATATAGCTTTGTTATACCAATTCTGATGCATTACAACCTATGAAACTGAGGATAAAAGTTTCTTATCCTTCTTTTGCAATATGTGGGAGATTGTTATAAAATAATAATAATTGCAAAATAAACATTAGTTTTATATGTTGGCCAACCGTTTTTATTTTCTCATTAACGTTCATAAGTGCACAATACTTTTTTTCTCTCATTAAAGTTCATAAGTGCCAACAGTCAGTTTTTATTATTCATTATTGTGACAACGATTTTTGACCAAGTTTTTGCTCTATAAATAGAGCATTTCATGCATTCCAAAAAACCACAAATCAAACTTTGTCTTCTCTATTCAAAAGGAAACTTATTCCTCAAGCTATCTTATGAGTTTTTCTTCCTTTCTTATCCTCTTATATCTTGGATTTATTCTTTTACTCTCTTTAGAGTTCCTTGCTAGTTCTGAAATTTCAGAAATTTTTTAGAAGTTCCTGTTGTTTCTTGGGAGACTTACACAACATATCGTAGATAAGTCCTTAAAGACAGTGGATCTACACGCTTTAGAAAATACTCTTCATGATTTAGTAAGCTTTTCTACAACAAATTTATGTTTACTTGTGGGTCAACTTTCAGGAAAAGGTATAGGTGGCTGGCTGAATTTATTTTTTTGAACATGAATGAAATGCATGAAAAAGAAAAAAAAAAAAAACTCTTGTTTTTTAACAATAGAATGAAGGGAGAAAATAGGTGGGTTAGAGAATAAGGTTAAACAATGAAAAGACAAAAACAGAAACCTTAAAACTAATTTGGAAGGTTATGAAATGATTTATAACTCCTCTTGTGATTGTGAGTCTTGCTCGAAAGAAACTTTTTAATATGAATTTGGAAAAAAATTTAGAAGGAAAACTAAAATTTCTTCAATGTGAAGTTGCAAGATTAAATATTCGAAAATATAACCTAAATATCATCGTAGATTCTACCGATAAATTAATGATAAAACTGGTGTTGGGTTTGTTGCATTCAAAGAAACAAAAGTTGTTAAAAATTTCAAAAAGCTATCATACACCTCACAAGTAACCTGTTGCTTCTATTGTATGAGAAGAGGACATACAGTAAATAAATAGTTTTTAAGCAAAGTTGGTGTGTCTAAGGGAAGCTATGCATGGATTCTCAAAAGCAAGAGGTATGCCATTAACTCTAGTTTGGACAATGTTTTAATTTTTGTTGCAGGGGTGGAGCAAAAGAATGTAAAAATATCAAGAATGCTCCTGCAAAATATCCGAGTGAACATGTTATTGTTTGATTAATATATTTCTTAAAACACAGTGACAGTTAATCTACAAGGAAATTTCCATATGATGGCATTCATAGAAACAAAGCAATCTAAGAGCCAGGCACAAACTTGGTGGCATAGACCCAAGCATTGTTAGCCACAGGGTTGTCAAGGTGATCCAAAAGGTTCTCAAGTGGTCCTTTCCCAGTGACAATGGCTTGGACAAAGAAGCCAAACATGGAGAACATGGCCAACCTTCCATTCTTGATCTCCTTAACCTTGAGCTCAGCAAAAGTGACAGGGTCATCAGCAAGGCCAAGAGGGTCAAAGTATTGGCCACCAGGGTAGAGATCATTGCCCTCTCCCACACCAGGAAGACCATTGATCCGAAATCCTTCAACAAGACCCATAAGCACAACTTGGAACCCTAGCACTGCCAAGATGCTTTGTGCATGCACAAGGTTAGGGTTCCCCAGATAGTCTAGGCCACCTTCTGAGAATATTTGAGCTCCTGCTTTGAACCAAACTGGCTCCTTGAATTCCACTCTCAGCCACTTCTCAAGCACTTCTGGGGTTATGCATCCTAGTGCTCCAAGCATAGCCCAACGCCCATGGATCACCTTGTTTCAGATAACAATTTCAGTATATATGTCTCAACATGGCATGTCTTTAATGATTTCTTCATGAAACAAAAGGGTTCAATCCAAAAGTAAAAAACTCGAGTTTGACACTGGAAAAACATTCATTTCACATTGATGGTAGGGGTAAATAAAAAGAAAGAGTGAAGGGTGGTGAAAAATAGTATCAAATGAGTGTAAAAATTTGTTGTGTGTGAAAGTATTGAGTCCAATCCAAAATTTGGGAATGCTGTAGTTTTCTCAATTCTGGTTTGGTTCCTGTACTATTATTAGACCATGTTTGGTTTCAAATCTTGGATGTGATATTTTCACATTTCGGATGTGAGTTTAAGAAGCTGACAGTTTCAGTTTTCACATCTGCAATGTAATTTCTCACTTCTCAACAGATTCCAAACATGCTATTTTTGAATCTCGAGTTCTCCTTTGATAAAGAATTAGTCTTGCTGTGTGATCAAAAACAAAATATGTGTGTGAGAGAATAGGGTCTAAAAAGATTATAGGGACTGAAAAACCAAACTTCTGAAACACAGGACAAAGACCAGAATAAAAACTTGTAAAAAGACTACAGGAATTATAATATAACTGAATTTAAATCTAAAGCAAATTAGAAAAGCCATTTAAGAAAGATGACTTTTATTGCAGAGAGCAATTTATGGTGTGGAGGGTTACTAGAACTAGATGTTTATGAAGGAACATTACTGATATTGCTTCTTTGTTTAGATGAAAAATCAGTTAGAGGCTACAATGTTGTGTCAGGAAAAGCAAATATTTTTCATGTCAAAGAAACTTGATGAATGGTTTTGTTTGTGCTGACATGAAACCTTATGAAATTTGGTCCTATATACGAAGAAATGAAATGTTTTCATAGCAGTGTAAGCAAAAATGAGTGACCTCAAGAGCCCTGTTCTTGGCAAATGCTTCAGGATCAGCAGACAATCCAGCAGTGTCCCATCCATAGTCCCCTGGGAATTCTCCAGTCAGATATGAGGGAGTCTGAGCTGAAAAGGGTCCCAAGTATTTCACTCTGTCTGGACCATACCACAATTCATTTCCCTGTTCACTCATCAACACAGATAACACTACACATAAGCCACACAACACAACCAAAAAATACCAAAACCAGTAAGTAAACATATGAAAAGGTCCTCCTTTTCTTCCAACAACTATGCTAGAAAGTTATAGTTTCATACCAGAATATCTAAACAAATCTAAATTATAATTTGTTAAGAAAATTCTTCTAAACTGTAAATAGTATATATACTGTTGACTGACACTGTGATAGCTATTGAAGTTACATCTAGATAAATTAACAAATCTAACATTACAACTTGGTAATGAACTCTTAGTAAGAAAAACATCTACAACATATATATATATATATATATATATATATATATATATATATATATATATATATATATATATATATATATATGTATGTATGTATGTGTGTGTGTGTGTTTTGGAAAGTACCATGGTGTATTTCCCAGGTCCCATGGAGACAACATCTCTAAGAGGGTTGGCATTGGTTGCCCTACTTTGGCCAAGGAAAGGTGTTGGTTTAAGGACAGTGCCAGAGCTTGCAGAGGCTGCCATTAATGTTGCTGCCATGGCTTCCAAGTGCTTTTTTTCAGCTGAAAGTTGAAACCTTTAACTTGCTTATATAGAAGAAGAGTACGAGAATGGTTCAACAGAAGATGGTAGAAACTAGGAAGAGGATGTGTGCATGAAGCATTGTGTGTAGGGAAAGAAAATCTGAGGAACATGAGTGGTTAGGAAGACAACAATGTCATCGCATGTTTGTGGTGGGGACTGTGGTGTTTGGAGCAACCAATCAGAAAGCTTAAAAAGATTTGTAGAATCTCCTAACTCATCTTGCTATCCACATTTTATCTTTTCCTTAATAATATTTTAATAAAAATAAACACTTGTCTTATTTCTGCCTGAATATTAGGAAAATGTATTTTGTGGAAGTAATTTATTAATGGATAATGATATTTTGTTAATATTTTTGTGACAATATTTTAATATTATGTATGTGTTATTATGTGAATGGTTTAAAATGTAATTGGTTCAAAATTATTTTTTAATTAATAATAATAATAATTATAAATATTAATATAAACTAATTACTTAATAATATATAAATGATATTAAAATTTTGTGAAAATAGTATTATGAAAGTATTATTATTCTTTATTAATATGTTAGAGATATGCTTTCGAAAGTATTCAAATCTTCAGTCACTTTCTATGCAAACAAGCTTGCTAATAATAATATAGCTTAAATGAATATTGCAATACCAATTATTTGTGTTTCTATGAAAATGATTTTAAACTCTATATACGAAATCACAGACGACATGTTTAGATGAATTTCCAGCACTTATGATATAAAAATATAATAACAAAACATAAAGAATTTTTAATAATAATGTTTTAGAAATAAATACTTTTTTTAATGTGTAGCTTAGAAGCTGTCAATATTTGTTTGTTTTGGCCAGTTTTTTTTTTTCAATTTCTTTTCTTCTTTCTTATATGCCGTAACGTCTCTAAAATTTTCATTTTTTTTTCTCTGCAATTTTCTCCGATTCCATTTAAATTTTTAATCCCGTTTTTCATCTTTCAAGAACAGATTCAACATTATAAAAGAGAAAAAGTTCTAAATAAGTTTTAACCGATAATAATTAAATTTTGAGTGAGTGTCTTATTTTTATGCATCTCCAAATTCTTTCTGTTATGTGAGGAGTTGGCAACTTAATTAGTTTTCTTGAAAATAAATTGTTCTATCAAATAGTCATTTTTCTTTTATTTGGGTTTTTATTTGTTTGATAAATTGTAAATGTTTGGACTAATAATCATATAACCGAAGCAATAATAAATTACATTTTTTTCAACGTGTGTTTTCGTAAATAATTAAAAACAATATAATTAATTATTTCTTAAGATAAATGATTAAGTTATGTATTGTATATGTTTAAGTTTCCATTGGTCATGACAATATAGAATATCTAGTCAAATATATGTTGGTATATTAAAGGGACATGTATTTGTTCCATACTTATTTGATTAAGATGATATTCACTGTGATTTCTTTCAAGAAAAGATTGTATTTGAAGATAGTAAGACTAAGTTTGTTAATTCAAATAATCAGTTATTAAATATTTTTAATAAATTTTTACAAAAACTAATTACTGATTATATTTATAACAAGCTTAGTATATAAAATTTAGGCTTAAATGCTTACTTGATTTCTATGTTTAATGGTAATTTTCAGTTTAGTAGCTGGAGTGTTAAAAATGTAGACATTTGATCTTAAAGTTGTCAAAATTATATAAATGTCCTATCCATTAAGTTGGAAGCAACGACGTTAATTCCGCGCTGTTGTAGCAAATGATTCAATACTTTTTCTCTTTTCTCTTCTGTTATGTCCAGCCTTTTCTCTCTCTTCCATATTAATGGTTTCCAAACTTTGTTTCTTTTTTCTAGCACTGGTCAAATGATCACATTCAAGCATCACCAGAGCTCCATCACATTCCATAATCACTATCATCTTCTTGTCCAAAATTCTTCCTCCCCATCTTCCATATTCAACATAGGAGTTCATCCATTCTACCATTCAAATCACCCCTCTCCATCCTAAATCCTCTGCCTCTTCCACTCCTGTCTTAAATATTCCAATTGTACAGAGTAATCAATCAATAAAAAACCAAAAAAAAAAAGTAACGAGAGGGGGCAATGTCTTGCAGTGGCTCACCGGAGGAGGGGAATCAGTGTTGGCTCCGTTTTGGATGTCTTAGGTAAACAATTGTGGGCTCTGTTGGCGCTGGTTGTGGTGGCACATCTCCGGTAGAGGGTATTGTAATGGCGGTCTCCAACGAGGAATGAATAGAGGTGGTGGTTGTATATGTGATTTCAAAATACAGAGGAGAGGAGTCCCTAGCCTTGAGGGGTTAATACGAGGTGGGTGAGAGTTGGAGGAGGAGCGTGTGGAGGTGGGAGTGGTGGAGGCGTGTGATATGAAGGGATGTGATGGAGGGGAACCTTTGGAAGAGGTTGGGGAGAAAGGGAAGCGTAGGGTTTCTTCTTTGCGAATGATAGTGTTGATGGCATCGTTGAGGCTTTAAGGACAACGACGGGAAGCTTCTCCTGCCACTCCTTGTTGTTCTTAGCAGAGGGAGAGTGAAACTCAATGGCGACCCTAAGGCGCGGTTAGGAATCAGAAGGAAGGAATAGAGCATTAAAGAAAAGAAAGAAAAAGAACCTAAAAATTTGTCGATTGAGGAAACCTCTTATTGGTTGGTGGCGGAATGAGGAGAGAAAAGAGAGAAAAAGTTGGATGTTACAAGAAAAGCAGAGAAGAGAAGAGAGAGGGGAAAAAGTGATCCATGTCAGACGAGATTAACATTGTGGCTGCCAACTGGCAACTTAACAGAAAAGACTTCATTCATACAATTTTGACATATGAGTCAAGTAAGCATATAAACCTAAAATTTATATGTGTTGGCTTAAGAGGAAGTGTTAAACATATTACATTTTATTAAGCAAACATAATTCCTATGTTAATTATGTTATTTTTAAATATTCATTTGTATTTATGTTTAACTCACGTTTTCATTATTATAAATACATTATTTTATCCTTATCTTTTACCTAAGAGTATATTTTTACTATATTCAATAATTAGAAAGGAAGATTCAAATCAATATGAAAAAATATCTTGTAATCTCAATATCCCTAGTGTTATCTTCTTGATTGTGAGAAAACATACTCTTTCATCAAGTGTTAGATGAAAGATTTTCAAAAAAATCTAATAATAGACCAAAAGTTTTTAAAAGAATCGATTCATAGATTAGTGCCATATTTTGTTTGGAGAGTTTTTCCCCCAAGAAATAGGAAGTGTAGTTAGTACACATGAAACAACAATATCTCCAAAATTGCCATTGAAATCAAAGAATAGATTGTCATACATACACCTAAAAGGCATACATAATAGTTGATTACACGAATCACCAGTCACTAATCTTGGTTAGAAAGTAAACCCTCAAACATTACTATTTACCATGAGATGTACAACAGTAATTTCATCAAAAATCCCTTGTAAGAAAGAGTAAGGAAAACTATATGCACTAAACCAGAAAACAATTTACCACCACCATTTCATTTGTTTACACCAAACACTGACCAATGCTACTATGCTATTCATGGCTATTCCTTTCTGTACACTAACTTACTTGAGATATATCAATTCCATCAGGGTATTTGAATGTATCAGCTGCACCAAATTTGCGGCGTTCTTCGCAATCTTCTTCTAGTTCTTCATCAGTGCTATCATCTTCTTCCCGGTCAATAGAAGGTGAGGAGGGATCATACATACTTTTAGAACGGCACAATTGGGTGGCAAGCATGCTAACTTGACCATGGTGTGATATCTCAACAACGACTGTGTCATCATCTTTTGGGAGTGGTTGTTTCCATGGCTCTCCGTCAATTCTCATGAATGTGCAGTCAGCTGCACCCTTGTGAAACTCAAATCGGATTCTGCTTGTCTGTGTGGTGAGAGCAAACAAAGGAAGGGGGAGAAAGGATAACTTAAATCGCTTGTTCTGTTGTATAAATCACTGTTTGCTCAATAGAAATAATTAATTTTTGTTTAAATTAAATTGGAATTGTAAAAACAACTTATTTGGAAGGGAAAAATATTTTCTATTTTTGTTTTTGTTTTTCATTACAAAAAAATAAAAGAATTTTAGTATGGATTTTCTACAAAGTTTTGTATGTCTTCAAAATACACTAATTTTTTTTTTAAGATTAAAAGAACTTTTAATATATTAAGATCACTATATTTTGAAAACATCAATAGAGAAAAAGGACAAAAAAAAAATCCAAAAGAGTATTTGAACTCAAAAAATTATATAGTTTGATTTAATAAAATGTTTTCAATTATTCACTTTAATTAATAAAAATGTCACATCATTTCTACTTTACCTTTTGTTTTGAAACAATAGCTTTAAAAAAACGAAATAACCGAGTCCAAAATTGTTTTCATTATTTCGCATACAAAATTTTGAAGTTAAATGAAATCATTTTATCAAATAATTATGTTTTCTGTTTTACTTTTTATATATACTATTAATTATACAGGTGGTTTTTAGCAATTAATAGTGAGAATATTCATTTTAATCTTTTATAATTAAAACATTAAATAAGTTAATGGACACCTAACTTTGTTAACCTATTTTACTATTTTTATTAAAGTATTTTTTCTAAACATGAAACCAACAAGACCTAGTGAAATAAAAGTAAAATTTTTATTACGTTGTTGGCTCTCCATCATATATATATATATATATATATATATATATATATATATATATATATATATATATATATATATATATCAAGAAAAGAAAAGTAATAACTGCTGGTATGATTATAAAACCAACGCGTCCTTACCTGTGCCAAACGAGTCCCGTGTCCATTTGGTGCAAGCAAAACAAGACCATGCCAAGCATCTCTAAAACCAACTACCTCAAATAGGCCATCATCCACATAGGGAAGAGTCAGGTCCCTCTGGGCCAAATTTATTTTATCAGAATCCTCATTTGTAATAAATATGTCCAAGTTCTTAACAAGTATGGAATTTGGCACATGAGGAAAAGACATGATGAAATTTGGCACTTACATAAATTGATTTCTTCCTATTTGGTTTTCCCCAAGGATTGAGTCCACCAGAAAAGCTGGGCAAGTTCAGGCAAACAATTGACCGAATGCTGTATATGAAATTAAACGTTTGAATTAGTATGAAGATTCATAAAATTATACCAAGGTTACAGGTCTTGTTCACTTTCTTCTTAAGCATTATTCTTACATCTTATGTTGTTGCTTTTTCCAGACATGCTTTAAATAATATTTTTATTTTCTAGAAACAAAATGCTCAATATGTAAAAGAAATGAGTCTTTATAAAGCGTCACCTGCGAGGTATGTGGAGATCTTCCCAATGACCTTTTTTCATTATTTTGACCTTTGCCAGCTGACCTATATTCCTGTGTCAGAATTTAATAATTCTGAATTAGGCTCCCATAGTAAGATAAATTGTAAACTCAGCACCACATAATTCAGAATATGTTAGGAATTTTTATTATAAGAACCTAACAATCACCCTCACCACTGAAATGTACTCACACAAGACAGAAAGAATGAAACAATGGGTATTTTATTCACAGTAACAATCACGAAGTATGAAGTGTAACTCGAGGGCCTAACCTCTCTCATCAGACTCGAAACCGGTCTTTACAAAGTATACAATTGACTAACTCTCCTCTGACAATTTAATAGAGTCCTATTTATATTATTCCTTTGCCTTCTAACCTAAACCCATTACCCATTATGCCCTCTCCCCTGTATCCTATCATAATAGAAAAATACAACGAAGATAAACTTGGTGCCTCTTTAGTAACTAACCGTGAAGATTGAAACAGAGAAGAAAAGAACCACCCTTGTGAACAGCCAAGCTTCAGATAGGCACTCTGGTTAACAGAAGAAAGGCTTGATGAGAGGGCAAATTATTGACAATAGTCCGAAGATTCAACCCTAACTTATGCCAAACATATCCAATAAAGCTTCAAAATCTATTATTGATTTGATTAAATGATAAGCAATACGTTTCTAAGACCTCCATAAATTTTTCAGTTACTTCATAATTGAAATTCCACTTGAATGAATATCCAGGACTTTCAAACTAGACTGCAGTTGAAGAGGATAATAGTTGAACATCTTAAGTAATTTCAGATGCATACTATTCGCCCCCATCTATCATATAAATGCTCGGCTAATTTGGAAAATTCATGATAAGCAAAAAACTATTAGATTTCGAGTTTATTCGCTGAAAATTTACTACCACCCTCTATACCTATTTTGTATTCGCTGAAAACTATGGGATAACAATAAGATTCAAATATCTAGTACAACTATATGGATAATGAAATGGAAGCAAAAAATGAAAAGTTGAAAACCATGTATCGCTCCAATATATATCATATGTTATATTGAGCAATTTGGTACCTGATTGTATAACTGATTTTTAAACTTTTCTGGATGTAATTTCCTCTCTGAATGAAATGCATAAGATACTTGAGCATCCATTCCTACATAGAACACATAACAATTTTAGGGCTCACTTTCTAGCTGCACTGATACAAAAGCTTTAAAACTCAATTTATTTTGCCCCAGAAGCAATGCTGTGGTAACGCAACTTCTGCCCTTCCGCAGCTCAAAACTTTTTCCCAATGTACACAGAAAGGTACTTGCCAACCCCACCCAAACAGTTTAAAGACAAGTCTGCTTTTCTTACCCATGCTAAAGTAGTTCCAAAATCCCCCACGGAAAGTGTGGTAACCGTCCTGTAAACATACAACAATTCACTGATAAGCATGTAAATGAAAATATAAAGGACTCACAAAAGAAGAAAAACTAAAGAAAAAAAAGCTTAGCACTGCAATTGCTGATTCGATTTTGAATCACTTCTCTACTACTTTTATATTCATGTGATTACAAAAACAATCATTAAAGTCATAGGCCTGCCATTGTAAGCTCTTCTAATGTATGTATAACACACATTTTATGCAGCGTCCAAATGAAGGATGACAATTCGATGTCATATTTGACTCTGAACGAACCAGAAATTGCCTAATCTTTTGATAAAAAGAAGAAAGTAACCGAAATTAATAATAGTAAATATTAACTTATTTTTCATCAAATGATTAATAACTCAGGCTTCACAAGCATCTTTAATTTCATTCATGATCTCTTTGTTGGCATTTCCATGAATACAGATTTATCGGCACAAATATGTACAGGCATCAACAATGAAAAGGCAAAAATACACATGACTCACCATGTTTAGCTTATCTGTTGAAGAGACACGCTGAAATGCATGCATAGCGTGAGGCAGCTCAAGGGGTGCAATAGGGTCACATGAACCTTCTTTTGGAGCCTTCATTCTCATAACAATATGCCAGCTGTACAAAATCAGTAGTCAAAGACATTATTCAGTTGCAATATAACTAACAGAAGAGGGTAAATATGTCACATGTTTCAAGCTCCTACATGGAAATGCTGGATGCAGAGGAAAACAGAGTAGCCAATATCCTAATTCCACGTTAGCAACAAAGAGAAAAACCACAGGTATATATTTGATCAGGCGACGACAAGGTTAACGGATGTAAAATTAACATCGTTAAAATCTAAAAAAATCAACAATAAACCTAATACATGATATGTACCATAAAAAACATACCCCGATCGCACATCGTTCCTAATTTCGGTCTAGACCTCTGTTATTCTAATAGAAATCATGAATGCTACTGAAGGAAAAAAAAAACAAATCCTATGTTCATTGCTTTTAAAGTACATCATATCTTGAAACCTTAGTGGTAATGAATAATACTATAGTAAAATAAGGGAGGACAAGGAAGGGAATTTCTTTAGCATAAGACAAAAAACGTACACTATACAAATGAAAAAATAGTATTTAATCAAAGCATGCAACTTCTGAAGCCTATCATCAAAATACACAGTTGTCTGGGATGCAAGTCTTACAAATGCTCAACTTCTGAAGCCCGAACATTTTAGACAACTGTGTTTTCAGCAAAGTTTCACTGAATGTCTTCAGCAACGATATATTGAATACAGCATACATTTATGCAAGTGCACGTGAGAAGTTTCAATAAACTTGAAAATTCAAATAAAAGGAGTACATACCTGTCTATTTTCATTTCCTTTGCCGCTTTTACATTCATTAGGAATGACGTCACTGATTGAATATCCGTGGTTGGATTTTTCTTTCCCTGTAAATAATAAATTATGTTCAGCATATGTACAACTGATGGACTCTTTATAGCAAAGAACAAAACCTTGCCATTGACCCCGGTTGAAAAGGAAGGTGCCCTTAATGTATTGAGTTATTAATTTTCTATCAAAAATCATTGAACACCCCCAGCCACACCCACACCTACATGCAATGAATTGACAATTGATGTATATTGCAAAATGTGCAAGAAAAAAAATCCAGCAAACAACAAGACATATTGCAATTCACATCTCAAGAATTAGGGTTGCAATTCAAAATTGGAATTGCAATTTGACATAAAAGATTCAGACTAGAAAATGACCGTTAAAATGTAAACAAAAATTACTACTAATCTGTGATTATAATTAGTCAAAGAAATGTCAAACTCCATGAATTGAGATCGACATGCACATTATCAATCAGAACATAAACAAAACGAAAACTGATTCAAGCAATCATGAAATTCAGAGTTCAGCAGACTAAATAGAAAGTTAAATAAAAATACCCATCCAAATGCAAAGGGAAGATTATTTCCCGTCCCCAATGGCACCGTTGCAATTGGTGGCGGATGAGGTAATTTAAGGTCAGATACAACTCCAAGAAGCCAGCTAGCAGTACCATCTCCACCTGCAACCTGATTTTCCAGAATACATTAGAAACATAGAGTAATCAAAGACATCAGATAATTACACTATAACAACTTCAATCTTCCTCCTTGCTACAAGTATATCAGAATTAGAGATCACAGCATGGCAATCATCTTACAATTATTCTCAATCTATTCTGAATTTGCGCTGCAAAATCATCCCCATTGTGCTTGAGCGTTTCCAAAGTAGCATAAAGCTTCTGCAGCACCTTATCCGGAGCATTTTTTCCCAAATCAAAAACCTGGTACATTAGTTAAATTAAATTATCTTTCCATCAAATAGGTTGCCCCACCTTAATAATAATAATAATAATAATAATAATAATAATAATAAATAAATAAATAAATAAAACTAAGATACTTGCAAAAAAGAAAAAGACAAAATCAGGAAAAAACAGTTTACCTGGTTTTTGTTAAGAAGTGTACTATAGGAAACAAGAAGCTCCCCTCCAAGCTGGCCACCACTTTTGGAGTTTATGAAAACAATCACAGGACACGTAGGTACAGGCGAGACACTTTTTCCCTCAGATCCTGACACTAATATGTAATCCGGAATACAGAACTCTCTCAAAGTTCTATCATAACTAGCGTCTCCCATATCTATTTCCCAGCTGCATATTTGTATGACCAAAAGAAAAAAAATCAAATTCAATATAAATGCAACAAAACTTTCATGTAATTCCTTCCGTGCTTTTAGGTTTACTGAGGTTCTTTAATAATTTAATTTTCACTCAATTTTTTATGTTAATGCAAAACTTTTGCTCTTAGTTTACAATTTTGATTCGCAAACAATACCAAAATAAACTTATGAGCTGTATCTAAGTTCTTTCCATCTAAATTTTCAGGTGATAAAAATTTTTCAAGTGATTAAAAAAAAAAAACTAGTGATAATAATTTAAAACTTTAAAAACTATAAACAAAAATAACAGAGTAATGACGATCCATCAATATGTAATTCAAAGTACTAAACTACCTCGACTTTCTATAGTAATTACCATCAGCCATTGTCATTTCAAAACTGCGTATTTTGGTCACACAACAAAATATAAGTCAAACATAAATTCTAAAATATATAAATTGGAACAAAAACGAAATATTCTTCTATCAAAACTAGAGTTTGACTTAATTGAAAATCAATACCAAACACTGAGGGAGCTGCATCAAAGTTTTTCAAGTAATTAAGAAAAAAAACAAAAACATCCTAACGCGCACAAGTAAGAAAATAAAAAAAATAAAAAATAGAACGTTGAAAATTAAAAAAATAAAATAAAATAAACAAAGCAAAAGCAACACGTTAATGACGATCTACCACCACCACCTCCTAACGAGGAAACGAGAAACCGAACGCTTGCAATTTATCACCACCATTTCCTCAAGCGTTTTTTACTTCGGCGAACGCAGCAAAGCTAACCCAACCAAACCAAACCAAACGAAACACACAAAACAAAAGAGAAAGAACTTTTAACAAAACCAAAAGTTTTGGAGTTGAATTTTTCACAGAACCGGATTCCGCAAAAGCGAAAACAAAAGCTAATTTATTCGGAGTTCCAAACAGAGCCCTGCGCCCGAAACAGGAATCACGTAACGTATGTGAGCAGTGCGCAGATATTTGAAAAGTAGAAAAAAAAAAAGATACCTTACCGAAACGGCACCGTATAAACGTGACGAGTTGCTTTCGTAACGAGATGCTGAGAGCGATCCGAAGAAACAGTGTTTGGTTTGTTTAGCTTACGAAGCAAGAGTGGATTCCTTCGAAAAAATGCAAGGAATGCGCGTAGAGAAGATATTTAATGGTGCGAACGATTGAAGTGGTTTTGAAACGAAACTTTGAAGGTTTATGTAGAAAAAGGTGAAGTTTGAATGTGACAGAGGAAGATGAAGGCTTTGAAACAATGAAAAGTTACTGCCAGGTTTTGCCGCGTCATGCCACGGTTTCAGTGGCTTATCGATGTTTAGTTCGTCTTGAAAGTGGGGCCCACGCTCCAACGGAACTGCATGACGTGGAAATTTCCTATTTTTCTTTACTTTTGTTTTCTTTCCATTTTATACAAAGTGGGGTAACGGGTAACTTGAGTGTGG
Source organism: Vigna mungo (assembly GCA_036885675.1). Lineage (NCBI taxonomy): Eukaryota > Viridiplantae > Streptophyta > Magnoliopsida > Fabales > Fabaceae > Vigna > Vigna mungo. The sequence continues at coordinate 5,477,536 of CP144694.1, forward strand.
TTTTAAAATTTGTAAATGGAGTTGGTATTTTCTGACTTCACTTTCATCTTCTTTTTTTTTTTTCTAATTAAAACTTCAAATAAAAGTTAATTTAAAATATTAAATTTTACTATATTATTTAATGAGTGTATAATATAATAATATTATAATTAAAATAATTAATATATTTAAATTAAACTTTTAATGATAAAATAATTTAAATATAAAAGTAATGATTCTTTTAACTTTTTTAATCAAAAGTTTTAATTAATTATCTAAAATATTTACACGGTTAATTCTTATACATACATACATATATATATATATATATATATATATATATATATATATATATATATATATAAATTTTTATATATTTAGGTTTAATTCTTTTTCTACTCTAAATGATAAAAAAAGTCCTTCTATATCTATAGACATTTTATTTTATTCCACAGCTACTTTCACAGTAGGAATTACATGTGAAGCCCAGAACTATGATATCAACAACCCACTTATCCTAGGTGAAAGGATATGTCTCCAAAGCATAACTTCTTCAATTTTCTTCCCTGTTCATAGTCTTACCTACCTCTCTCTCAATAAATATTAACTCATGAGAATTGTTTAATTTATTACTTATTTTGAAGTCATTATTATCATTATGGATTGTACTTATTCATCTTCATAAATAAATGTTACTTTTAAGAAAAACCAATATATACTAATATTATAATTTTTAAAAAATCATAAATAAATATTATTTTTATATAGAAATAATTTATAGTACATAAATATACACAAATTGTACATTATAAATTAATTTTATAAAATTAAGTTAGATTTAATGTTAATTTTTAATAAATTAAGATACTTTAAAGTTAATTAAAAATAAATTAAATTTATTAGTTTTGTTGTATGATTGACATTTTGAAAAGTAAATATATCTTTCAAACAACATGGTTGTTTTTACTATAAATTTATCAAATTGAGATGAGAGTTTGTTGTCGACTTGTATTTGAGTTTCTGTCAAAAAGGGAGAAAGTTTACATGTAAGGACTCCATGCTTAAGTTAGTAAAAAATATTTGAGTATAAAATGAATATTAGTGAGTGTACTCCTTCCAATAAAATATATTTATAAGCTTCTTGAGCCTATTTATATGTAAAGATTGTATGTAGAGAATAATAATAAATAAAGTTAACTCAAGATATAACAACACATTAATATAAGGAACTAGATTTGAATTAGTATAGCCTAGATTTTGTTTATAGGGGTTTGCTAACGTGCGTACGCCTATTTTTCAATTGATACATTTTAGCAATGTGTACCGGGTTTCAGTAGACAAAAATATCCTTATATCATGAATTCTAAGTTTTAAGATTAAGGGTATTTTTATAATTTTCATTCCCAATATTAAAAAAAAAAAATAAACCCCCCAAACACATACTCATCTTTGTCATTCCTCTCAACCCTTTCTCTTTCATCTCTTTCACTCCAACGTTTTCTCTGTCATCCCTACTCTAGCCCCAATTGAAAAAAATCAAAAACACTTGCCTTATTTTAATAATTTTCATTCTGAAAACTAAAAAAAGAACTCCAAACCCTTACTCACCTCCTTCATCCCTCTCAATCCTTTTTCCTTCATCTCTCTCACTCAAACATTTTCTCTGTCATCTCTGCAATAGCCCCAACTAAAAAAACACTCATTAAATAAAACGGTTAGAGAAAAAAAATACTTACATAAATAAAAAAATTAAAGCACCTAATTTTTTCTTTATATAATTTTAAATAAAATTTTAAGATTTAGAATTTTTATTGTTTGATTTTATCGTTGAGAATTTTATTGTATTTTGATTTGTTTTTTCTTTAGTAAAGGAAAACAAGTTAATGAATTTCTACCAAAAAAAATTAAATGGCCACGGAGCACTGTTACGTAGTAATCTCATAATGTAAAGGAAGGATGCTCATAAGTCTTGGTGCAAGTTGTGCCCGTCGGCTGTAATATATATAATGAAGATAATAAAATTAAATAGATTTTGAATGAACTTTTTTCGGAAGGTGAATATGTCAATGACTCAACTCTTTACAAAAGTAAATCGTTTAATAATGAGTGTTTTTTTAGTTGGGGCTAGTGCAGAGATAACAAAGAAAATGTTTGAGTGAGAGATGAAGGAGAAAGGGTTGAGAGGAATGAAGGAGGTGAGGGTTTGGGGTTTCTTTTTTTTATAGTTTTTAGAATGAAAATTATTAAAATAAGGCAAGTGTTTCTAAATTTTTTTCAATTGGGGCTAGAGTAGGGATGACAGAGAAAAGGTTAGAGTGAAAGAGATGAAAGAGAAAGGGTTGAGAGGAATGAGAGAGGTGGGTAAGAGTTTGGGGGTTTCTTTTTTTATTTTTTTAATTTTAAGAATGAAAATTATTAAAATACCCTTAACCTTAAAACTCAGAATTCATTATATATAAGGGTATTTTTGTCTACTGAAACCCGGTACACATTGCTAAAATGTACCCACTGTAAAACAGGCGTACGCAAGTTAGCAAATCCCTTGTTTATATTATCATAAATATCATCTTTCCTTTATTTTAGGAGTGTTAATATTTGATACATATCATTGGGATCTCATGTTAATTGGGTCATTTTAGGCTAGACAATAATAATATATTTTTGACTTGATAATAATAATATTTTTTGGACCGAGTAGGTACATAAGCCTCTCCAGATCAAAGTTAATAACTTTTATAAGTGGACCAAGCTATTAATGAATGAGTTTATATATTGTTTCTAACTCTTTGCACTTGGGCACTTATATTCGTCTGGACACTTAATTTATACTTGGATTTTTCTGAGTAAGTTTGTAATCAGAAACTACTAAGTCTATGGTAGGATGCTCTAAGGTACTTGGAATGTTTTCCAAGCATAATCGGACACTTGTAAGGTGCTTGTAGTGTTTTCTACGTAAGTCCATGATCGAACTCTTATTCTTGGATTTACCGAGTAGTCACATATTTTGATGCTCATAATTGGATTTACCAAGTAGTCACATATTTGAACGTTGGACTCGTATTTATCGAGTAATCGCAAATTCAAACATTGGACTCATATTTAGCGAGTAGTCGCAAGATCAAATACAATTCATGAACTTATGGAACATAAAGTGTAACATGGAATAAAATGGGAAATTTAAAGAATTATATGCGGTGTACATCAATATGCTATAAAGTAGTAAAAGTATACTAGTTTAAAAGCTAAATATTGAGGTATTTGTAACGTTACAAGCCTCATCTCGTATTATATCCAACACCACAGTATGCTCTTTTGGGGTATTTTTGATGCCATAGGTCTCATCCTATACTTCTTGTATAACATCCATCTCAACCAATTTCTTATCTTTGTGTGTCAAGTTCCTATATTTTTGTGGTTTTGATTTATCTTGCGACAAGAAATTATCAATGGAATAATCCAATTGGGACTTACAAAGTATAGTTGTTGATCATTTATCAAATCTTTGTCACGTTTTATTTCTCGTCTGAGAAACAATTTACTTATGTGATTGACATTATCATGCTTTCTGATTTGAATTCTAAGTGTGAACTTTTGGTACTTGGGTTGAGTCTTTAATTTTTGACTGAGGATTTAGATTGATCTCTTCTTAGTCCTCCATGTGTAATGTTTCTATCTCTAATCAAAGGTATTGCTCATTGTCTTTTATTGATGCTAGAGGTTGTAAAGCTCCTAATGAAGTGGTATTATGGAATAAGGGAGCTATCTCCAAGCTTATCTCTTCTTTCTTCTTCGAGCTTAACCTTGTTCCTTTACTCACGTGTTGCATCACTATGCAACTCTTTACTTTGCTACCTTTCCTCATATTTGAGCATCTTCTCATATTTCACATATGAATTTTAGATCAAGTTAATGATCCTTCTTGTTGTGTTCCTTATCCAAGTGTTATCTTGGCAAGTGCTAGTAGTAGGTATTTGCCTTTTCTTGTGAGGATGATTTTGGTGAACCTTTGGGATTTTAATGAAGGATGGTGTAAGTTGATATTGGGACCACCCAAGTTACTAGTTATGTGGTGCATAGAAGTTTACTAAAGGGAAATATTGTAGAAATTTTATTAAGTAGACTCCCTAGAAAGAGAGATGAGTTACAAATAGACAACCTTAAGAACCGTGTTCTTCCTAAGCCAAGTTTTCCTCATACCCTTTTTACAAATTTTCTCATAGAAATTCCTAAAAAGATTTCACATTCTTAGCCATGGCACAGACAATTTGCTAGAGAATATCACTCGTACTTCATCCTCTTTGATTTGAGTTTCTTCTCGTACCTTGTATATAAGGTCAACCAATTTGTAAGTTACCATTATTATAGGCTTCATCAAAGTTTTTTCTTCTTCAAAAGGTTTTTCCTGGTTCTACCATGTTCATAGCATAGGTTGAAAACGACATCTCTTTACTTGATGATTGAGGGGTAAAATGATGAGTTTGTATTCTTGTATTATGACAAATGAGAAGCTTAGTATGAAACACAATTTCCTTTTGTTGTAGAGAATAGTTGTTATCAATCCAATTACTTCCGGTTTGTAAGAATAATGCCTTCTTGCTTTTGTTGGTTTGATTCAATCCAATTGGTTTGGTTCAATCCAATTATGCGAAAGGAAATTTTCTGACACGTGTCCTCTTTGACCACTCTACAATGAAGTGATCAAGTGTTGGTCATGCACTTGTAACTTTGGGAGAACTTTGTTAGATTTGGAGGGATTATGCATAGCTAAATAAAAGAAAACCAAAGAAAGAGCAATGACACTATTAAAGTAATCTAGAACGAATTCTATTTAGACTTGTTATCCTTCATTTGCCACATTATGTATAATATAAATTGATTACATAAACTGAGACCGTGGTTTATACTTGACTACCCTAGGATTCTCTTAGTGAACAATCACATAATCATTTTATGTTTATGATATATTAATATCTGGACGATTTAATAAAACAAAAAATTATAATTAAAATATTAATACATTGTAATGTGATAAATTTGTCAAAACGTTTGGGCATTAGCTACACGTGAATATATATCCTTTCACTTAAGCAAAATTGAAATTGAATAACTTTTGTTGTGGACCTATACTCATATGCACACATGAGATCAATACATGAGTATAATGTCATTCAGGTCCAAAATAATGGACTCAAATATGTAAATGACCATTAAATTATTTTAAATTTAGGTGATTAGCTCATTTTGGCTTTATTGTATCTCCATCAAGATGTGATAAACTATATTTTTTAATTTCATATTAATAGAAGTTTGATGCATTGGATGGTATAACTCTCATATTGTGTTTGAGATTTATGTATGAATAGGGAAGATGTGATGGCTTGTGTAAAGGGAACAAGTGTTTGAGATTCATGTATCAAAACAAAAATATGTTTTAATGTAATTATCCATACACTTTTGGATTACACAAATTTTTTGAAGAAAATATTATATTATAGTAAAATATTAAAGATATATAGTGTCAAGAGAACACTCTTCTAAGACATTGCAAGATTTAGATCATAAATGCTCATGACAGCACAAGTGAGATGATTGTCAATAGTGATAGACTATCTTTATGATGATAGTGTAAAATGTAAATACAAGATAAAGTTTTACCTAAATCTCATTGTGGACATCAAATATTCTTACAAAAAGATCACTCAATTGACTCGAAATGCCTAAACATAAGTATTTTCTTAAATCAAAGTAATTATTTTATCAATTTTATTCTTTAAATGTTAATTTTTTAAATTAAATTGGTTTTTTCTTGTATTTAATCGTTTTTTTTTTCTAAAAGTTAACTACTTTTTTTTATTTATAATGAAAGCTTTATTAAAACACTAAAAATGATTTAAATTTTATTTTATAATAATAATAATAATAATAATAATAATAATAATAGTTTTATTACTTTTATTATTTTTAAATTTTCATGTTTTCACTAGGCTAAAATAATGTGTAGTACATACGAATATTTATGGATAACAAGTGTACGAAAACTCTTCCTTTAATATTAAAAATAGAAATAACCAACATAATTGAAAGATTATATTTGAGTTATTTTTTCTTTTAGTTACTTTTTTCACTGCTTGACTTTCAAAAACGATTTTTTTCCCTTGTGGATGTTGATGTGGATAACTACACTTACCCTAGCAATAACACACATAAGTAAAATAATTATATAGAAAAACATTTAAAAATATTTTTGACTAACATATTTTTCTTTTGTCCTTAAATTTTGGATCAAATTTAATGTTAATCTCGAAATTTAAAAAGTGATGAGATTTTTAGTCTCTCAATCATAAAACTGAAAATTTTAATCACTTAAATTTAAATATAATTTTGCTATTCCTTCAAATTTAAAAGTACTCTTTTAAGTGTTTTTTTTAAGATTTAAAATACATTAAATTTTAAAAAAATCATATTCTACAAAATTAGCTTTAAATCTAGTAAATACATGCAAATGACAAACATAAAAATTTTAACAAAGAAAAAATTTCTTACATTTTTTTTACAAAGAAAAAATTTCTTACAAAAAGTGTATATACATATATCTCTTCATCTCATATTCATGTATCACCATAAATACCTATTAAATAAAAGGATTTAATATTTATTTCCGTCTTTCATAGATTTATTTATGGTGACCTTACATTTTTTTAAGATTTTTTTTAAATGTTGACAATTGTTTCATATTTTGAAAACATCATTAACATTTTTAATATACAAAATTGACGAACTTAAACTGCTTTTATAAAATATAAAACAATTATGAAGATTTTGAAAAAAAAAATAAAATCACTTTAACCAAATCTAACAAACCCAAAAAACCAAAATAAATATTAAATTTAAATAAAAATTACAGTATAAGAAAGGAAATTGTATTCAAATAACTTATGATAGAATGATGATAAATGTATGACTATTAAAAGTTTCATATTTCGTAAATAATAATAGCTCAGAAATATTATAAAATGCTGATCATATATTATTCAGCAATTCGTATATGTTTTTTGTCATAACTTAACATTGTAAAATGGAAAGTTCGAAGGCAGATCTGGAGTTAGGTCCACACGTGTTTCAATTTTTTCAAACATGGTCCTTTGTACACAATGGCTGCACATGCTAGACACCTTCCCTAGATGCTCCCAGTGGTCTCTCATTTAATTTAAAATATATATATTGACACGTTAGTTGCTGCATGCATTTATTATTCCAGAAAACCTGTGATTTTTTTTAGAAGTTTAATTAATTTAACTAGTAAATTTTAGTACTTTTTTTATTAAGTTTTTATTAAATATTTTTAGTATATTAATTATTTAAAATTTTTATGTTTTTCAATTAAGTTTAAGATGGGACGAGACTGACATTTTATTTATTTGTTTTTACGAATTAAGAAATGTGAAATTTTATGATTAATTTAAAAATGACATGTGATTAATATAAAAGAAAGAATGACTTTTATTGTTTTTTAAAAAAATGTATTAAATAATGAGATTGTCATTCTCTGTTTGTTACCTTAACGATTAAAAAAATAATTATGTTTCTACTATTAGTAAAATAATCTTTATTTTCTAACACATTTTTATTAAAGTAATAAAATTTATTTGTTGTTTCACGTAATATCATTTCATATTAACATAAATCCACATATTATATTAACATAGAGTCAATATAAAAGACAAATTAACAACAAGATATTGAAAAGTCCTATAAATTAATTAAGGTTTAATACCCAACTTTGTCCCTAGTTTAGTTCGCAAATCTCAATTTAGTCCCTCTTTAGAAAATTGTTTGAAATTGGTCTTTACTTTTAAATTTTTGAGTCAAAATAGTCCCTTCCCTTAAATAATAACAAACCGTGTTAAATTTTTTTTTTCTCTCTTCTTATTTTTTGTGCACTGCAGGTTTTTGTCAGCATTTGCGCAGTATTTAATGATTATTGTACTTTTTTCAATAAAATTTAATATCCTTAATAATTCAAAAAAATTTAGTTATAAATAAAGATTATGCTACCAAATCCTTTACGTTTCTTTATAAGTGTGATTCTCTTTTAAAAAGTACTTTTATTTAGTCATTCCTTTTACCGTACATTTTTTAAATTTTGAAAAATTGATTAAAAATAAATCTAAATATATATTTTTAATTCTTGTAAAATAAGTGAGTTTATAATTTTTTTAAAAGGTATTTATTTCTTAATGATTTTTTTGTTTTTGTTTAAATTTTATTTTTTATTTAGTTATATACATCATAAAAACAAAATATTATTTAGTTATATTCATCATAAAATTTAAACAAAAACAAAAAAATCATTAAAAATTTAATTTTTTATTTTTAATTTTAGAGTAATTAAGAAATAATACTTTTTAAAAAAATTATAAACTCACTTATTTTACAGGAATTAAAAATATATATTTAGATTTATTTTTAATCAATTTTTCAAAATTTAAAAAAATGTACTGCAAAAGTAATAACTAAATAAAAGTACTTTTTTTAAGAGAATCATACTTATAAAGAAACTTAAAGGTATTCCATTTGGTAGTAGAGATAACAAGTGAGCTAATCTTTATTTATAACTAAATTTTTTTGACTTAATGAAGGATATTAAATTTTATTGGGAAAAGTGCAATAATCATTAAATACTACAAATGCTGACAAAAACTAATGCACAGAAAATGAGAAGAGAAAAAAAAAAAATTAACACTGTTTGTCATTATTTAACGGAAGGGACTATTTTGACTCAAAAATTTAAAAGTAACTACCAATTTCAAACACTTTTCTAAAGAGGGACTAAATTGAGATTTCCCAACCAAACTAGGGACAAAGTTGGGTATTAAAAAAAATAACAAAAAAAAATGAATTACATATATTCAACTGATACTCCAATTTATATTTTTCTTTCCAATTAAACAACTATAAGAAAATAGCACATATTATTATGTAACAATCCTAACTAGTAGTACATCGTTACCTAAACAATGACAAAGAGTCTTATTTATTTTATACATGAAAGTCTAACTTTCTGAATACACATCATATTTTATATTTTTATAATATAATACATATTTATATTATGATACAAACTAGTTTTGCAATTCCACTACTGCTCCTCAAAAGTCCTTGCAAGAACATCTATCTAATGTTCTGCTCACATCTACATATATGATCATCGTAAATGGTATCAAAACACCATAAAAAAAATAAAAATAAAGGTAAGCTAGTAAATTTATAACAATCCCTATCAATTAAAAACTAGATTTAAATCTTTTTTTGTCCCTAAGTTAAAAGCTGGTGTTCAGTTTAGTCCCTCCTTTAAAAATGTAAACCTTTGGTCCTTATGATGTGCAAAATGTATCAAATCAGTCCTATCCGTTAAATTTTAGGAAGAAATTTGCTGGCATAAACCTGAGACAATTACTATGGAAGGCTGCAACATCAACAACCCCTGAAGCATGGGAGTTAGTAATGACACAAATCAAGGAAGTTAATAAAAAACCGTTAACTGATAGGACTGATTTGATACATTTTGCACATCATGGGGACCAAAGGTTTACACTTTTAAAATGGGGGACTAAACTGAACACCAGCTTTTAACTTAAGGACCAAAAAAGGATTTAAACCTAAAAACTATCACAAAAGAAATCAAATTTCTTTTCTCTTATAAAATCATCCATTTTCATGCATATTCAATCAACCCATCTCGTATAACAAGAATCAAATATCTATCATAACATAACCCTTATGACTCAATAATCACAAGAGAATTCTCACAACTCAACCCTGATGGCTCAAATAAAACATAAACATTTCACTCTAGTTTTGCAAGACTGATGTATTGAGTAAAATCAGAGATTGTGCACCTATCATTTCTCTCTCCTACCTCATAGGAGCTATAACTATATATTTATATCAAGATGGGGTAACTCCCCCTTCACAACAAGATAGGGTGAGTTTGGTATTTGCGAGTATCGACCTTTTACCAAACATTCAAATATTAAAGCTCATTTGACTCTCACAACTAGATCCATTCCTTTATATTATTAGCATTCTAGCATAGTCAAGATAATCCCTTCACAGAATCAACATTTAGTGCACCTTAAATTAGGATCAATGTAGCATTTCCTTTTGGGAAATCTCTACACTATTCTCATCCATAACATCAACATATTATATTTCATATTAAACTCATCCATCATTCACAATATAGTAATATACATGCTTACATAAAGCAAGAAAGACACATGCTTAACACTCACAAAGGTTGACGCCAAGCAAAAGTAATGGGTGCTCGGTTGTCCAATTGTATCGCTTGATGTTGTATCAACGAACAACTCTGATTCAATTGAGTTAGGTCACCCAATCTATCCATCTAGGTAAATTTAACTTCTCTTTGGTGAAAAATTCTTCTTTTTTGTTCATTCAAAATAAACTTTAAGTAAAGTAAATTGGATTATTCTAACACAATCAAAACAATTTCACATGCACAAGCCAAAAGAAACAAATCAACCCATCCAAGTCAAATCCAATAGATTAACTCATCCAAATTTATCTTGACAATTTCAAATTTCATAATCAAAATCAATTTATCAACTTAAAATAGGAAATTATTATAAATAGGCTTACTTCCCTTCCTTTAAAATAACTTTCCAAAAGTTAAAGCTTCACAATTCAATCTAATCGGTTCAAAATGCTCCTTATTTCCTCAATTTTAACATGGTGTAATTAGATTTTTAAAAAGGTGAGAAATGAAGAATAAATTGAGAGAAGGATAGAGGAGAAGTTTGGATGTGAAAGGGAAGCTTACATAAGAAATGAATATGCAAACCACAATCTTCACTTCCTTTCTTATTCTCTCCTTCCTTATATTATTTTATTTATTACTTTATTATTGTTGTGCAATCATGGTGGAAACATTATAGATGAAATAATTCAATTCTTCCTTCTTTCACCTAACATGTAATAATTGTATTATTTTCATTATTCCCCTTTTGAAATATGTGACAAAGCAAAACAATAGTTGGACACGGGGTGACAAAGCAAAAAATAGTTAGACACGGGTGACAATTCTCCCCCAACAACAAAATTCTTTGTCTTAAAAAACACTTACTAGAAAAAAGATAAGATTAGGTCTTCTTCATATCTTTCTCAAACTCTCATCTAGAGTCACTAGATTAAATATTCCAATTTCACTAAACTAATAACTTTCCCTATGAGATTTTAGACTAATGATCTTTAATCTTAAATTATATGGCCTCAAATGATAAGTGCATGTCGATAAATATTCGTCGGTAATTATTGATAAATTCTTGTCGTCAATAGAATCTTTCAGTAAAAACGTGGTTGGTCTCCTTCTTCACCTCCTCCTCCTCTCTTTCTCGCAGGATTTTAGTTGCCATCACACCACCACTGCCACCTGTAACTTATCCTCTTCCTTTCCGTCTTTCTCCACCTCCTTCTCTAACTCTAACAACCATCGGTGTGACATTACCACTGAGTTGTCGTCGTATCATCATTGAGTTGTCGACAACTCACTGCAAAGCCTCCACCACATTTTCCACCTTGTCCTCTTATTCTTCTTCCCTTCTTCTGACCCATCTCCGCTTAATATACAAAAAAATCCATGGACTGAATGAGAAATTTGTCGCCTAATTTGCCGACGGATTTACCAATGAAAAAATATCATCAATAATTGTAATGATAAGTAACGACAAAAATATTCGTCAGGAATACAAATTGTAATTTACAAATTAATCTTGACGAAAGTTTCTTTAGTAATACTAGTTATAATTTACCAACAGATCTTGTTGAGGAACTTTACCAATTATTCATTGGTAAATTAAATTGTGAGATTCATTGAAAAATTTGTCAGTAATAATCAATCAATAATTATGAAAATCCTTGTAGTATAAGTTATGAACTATTAGTTATAATGTTTCAAATTATAAGAAATTAATTTATTTGAACTATTTGACTTTCAATACAAAATTTTTAAAACTGTGTTTTTAGGTGTTTGAAGTCTTACATTGATTAGAGACAAGGTCCATTTAGAGTATATATGTGAGTGAAAACCTCACTTTATAAGTTAGTTTTGTGAGGTTGAGTTAGGCTTAAAGTTCATTTTTTAACATTGTATCAAGTCCATGATTTAGAGCTTATCCTAGCGAAATTTGTTAGGCATATTTTTCCATCCAATATCAAGTCGTTATCGAACCACTCATTAATGCCTAGTCCTGAGCATGAGATGTTGATAACGGTTCAAAAAACGTTATTTTCATACTTAATTTTGATATCAAATGCACCCTTTTTACTTAGAAACTTGCTTGGAATCATGAATTTTCTGAATAAAAGAGTTGAGGACATGTTTTATGATTTTTTTCGCTAAATTCCCTTGATTTTGTAGGTTTTTGGAATGATTTGAAAGAATGGTTGAATTATCAAATGGTTGGAGTGCAGAAAAGTCAAACAAAATGCAGAAAAGTCAACTAGCCAACCAGAAAAGTCAACCAGTTAACCAGAAAAGTCAACCAATTGACCAGAATGCTGAAAAGTTGACCAGAGGCAGTTGACCAGCGCCTAGCGGTGAAATTGAGCGCCGCGCGTTGGTGCGGCTTGAGGGAAACCGTCGGGCGGTTGTCAAATGGGCCTAGACCTGTTTTATGTTATTTTTTATGATCTGTTTGGGCTTGGGCTTGTTTTATGTCATTTTAATGCCTTATTTAAAGGCCAGAACGTTTTAGGGCTTGTATCTTTTGATGGCTTAGGCACAGAAACACAATTTTCACTCCTTTGGGGTAGATGTGGAGATGGTGACAGCTCTCATTTTCTCCTTTTTAGGGTTTGTATCTCTTTCATTCCATTATTCACCTAGTTTCTCCATGACGATGGAGAACTAATCTTATTTGTTGTTGGGGAAAGATGTAACCTCTAAACTCTCTTATATTGAAATTCTTTTTTTATTCATATGCTTGCATTTGCTTTTATTATCAATTGTTGGGTTTCTCTTCTGCGCTTAAAGCTTTTATCGTTTAACTCATTCGATAATCGTTGTTTGTCTTTACTGATACGGGAACGTACGGTACTGTCATGAACTGGGGGAAATTCCTTGATCAATGAAATACCACCTAGGGATAGGGAGGTAGGACAATCAATTGTTTTTGCTTTTGTTCGGTAATGCGTTGCTAGTTACTAGGGGAGGCTAGGGATAGCAAGCCGGTAATTAGTAATAGGCTCTTTTCGTCAAGGGATCGGGCTAAGGGTAGGCCAAGAAAGTTTGCATGACAATATGATAATAAAGCGAATTTAATAAGAATAGTAGATATATGAGAGTGATAGGGTGAAATCTGAATCTTAGCAACAAATCGACCTCATTTTATCAACATCATCCATCCACTTTTGTGTTTAACCTCAATTGATCAAATTGCATTCATGTTTATTTTTCCGTACTTTAAATTCAAAAACCCCAAATTATTTTGTTCTTATAGTCTTGATTGGTTAAGCAAAAGCACAACAGTTTAGTGCCGTGAGTCTCTTGGGAAAACGATACTTGGACTTACCATTTATTATTACTTGAAACGATTTGGTACGCTTGCCAATTTGTTAACAAGTTTTTGGCGCCGTTGCCGGGGACTCGTGGTATAACTATTCTATGTGTGTGATTCTTAACCGATTAGACTTTCTATCTTTCTATCTCTTTATCTATCTTTCTGTTTTTATTTTTTTCTCTTTATAAAAAAAATATCTTTTTTCTGTTTTTATTTTTCTGTTTTTATTTTTATTTTTTTAAAAAAAAACGAAAATTAAGATAAAAAAATACCTTTTACTGCTTTTATTTTTTGGGCTAATTCTGTGTTCTAGTTCAGTGTTCTTTAGTGTATGCAGGATAAATTTTTAGTACTAGGAGCACAAGATCATCAGGAGGCAGATAAGGAAGGAAAATTGATTCACCAACACCCTGATGTGAAAAGTGACAAACCCAATCCTGGCATATCAGTGAAATTCAAGAATAGGTTATGGTTTGTCAAGACTATCAAAGCAAACAGAATTCTGAAGATGGAGGATCCTTAAAGTTGGTGACAAGAAAAGTCTCGAGATGTTGTTGGTGTCATGGAGGAAGGAAGAACGCCAACAGAAAATATCAACACCTACTGATGGGTGTTTGGGCTTTACCAGGTCAAGCTAATGACATTAAAAGAGCGCTTGCTGGGAGGCAACCCAATTTCTGAATTTTTTTATCTTTTATTTCGTTTTGATTTTATTTTATTTGATTTGATTTTATTTTATTTGATTTTATTTTATTTTATTTTATTTTATTTTATTTTATTTGATTTGATTTTATTTGATTTTATTTGATTTTATTTTATTTGATTTTATTTGATTTTATTTGATTTTATTTTATTTTTATTTTATTTTATTTTATTTTATTTTTTTATTTTTTTTTGGGTTATGCGCTGCTTCTGATGGCAGTATTGATAGCATCTACTGATGGATGCTTCTACAACATCTACTGATGGATGTTAGGTGATTTGGTGTCTACTGATGGATGCCAATGAAGATAAGAAAGATTAGCATCTACTGATGGATGCTATATGGTTAGACATTTACTGATGGATGTCACTAACGGCGTTTACTGATGAATGCTACTGGGAGAGCATCTACTGAGGGATGCTAGAAGATTTAGGTATCTACTGAAGGATACAGGAAGGTACACCTACTGATGGGTGACGATAAGTTTTGCACCTACTGATGGGTGCTAGAAAGGTTTGGGTCAGGCTTGTGACGTTAAACAAGCGCTACCTGGGAGGCAACCCAGTTTTCTAAACTTATCTTTTTAAATTATGTTTTATTTGCTTCTGTTCTTAGAATAGGTATTGATGTACTTGGTTGGACACTATATCTGATGCAGTGGTTTGATATTGATATTTTTGCATGATGGGTATTGCTTGATAATGCTTTGATATTGATGAAGTTGAGATTGCACAATATGCTGATATACAGGTGGTGGTTCACAAGCTGTGTGAACAGATGCATTGTGATTTTGTGATTGTGATTATGAGGTTAAGCAGGGTATTTGATTGAATGATTGGAATAGGCTTGTGTGAGGTTTTTGAGCTCCAGAGTTCTTATTGATATATTTTCTATCTACTGGAAGCATAAATGATTTTGCCTGAGTTTCAGTGATTGATTGAATTACGTGTATGTGTCACATGATCAAGGGCATTTTTGATAATCCCTTTTCTAAGCCAAAATTTTCGTCCCACATGAAAAAGAACATCTTATGTTCTACCTTTTTTGAACCTAAGCCTTAAATAGGATGAAAACCCTTGCTATGAAAATCCTTGCCTTGAGTTAGGTTGAGAAATATTTTTGGGATATTGTTAAAGGTTCAAGTTTGGGGTTGTTGGGAGAATTGAAAAAGAAAAAGAAAAGTTAGGCATTGAGCTTATGAGTTGAAAAGAAAATGCATGAGAAAAGATGAAAAGATAGAAAAAGAAAAAGCATGAAAAGAAAAGCTCAATGTAAAGAAAAGGGAAAGTTGGGAATGAGTGAGATTGGTAAAAAGAGAGTTTGTGCTTGAACTATGAATGTATAATAACTCTCTTAACTCAAGGGTTTTATGATCTAGAAAAACCAATTTTCCTTGTTAGCCCAACCACATTATAAGCCTTGAAAAGTCCTTGTGATGACATGTGTATGTGATGATGTTTGATTGTGGCAAATGAAAGGCAATTTTGTTCTATGTGACATGTAGATAGTAGAGGGAAGGAGTGACCTTTATACACCTTTGAGTGAAACACTTTATCTGGTGAGGAATGATTCCATGAATTCATGATTATATCTATGCTTAGTTAATTGATCATTCATGAGAATAGCATCTGTTGGAAGATTATATGATTATGTGAACACCAGGATGAGTAATTTGAATCAAAGCATGTGCACATCTTGACTAAATTTTATTGATGAGTTGATTTGAGTGATTACCTATCTTGAAAGAAAGAGCTTTTGAACGTGATTGAACCATTGTGTTGATTTGTGGAAGACTACGTTTCATCTTGTTTGCTTGAGGACAAACAAATTTTCAAATTTGGGGTTGTGATAACGGTTCAAAAACCGTTATTTTCATACTCAATTTTGATATCAAATGCACCCTATTTACTTAGAAACTTGCTTGGAATCATGAATTTTCTGAATAAAAGAGTTGAGGACATGTTTTATGATTTTTTCGCTAAATTCCCTTGATTTTGTAGGTTTTTGGAATGATTTGAAAGAATGGTTGAATCATCAAATGGTTGGAGTGCAGAAAAGTCAAACAAAATGTAGAAAAGTCAACCAGTCAACCAGAAAAGTCAACCAATTGACCAGAATGCTGAAAAGTTGACCAGAGGCAGTTGACCAGCGCCCAACGGTGAAATTGAGCGCCGGGCGGTGGCGCGGCTTGAGGGAAACCGTCGGGCGAAGAAATTAGGCGCCGGACGGTTGTCAAATGGGCCTAAACCTGTTTTATGTTGTTTTTTATGATCTGTTTGGGCTTGGGCTTATTTTATGTCATTTTTATGCCCTATTTAAAGGCCAGAACGTTTTAGGGTTTGTATCTTTTGATGGCTTAGGCACAGAAACACACTTTTCACCCCTTTGGGGTAGATCTGGAGATGGTGACAGCTCTCATTTTCTCCTTTTTAGGGTTTGTATCTCTTTCATTCCATTATTCACCTAGTTTCTCCATGACGATGGAGAACTAATCTTATTTGTTGCTGGGGAAAGATGTAACCTCTAAACTCTCTTATATTGAAATTCTTCTTTTATTCATATGCTTGCATTTGCTTTTATTATCAATTGTTGGGTTTCTCTTCTGCGCTTAAAGCTTTTATTGTTTAACTCATTCGATAATCGTTGTTTGTCTTTACTGATACGGGAACGTACGGTACTGTCATGAACTGGGGGAAATTCCTTGATCAATGAAATACCACCTAGGGATAAGGAGGTAGGACGGTCAATTGTTTTTGCTTCTATTCGGTAATGTGTTGCTAGTTACTAGGGGAGGCTAGGGATAGCAAGTCGGTAATTAGTAATAGGCTTTTTTCGTCGAGGGATCGGGCTAAGGGTAGGCCGAGAAAGTTTGCATGACAATATGATAATAAAGCGAATTTAATAAGAATAGTAGATATATGAGAGTGATTGGGTGAAATCTGAATCCTAGAAACAAATCGACCTCATTTTATCAACATCATCCATCCACTTTTGTGTTTAACCTCAATTGATCAAATTGCATTCATGTTTATTTTTCCGTACTTTAAATTCAAAAACCCCAAAATATTTTGTTCTTATAGTCTTGATTGGTTAAGCAAAAACACAACAGTTTAGTGCCGTGAGTCTCTTGGGAAAACGATACTTGGATTTACCATTTATTATTACTTGAAACGATTTGGTACGCTTGCCAATTTGTTAACAAATGTATATATCTCGACGTGAGGGAGTGTGTTGGAAGTCTCACATTAACTAGAGATAAGACCAATTTAGAGTATACATGTCAATGCAAACCTCACTTTACAAGCCAATTTTGTGTGATTGAGTTAGACTTAAAGTCTATTTCTTAACATTAGACAATGTCGTTATTGAAACTATCTTAAATATAACCAAAGTTATATATCATCCACATTTGACTAAAGTTTGTGAATTAAAAGCTAGTTACATTTTTTTATCACCATTAATTTCCATTTTCATAACAATAATAAGTTGAACCCATGATGCTAATATTATTATGATTTTAACTATAATTTTCAATTTGATTCAAGTTTGGCTTCAATTTAGTGAAATGTACATTTTTTTTCATCGATAATGTTAGTTTTTAGTGAAATGTACACACACATATATAACAATATTTACAAGTAAAGTTTAAAACAAGTCTTTATTGTCTTTCAAATATTGTTCTTAGACTTGCCTCTATTTATGCCATGTACATAATAGAGTAATAGCAAGTCATTTCTCAAACAACACATACAAGGGTAAGTTATTGAGAATAAAATTTTTAATATAAAATAATGATATATGAAAGGAAAAAATTTATTAGCAATGCATAAACAATTCAATTAAATCAAACACCAACATACAAAAACTAATAGACCATACATGGATCTAAACATCAATCATATTAAGTATGTTCTACCAAAGAGTAACATATGATTAAAATCAATACTTACAAGAGAATCTAATATAGTGGATTAGGGTAAAATCCCAGCCCAAGTTCTCAAATTCATACATGTCACACTATGTAAGAACTATTATCTCAACTTTTGACTGCCTAATATCTTAATATGTGATTTACATCAATAATGAAGCAAGAGAATATTTGTTACAATGTAGGTGTCAATCCTCAATATATATAAAATAAAAAAACAATTCACACATAGAGGATGATATGTGACCACATAATCGTACAAGTTTCATTATTCTTAATAATAATTTCTATAAAACATAATTCACCTCAACAAAATCACTAATCAATCAACTATACATACTAATATTCATTTTACACTTACAATAAACATTTAAATATGATCCACTAAATACATAAATAAAGAAAAGAGTTAAATATGTTCTTTTTATCTTCAAACTATTATAAAAACTTTATGAAAGTCATATAAAACACATCTTCAACAAACGACATGCGGAGTGTTTCATGGAGTTTCACACTAGATTATACATAATTTCCACATCTAATTTGTCTGAGAGGATATTTTACATAACTTTCATAAAGTTCTAAATAAGGTATGTAGGCATCATTATAACATTTCATCTATATTAACGTCCCAAAATCCATCAATCATTTGCCATCAATAATTTTTTATATAACTTTTAACAACGGTTCAAAACAATCGTCGACATTTTAAATTTTTAACGATAATGATTTTAATCGTTTTGTGAACCTTTAATAATAATGTAATCTACGATGATGCAGAAACTAGCGTTAAAAGACTATTTTAACCGTCATAGAAAACTCATTATATGTGTTAGTTTCTATATTTTACATTTTATCACTAGTTTTCTTTTTTATTACAATTTTTTATTTGCTCTCATCTTGAAATATGGTAGTTCTATTACTAATTATTGTAAAGTGATATACGGTTTGGATTTTATTTTGTAACATGTCAGAAGATCATTATACATTTAATATATTAATAAAATACATGAAAAATATGAAAAACTTAAATAATAAAATCGTTAAAATAATGATGAGAAAAAGTGTGTTATTAACTTTAAATATGGTAAAGAAAACATGACTCAAACCTTATTAAGCTGTATTAAATATGAGACAATAATATTTTTTTCTTCATTATATTGTTGTGTGCCATAAAATAATTAACAATTCAGAAAAATGATCACTATCTGCACGTAGATATTGACATTGATGCCTTTTGCACGTAGATAAAGTGACTAACATTTGAAAAAGAATAAGTCAAATAAGTAGAAGGATTTAATGTTTTTTGAACATAGGATTCTCAATATTGACTGCTATAAACTCTTGTTTAGAAATGAATGGAGGCTAATTATGGAATGTTTTAGGGTTTTCTACGCAGACACGATACTAGAAAGAAGGTGGTGCGTGAAGAACATATGCATCACGTGAATAAAGTATAAAGAAGATCGAGCAAAATGGTTATCTACTTTTATGACATACGTATAAAATTAGGGTTTTCAATTTAAGAACATGAGTAAATAGTCTATAAAGCCATTAATTTATAGGGTTTTTCATTATTTAAAGATAAATAAATTTATAAGTCTATGAAGACATTATTTAAATTAAAAGAATTAAGGGGTTATTAAAAACAAATATTTTATCATCAAAACAAAAATTTTATTTGACTTAGTCATTTAAATCTATTCTCAAATTTTGACACTTTTATGACATTTTTCAATATTATATAAAATTACATTAAAGAAGAGTAACTATGTTAAAAATTAAAGCATTAGGAAAAAGTTTTACATTGAGTGTACATAAAAAATTTTAATTACTTGTAAATAAGATTCATAATTATGAATTAATAGTTATATATCGATTTGATACAGTCACTTATATTATTCATTTACTACAATTACTCATATAATTAATTGCTCTTTATGATTATGATATTTGTATAAACTATTGTGATCTTTGAGTTGTATCTTGTGAGTTGCATTTTGTATTATAAATAAGACTTTTCTTCTTAGTAATAACACATAAAAGTTAATCTTCATTCTCTATTATTCTCTCTTCTTCCTTTTTCTTCTTCTCTCAATTATCAATTTTATATTTTATAACACGTTGTCACGAGATATCTATCTAACTTTAGGTAATTTTTTTTATAGAGCATTGCATGTTTATATATATAATATTCATATTTTCCTTTCATACATTGTTTCATATTTTATTCTTATCTATATCTATATATATATATATATATATATATATATATATATATATATATATATATATATATATATATATTATAGAATTATATAATTTTCAGTTCACATTTTGTGGTTACTATAAATTAATATTGTTTTATTAATTTTATAGCTTTTATACATGAAATATAATTATTATTAATATTTTATTTATTTATGAGTTAGTTCTAAACATTTGAAACCTTGAAAAATTTGAATTTGTTATATTACGGGAAATAATTGCTTTTCTTATATATTAGATACTGAAATATATTCAGATGCAACGAGTAGTACTGAAGTTATTAACAAAAAAAATAAAACATGTAAGCAACTAATTTTTTTTATATAATAATAATATGGTGAAAAAGGATTTCACAAATATTTTGAATTAATTTCATGTTGTCTTGTGACTGAACAAAACAATGAGTTTTTGATGAAAAATCCTGAGGCCGCTCAATTGATTTTTCTCCATTCCCGTAAGTGAATGCTAGTGATCATGATCATTTATATGGTTATACAGAAAAATTCAAAGAAACATTTTATCATTAGAAGTGAAAAAATAATGTCCAAAAAAAAATGAAAAATGTTAAAATAATGACAAATAAGATGAAAATATATGTTATCATTGTAATGATAAAGACAATTAGAGTCATATTTGTCCTACACCAAAAGTCTCTTATAAATAAAGATAAGAACATAAAAATACATTTTACTTATAAAGATGGTTATTTTCATTATGTTATGGCAATATAGATGTCACTCATCTTGATATTAATTTTTTCTTAGCTAAACCAAATGCAATCGTTGATCACCTAATTGGTAATGTGAGCGTTAAGAAATATATATTTTTTATATAAAATGAGAAAAAAAGTTTAAAATGAGAAAAAAGCTTCTACATGATGAAGTTTTTAATTTATTTTTGTTATAATTCAATTTAAGGAAAATTTTTTATGGTTATTTTTTTTATACATATTGGTTTAAAATAAGCATTTATGATGTTGGTATTATGTATAGGTATAAGCATTAATTTTCTTTTTCTATTATAGAATGTATGTGTGAGCTAAGTATATGATGTTTATTTATTATATAGATCTTATATAGTAATTCCTGTAAAACTGTGAATTGAGATATTCAAATACCAATATTATACACTATGCATATATTAAAATGGATATTTTTTAAGTTAATGATATATTAAAATATACATATTTTGTGTAAGAATGTGAAACGAGTTTTGACATGGATCTGTAGTTCTGATTTTGTTATATTACCTATATAAAGGTTTAAAGATTTTTGGAGATGATATTTTATACTTAGTTTATTTGATATTATATGATAATATATGTCTTGCGGAGTTGATTAATTTTGGATGACACCTACATCCACTTAAGCTCATTAAGTTCATTAAAATTTAATTTTATATATATGGGTATTATACATACACAGTCCAAAATATACTGATCTAAAGTGATTCTAAGATATATTTGTTGGTACAAATATTCATATTTAATCATATATATAATCAAATTCAGTTTTGATTATGTCATGACATTCTTTAATATCATATATTTAGAAACATTTGGTATATGAGGTAAAATATCACTTTATTGTAATTATTCTACTAATTATCATATATACAATAAGTTGTTATTTGATTGATATCATATGTTTTTATCACATGAATGATAAGTTAAGTATCGAAGAATTTTTTTCAAATGAATTTTTTGTGTTCCAAATAAGTCACTCAAATTTTATCACTTGTTTAAACATCACATATATAAATATTTTCATAATTTAAACAAAAATAAGAAAAAAAGAAGAAGAGAATGAATATTGAAATATATATAAAGACAAGACAGATATTTATATGCTTATCTCTGTCGTCATTTCCAATTATAAAAATGAAATATAACTATGTACATATCGAATCAATATGAAAATTCTCAATAAAAACGGGGTTTTGATAATTCTCACAATAACTTTGAAGGCAGAAAGTTGTTGAAAATAGTTTAATCATGCACTTATTTACTTCCGCACTAAGGTACGTAGTGTTGGAATTTAATGTGTAATTTCTGGTGACGTAATAATAGACGGAGCACATATACATACATGTTCAAAAATGTCATAATATCGGAGAAGCTTCGCATGCTTTTTATCTTTTTCCAATCCATTTATGTTGAGATAAATTAACTTTATAGTCTTCAATTCCCAAACTCGGTTTTGCACGTCAAACATGAGACTTTACCGCCCTTCGTAACACCTACAACCACTTTGATGTTATTAGAAGGTATAAGTCAATTTTGTTCTTTTCTAGACAGTTGTAGTTACTACAACAGTAAAGCTGTTCCTTGTATTATGTATATAACAGAATATTTGTACACATACAAAACACAGTTTTATCAATTCATACAGTTTGCAATACATATTCTTTTCTCTCTTCTTTTCATCGGTAACCAGAGTTCAAGGTTTAAGACTTGGAAGCTTCAGAAATCATCAAGGCTTGGTGGAAGGGAGGTTGAAGTGTAAAGAAGATCAAGATTACGTTTCTTGAAAAAAGATTGAGAGTATGAATGATGGCCAACAGTGACATCTCATCAGCAAATCTATCAATTCTCACAGAGAAAAATTGAGGTAGATGGAGTACACAAATGAAGGCATTATTCAAATACCAAGATGTGAATGAGGTTGTTGAAGGGGATTATCAAGAACTGCCTATGGGTGCAGCAAATGATCAAAGGCTGGGGAGAGAAAGAATGACAACAAAGCTTTGTTTATCATCCACCAATGCGTGGATGATACACATTTTGAAAAAAATCCAACATGCAAAGATTGCGAGAGAGGCTTGGAGTATCCTAGTTAGATGTCATACTGAAGGAGAGAAAATCAAGAAGGTAAAATTGCAGACGATAAGGAGACAATATGAGTTGATGCAGATGTTGGAAGGTGATAGAGCAAGAGAGTATTTTGATAAAGTACTTGTCATCACCAATCAAATGAAGGGATGTGAAGAAGTCATTACGGGTCTAATGGTCATTGAAAAGATCATGAGGTCTTTGTCTCAGAAATTTGATTACATAGTTGTAGCCATAGAAGAGTCAAGAGAGCTGGAAAAAATGAAAATAGAAGAATTGCAAAGCTCCTCGGAAGCACACGAGATGAGACTGTTTGACAGAAATCCTGTCAAGATTGATGAACAAGCCTTGAAGGTTCATTATGACAGGAATGGTGCAAAGAAGAAACAAAAGAAATTGAAAGGAAAAAAGGGAAATTGGAAGCCTAGCATACCAAAAGATGATCAAGATGATGAATTAGATGCAGTTGAGGATAGGGGACGATTGGAGAAATATCAGAAGAAGAAAGATAAGAGGAGCATAAAGTGTTACAACTGCCACAACTTTGGACACTACTCATATGATTGCTTTGCCTACAAAGGAAAGTAGAAGAAGCACCATAACAAGGAGGCTTATCTAGCTCAAGAAGACTCATACTAAGAGCCTTTAACCTTAATGGTAACCACCACTGCTGAAGGCTTAAATTCTTTGATTAATTCTTGGTATATAGACTCCGGATGCTCGAACCACATGACTTGCAATAGGGAGTGGCTGATAAACTTTGATGATGCAAAGAAAAGCAAAGTAAAATTTGCAGATGATAGCGCGTTGAAATTGGAAGGAACTAGAGATGTGATCATTAGAAGAAAGAATGGATCACATGTCAGAATTACAAATGTGTTGTTTGTTCCAGACATGAAGTGTAATCTGCTTAGTGTTGGACACTTGGTGGAGAAAGGTTTCTCAACTATGATGGAAACCGTTACAGGATGGAATTGTATGATGGCAACAAGGACTTGGTCTTGAGGTGCAAGATTTCAAAGAACAGGACGTTCCAAATCAATATGAATGCAGTAGAAAATTTTGAGTGCATATCTGCTGTGAAGAAGAATGAAAGTTGGATTTAGCACCTAAGGTTTGGCCATTTGAACTTCAAAGATTTAAAGAATCTTGGTGAGAAGAAGATGGTATCTGGAATACCAAGTATCACAATTCCTGAGAATGTTTGTGAGTCATGCTTGGCTGGAAAGCAAAAAAGAAAGCCATTCAAGTCACAAATGAGAATGAGAGCTAAAGATTGCTTGGAGGTGATGTATTCTGACATTTGCAAAGCATTTGAGGTACCTTCTTTGGCTGGAAATAGGTACTTTATAATGCTTGTGGATGAATTCAACAGGGTGCTATGGATATATGTGATTAAGATGAAGAATGATGTACTTGATGTTTTCATAAAGTTCGAGGCCTATGCTGAAAGAAATAGTGGGAAGAAGTTGAAGATTCTACAAACTAATGGAGGAGATGAATACACTTCTAGTGCCTTTGAAAATCATTGCCAGATATGTGGAGTTATGCACGAAGTCACAGCATCCTACACACCACAGCATAATCGATTGATAGAGAGGAGAAACTGAACCATTGTGAACATGGCCATATGTTTCTTAAAGGAGAAAAGTTTGCCACGTAAGTTTTGGGGTGAGGTTGTGTCTACATCCGTCCATATTCTCAATAGGTGTCCAACCAAGAGGTTAGAAGGCAAAGTGCCTCTAGAAGTTTGGACTGGAGTGAAGCCAATTGTTGACAACTTTAAAGTGTTTGGTTCACTTGCTTATAGCCATATAACAAACCAAAAACGCACCAAACTGTAGGATAAGAGTAAAATAATGATATTTGTTGGATATCATGCCACTGGTGCATACAAGCTATATGATCCATTCAAGGAGAAAATGGTGTTAAGCAGGGATGTAATGATGCTTGAGAAAGAAAGTTGGAACTGGAATGAGATGCAATCTAGTTTGCGGAAAGCAAAGGTGAATGGTATCATTGACAATCCCACTCTCGCAGAGCCGAAAGAAGAAGCTGCAGAGATCAATGACTCATCTCAACACACTGTGATGCAGAGACAGTAAAGGCACAAAGTGATTCCTCAGAGGTTATCTGACTTTGAAGTATAGCCTTAATGGTTGGAGCAGAACCATTGAATGAAATTAAAGCAATGAAGTAGCCAGTTTGAAGTAAGGAAATGGAGGAAGAAATAAATCCATAAAGAAGAACGAAACCTGGAGGTTGATAGATCTTCAAGCTAAAAAACAATGCATATTTGTGAAATGGATTTTTAAGAAGAAGTTGAACCCAGATGTATCAATTTCAAAGCACAAGGCAAGGCTTATGGCAAAGGGTTTTCTCCAAAAGCAAGGCCTAGAATTCTCTGAGGTATTTGCACCAGTAGCACGCGTAGAAACAATCCGATTGGTAATTGCAATGGCCTATGCAAGGGAATGGTCATTATACCAGCTAGATGTTAAATCAACACTTCTTCATGGACCATTGGAAGAAGAGGTTTATGTGTAGCAGCCTCCTGGTTTCAATGAGAAAAGGAAGGAACATCAAGTGTACAGGCAGCAGAAGGCCTTATATAGGCTGAAACAAGATCCAAGAGCTTGGAATAAGCGAATTGATTCATACTTAATCAATCAAAAATTCAGTAGATGTGCAGTTGAGCATAGTGTCTATATGAAGGGAGATTATGTGAAGGACCTGATCATCATCTGCCTATATGTAGATGATTTTCTTGTCACTAGATCAAATCCAATAATCATAAATCAGTTAAGAAGATTATGGAGGTAGAGTTTGAAATGACTGATTTAGGAACATTAAGCTACTTTCTGGGAATGGAATTCACATATATAACCATTGGATTAATGCTACATCAGAGAAAATATGCAGATGAATTACTGAAACGGTTCAATATGCTGGAATCCAATGCTGCAAGAAGTCCTATGAAGGCAAATTTGAAGCTAATGAAGGATGACTCTGACGAGGATGCAGATGAAACAAAATTCAAACAAACCATTAGATCTCTATGGTTTTTGTGCAATAACAGACCTGATCTAGCATTCAGTGTGGGAGTAATCAGCAGATTCATGAACAAACCAAAGAAAACACATATGTAGGTTGCAAGATAGGTACTATGGTACATCAAAGGTATAATGGAATATGGAATTTTATTTCCTACTGGACGAAAGAAAGATGCAATGGAGATAACAGGCTATACAGATTCAAATTATGGAGGTGATCTGATTAAGAGAAAGAGCACCTTGGGCTATATCTTCATGTTGAATGATGCTCTCATTTCTTGGTGCTCTAAAAAGAAATTGTTGGCGGCTCTCTCAAGCTTTGAAGCTGAGTACATAGCTAGAAGCTTTGCTACATGCCAAGGAGTTTAGATTAAGGAGTTGATGGAAGAATTGAAGGTGCTTATGGAGAATCCAATTCAGCTGAAGATTGATAATGTTCCAGCAATCAATTTGGCTAAGAATCCTATTAGCCATGGAAGAAGCAAGCACATAAAAGTCAAATTTCACTTCCTCAGAGACATGGTGAATAAAGGAAGAATTGTTTTAGCTTACTGCAAAACTAAAGTGCAGTTGGCTGACTTGTTTACCAAACAATTGA
Organism: Vigna mungo; assembly: GCA_036885675.1. Lineage (NCBI taxonomy): Eukaryota > Viridiplantae > Streptophyta > Magnoliopsida > Fabales > Fabaceae > Vigna > Vigna mungo. The sequence goes on from CP144694.1 coordinate 5,504,475, forward strand.
AGATAGATAGGTTTGATTTTTTGAAAGAAAACAAAGGAATTGTATCCCTTAATAGTCTGACTTAAGGGAGAGTATTAAAAGGTATAAGTAAGTTTTGTTCTTTTGTAGACAACTCTAGTTACTATAGCAATACAATTGTTCCTTGTATTTTGTATATAACATAACACTTGTACACATACAAAACACAATTTTATTAATTCATATAGTTTGCAATAAAAATTCCTTTCTCTCTTCTTTTCCTCTGCCATTTGGTGCACAATTCCCCTCACTGTTCCATCAGATGTTAGGTATTGTTATGTATGAGAAATAAATATAATTGAAAAGGAAAAATAAGAAGGAAATAAATTTAGTTTTTTTATAAGAAAAATTTTTTTTACAGATGTTTCTCCCCCACACCTCTAACCTTTCTCCCTTCGTCTCGAAATTATGATTATACCTTCAGTAAAATATATTAAAAAAAACGAAACGTTTACATAACTAGTAATTATTGTTTACCAACTCATGTTTACTTCTATGTGTGTATTTACTTGTTTCCTGCATTCCTAACCCCTGATAACGGATTAAAACACTGTTATTTGCTATGTGATTTTGATACTAAAAGCACCCTTTTTCATTTAAAAACTTGCTTGAACTCATGTGTTTTCAGTAAATTGTGTGAATAAGAGTTGAGGTTGATTTTAACAGTTTTCTAAAAAATTCCCCTTGTTTAGACAAAGATTGAAGCAATACTGGAAGAAGAAGTGAAAAGCCAAGAAGATAGAGCTCAAAAGGGGTCAAAAAGGCACCAAGAAAGGAGAAAACCCGAAGCCCAGGCGACAGGAACGAAAAACAACGAGTTCCAAATCGACGCTGGTCGCCTGGGCGACGGACCCGACGCCCGGGCGACGGACGCCCGCAGCCTAGGCGACCAAAACTGGCACCCAAGCCTCACATGACCCTCAATTCACACTTGGACGAGCTCCCTGTGACGCTTGAGCGTGATTTCATGTGGATCGGGCCCTAATTCTTCTCTGATTTGATTCTTTCGGACCAGGCCGCACTTTGGGACGCATTTGGCACTATTTAAAGGACCCTGAGGCTCTAGGTTTTGCATCCCTGGCAGAAGAGAGCATAGCAATACACTCTTAGCCAATTCTTAGTCTACCATTTTCTTCTTTTCTTCCATTATTCATAGAGTTCCCCCATGTCTATGGGGAACTAATTTGTATTTGTTGTTGGGGAATAATGTAACCTTGTAAACTCTCATGTATTTGAATTGATTCTTAATTCTATATGCTTTATTTCATTATTTGTTAGAGTAATTCATCTGCTTTATTCTTGCTTATACAATAGCATTATCTGTGAGTTGCATAAGTGTCAAGAGGTTCCTTACAATTTAGGTCCTTGTTGAATTACTCCTAAGGGTTATATTGCTCAGGGATGAGGGTATGAGTCTTAGTTGTCTTAACCTCTTGATCTTCACATCTTTTTACCAGGAATGCTAGGAATTGTATGAACTGGTAATTAGGGATATGCTTATTTACTGAGGGATTAGGTTTAAGTGTTTTAGTGAGGGACGTTGGCATTAATGAATAAAGAAGAATTCTTATATACATGATAGGGAACTTGGTGAAATCTAACCCCAACAACATACTCATCTAATATTAATCAACCTCCATTCATCTCTATGCTCTTTTGCCACTGATCAAATTTATTTTGTTTTATTTTATTCCTTTTGCAATGCAATCCATTATCTCTTTTATTTTAAGTCTTAATTAATCTTGTTTTCATACAACTGTTCAACGCCGAGAGTCCTCTAGGATACGATACTTGGTCTTACCATTTTATATTACTTGTGTGACTCGGTACACTTGTCGATTTGTCCTAACAACCCCCAACTCTGAAGTTCATAACTTTATTTTCTCTTTGTCTCTTTGCATTGTTTCTGCTTCGTTCTTGTTCTATTGTGGTCTGTGTTTTCGTTTTTGTATGGTGGTGAGTTTTGGTCAATTTTCGTCCATATTCTTTTTCATTTAACATCATCCAATATAACATTTAAGCTTATTTAGTTTGATGTATTTATTTATGCCATACACAATGTTTAGAAAATAAATTGAAATTCAAAATTCGGTTTAAAAAGTTACAAAATTTGAGTCACTGGATTTCAAAAGTAATCATATTTCAAAATCCGATTAAAGGAAACACTAGATTTCGAAATTCGATTAAAAAATTCATTAGATTTCAAAACTAACTAAATTTCGAAATTTGGTTTAGGAAGTCACCAAATTTCAAAATCCAGTTTAAGATATCATTGAATTTCAAAATTCAGTTTAGGATGTCACCCGATTTCAAAATTTGGTACTAGACTATCGCGCCTAGATTTTCCTTGAGTATTCGAATCACTCCTTGTACCCTAGGCAATCTGGCATCCACGATACCGCCTAGTTAAGTTTCACTTAATCCTGGTTGTGCAGTATTCTTCACCACTCCTAGTATCCCTAATCTACGAATAACCTTCAGTTATCCTAGATCAGTTGAGTATTCGCACCACTCCTGGTACTAGATGATCTTGCCTAGATTTCCTCAAGTCATAAAGAGTTTAGTTGTAAGTGTTTTTATTCTCTCCAGAATTGCAATCAAAGATTGCTTACAAGTTGTTTATATTATTACTCTCACAGAGAGAATATGATTACAATAAAACAATCTAAATCTCATAGGTGTTTCTCTCATCACCCTTTTTCTCTCATCTTACACAAGTAAGCAAATGATACAGTGAAGCACTAGAGTTATGCTTTTCTTTTACTTTTTCTCTCTTCTCTCTAAATATAAATAGATATTGCAATGAGGCTTGAGAGATCTTTTTCTTTGTTTCACTTTTTCACACTCTCTTCTTTCTTAAAGTAGATGTTCTGAAAGCGTGAGAATATCTTTCTTCTCTTAAGTTCTTCTCTTCATTTGAGGGATTTTCATTTAATAGCTTATAGAGATTTCCTTGCTCAATGGATGATATATCTTTATATCTTCATATTTTCTCTCTTCATCATCATTTTCTGCTTTCTTCTAGTCTTTTATTTATACACCTTGATGATATAGTCATTGTAACGATGCTTGTCTTGAGATTTGACAATATGATTGTTTTGATGAAGCTTGTCTTGAGATTTGTTCCTTTCTAGCTATTAGTGTAGGTGTGAGTCATAGGATGGTGTCTTTTGTCAGATCATACGTGTTTTTCAGATCTTTTGTTGAAAGTAGTCTTGACTTATCTTTTTGGCACAACTTTTGATAATTTGATCAGCTTTTCTTTTTTCTTTTTCTCAACGTTCACTTTTGTGCATATAAGATGAACTTTTGTAGCAATTTTCCTGCACAAGATGAACTTTATTAATTTATTTTTCTCAATGTTTTTAAGTGTTTTAAATATTTGTTCAGGAATCTGTGTTTTCTAATCTTTTTTTTTTTTGTGAGATTGGTTGATATCGTTTAGTCTATAAGAGACTTATTAGTTGGTGTTTTGATGATTTGTTTTGACATAGGTATGATGTCACTGTTTTCTAGAGCAAGAAAAATCTGTGAATGTCTACTCTGTTACCTACTACTAATCTGATTGAATTTTGGTGTACAATCAGTTCACCAAATATCATATTTGTTGTTTTCAAACATTGAACATTTAATGTCATCTAATGCTTGTTTAGAACAACAAAGTTCTTTTTGATTTCCTACCATTAGGTAGCTTTTATCAGTTAAGCTCTTCTTTAAAGATACCAAGTGTTGTATAATTACTTCATCGTTGGAAAAAGTATTGTTTAAGCTCATGGTATCGTTTAGTCAAGTAAACGCTTCTTTTGTTTTTGTCTCTTTTTAGACAGATAACGTTTAGCTTGTTTTAAGCTTTCTTTTATATTTTAATCTTTATGTCTTTTAGTTTGTTTTGTCAGAGACATCATCTTGACTTGTTTTGTTTTCGAGAGCTAAGTTGAATACCTTTTTCAGGTATGATAAACATCAAGCATTTAACTCTAACTCTCTTAAACGCTTTAGACACAATAGCGTTTAACCCTGCTTCTAGGTGTATTGACCTATAAGTTTTTCTATTTCCTAAGAACCTAAGTGTTGAGGATTTAGGTTCCAATTCTTGTGTAGGTTTTCTATGTTGGAGATTCAAGTTCTAAGTTTTGTATAGGTTTTCTATGTTGGGGATTAAGGTTCTAAGTTTTGTGCTTTTACCCTAAGTTCCTTGGTCTAGTTTTTACTTTGAATTTTCTTCTTGGTGAGTTTTCTTCCAACTTAGAGTTTTTGCCTTAGTATTTTAAACATTTTATTTTATTTTTCTTTTAGTTTGTGAGGTTGTGATTTTCATTAGACCTTCCTGGCTTATGGTTTTCTAGCCTAATGTTTTTCTATCTTAATCTAGGATGTTCTACCTTAGTGTTTGACGTCTGTTTTCTAATTTAGAGTTAGTTCTCCATACACAGAGACTTCTTTGTATCATGTTATTTAGTTAAACTTCAAAATCAAGGTTTCTATTTGACAAACTTGTCATATCCTGATATAAGAAATATCACATAGAGGCATCAAGAAGAATTCAACACGAAATATTGAATAGCCACATGACATGTTGCAAACTTGTTTAATTTTTTCCTATGGGAGACGAACTTGATCTCCCTTTGATCCTATACAAAAAAATTAAATATAAAGTTCAAACAAATCATCAACCATTAAAATTCAAGTACAGTACTAATATAGACCTGCCGCAACACATGCAACATGATTTGCATAGCTCCTCTAGAGTGATGTATCATGTGGACCTCTTGGAAATGTTGTTTCTCAATAACATCCTTGTCCTCCATATGAACATCAACGTCATATAATGCCCCAACTTCTTAAAGGCGACTCCTTCTTCGAGCTAATATCGTAAGTCTCCTTTTTTGTTCACTTTGTAAAGAACTCTTAGTCTAATATGTAAATGCACCTCGTGTTCTATTCATGTTTGTAATAAACAAATTCATCGAATATTAAAACACCAAATTCATTGAATATTAAAAAAGATAAAAATATAAAAACACAAAAAAAGTAGAAACCAGATTTCGAAATTCAATTAAAACTTTATTAGATTTCAAAATTCAATTAAGACATCTAATTTCAAAATCTATTTAACTCCGAATTTTGAAATCTAATTAACTTTTTTTTTTAATTTCGAATCTAATTATAATAGATCCTTAATCGATTATCAAAATATAGTGAAACCAATAACCAGATTTCGACCATAAGAACACAGAGATCTCTTTGTTTTGTCCATAAACACTTTTTAAATGGAAATGTAAACCAAAATATCTAATCGAAATGGAAAATGAAACTCCGGTGTCACATGTGCAAGGAAAAGAAGGAAGTGAAGCTTGGTCTAGTGGTGAAAGCACCTGCAAGCAACAATGGATGGAGAAATAGTGGAGAGGAAACAAGAAAATGAGGGGTGCAGTGCTTAGGGTTTTCAAAATTCAAAACTGAATGGTGAGTGCAGCACGTATGTAAGGTGATTATATAAGAGAGAGAAAAGGTCAACAAATTTTATCCCTTATCCTGTTAGAAGGTTAATTTTATCATGGATAATGATATTTAGAAAACATTTTTTTTGACATTTGAACATTATCTATGTATCATTTTCTAATTGGTCCACAATAGTATTTATGATTATTATTATTGATTATGGAGTAATTTTAGACCAATCACAAAATGACACATAGATAATGTTCAAATATTGTCAAGTAAGTATCATTATCCATTTATCATTATTTGAAATTTTCGAAATGCACAAATTTTATCCCTTATCCTATTACAAGGCTAATTTTGTTATTATTTAAAATTTTGGAGGTGCACTACGAAGGTGTTGGAAATGGAGGGAAAAGTCCCCTTGTTTTATTTATGGATTAATAATCAGATTTTGAAAAAATATTAATCTAAAATAACTTTACAAGTTAACTTAATCTTAATTTATAATTTTTTTTCTTTTTCAAATACGACTTATACGTTTGAGATTGAAAATATGAGCACGAGCATCTAATCGAGAATGAGTGTACTTGGTAATAAAGTGGAATATGATTTAGTATTTTCCTGTTCAATTGCATTGAAATGTGTCCCAACTCCAAATAAACACAATGAACATTTGAATTAAATGTTACTAAGTTTAGTTAAGAGTTCATGTTCTAAATACATATTTTTCATTCCAGAATAATATTTAATTAATACAAAATTAGTCAAGAAAAACTTTTTAAGTTTTCAGCTATTCTTTTGTTTCCTCATTGCAGATTACTGTAGAATAAATTTCCTCTTGAAAATGTACTTTGAAACACATTTATTACATTCTGGAAATTCATTCCGAAAATCACGTTTTGGAAATTTTGTTCCAAAAAGCTGCCGTGATATTTAATCCAGAAGTCACTTTTTCAAAGGGTAGAATGGTCATTTGAAAATTTTGTGGGGCTACAAAGAAATTGTGGGAGTGTAAGAAGTGGGCTTTGTTAAAAACAAAACATTTGGAGCTTTAGTCCAATGTGTTTTCTTCATAAGTTCTAACTTCAGATTATCTTTCAAAAATGACCATGTTATCTTTCAAAAAATTTGATTTTCAGATTACTTGTTTCGGAAAATTTTGAAGACAATTTTTCTAAACATTTTAGAACATAACTTTTGGAAATAACTTTCTAAAACACATGAAATCTATTTTGAAATGAACTTTTTGAAAGAGTTTCCAAAATAAGCTTTTCAGACATGTGATATCTTCTGAAGCGAATTTTTCAGAACACATAAAATGGGTTTTAGAAAGAACTTTCTAAGCGATTTTCCACAAGGTATTGTATCCGTTTTCTTCTGCTGCTGCTGCAAGGATGGCACAGTCGCGACAGCAATGATGTGCTACAATGAGAAGGTATTTTAGTACTTTTACTATTAGTATGGAAGTACAAGGGGTGCATGAAGAAATAGGGTATTTTTATGATATTTCCGTACATTTTTCCTAAAATGTGAGCTAACTTTCCTAGGCTTTAACCAATACAATAGGGTATTTTATAGTTCTTTCCCCATGGTTTGGATCAGATTCACTTTAATCGGATTCTCTACGTTCGTTATGGTCTGATCAAACCACCAATTTTTCATGTTTGAAAGTAAAAAAGCAGGAAAGATATGAAAGGGTTATTCATTTATGGAAATGTGTATCTAAAATGCATCTAGATCAGATTCTGGAATAAATGAAGTAACAATCTACTTTAAGATTTTTTATTTTTTATTTATCTCCAAGGTTTACTGCTCTAAGCTAAAGCTGTTGAAGTCTTAATAAAATATAAATGCAAAAGTACTAGTGACAAATTCAGTGTTTTTTTCTGTCCTGCTAAACACTCAGGGAACCGACCTGGCACACTCATGATGAAGAATACAACAGGAACTTAAGTGAACTAGCATAGCGTAGTAACTCGTTCTCAGGAGTTACTACAAATAGGAATCTGCAATTTGAACACTCAAACTGAGACTTGTTCGTTATGTCCTTTGGTCCTTCTAAAGTCTCCATGGAACTGGAGAAAAGATCCTCTCCCTTCCTTCCTTCCATTACTAAACTTTAGAAGAATTAAATGTCACACTATAAAGCTTGCACCAATTTCCCCAAAAACTTGAGGATCCATTCCTGACAATTACACGACTAATAGTGTCTAGTTATTACCTAATTTTACCTAATAGTTTCTCGGCAAATAAAATTGATTTAACAAAAATATTTCTATGTTTTCAGTATGAAATATATCCACAAACTAGCAAGAAGGAATGAAAGTTGTAATAAACTTTTCAAAGTAACTGGTTTTAGACATCAGAAAAATGAAGTTGTATAACATTCAGTATTGTTGTTTAAATTCCTAGAACTGATAATTCGTTGCTCCATTGTTACTTGAATACCTAAACATGCAATGTATAAAAGATGAATGAAATGTAATGTTCGAATGCTTCATTACTGCTGAGAACCAACCAAGAAAAGAAGATTCAGCCAATTAGAGGAGTGTTTACCAAGCCACCAAGACCAGTGTAGCAAATATTATCACATCAGCGGATGTAGGTGACATGTCTACGCTATCAAAACCTGCGCCTCTTACTGGTTGAAGTATTCACCTTGTTCAACGCCAACCACTGTATATTCAGCAATTAAAGCCTCTCGAAGAAATAAAGATAGCCCATTTCCTTTGGAGGATTAATGGAAGCCCCAACCTTGTTGTCGTTGAAAATTACCCATCTACCATCTTTTAATACGTGAGCAACATAGTGACCACAAAGCGTAGAGGTTCCACTGTGGCTTACAATCCCCATAAGTCGATATCCTGGAACAAACATTGAACAATAAAATAAGATTGACAATTTAATAAAGACAATAAGATGCAACAACATGGTTATCACTTGAATACAAATTAGATTAAATCCCAGAAGGAAATGTTATCACTTGGCAGTAACATGAGGAAACAATGAATATTGCACAAACAGGACATCAAAATAGCAAGATCAAACTTTTCAGGAGTGGTGAAAGTGAAGGTAGAGCTAAATGATCATGATTAATAATAATTACAATCTTTGACTTTTTTATTAATTAAAAATAAATAAAACCACAAGGTACGTAGAGAAAGTGTAAGCAACTTACTCCCTCCTCCATCAGGTAGGTCAACATCATTGGACGTGGATGCAGCAGTGGATGGGGTAGCATCCATACTGGAGACTGATGCATTAGGGTTGTTAAATATCCAATCTGTCGCTTTCTCAATGTCACCACCCTACAGAACAATGATTTCCAGTTATAAAGTCAAATATTCTGGCACAATTTATCAAAAAAATTATGCTACTATCACAAGGGAAAGGAAAAACAAGAACAGAATATTACGGATGCCTCAAGAGCCTTTCTAGCAATTTCTTCTTGAAATCCAAATGAAATTAGAGTATCAACTTTTGATTGGTCAACGATTGTCGAAGTTTCAGAGCCATGACCTTTGGAAATAGGAAGGTCAATATCTGCGTAAAACAAATTTTATCCAGCATTAAGTCCTGCACTGCGAGGTCACTAACAAAAAAAATTGTTCTACAAAACAAAATAAAAAATTCAGATACCTGGATCTTCCATGTGAGATAGCAACCAATTCATTGCCTCTTCTACTCCAACATTCGATGTATTTATGGCAGCTTTCTGACAATGGAGATGATTAAAACCCATGGAAACCAGCTGGGCTACAATTTCTTCATTTGCCCACATTTTGTTTGAATCTTCCTCATCAGGAACTGTAAATCAGAAATAATTAATGCCAAGAGATTTGATAATTTCCGGATTGAGTTCAGTTAAAAATGCAATTGGTCATGTAGCTGAAAAGCAATTTGCCAGTTAAAAAACTGATGACAAACAAAATTTTCCAGTTAACTAAGGTTGCATAATCAGATTCATCACATGTATTTATTTACAGAAAAAATTGGTGCTTCAGAAACAATATTATGGACCCAATATATCTTTCCATATAAACGTAAGTTATAAGAAATGAATGTATTCAGTTGAAAACAGTTTAACAAAGCTGTTAAACTCAAGGTAAAACAGAAACATTGAACTAAAATAGTATGTTTTTAAGACAACATGCTTTATTTTATATTTAAAAAAATGGAATTTAAAACAATAGAGGAATTTTGATATCCTCTAATAACAAAGATAATGATGTGGGAATAAATAAGAGATATGATTTGGGAATAAATAACAAGGACATATGATGACATCCAGTTAATGAGGTAGCATGCTGTAAGGACAGCATCTCCCCAAAAATGACAAGGAAGATGAATGTGAGGAAGAGTCTGAGTGGTGTCAATAAGACATTTGTTTTCGTCCACTATTCCATTTTGTTGACAAGTATTAAGATATAAAGTTTGACAAAGGATACTAGGGGACTAGATCGGGTTACCCGATGACCAACTCGGCCCAATCCAACCTAATTAGATTGGGTTGGATTGCATTTATGATTGGGTCATACCCAACCCAATCCAAACTAACCCACTCTTTTACAGTTGGGTGATGGGTTTAGTATTGACCGACTCATGGTTGACATAACCCTAGAAAAACCTCAAACTCTTGGGACGAGCAGTAGGTTTCCTCTATTTCATCTTTATATTTGCCTTTGCCTTTCACCTTCACTGCATCTTAGCCCTAACATCAGATTAATAAACCTAAATGCTCTTGTAGCAGTGCGTCTTATTTGTATCAACCCTAGCATTCTTGTCCATCATGTGTCACTATTATACACGTCCACCACATCTAATAGGATAGTAAGAGTCTATGAGAGAAGGAAGAGAACATAGACTAATATTGTAAAATAATGTGTTAGCTTTCGTTTGGGTGTAAGGGGGATGCTTGGGCTGTAAGTCAGTGAGTTAGTTGAGTTAGTTAGTGGTTGGAAGGTAACAGCAACCTATATAAGGATTGCAGTTACGCTATAGAGAGGTAGCTATTGTTTTCATTGTTGTATAGACAGGACCTTCATATCCTGTGGAGGTGGGATTCATCCCCTTTTGGAGGCTTGTACATTTCGGGAATTCTTTACAGAGGAATTATTCAGTTCATCTTCTTGGTGTGGTGTATGCGTTTTACTGTTGAGATATCGATAGTTCTTGGACTTTCTTGACTCAAGAATCTATCAATTTGGTCCAACCTACCGGATCTCTGGTGAAGGAGGTGCGAAAATGGAAGGCAAACTGCACGCTTTGGAGAATCGAATTGAAGGGAGGATGAGCATGATGGAGAACATAGGAGAGGAGTTGAAGGCTGACAATATGGGCATTCGCCAAGATCTGAAGGAGTGTTGACGAGAGTGGTCAAAGGACTGGCGAGAACATTGGAACGGAACTCGGAGGCGAGCCAAGGATCCGTAAACGGGAACCGCGTAAGGCGCGAGAACGCGGCAGACGAATCGGAGGATGATCGGGGGGACACACCATCGAATTGGGTAAAGCGGGTAGAATTACCCACGTTCGAGGGACTTGACCCGATGGGGTGGATTTCGCGGGCTGAAAAGTTCTTTGATGTCCAGAGGGTGGCGAAGAACGAGAATTGCGGTTAGCCTTCCTCTGTATGGAGGGCAGTGCCAATTATTGGCTTCGATTATGGAAAACGAAGGTCACAAACCCTTCTTGGGAGGAGTTTCACTACGGGGTTCCCTTTAGCCCTGGGCACCGTTGTCTAGAGAGAAGCATGAGGGTGATTATCTTGACGGAGGGCGAGGAGGAAGAGACAGGAGAAAACGGGGAAGAGGAGTGCAAACCCAGGGAGCTGTCTTATTTTTCAGCAAGGGGCCTCACCCAACCTCGAACCATGAAGCTGTAGGGGAGAGTAAATGGGCGTAAGGTGTTGGTATTGATTGACAGCGGAGGCAGCCACAATTTCGTCGCTAGAAAACTGGTGGAGGAGTTGAATTTACCTGTGGCAGAAACTCCACCCTACAGGGTATGTCTCGGGGATGGCCAAAATAAGGAGACACAAGGCTGCTGCGAAGGTGTCAATTTGTAGATGGGGGAGGTTGAAGTGGAAGAGAGATTTTATTTGTTTGAGCTAGGGGGAGTGGACCTCATTCTAGGGGTGGCTTGGTTGGCTACTTTAGGGGAAGTGACTATAAACTGGGGGGCGCTGACAATGGGATTCATAAGAGAGGGGAAGCGGGTATCAATACAGGGAGATCCACCCTGACACGAGAGTTGGTTTCACTAGAAGCCTTGTTGAAGGTTAATGAGGTAGAGGTCGTGACTTTGGCTTGGGACCTGGGTTTGACAGAATGGGAAGGACATTCGAGGATGGGAAGACAAGTAACTCAGGAGCAGAAAGAGGAGCTGGAAGGGGTCTTGGAGGAGTATGGAGAGGTATTCAAGGAACCCCAGGGCTTACCACCGGCTAGACAGTGGGATCACAAGATACCTGTCAAAGAAGGGGTCGACCCAGTGAATGTTAGGCCTTACAGATACCCCTACATCATGAAATCTGAGGTGGAACAACAGGTGGCGGAAATGTTAGGAACCGAAATCATAAGACCCAGCCACAGCCCATACTCTAGTCCAGTCATATTAGTAAAGAAAAAGGATGGTAGTTGGAGATTTTGCATAGACTACCGAGCGCTGAATAAAGCAACAATGCCGGATAAATTTTCGATACCTGTAATAGAGGAGCTTTTAGACATATTGAAGGGGGCGAAGTTCTTTTCAAAGGTGGACTTAAAAGCTGGGTATCATCAAATAAGGATGGGAGAAGAGGACATACCAAAAACGGCCTTTAGAACACACCAAGGCCATTATGAATTTTTGATAATGCCATTTGGCTTAACAAATGCACTGGCTACATTTCAATGTGTGATGAACAATCTATTGCAAAAGTTTTTGAGGAGTGTCCTAGTGTTTTTTGATGATATATTGATCTACAATAGAAGTTGGACAGACCACTTACAGCATATCAGGGAGGTCTTGGGGACATTGATGGAACAGAGGTGGTATGCCAACAAAAAGAAATGTGATTTTGGTAGAAGGCAGATTCATTACTTGGGGCATTTGATAACGGAGGAAGGAGTGGAGATGGACAAGGCTAAAATAGGAGCAGTTAAGGATTGGCCCGAGCCTCGGAGCACTAAAGCCCTTAGGGGATTTCAGGGGTTAACAGGATATTATAGAAGATTTGTAAAAGGGTATGGTCAAATAGCCAAGCCCATGACAAAGCTTTTAAAGAGGGGTCAGTTTTGCTGGATGCCACAGGGTAGCGAAGCAATGCAAAAGTTGAAGGAGGCCATCACAACAGCTCCTGTTCTTGCACTACCTGATTTCTCACAGCAGTTTCATGTGGAATGCGACTCTTCAAGTAGAGGAGTGGGAGCAGTGTTGTCTCAAAACAAGAAACCAATGGCGTTTTTCAGTAAAGCTTTGTCAACAAAGTCCTTAAGCAAGTCTATATATGAAAAAGAGCTCATGGCTCTGGTACTGGCAATTCAACACTACGGCCGTATCTGTTGCGGCAGCAGTTTATAGTTCACACAGATCAAAAAAGTTTGAAATATCTGCTGGAACAAAGAATCACCACTCAAAACCAGTAGAGCTGGATAGCAAAATTGTTGGGATATAATTGAGATCAGATATAGGACAGGAGCCTCTAACAGAGGGGCAGATGCGTTATCTCGGAAAGGAGAAATGGAGGAAGAGGGAGAAAAGGAGATGAAGGGAATTTCCAGGCCATATTGGCAGGATTTTCAAGAAATTATAAAGGAGGTGGATGAAGACCAGGTTCTGCAGAAAATAGTGGAGGGGCTAAAGGTTGATGCAAATTCGCATCCTTCTTATACGTTGGAGAATGATAGATTAGATTATAAAGGGAGGTTGGTGATTTCAACAGCATCAAGATGGATTCCAAAGTTACTACAGGAATTCCATGCAACGCCCACAGGGGGGCATTCTGGCATCTACAGAACATATAGGAAGATTGCCCAATCCTTGTATTAGGTAGGGATGAAACGTAGTGTGACATAATTTATAGCAAGGTGCCTCATCTGCCAACAACATAAGTATTTGGCAGCTTCGCCTCAAGGGTTGCTTCAGCCTCTTCCCATACCACATGCAATTTGGGAAGAAGTCAACATGGACTTCATAGTTAGATTGCCAAAGTCACAAGGCTTTGATGCTATCCTGGTGGTTATTGATAGGCTTAGCAAATACGGCCATTTCATAACATTAAAGCATCCCTACACTGCCAAAACAATGGCGGAAGTATTGGTAAAAGAAGTAGTCAGGCTCCATGGCGTACCTCTATCCGTTGTTAGTGATAGAGGCCCCCTATTTTTGAGTATATTTTGGAAGGAGATGTTCAAACTTCAGAACACACAGCTCAAGATGAGCACAGCCTACCATCCGGAGACGAATGGGCAAACAGAAGTCCTCAATCGAATTCTGGAATCATACCTTCGTTGTTTCTGTTCGGAGCAGCCGAAGAAATGGTGTGTTGTTCTACCATGGGCAGAATACTGATACAACACCAGCTATCAGGGGTCTGCAAAGTGTATCCCCTTCGAAACCCTGTATGACCGACCTCCTCCAGCCTAGTCGAGATACATTCCAGGGGAGACTGCAGTAGAGGCGGTAGCACAGGAGTTACAAACTAGGGATGAGGCTTTAGTCCAACTCAGATTCCATCTTCATAAGGCACAAGATCAAATGGTGAAGTATGCCAATAAGGGCAGGAGACCAACGGAGATACAGGTGGGAGACTGGGTCTATCTTAAGATCAGACCGCACAGACAATCATCCATGCCAACAAGAATTCACCCTAAGCTATCAGCTAGATTCTATGGGCCATTCCAAGTGTTGAAGCAAGTAGGTTCTATGGCGTTTAAGCTTAAGTTGCCAAAAACAGCAAGGATTCATCCAGTTTTTCACGTCTCAGTTAAAGTTGGCAATAGGGACACAACAGACAGAGCAGGAACTACTGGCAGAATTACAGGGTGAAGGGCCAAGTTTCTGGCCAAGGAGGGTTTTAGACAGATGGATCCGACAGAGAGAGGAAGGCAGCATACCACAGGTCTTGGTGGAATGGCAAGAAGGAGGACGAGAAAGGGCTACTTGGGAAGACATTTTGACCATGCGAGAGCAGTATCCAAACTTCAACCTTGAGGACAAGGTTGATATTGAGGGTGGGGGTAATAATAGGATACTAAGAGTCTATGAGAGAAGGAAGAGAACATAGACTAATATTGTGTAATAATGTGTTAGCTTTCGTTTGGGTGTAAGGGGATGCTTGGGCTGTAAGTCAGTGAGTTAGTTGAGTTAGTTAGTTAGTGGTTGGAAGGTAGCAGCAACCTATATAAGGATTGCAGTTACCCTGTAGAGAGGTAGCTATTGTTTTCATTGTTGTATAGACAAGACATTTCATATCCTGTGGAGGTGGGATTCATCGCCTTTTGGAGGGTTGTACATTTAGGGAATTCTTTACAAAGGAATTATTCAGTTCATTCTTCTTCTTGGTGTGGTGTGTGCGTTTTACTCTTGAGATATCAATAGCAAGCCAACCAATATATAAGCTCGATCTCTTCAAATCAAAGTCCAGAATTGTTATCTATGGCAAAGGGACCTTAGACATATAAAAACAAAGTGACACATATTCCCAATAACACTGAACTTAGTTGACACGCTTTCTGCAAATCTGACTTCTATGTAACAAACTATCAGATTTTCTTTGTTTTTGTTGAGATTTAAAACAGAGAAAATATATTTCTTGAGGGCTTAATGGACCCTTCTCATGTTCTGATATTTATATAGATAAAGAGATGATACAATAGGGAGATGGAAGGTCAAGGGACTGTCCTAGACTGCTAGGTACAATGATTATAGATAATCCAACACACTACTCCCTACTTTAGTCCTAATGACTACACTAACATAAGTAGACTTAATAATTATTCTACCATTAAGCTCATACACACAACTCACACACATTAACCAATAATTCTAACACTCCCCCTCAAGCTGAAGCATACAAATTGTATGAACCAAGCTTGGAATAGATAAACTCAATTTTGACCTAGATGATTTGTCTTCTAGAGTGTGAGGCAGTGTGTTATCACATGTCAACGAACAACTAACAACAGCTTGTGAAACTTCAATTTCAAAAGTGGATGACAGAGAGCAGTGGTGGACAATGACAATCTACAAGGACTGAATCCCTCATCAAGTAAGAATGGACCTGCAATGGCTAAATGCGACAAAACTGCAGGGACTGCCATCTCTGAGACTGATGAGTAATGGGGCCTGTAGTGGCTGAAAGCTACAAACTACAGGGACTACCATACTTATGTGGCTTACAGTGTCTTGGAAACATATTCCCCCTCACTGTGAACGGTGGAAACAGTGAAATTTTTTACTGGAATTGGAAGCATCATAGTTGCTAAAGATAAACACAATGACGTTGACAAAAGAGATAGACGTCCTGTAGCAGCCAACAACAACAAATTGCAAGGACGGATGAAGGTCTGCAGTGGCGGACAACAACAAACTGCAGAGACTAGATTTCCATCACTTAACTGATGGGGAGCCTTTAATGGCTAACAACAAATCTGCAAGGACTTAACTGTTTGCAGAGAATAGCAACAGACCTGCAGGGACTCACTACCCTACAGTGGCTTAAACTTTCTCCCCCTCACGACCGAACGACATGAACGTGAAGATGGAAGAACTGGTGAGAATCGATCCGTACAAGGGACAACTCTGAATCCCATAACTTCGAAAAAGTCTATTCAGCGGGCTGTCTCAAAGAATAATTCACGAGTTATTATAACAGTTTTGGCAGTGAAGAGATCCTTTCACATGGCAGTAACCAAAACACCAAAGTTTGGGACTTATGGCATCAAAAGGCCAAAGATAGGTTGGAGGTCCAAAAATTGCTCTGCTGGACTACTCCCAAAATACCAAAATACTTAGCTTTGTATCACAAAAGAAGGACGGACTAAACTTGAGTCCAAGAAGAAAGTCAGCAATCCAAGAAAGAGGTGACTCAGTGGCGTCATAAGGGATCTGCTGAATATTAGTGTTGAGATTTGAGATTCCAACCTTGAACAGGTCTTAACTGACTGTGACGGCAGCGATGGCGGCTGACTGTGGTATCAACAGTATTAAAGTAGCGGAGAGGGAATGCAATCTTAGCTGGTTCCTCTCCTCCTTGCGACTGGACTGGACCATCGTCAAACTTACGTGGAAGGGTACGAGGAAGACGAAGATGTTGTAAAGGCAACGAAGGTGGCAGCAATGGCTGCTTTGGAGGGTCAAACAGAGAGAGGAAGATCTGGCGAGTCGACCGGAAGCGGCGTGGTTTAGTTCTGATGCCGGGACGGCGGCGCGTGACAAACACGCACCCGATATCAGCTGGAGACAGGCGGCGCGTGGAGGCGCATTGAGCGGATACAGAGACGACGACCACCGGGGTTAGGCCGCGCTCGAAGAGACGATCCAGATCCGCTGGTCACCGGTCGAAACTGCAACTGTGGCCGGCGGCGGACGGTGGTCGACGGCAGACTTATTTGGCGCTTGTGGCAGCGCGTTAGGAGGAGTCTGGTCCTGTCTCCAGCAGGGTTGGCCGTCGCTCTAGGAGGCAGTCCAAATCCGCTAGTCACCGAACGAAACTGTGACGGTGGTCGGCGGCGGACGGTGTTCGGCGAGGTACGGATGCCGGCGGTGGATAGCGCGGTGCACAGCGGATAACAGTGAACGCCCCTCTGGATACCCTGTTCGAAGAAGAGATTGTTGGTCTGGATGCATATGAATGGTAGCAAGTGGGAATACAAAAAAGGAGCCAAAAATGATTTGGCATCAATCTAAATACGAGTTTCAGCTACAGGTCCGAAAGGGAAAAGAAATGGGTTTAAATCCCATTTTGAGACAGATTCTGGACCTATAGTTTATATTTAAGCCATATTCTGAAGAAGAGACTTTTAGGAGGGGCCACCGGCGGCCATGGTAGCCGGCCGCCGGCGGACAGTGAAGACAATTGTTAGAAGATCAGAGAACCTGCTCTGATACCATGTTGAGATTTAAAACAGAGAAAATATATTTCTTGAGGGCTTAATGGACCCTTCTCATGTTCTGGTATTTATATAGATAAAGAGATGATACAATAGGGAGATGGAAGGTCAAGGGGCTGTCCTAGATTGCTAGGTACAATGATTATAAATAATCCAACACACTACTCCCTACTTTAATCCTAATGACTACACTAACATAAGTAGACTTAATAATTATTCTACCATTAAGCTCATACACACAACTCACACACATTAACCAATAATTCTAACAGTTTTAAACTCTTAAGATATAACTTGAACAGAGAACTTCTCACATACCTCCATCAGGTAACAGCTCCTCCCCAGGCTGGTGACCTTTGCTGCGCATATGACTGATATCTATGATATCAGGAACATCAATATACACATCTGAAACAAGAAAACTGCTTAACAAATTAAATAGATCATAAAAATAAAGATCTTAAAAAACTAATACCCTTTTAATGTATATAACCATATCAAGACAAAACATACCAAGTTTTTTGGGCACCCATCCTGCCTCCATAACAAATCTCCGCATATGTAACACCAGGTAATCAGGAAACGAGGTCAGACCTGCAGTCCTACGGAATAAATCTTGTTTCAGCAGAAAGATTATTTGCAAATGCTCTAACAATAAGGTTGTTAGAATCTTGTAGATATGTTAGAACCCAGAACCCCATAGACACGGTACTAGTTGATAATAGGACTCATTAGACTGATTCTATATTATGCTATTAACATAAAATAGAGTAACTGAATATTTTGTAATTATACCTTGTCCTCTATAATGTTAATAGCTTCGATGTGGTCTAAATGCACAGAATTCATCAGATGTCTTATTGGTTTCTCTCTTCTTAACAAAGATTATACCAATCACCAAAGTCCATGACTTAGTAAACGATTGACGAAACTAAAGAAAATCCACCAGTGCAGCAAGCATGGCACGGAAATTTAATATACATAGAAACTTCAGTATGCTTACTTCAATGCTGTAGTCTTTGTCTTCAAAGCAGTACTGTAAAAGTCATGTATCTCCTCAGGAGCTGAAAAGTTTGCAAGGCATGTTTCTAAAGGCACCCTCGGACGCACAATCTCATCAGCATTTCTATCAGAACAAATATGCTCAGCAGCATTCAAAGAAACTTATGAATGAAATAGTAAGATTTCTGAGCATCTTAACTTACATTTCTTTTCCTTCTGCAAGTCTTTCTTCTTTCAATTTTTGAAAGGATTCTAGCTCTCCTGAAATTTCTCAAACAAACAGGTATTAGATTTGAGTTGACATCCAGAAGACATCTCAATCCTAACTTAAGGAAAGTCTAGTAACCTAAATACACACCTTTGTTAGTTGCTTCACGTAACGGGATATTGAGAGAAAGAATGTAATCATTCCTTCTATTATATGTAACTTTTCCAGACGAACATAAAATTCTATCTTCAATACCAAATTTGAAACTCCTTGATGGATCCAGTTCAATTTTCCCAGTATTAGCTCGTTCAACTTGATCAATAAAATGTAGGAAAAATTCTAAAGCATCCTAACATCAAATTGGAATCAAACAGTCAAAAGACGGCAAAATAACATGCAAAACATGTGGCATAGAACAGCAAAAAGATTTGAACATCCTTATCCTATTTAAAGTTCATCTCATCTAAAAACTGTTCCGTACCAAAAACAGCAGATAAATCTTACTGGGAAAATATGAACAGACAAAATGATCCGTAAGAGATGGCCCAAAATTTTAAAAATACAAAAGTAAAACCATATAAGCTGTTTTATATTGTTGAGTCTTACCACAAAGATTTCATAGACCCTAAACATAGATTTCCAATGATGAAAATTAAGACTATAATAACTGCAACTGTAATTTAAAATACAAATACTAAGTAATATACCCTCGAGCCAGAGATCCCTCACTTTGCATAGGTAAGGGTAATACAAATACTAACTAATATCTGAGTACATAGCATTCCCCCTGCATTTGCAAAGAGGCCATTTCCAAATTCAAGCCAATGACCAACTCAGTCATCAAGACACTTCTTTGAAGTTACACAGGGCTTGCCCTCAAAACATAAAATATAATATAAGATGGAAAATTAATTAAAAAGTACACACATGAAAATAAAATTATAACACAATTTATTGCATGTTTTTATAAGAATATCATTTTATTAAAGGATAACTCCAATCCTTAGGGATGATTTGTGTAAATGAAGATTTTATTGGAAAAGAAAATATTTTTTATACGTTTACATATTCTTTGTAATGAATAATTTTCCCCAAAAAACAATTGTTACCTTTAGTTGTTCAAAATCAACTCTTTAAGGGTTCATGTTAACAATTTTATTTTAATGACAAATGCTGAACCAAATATTTCATATATTTTTAGAGATGCATATGTTTGTGAAAGGTGTCAAATGCATAGGAGCCGTTAGTTCCTGAAGACATGGTTAAAAGAAACTGATTGCTCATAAAAGGTCACACATCACCAGGCCTTTTATTCTTCAATTTTTTTGCAATACATAATAGTCAACATGTTAGAGATTCAGGTCAGAACTCTAACTCGCTCACACTCTTACACTCACAGAAAGCAATAATAGTGCAGTATAGAATGAATAATGGGTTTGTATTCACAAGAAAGGAACAAGAATACAGGATAGTCAAGAGCTTAACCTCCATCACCAGGTGCTACAACCGGTCAATGAATCAACAAATTGTCTAACTAACTACCGATACAACAGAGAGGTTCTTATATAGGCCTCTTTCCCCCAAACCCACTTAACTGACTAACAGTTAAGTCTTCTGTTTTCCCTTTCTCCTCTCATAGACCCTCCATTCTCTAACATCACTCCCCCCTGAAAACTGACCTTGTCCCCAAGGTTGAACTCGGGAAATTGTTCCTGCATCAACCTCCGATCTTCCCACGTTGCGCTGTCAGCCCCTCCATCTTGTCACTCTATCAACACTTGTTCCCGTTGTTCCCCATCCTACTGCTGGACTCTTCTATTTAATACCTTGGTTGGCCAACACGTAGGCCCCCCGACTTGTAAATCTACTGGCAGCTCAGCTTCCACTTGCTTCGTCCCAATAGCCAATTTCAACTGAGACACGTGGAAGACCGGGTGAATCCTGGCGTTTGCGGGCAGTTCTAATCGGAACGCCACTTCTCCAATCTTCTAGATCACCTTGAACGGCCCATAGTATCTAGCCGTTAGCTTTGGATGCAATTTCACCAACATAGAAGTTTGTCGGTGGGGTCTTATTTTTAAAAACACCCAATCATCTACTTTAATGGTTGCCGGCCTCCTCTTCCGATTTGCTTGTTTCACCATTGCATCTTGCGCCCTCGACAAATGATATCGCAATTGTTGCAACGCTTCATCTCGGGTTTGTAACTCCTGGGCCATGGCTTCCACCATTGTTTCTCCCGGGACAAATCTCGATAACGAAGGCGGGGCTCTCTCGTAAACTACTTCAAACGGGGTGCACTTAGCAGCTCCCTGGTAGCTGGTGTTGTACCAGTACTCCGCCCAAGGGAGGACCACGTTCCAAGTCTTGGGCTACTCAAAACAAAAACATCGTAAGTATCCCTCCAGTACACGATTCAGCACCTCTGTTTGGCCATCTGTCTCCAGATGATAGGCTCTGCTCATCCGGAGATGGGTACCCTGCATCTTAAACATTTCTCTCCAAAATGTGCTAAGAAATAATGGGTCCCGATCACTTACGATGGTCTTGGGGATCCAATGAAGCTTTACTACCTCTCTCACAAAAACTTCCACTACTGTTCGAGCAGTGTAGGGATGTCTGAGCGGAATGAAATGCAAATATTTGCTTAGTCGATCTACAACCACCAGTATAGCGTCATGGCTTCTGGATTTCGGAAGCCACACAATAAAGTCCATGCTGACGTCCTCCCATATAGCTTGTGGAATGGGTAGTGGTTGCAACAGGCCCTGCGGCGAAGCCGTCATGTATTTGTGCTGCTGGCACACCAAGCAGTGGGCGACATACTCTGTCACTGATTTCTTCATCCCGGCCCAGTATAACGACTATGCCAATCTCCTGTAAGTTCTATAAATCCCCGAGTGGCCCCCTGTTGGTGTGGTATGAAATTCATCCAACAATTTCTGTACCCACTCACACTTTGCCAGAATAACTAGCCTCCCCTTGTAATGCAACCGTCCGTTTTCAATGGTGTAAGCGGGATAATTGTTGGGATCCTGTGTGACACCTTCTATGATGTTTTTCAAGTCATCATCTTCCTCCACTTCTCGCATCACGTCTTGGAAATCTTTCCAATACGGTCTCATTATCCCCATCAATTCAACTCCCCCGTCTTCCCCTTCGATCTCAGTTCCATCCTCCAACTCCTCACTGTTTTTTCGTGATAGTGCATCAGCCACCCAGTTGCTAGCCCCTGTTTTATATATTATGTCAAAATCGTAGCCGAGCAATTTAGCTATCCAGTGTTGTTGCACTTGGGTCGTCACCCTCTGCTCCAGTAAAAATTTCATACTTCTCTGATTAGTATACACCATGAATTTTCTGCCCAGCAAATATGGTCGCCAGTGTTGCACCGCCAGGGCCACCGCCATCAATTCTTTCTCGTAAATCAACTTGCCTAGGGTCACTTCCGATAAAGCTTTGCTGAAGTAAGCTATCGGTCTCCTTTTCTGGGTGAGCACCGCTCCTATTCCCGTTCCCGAGGCGTCACATTCTACCTGGAAAGGTTGCTAGAAATCTGGCAACGCCAACACCGGTGTTGTGGTCACCGCTACCTTCAATCTTTCCATCGCTTTCCTGGCAGCCTCGGTCCAAGCAAAGTTCCCCTTTTTCAACATCTCCGTAAGAGGCTTGGCTACCTTCCCATAGTCTCGAATGTATCGCCGTTAGTACCCGGTGAGGCCCAAGAATCCCTGCAACGCTTTCAGTGTTTTTGGTTCTCCCCACGCGACTACCCCCTCTACCTTCTCCTGATCCATCTGGACCCCCTCCTCCGTGACGACGTGCCCCAAATATCTGATCGTCTTCTTTCCGAACTCACTCTTCTTCTGGTTGGCCACCCAATGGCGTTGTTGTAAACAGCTCAACACTTGCTCAACGTGTTGCAAATGCTCGACCCATGTTGCACTATAGACGAGTATGTCGTCAAAAAAGACGAGCACAAACCTTCGCAGGTATGGTCGGAAGATATCGTTCATGGCGTTCTAGAAGGTTGAGGGGGCATTGGTAAGCCCGAATGGCATCACGAGAAACTCGTAATGTCCTAAGTGGGTGCGGAACGCCGTTTTCTGCACGTCATCTTCACTCATCCTGATCTGGTGATACCCAGTCTTGAGGTCCACCTTTGAGAAATACCGCGCACCGTGAAGCTCATCCAGCAGCTCTTCGATCACCGGAATCGGAAACTTATTTGGAACTGTGGCGCGATTAAGAGCTTGGTAGTCGATACAAAACCGCCAGCTCCCATCCTTCTTCTTGACGAGGATGACTGGACTTGAGTAGGAACTTATACTCAGCCGGATAATCACTGCATGTAGCATTTCCGACACCTGTCTCTCGATCTCTTCCTTCATGGCGTGTGGCTAACGGTAAGGGCGCACGTTGACGGGATCAGTGCCTTCTTTCAAAGTAATCCGATGCTCTTCTTTTTTATTAGGTGGCAACCCGTGGGTTTCCCGAAATACCCTTGCATGTCGTGTTAAAATTCTCTCCAAGTCCCCTTTTTGCTCTTCAGTCAGCTTGTCTTTTTCTCCCTTCTTCTCGCTCCCCTTCTCGCCCTCCAAACTCCAAACCATCGCCCAAACCTCCACCTCATTCAGCTTCATTAACTTCTCCGGTTTGACCACCCTTTTCTCCAACGTCAGATCGCCCTTAACCACCACCTTCTTCCCTACATGCTTAAAAGCCATGGTGGACTCCCTCCAGTTTAGAGTAATTTCCCTCACCTTGGCCAAGCACTCTACTCTGAGTATCATATCAACACCTCCCAGGTCGAAAAGGTAAAATTTTTCCTCGATCGCCACTCCCCCCTTGTTAACCACTACCTTCGGGCAACATCCTCTGGTCCTTTTCTGATGTCCGTCTCCCAGACTCACTTGGTAGGAAGGGGTGTCCTCCTGTACAAGCTGCAATTCCTCCACCAACCATCTACTTACGAAGTTATGGCTGGCGCCGCTGTCGACCAGAATCAGAACATCTTTCTCCCCCACTCGACCTTGCAATTTCACCGTCTTGGGCTGGGTTAAGCCCCCAGCAGAGAACGCCGACAGCTCCATGCATGGGGCTTCTGTCTCGACCTCCATCCCCTCTTCACCACCATCTTCATCTTCGGCCAGTAACACCACCCGCAGACTCTTCTCCAGGCACTGATGGCCAGGGCCGAAAGGTCCCCCATAACGAAAACACAGGCATGCTTCTCGGCGTTTAAGAAACTCTGGGTAAGGAAGGTTTCGTGTGTTTCTTCCTCTGCTCTCCCCTCCGCCGGCGTTTCCGCTTCTCGTCGTCACATTCCCCATCGTTCTGGCTTGCCTCACCGACCCACTACTCTCGGCCGAACTAGTTCTTCCCGAAATGCTTCTCGGTGGCTCAGTTCTCACGACCACCGCTCCGTCGCCGGTGGATCATCCCCATAAAGGCGGATTCTTGGCCCCCGTCCATCCCAACAAACCTAGGCCACAAAGCGCCTCCTCAACATCGTGCACGATCCTCATCGCCGTCATCAGATCACGTGGGTCGTAGGGCCTCATTTGGCACCTCAACTCCTCGCGCAGACCCGCCAGAAAAGAACCCAGCAACTGGTTATCGGAAAACTCTTTAGTTTGACCGGCTAGCGCTTCAAATTCCTTCACGTACTCCTCTACAGTGGACGTTTGCCTGATCCCCGCCATTCTTTCAAAGAATCCGCCTCGGTGACGACTCTGGAACCGGATCAACAACGCCTCCTTGAGGCCCTCCCAGGTTCGGTTACTTGCTTTATCTTTCCAGAACTTAAACCAATATCCGACGCTTCCCTCCATGCTAATATGTGCCAGTTCGATCTTCTCCTCTGCTACCTTTTGAATTTCGAAAAATTTCTCCGCCCTACTGATCCAATTCAAGGGGTCGGGTCCCTCGAAAATGGGTAATTCCACCCTTCGTCTCCAGTTAGGTAGATTTCCCAATCGCTCCCTGTCACCATCTCTATCCCCATTATTGTCGCGTTGGTTTCCTCCATTATGGTTTACAGACTCTTGGCTTCCATTGGATCCTTCTTCTACTCACTTGTTGTGCATCCCCATCGCCCTTATTAGTTCTTGGATTTCTTTACGCATCGCTATCGATTCTTGACGATTCGTTGCGGTCTCCGCCTTCAGTCCGTCAACCACCAATCCAAGATGTTCCATCTTCCCTTCAACAGCTTGCACTCTTCCCTCCATCGCCCTCGTTCTCCTCTGCACGGATCCGGCAGGTCGGACTACTTTGTTAGAGATTCAAGTCAGAACTCTAACTCGCTCACACTCTTACACTCACAGAAAGCAATCACAGTGCAGTATAGAATGAATAATGGGTTTGTATTCACAAGAAAGGAACAAGAATACAGGATAGTCAGGAGCTTAACCTCCTTCACCAGGTGCTACAACCGGTCAATGAATCAACAAACTGTCTAACTAACTACTGATACAACAGAGAGGTTCTTATATAGGCCTCTTTCCCCCAAACCCACTTAACTGACTAACAGTTAAGTCTTCTGTTTTCCCTTTCTCCTCTCATAGACCCTCCATTCTCTAACACAACATTTGCCCTTTTCACAAAAAATAATTAAAAAATGCAAAAATTGAAGTATTCATATAAAGTTAGCATATAACTCTATAAGTCAACTATTAGGATACACAAAGAAGAGAAATTAGTTAAGATAGAATACCAATGAGTTAGTTACTCAAGGTGTTAGTCAGATATACTCAAGGTGTTAGTCAGATATAAATAGGAAAGAAGGAGAGGAAAGGGGAAGGGAGGTGAATTTTTGTACATTAAACTTTAGCTCTTTGTCATGGGAAAGAAAGAGAGTGCTCTCCTATGTTTTATTTTTTCATTCTATTCAGTAAAAAACCTTTCTTTTCTTTCTCTTCCCAATTCTTGGTTCCTAAGACCTGTCGAATTTACTGCAAGGGGTCGATATGGAAAGGTGTTCAAGTGTGTTGGAAAGATGGGCCAGTGAACAAGGGAATGTGGTTGTGGATCTGAAAGATCGTATGGCTACTATTAAAGAAAGTTTGCCAGACATGAAAGAAATCAAAGAAATGTTGCAAGAAATGTCTAAAGGAGGAGAGCACTTGGTTAATGATGAAGAGAAGATGGAAGAAATATATCTACATATTAGTAGATCAGATGAGGAGAGAGAAGAATTGTTTAGGCCTTGGGATAAAACGGTGGAGTTGCCCATGTTTGAAGGGAATGACTTCTCAAGGTTGTGTCACAAGCAAATCAAACACCAAAAGATCAATAGCAGGGATATTCCTTTGCAGGGCTGCAATCTAACATTTAAAATTAGATTCAACCACAAGACCAAAAGAACTTGATCAGAGTTATGAAAATTGCTCGAGATGTGGAAGAAGGTTTAGCAATGAAATATCACACCCTCTGTAGTGAAGAAAAAAACAAAAAGGAAGTGAAATTTGCAAGAGAAACAAAAATAATGATGGAGAAAGAAGGGGATGCATCGATAAAGAGAGTGAAAGTTATGGACTATGAAGTTTAGTTTCTTGATAACCCAATGAGAGTTAACCAATAAGAAAGTTGAAGGTGGATATGCACCCATGCGTCATTTTTTCCCAAATTCAGATTTACATAATATAAATAAGAAATTGCTGTTGGACTTAGATTTGATGATGGTGGTTGGAACATCAATGACATTGGAATCTTGGAATTTCAACTTACTGGGTTCAGAGACTTCTATAGAAAAACTACTGTCGTCCCCACCATCACCCAAGCCTCTCCAGACCTGAATTTGCATGCAGTGACCAGTGGGTTCCCTCCCAATGATGAGACACTATCACAATGCTTTCAGGTGGGATAGATAATGATCATGATGATGGTAATGAGCCACAGGACCAAGCTTCCACTGTCCAACCTTGAAGACAAGGTTGATTTTTGTAGGAGCGTATTGTTAGGATACAAAAAGAAGAGAAAATAGTTAAGATAGTTAGAATATCCATGAGTTAGTTACTTGAGGCGTTAGTTAGATATAAATAGGAAAGAAGGAGTGGAAAGGGGAAGGGAGATGAATTTTAATAGATTGAGCTTTAGCTCTTTGTGAAAGGGAAGCCATTGAAGGAGAGACTGCTATCCTGTTTTTTGTTCTTTTCATTCTATTAAATAAAAAAAAAAAAAAAAAAAAAAAAGCGTTCTTTCTCTTTCAATTCCTAGTTCCTAACATCAACTCGTAGAAGATACTCAAAAATTACCAATGCATTCACAATGACTCAACAATAGCATGGACATTTAGAATAAGAAAATCCTAGATATTTTGAACCAATGCTTTAAATCTCGGATTGCAGAGCATAGCAGCCAACCCGATAACTGGTAGTGGAATGACTGTTATTATATATATATATATATATATATATATATATATATATATATATATATATATATATATATGTGTGTGTGTGTGTGTGTGTGTGTGTGTGTGTGTGTGTGCATTTTTGTGTATTTTCAATTGCTTATTATTGTTACTATTATTAATATACATATATATGTTAATATTCTAATACATATTATTGTTATTATGATATATAGTATTATATGCTGCATATTTGTCTCTACTATATAATCAAATAATATATAATTATGTATTAATGTTTTTCTATACTTTTTTATATATTCTTAAATATTAACAAAAGTATAACTAATACTAAAAAAAATAGCAAAACAACCATTTCCCCAATTTTAAGACAGTTTTGGGTATGGAAGGGCCCAATTTGGAGTCAGGCACAACACCCTGATTGACATAGAAACAGAAAAAAAAAATAAAAAAAAAAGCCACTATCTCACTCAAGCTATCCAACCGTCTCCACAGAATTCCGACCAACTTTTCTCAAAAGCATTTGTAACCCTAGACAATGGCAAAAATTCCCAAGCAAAGGGGATGAACAACTGGAGAATGACCACACAGCACCAAACATGACAACAAACACACAGCCACCGATGGTGAGACAGGCAACCTGGTTTCAGGAAAAGAAAATCAGTAGCAATTCTATCCAGTCTGCTATAGTCTCTAGTTTTTGCCGCTACAGTTGTGAGATTAAACTGCTCTGCCAGGGGCTGCCCAGCTACACAATGCACTATGACATGCTATTTTCAACCCTGTTTTTAACAGCCTCCGTGTTCAACTGAAGATTGTGAATTAATGATAAATTTTACCAATTGCTCACACATTACCAAGACCACAGTGCACATATGTTGGGCAATAAATGTAGAGAAAATAAAGAACTTCCCATATAGACAACTAGAATATAATTTGCCTTCATCTTCAAGAGACATTATGAAGAAACGAAGAATTTATTTCATGTTAAGATAATGGGAAGTATTCTGCTACTTGGAATTGATGTTTTATCACATCATTCAATCTTCGGACTCAATAAATATGTTTCATTGCCTGTGAATTATGCATCCTATTTAATCTATAAAGGGAACAGAAGTGCTTCATTTCTCGTAGTTAGTTGCCTTTTGTTTTTAACGACCTTTGTAACTTAAGCATTACATATGTTTCCAATTAACAGTCAAAACCTCACTTCCTTGCACGAATAACGCATTCACTATCTCTATATAGAGTCTATCTGATAGCTCTTACGGATTTACTCCCTAATAATTGTAAGAAATCAATAACATAATTCAAAGACACATCTGAAGCATTAATGATATTTTTACTGCATTAACTTAAGTTTGCATCCGAAAATTCATAAAATTACTTGACATATAAAACAGAAAAATATCAAATGCGTATATCATTAATACATGGTTAGGGGAAAAAATAGTTACTAAACATACCTGTTGCCGGGTAGATGAAAATTCAGGATGGCTGGCAGCTATTACAGATTTAAACATCCGTGGACGTATCCCTTCTTGTTTCTAATGTTTGAAGAAAGTAGCCATCAGCAGACAGAATAAACGAGTAAAGAAAATGCATCAAGACAAGACATGTCAAAGAGGATGAGAAAAAACATTATCTTAAAAACTTCAACCAAAAGGCATAGCAACACAAAACCCCATCCTAATTAAAGTTCATGCAATGCCAAAAATAAATTATCAAAAAACAAACTAGGAAAGCACTAAACTACATAAACCTAGAAAAATTAAAAAAAAAAAAAAAAGAAGAAGAAATGAACAAACAAACAAATAAGTAAGGATTCTAAAATCATCGAAGAGCCAGAAAGCTTACAGCAGTTGTAGTTGAAGTTACAGTGTTTTCTTTTTCATCATTCTGCGTGCCAGATAACAGTAACTTTTGATTAGGAAAGACTAAATAAATTTTTTATTGATATTTACTGAGTTATGGGGCCCTACTTCAAATGCCGGAACAGAATATTTGCCAGAAAGTAAACCGTGTGCCAATTTTGTCCTGAAAATAAATAAAACTATAATTAAATTTCTATAAATTCTAATGATAATTAAATTAAAAAAAAAGGCATCTCTGCCATGAAAACCTATTTTTATATACATTTTCTTTCAAGTAGGAAACAAAAATTCTCCTATCACTTACAAGTACTATTATACACAATGAATTATGTACACAAAAATAACCTATCAAATCCATCTTTACCACAGTAAAACTGAATTATAATAAAAGGAAGCACCTAAATACACAGTAAAACAAATGCTATCAAAACAGTATACCCGCACCACACCCATTCTGGTTACTGTACGGAATCATATATCTCATGTATACAACTATAAATTTAAATAATGTACACTACAACAAATGAAACTTTCATTTTTTTTATGAAAATTTCATGAATCAAAAATCCAAAAGGATATGAATATTTATAGATATGCATGAGTCCTATTATGCTTGACACGGAATCGGTAGCTGAATTATGTGTTGAAACCCTAAACATAGATCACTTATGAGATGGATTGTGTGTGCTATTGCTAGGTCATCACCCAAATATAATGCATTGGGTGACTTGTGTATAATCTTAAATGAGCCAATACTACTATATTGTCAGTCATGAAAATTAGTGTTGGATGAGTAAAGTCATTTTGCAAACAAATGTGTATGAAGAAACTAATCCAGGAGTGTCTAATTAGGTTTGGTACATGGAATAGCATCACCTTGACAGGAATCCTCTTGAGGAGGATACTAAAACAAGCTAGCTACTTAGCACTATGATTTTGTTAATTTATATACATAAAAATGGCTTTAAGCCAAAAAGTTCTATGACTTTGGTCATATGCTTTTGTAAACACAAAATATCCAAACATGCACTTACAGCTGCATATTTAGGTCTACAGTTGGATCGGCAGGAGACCTCTCAAATGCCTTCTTTAGACTTTGGCTCGAGTAGTACCTAAGAATGAAACAACTGAAATTGAAGAAAATGGAAACAAGGTTCCAACAGATAGTTGCAAGAAAATGAAAGACATGCACAGACCGTGATATGAAGGATCTTGTTGAAAATACAACTTGCATATTTGCTGCCATGTAACAACTGCAAGAAAACAAACCGCAATATAAGTGTCAAACTAGTATTTTATGATGAGCAGCAAATAATAGGGACCAACTCTACCTGTTTCCAATATTGACCAACCCTGTATATCCAGGTCCAAAAATTGGATATACTTCTTGTCCACTTTCTTGTATTCGATTCCAATCAAAATTAGTATTTTGATCGAGTTCTCTTTCAGCAGTTGTCATTTCAGTCTGAACATAAGAAAATGACATTTGAAAAAAAATTATGAGCCAAGTAATATTTAATTAATGGTAAGTACACTCTTAAATGCCTGTTGGAGTAACAAGACAAAACCTTATTCTCAAGCATCTAATTGAATATTCAACCTCAGCAATACTTATAAACAGCATCCATCAAAGAAGTATTGCCTCCAAACAGTGGGTGACGTTACTATTTAAATTTTGTTGTTTGGAATGATAAAATATATAT
Source organism: Vigna mungo (assembly GCA_036885675.1). Classification (NCBI taxonomy): domain Eukaryota; kingdom Viridiplantae; phylum Streptophyta; class Magnoliopsida; order Fabales; family Fabaceae; genus Vigna; species Vigna mungo. The sequence continues at coordinate 5,535,197 of CP144694.1, forward strand.
AATACAAATGTGAAAGGCAAACATAACAAACCCAAACACTCATATTTATAGGTATCCTACAGCAAAGTATCTCAAATAGCAAACCCAATATATACAAGTCTCCAATCTCAACATTATAACTAATACTTGTAGAAATTAAGAAAACACTAAAGGTCCAACATAGGATATTATTTCAATAATATGTCTCCATGGACCTAATGTCTACCAAATACACAGGGAAAAAATAGTGACTATATAAATACACCATGAAGCTGTAAGATATCACAAAAGTGTCTTTAAATCTTGTTGGAGATCTCACATTGACTAGGACTAAGAGCAAATTATAATATATAAATGAAGTACAATTCTCACCTAACAAGCCAGTTTTGTAGAGTTTAATCCATATTCCAAATGAACAAGCTCAGGAATGAATTATACAATATGTATGAAGCTGCTATAAAGTTTTCATGCAGCTTTAAGTTGCTTAATTATCTTTTAGAAAGAATCTTTGTATAATTTCCTTTTGTAAACTTATACGTCCAGTTATGTGGTTTATCTTTTAGTTTAATTGTATCATTGATTCAGAAACATCAATGTATAATAAAAAGATATTATGTTATGTAAATGTCCCTTTATGTAAATTTTATTATTCACATATTTTATTATTTATGTTATGCCCAAACCCTCTCTAGGGTGTTCCAGGATCTCCTATACATCCCTTCACAATGAGGACTAGACATTCCGTGTGTTAGCCCACATATTTGTGGGAGAGGTCCGATAAAGATAACTACATACCTAACAAATTTTACTAGGATATGATTTGATACCACATTATAAAATGAACATAAGTCTAACTCAATCTCAAAACAAGTTAGGAAGATTTGCACCCATTTACATATAAGATAATATGGTCATACTTTAATTGATATGAGCTCTTCAACATATATCTTGATTTTGTGTGCAAAACTATCTCTAGAAGATGAATAACTAACCTTTTGTAGCGATGAGAAGTCAATGCCAAAAAAAGCCAGATGTTGGGCTAGTTGTGGATCCAAGACACTTTCATCCTCTGGATAGGAGAAAACATCTGAGCTGCCACAATACATTAGCCATAATTAGCACACAGCACAGGAAAAATAATCATCATCTATAGCATAGAGCAAACTTAGATTATTCGGTTTCAATGATATGTTTATGCTAACCATATATTTAGGTATAACAATTTCCTTTCACAATTACAGACTTCACTCATACAAGTAAGACATTGATAATAATAAATAACATAAAAGCCAAAACACTATATTCAGCAAGAAGGCATCACCTGCCGCTTCCAAATCAGCAGTGACAGTCCCAAGCTTTACAGCAAGAGGGTAGCCTGTCTCCCGGTAATGCTCAACAGCATGGTTGTTCCCTCCAGTTCCATCCCAGTTTTTCCTCCCACAAAGTATCATTCCATCAGTCAAGTTTAGCCAAAGATTCTCTGTCTTGTCACATTTAGCACATTTCCACCCAGATGGCGGAATAACAACACCATTGTCAATCTGTTGTAAATTCATTGCATAGGAACTAACTTGTTTTTTATCAGCAGTCCAGGCTGCAAGTTCCTCCTTTCGTTCAGCACCCTCAGCTAGTAAGATAGCATCAACTGCCAACCTTACCTAAAACATTTTTGGTAAATGTATAAGATGGATAAATTCCACTTCTCCTCAATCAGTAAAAGGGGGATTAAACAGACAAAAAAACGAAAGCGGAGAATATGTACCTTCTCTGGCAATTCCACAGAAGGGAATGGAAGAGAAACATATTCAGGTAATATAACTACACTATGAGTTTCCTCATACTCGGGCTCATTATTATCAAATCCCCCGTCAATACCTACAAATTAATAAGAGGGATAAAATTATGTTACACAGAAACAGAACAGCTTCTTGTCAAAAACTCATTATTGGAACTAATAACCATCTAGCCTTCACAAAACTGCCAAAGTGATAACTCCACAACCGATACCTAGAATGTTCAAGCTACATACCACAGTGTGACAAACAAGAATTTATAAATGACAAATAGGGAAGTCATGTTTAACAACTGAACAAAGATTGCAAACAAACAGAAAATCATCATAAAGTTAATCAGAGATGTAGGATAAGAAAATAAGGCCAAGAAGGAATTGTTTCTTTTACTAACGCACCAATAGCCAAGAGGGTAGGTTTCTTAGAAGGTCTGTCTTCTGGAACTAACTTCTTAGTCTGCTTTATATGCAAATAGACAGGATTGCCGGTCTTCTCGTAATTCCAACCAACAAAGTCCTTCCCAAAAGCAAGAAAAGTGCACATGTCGATGAACAAACCACCTTCCGACCTCTAAATTTCATCATAAAAATAAAAATAAATAAAAAAATCAGCACCGAGCATCAATTTCCTGCATCGTAAAGCTCTAAACACATTGTAACGTACTAAATCATCCATCATTTCCAATCAGAGGAATAAAAAACTATTCACATTAACATAAAAAATTCTCAATGCTGCTGTGCTGAACAACCACAAACCACTTCCGCATATTCTCATCACTTCCCATGCCGTAACAACTAAAATATCCATCACTTCCAGTAAGAGGAATCAAAAACCAGTCACATTAGCATTTAAATTCTCAATGCTGAAAACAACAACAAAACCACCAGCATATTCTCAATCCTTCCCCCGCTGCCTCAGCACCCACTCAACAATCGTCACAAAAACTAATGTCAAAAATTTCAAACAAAAGTTAACTAAACAAACGGCGCGGATATCAGAAATCACTTAATGCCTTCAAATTCAGAGAAGAAAAACCAAATTACAACAATCGAAGTGTTAAACGAAGCTGGTTTAAACAACAACTCATCATTTCCAGAAGTATATACGAAGGAAAGAAAGCATCACCGGAGTGTCGAAGGACACGCAACATTCGTGCTTGTAGATGCGATTGGTCGGTTCGGGGATCCGTACCCGAGCGAGATTGGAGCGAAGCAAATCCAAGGGTTCGATTGTCATCGTGACAGAGACACCGGAAAACCCTCGCGCGGAACAACAAGAAATAAAAAGAAGAAACGCGATATGAGAAGAGAGAGAAATAGAAAAAGAAAGGAGTCCTTCTCAAGTCATTCCACGAAGCAAATATAGTCTCACTCACTAGGTGGCTTTGCTTCAATACAGTGTAACTTTCTTGTTTTTAATACGGCTGCAATGCAAATGAGATTTCGAAAACGGACCGGGTTGAACCGGTGGTGGAACTCTTAGAGGTACAACATTTTTTTCATGATAGTTACACAATAATCATTATAATAAAATTAATTAAAAAATATTAGTACAATTAGGATTAAAATTATAAAATATTCTAATCATAAAAATATTTTTTATTAATTTTTATTTTTTATCTATACCTATATTTCATGTATATTTTTTTTCAATTTTATTTTTAAGTAAGAGTTACTTTAAACTAAAATAATTATAATTTAATTTTTAAATATAATTATTTTATATATTGCAATAATTATTTTATCATTTTGTCTTTTTAATAAATATTTTTTAAACTCATATAATTTTTATAATAAAAAACTATCTAATAAAACAAATTACACAAATTATTTATTTTTATTATTTTTAATAAAAAATATTTTATAATTTAATAAATATTTGTTAGAATTAAAAAATAAACACATATACACGTATAACATGTGTTCAATAGTGATTGTATAATATGAATACTTATAAATTATATCAAAACAGATATAAAATACTTTAATTTTTATTTAAAAAACATAATTCACTAGTGCAGAATTGCCTTTTAATGTCACTACTTAGACGTCGGTTAGGGAAGAGTCCGACGTAAATTATTGACTAGTGGCATTTTCGTAAATAAGTCAGGCCTATAGACGTCAGTTAGGAGGGACCCCGACCTCTATAATATTATAGACGTCGGAGGTCCTCCTAACTGACGTCTATAGACCTAACAGGTAGGTGAATAATCATTATTTTCCGTCATATAGACATCGGATCCCGCCACACCGACGTATATATACAATTATAGACGTCGGCCCCCTATAACCGACATCTATATGCCTGACAGGTAGGTGAAAAGTTTAATTCGACGTTGGTGCCCCTGATAACCGACGTCTATATATGCCCCACGAATATTAATTTTTAAATCATAAAGACATCATATTAGTGAAGGCCCTGACGTCTATACTATTATAGACATCGGTCCCCCTAGAACCCGACATCTATAGGCTTTTATACTGGAAAATGCGAACTCGCGAGCAGTTACGCTCACTGTTCACTGTCTTCCTCCTCGCATTTTCTCGCTTCGGCATTGCATTTCCAAGTGTGTTTTCTCTTTTTTGGAACATTTAAATTTACTTTTACTCCGATTAAATTACTCTTTGATGAAATATCTTCCATTTAAACCGATTAAAATTCGTTTTCATTGCGTTTTGGTGCAGTTTGTGATGTGTTCTTGGGCGCCGTTTTTTACCCTTTTTGGCCTACATTTTTGGGCGTGCAGTCCTCCATTTCCTTCCATTGCTTTTTTAATCTGCTGAAAAGGTTAGCTTCTTTGTTGAAAACTTTTATTGTATGCATGTTATTGTCTTTTTTGTATGCATGTTATTAGCTTTTGCGTTTGCATGTTTTTGGCTTTTAGGTATGTATGTGTTATTGGCTTTTGAATATGCATGTGATAAAGTTAGCAAAAAGCCATGTTTATATCCTTCATGCACGTTGGGATGATGTCCCAAAGGTCGAGAAGAACCTCTTATGACAAGATATTCAGGTATTTTACTTAAAAGAAATTTGATATACTTAATTCTTTGATCTTATTATGTTATTAACATGTTCTTTGTTTTAAACAACAACATTATGATATTCCAAACACACTTCAAATTAGAAAGAAAGTGTTATCGCATATAGCGAGCAGATGGAGGGATTTCAAGACAAGGATGACACGTTTGTATGTCTTTGGAGAAGGATAACATGAGAATCCATGTCAGCATTATACCTTCACAGAGGATGAGTGGATGCAGTTTCGTGCATGTAGAGAGACTGAGGAATGGAAGGTATGTTTCTTAACGTCTACAAAGGAGTTTATAATGATTTTACAGTTATGAATATACATGGTTTCACAAGATAAAAGGTTAGCTGCCCAAAAAAAGCAAAGGTTAAATGATGCACCACACTTGTTATCACGAGGTGGTTATGCAAAACTTGAAAAGAAAATTAAAAAGAGTCGAGTGAATTCCTTGGGGCTTGAGTCCCCCGACCTAGCACCTGCACCTACTAGGTATGAGCTGTGGAAGGCTGCTCGGACAAAATCAGATGGGAACATGACATCTGCCTTTGCTGCATTGATCACACAAAGAATTGTAAGTTCAAATTCTAAACATTGTTTGATTGTGTATTTATCATAGCATGTCTTTTAAGTAACAAAGTTTTTTTTAATAAGCAAGATGAGTTGGTTGAGTAGTAGACATAGGGAATATTTTTTGGCCAAGTAGGGACAACATTCTAACAACGACCGTTGGAAAGCCCGAGCACCCAGGACGTGTACGTGGAGTTCCTGGGGCGATTGGTCTTCGTGACTACTTTGGCCCTACACAAAAAACACTCAATCAACGAGTCAGGAGGCACTGAGGCAGATGGATCTTCAGTGGGAGGAAAGACTAAACCAAAGCATGAAATCAATGGAGCAATGATTCATGGAGCAGCTACAAGAACAAAAAGAAATACAAAGAGCGCTTGAAGAGAAGTTGCAATCCATGCCGCAGGGCTCCATGGGGTTACCCACTGAAGCTCCCACACCACTTCGTGTCAGCATTAGAGGATCATGCTCTGCTGTAGAACCTACTGAGTACAGTGGTCAGTATGAGTTGTTGGTTAATGGGGATCCCCCACACATTGTGGCTGTCAAATGAGTACTCAAGGGAGGGCAGACTATTCATGGTGTTCCTATATTACCCCACCACGTGCCTGTCATGATTGACGAGGTTCGGGATCCCCAGGCTCAGGTGCCTGTAGCCACTCTAGAAATTCAGTTTTGGGGGGAGATCATAGGAACATTTATAGTCTGACCTAGAGCATTGATCATGACACACATTGCTACACCATAGATATAAATATTTTTATCATTAGTATTTCTATGTTAAATTTAACAATATTTATTGATAACTTTGAAATTCTTATCTTCAGTTCACACGTCCTCAGAAGCAGCCGATGCATGAGGCAGTCATTGCTAAAGATGATGACATGGCTGAAGCGAAGGATGATCCTTTATCAAAACTAATGTCAAGATTACCCAGGTTCAAGAAAGGAGCAATATAAATATACTGGGATTTTAGAGTATTTGGTCTCCCCGCCCATGTGCCAGTATATATCACATTCAATGATGTATCGGAGATCATTGCGGGAGACAGGATGTTGAATATTTCCATCCTTCAACTATGATGCATGTAAGATAGTTAATTTTCTCTTCCATATTAGTTTAATTTAGATTCCTAGTTTCTAACAACTTAACTTTGTTGTTTTAGGTACATGGACACAGTCATTGTAGACCAAGGTCGGTCTTCCATGTACAAACTTGTTGGACCTCAGACCGTTCAACCTTCTGGTAACACACTTGAAAGCAAACAATATTATTTGCAAACATGGATGACTGAGTCAAACAAAGACGTATACCTTGTGCCATACATTGATGGGTATATGTTGTTTTACGTAAAAGTTCATTAAAGTTTGCTTAATTAGTTTACTAACTATTTATGATTCATGATAGGTCTCACTGGCAGCTGATGGTCATCATTCCCAGACAATGTAACATTGTATGGTTTTGTTCACTGCATAGGAAGATGAAAAATGACTTGAGAACCATGCTTCAAGGGTAAGTGTTTCTCCAAAAATGACTTTGAATTTCATGTTGACCTTAAATTTTTATGATAAATATAATTATATTAATATTACTTTGTGTTTTCAATCTAAATAGAGTTATGGGTAAATCCCGAGGTCAACTAGTTCAAGTTTTGTATCCAAAGTTTGTAAGTCATTTATAATTCTAATTCATTTTCTATGTTATTGAATGATCTAAATTCTTGACTATGTAGTTTGTCATTTTAGTGTAACTAGCAGCTAGATTCATGGGAATGTGGCTTCTATATGATGTCTTAGATTAAGACCATCATTCGAGCTTGCATTACAGATGACTGGGATGAGGTAATGATGCTTACCTTCAATACATTACAAATCAAATTCATCTTTGAACATATATGAAACCATAATCTTTCTTCATTTTGCAGCGCTTCAAGAGTATATCTCCTATACCAGAGGACACAATTAGGCATATGAGGCAGGAGTTGACAACTTATCTTCTGCAAAGATGGAGCTAGGAACACTTATATTTGTTGTTGAACATTACTTAGATTTACTTTAAGTTTATATTTTGATAGTTTTGGTATTGGATTGTTTTTTAGATTAAGTAGAACTTTCTTTAGTTGAAACGCATATACATATACATACATATACATACATACATACATATATATATATATATATATAATAGTATACTGTTCTGGGACAATTTTCTGTTTTTCAGGTGTGGTTTTATTGTAAAAATAAATTATTATTTTTTAAAAAAATACCCAGTAGACGTCTGTTAGTGCACAAACAGACGTCCAATGAGTTACAGTTGACAAAACGTCTAGCGCCTACAGACGTGGGATGTGGATACATACATCTGACGTCTATATAGACGTCTGTTATACCCAAGCCCGACATCTATATAGACGGCCGTTATACCAAGGTTTGACGTCTATATAGACGTCTATTATATCCACAAACGATGTCTATATAGACGTCGGGTATATCCAGTCCGACGTCTGATTAACGTCACCCATAAAGACGTCGGATCTGGATCTGACATTAAAAGCTCAAAATAACAGACGTCTAAAGCCCTTTCTGCATTAGTGATTATAATTATAGAATAAAATCCTTCAACTTTTTAATGAATAGTTTGTTTATATTATAAAAACTAAAATGTTGACTAATAAATATGTGAATTAAAAATATATAAAATAAATAAATAATTCATTTTCCATCATTAATTGTTTCAAAGAAACAATTAGCAAAGCTTAATTTAGAATAATTATTAATTAATAAATTTTCTCCATCTTCGTGTTTATTTAAAAAATTTGCAACCACAATATTTACTCATAAACATAACATCAGGTACATATTTTTGTTTGAAATATCTACAGTTTTATTATACTTTAGTTTGGAGCATTGGAACAAAAGGTGAGGGTAACACAAAAACAACAAAAAATGCAACACAATAAGTAAATAAAGAGAAGTCCATATTCTAAGGTTCCTTTGAGGTACCATAGAACTTGTTTGACAACAACAATATGTGATTGTCTCAGGTCACACTGAATCTACTTACCAAACCCACACTGAATGTTATCTTTGTCCTGCTATGACAAATAAAATGAAGGCATTCAATCATCTGCCTGCACAAAGTTGTATAAGTTGATTCTTCATGAGTTTTGAGTTTAACTCTACTAGTGTTGCTACAAAGTCGTAGTTCACCATATTAAATCTCTCCAGCACATCTAGAATGTATTTTCTTTGATGCATGATAATTCCTCTTTTGGTTCAAACAAATTCCACTCGCAAAAAATATGACAGTGTCCCAAGATTAGTCATTTCAAATTCTCTCTTTGTTCAGGTCTTCCTTTAACAATTCTATATTGGTTGTACTCTTCCTCATCAAGTGTTCCATAGATTTCACGTCAAGCTGTCACAAATCCCATTTCGTCATGCTAGCCAAGGCAACTATCAATCGCATGGTTTCTAGTCTAGCTATTGCAGCAAAGACATCAAAAAAATCAACTCCTTTTCTCTGCATATTTCCCTTGGCAACTAATCTTACCTTGTGTTTTGCAACTAAACCATCTGGCCTGGGTTTAGTTTTAAACACCCATTTTAGCTATACGGGAGCCTTATCTTTAGGCAGATTTACCATTTCCCAAGTTTTGTTCTTTTCAATGCTTCTTAGCTCATCTTTCATTGTTGATCTCTGTTAATAGCTATTATTTAGAATTCTGTTTTGCATTTACATTATTTTATTTTTTTATTCCATAAATTTAGGTCATGTTAACAAGGGATAATAGATGCTAATAGTTTAGCTCTTTATTTTTAGGTAACCACCCAAGCTTCTCGCATAGAGTGAGTAGTATTTTTGGCTTCTGCATATTTCTTTAAATGGTTGTAGTTCACTTTTACAAAGTGTAAATAAGAAGCACCATTTCAGTTTCATAAAATCTTATTTACATGTGTTAGTTAACAATCTCGTATCAAAGCTCGTAACGGGGGCTGAACCAGAAATTCTGAGTGAGTTGAGTGATACACCAGGGTTTTTAAATCAAACGTTGGGCAGAGAGTGAGTGGAACAATCGTGTGTTCTTTCTTTCTAAAATATCATTTAGAAGAATGGCTTATTCAAAGTATGCACAACCTGCAATTCCTATATTTGATGGACACTATGATCATTGGGCAAAGCTTATGGAGAATTTCCTTCAATCAAAGGAATATTGGCATTTGGTGGATGATGAGCGTCGCAACCCATACAAATTTGATTGCAATTTAGAAATGCAGTATAATGCTAGGGAATGACCCCTAGGTCGTCTCTCAAGGACCAACTGCGGTTCAGAGTCAAGTCTAACACTAAGTGGGGGGGAGGTTTGAAAGTTTGTTTGGTGTGCACAAAAATTAAAATTAAAACGCAGATGGAATTTAAATTAAAACGCAAATGTAAAAACGTAATTAAAATTAATTAAAACGAAACTAAGTGCAACAACACATTTCACCATGCATGAAAATAAAATTAAAACAGTAAAAACGAAACTGCTCAGTAAATACAAAAATTCACGCTGGAACTGGACAGCTCTGACCTTTGCTCAATGTTTTCCCCATAACTTTTTCTACAGAGCTCTAAATGAGATGAGGTTTTTTTTCCTGGAAAATAGACTCAAATATATTTCATGTGACATATAAAACGTAGCATTTGGACCTCTGGTGTGGTTGCAGTTATTATTTTAAAATCGAGTCCAGAGAGTGAAAATGCTAAACCAAATACTAGACTAAACAAATATTTAAGCACAGTTAAATTAAATTAAATGCAACACTAAATTAAAGAAATTAAAAAACAACTAATCCTACAATGCAAATTAATGCAAAACAAAGGGGTAATTAAACAAGCTTTAGGACAAAACTTAAAGAGGAAATGTTTCCTTAGTCAAAAGTAGCATGAAATGTGCTTGGCCAAATCGGGTAAAAAATTAATGCACCATTTTCTCTCTCCCTTTCAACCCATTTTCGGTTTTCCTCTACCAAAGCAAACATCCAAAGCTTCTCCATCTTCTAAAACCGAAAATGCTGCACCAAAAACCCAAAGTTCCATAGTTCAATTGCAAAATAATTCAAGAGCAAGAAACCCAAAGTCTACCTTCTTCAAACCAACTTCAAACTTACTTTTCTTTAAACTTTTGACCAAAACAAAACCAAACCCTTAACTTCCATTACTGCACTGTCCAGCCACCAACATTAAACATAAAATCCAGCTCCAAATATGTTTCCAAACATCAAGAACAAAATGCAAGAAGAAAATGGCTCAAGAACACAATACCCATGCACCAACTTAAGCCTTTTTCACTACCAAACTTGACAATAACTCCATTTTCATCCTCCAATCCAAGAACCACAAGATAAATTCGAAATCACTGCAGCAAAATGATGAGAAAATCGAAATGGACAATGGGTCTCCCTTCCACCAAAGACACCACCATGAAAAAGCAAAGAAGAAGCTTCAAACTCAAGCATTCAACCATCAAAACGAAAATCTAAAGAGAGAAATGGTAGAGCTTCATTCCATCAAGCAAGAACAAGCATTGTTGCACATAATAGAAGAAGAAAAACGTGATCTTGCTCATTCATAGTGAAGAAAACGAAAATAGCATACCAAGGCTCCCAAGAGAGTTCATACAAGGCCAAAAGCAAAAATGAAAGTGTAGTATGAAGTGTGTGCTAAGGTGGTCTCGGCAATTTCTCCAAATGCTGTCCAAAACCACTCAAAAATGGTGGGGTCCACCTCCTAGAAACCCTAGGTTAAGTGCCACATGTCCCTCAAAGTTTGGGCCTAACATAAAAATTGCCAACATGGGCCCAATGCACCAAAAGCTTAAGTAAAGTTCTTAATCAACAAGATTACAATTTTAATTAAATTTGCAATGACTAAATATTAAATCTTGAATGTCCATGCCATCTCCTAATGTTCCAAAATATGTCTCCAATATTTTCCCTGCAATTAAACATGCAATTAATTAGCTCAGAAAATCCAAATTAGTGAAAATATGAATTTCCGACCAAATTAAGCACAGTTAGGACAAATGGGGAAATAACGGGCAATTAAACATAATTCCATGATTTATTTGAGTGCAATAAACCAAATATAGTCAAGAAATAACGACTCATCAAAATAGACCACACTTAGTCTTTTGCACTCCTTGGCAAAATTAAGACGCAAAACAGGGAACAGATCAGAGGACATCAAGAAGAGACACAGACTCAACAGACAGACACAGGGTTGCACAGTTCTCACAAAATCTGGACAGTGAAAGGCATAGGCAGAATCCCACACAGAGTCAATGAAAACAGATACTCACAGAATTATCCAAGCAGTTCAGTACATGGAAAACAATCAATCAGTTCAAGAGATGAATCAAAAGCAACAGAGCCTCACAGATGCACACAATCAGTGTTTCTCTCAAGTGTATAAAGTAGATCAATGTCACTCAATGCACTCAAGAAAGCAAACACAAATAGACTTGGCAAGCCTCTAATATCAACACTCAAGCACATACGCATGTTCAAATCAAAAGGTCTTTTCATGGTTGTAATGGGGCCAAGGACAAGGGAGGATACATTTGGATAAGAAGCTACAAACCATAAGGAATAGAGGAGCAATGAGGAACAAGTGTAAACACATTCAAACACACCCACAACCTCTAATTCCATCCTCTTGACTCCATTATTCACACAATTTTTTTTTTGTTTTTCTCATTTTTCTCTGTTTTTTTTTCATTTTGTCTCTTTTTTTCCATTCAACACACAATTCAAAAGACAAGATACATGATATTTACAATGCAACCGCAAGAAGAGGACTCACTAGCCAATTCATCTGCAACTCCTAAGAGACCACACTTATTCCCAAAACAATTCCAAAGCTCCAAAATTCCCTAAGGTTCAGGTAATCATGGTTTTTCACTTAGGCTATTGTATGAGCTTCAAAACAAAGAAATGGGAGAAGTATAGGCTCAAGGGGGCTAACAAAGAGATCATAACAGGGTAGGCTATCTGGCTAGAGAGGCTCAATCAACAAAATGCCTTTATCATTTTCAAACATGCTCATGAATCAGGAATTAACAACAGAGTCAAGCCAAGGCAAATGTGCAAGCAATCTAGAGACATATCACACACAAGAAAGATCATCAAATGGCTCAAATCTCACACAGGTAATCGGTCACAATCAATCCAACTCTCAAACATCATGATCATCTTCCAAGCAAAGAAGAGCAAGGAGTCCAACAAAATAGAGTATCAATGTAGTGAAGGGAAACTAGCAACCTAATCATAGTCCAGAATTCACAAAAAGCATGCAAAACTGTACACAAGACTCAACAAAATTCACAAGAAAACGAAATCTAAACAAAGAACAACCTCCCCTAATAGACCACACTTAAACAACACAATGTCCTCAGTGTGTCACAATCAACAGATCAACAATCAGAACAATCATCAGATACATACAAAGTGCAATAAAAGTGAGGAGGGAAGGAGAAAAGAAGTTCCCTGAGTCAGATGGGAGGGTAGGTGGGGTGGACCAAAGACGTCTCCTCCACCACTGCATCCAACAAAGAAGGATTGCTGAGGAAAGGTTTCAGTCTATGCCCATTCACCTTGAAGCTTGTAGCTGCAGATGGATCCTGTATCTCTACTGCACCATAAGGATAAACATTAGTCACAACAAAAGGTCCAATCCACTTTGATCTCAACTTACCACCCATGAGGCCAAGCTTAGAGTTATACAACAAAACCTGCTGACCAACCTCGAAGTCCTTTCTAACAATGGAACTATCATGGAACCTCTTGGTCCTTTCTTTGTAGAACTTCGAATTCTCATAGGCCTCCAATCGGATCTCATCCAATTCATTCAGTTGCAACTTCCTTTCCTCTCCAGCTTGGTCAATGGAGAAGTTGCAAACCTTCACAGCCCAATATGCCCGATGCTCAATCTCAACTGGTAAATGACATGCCTTTCCAAAGACAACCCGATAGGGAGACATCCCAATGGGTGCTTTGTAGGCAGTCCTGTGGGCCCAAAGAGCATCGTCCAACCTATTGCTCCAATCCTTTCTGTTGGGCTGGACAATCTTCTCCAAAATCCTCTTGATCTCCCTGTTGGAGATCTCAGCCTGCCCATTTGTTTGGGGGTGGTAAGGTGTAGAAACTCTGTGCGCCACCCCATATTTCTTGAGCAAGGCTTGCATGGATCTGTTGCAAAAATGGGTTCCCTGATCGCTAACAATCGCTCTAGGCACTCCAAACTTGCAAAAGAGGTGAGATCTAACAAAATCTACAACAACCCGAGCATCATTAGTCCTAGTGGCTCTAGCTTCCACCCATTTTGAAACATAATCCACAGCAAGGAGAATATAAAAGAAACCAAAAGAAACAGGGAAAGAACCCATGGAATCTATACCCCAGACATCAAACACCTCACAGAACAGCATAGGCTGTTGAGGCATCTCCTGTCTCTGTGAAATAGGTCCTCCTGCTCTCTGACATGGCTCACAGGTGCTACAAGTCCTCTCTGCATCCTTGAAGATGGAAGGCCAGTAGAAACCGCAATCAAGCACCCTGCGAGCTGTTCTCTGTATCCCCAAATGACCACCAGGTGAGGAGGCATGGCAAAACTGCAGGACCGAGTCAATCTCATGGTCCGGAATGCATCTCCTAGTAACCTGGTCACTGCACAACTTCCACAGATATGGGTCATCCCAAACATAATACTTAGCATCACTCTTGATTTTGGCAATCTGAGCACGTGATGCTACGGGAGGAAAAACAGAAGCAACCAAATAATTCACAATGTGTGCAAACCAAGGAGTAGGGTGAGAAGAAGAAATCAGTAACAAACTCTCATCAGGAAAGTCATCCTGGATGGGCAACACATCAGCTTCATCCCCAGCTCTCTCAATGCGGCTGAGGTGGTCTGCAACCAAATTCTGTGCTCCACTCCGGTTTTTAAACTGCAAGTCAAACTCCTGGAGCAGTAGCATCCACCTGATCAATCTAGGCTTTGACTCAGCCTTTCTCAACAAAAACTTCAGAGCTGCATGGTCAGTATACACAATAACAGGAGATCCAAGCAAATACGACCTAAATTTATCAAGGGCAAAAACAATTGCCAACAACTTCTTCTCAGTCGTGGTGTAGTTTGCTTGGGCAGCATCCAAAGTGCGTGAGGCGTAGTAAATCACTCTAGGCACCTTGCCAATCTTCTCTGTCAGGACAGCTCCCAAAGCATGATTTGATGCGTCACACATGAGTTCAAATGGGGTTGTCCAATCTGGTGCCTGAATGATCGGAGTGGTGATCAAAGCCTCCTTCAGGCAATCAAACGCCTGCTTGCACCTGTCATCAAACTCAAAGTCGATGTCCTTCTGCAGTAGTCTAGACAAGGGAAGCGCCTTCTTGCTGAAATCCTTGATGAAGCGCCTGTAGAAACCTGCATGTCCTAGAAAAGATCTAACCTTTCGCACGCAAGAGGGGTAAGGCAACTGCGAAATCACAGATATCTTGGCAGGATCTACCTCTATTCCCTTTTCAGAAATGATGTGCCCTAGAACCAAACCTTGTTCAACCATGAAGTGACATTTCTCAAAATTGAGAACAAGGTTTGTTTCTATGCATCTTTTCAAAAAAATTTCCAAACTGTCTAAACATGCATGAAAAGAGGATCCATACACAGTAAAGTCATCCATAAACACCTCTATGCAACTCTCAAGAAAGTCGCTAAAAATGCTAAGCATGCACCGCTGGAAAGTACCAGGGGCGTTGCATAGGCCAAAGGGCATCCTCCTATAGGCAAAAGTGCCAAAGGGGCAGGTGAATGTGGTTTTCTCTTGGTCCTCAGGAGCAATATTGATTTGGAAATAACCAGAAAAATCATCAAGAAAGCAATAATGAGATTTACCTGTCAGGCTCTCCAGCATCTGATCAATGAATGGCAGGGGGAAGTGAACTTTCCTGGTTACTTGATTGAGCCTCCTATAATCAATGCAAACTCTCCAGCTGTTCTGCACTCTTGTGGGAATCAACTCATCCCTCTCATTTTTCACAACCGTGAGACCAGTCTTCTTGGGCACAAATTTGATGGGCGTCGCAACCCATACAAATTTGATTGCAATTTAGAAATGCAGTATAATGCTAGGGAATGACCCCTAGGTCGTCTCTCAAGGACCAACTGCGGTTCAGAGTCAAGTCTAACACTAAGTGGGGGGGAGGTTTGAAAGTTTGTTTGGTGTGCACAAAAATTAAAATTAAAACGCAGATGGAATTTAAATTAAGACGCAAATGTAAAAACGTAATTAAAATTAATTAAAACGAAACTAAGTGCAACAACACATTTCACCATGCATGAAAATAAAATTAAAACAGTAAAAACGAAACTGCTCAGTAAATACAAAAATTCACGCTGGAACTGGACAGCTCTGACCTTTGCTCAATGTTTTCCCCATAACTTTTTCTACAGAGCTCTAAATGAGATGAGGTTTTTTTTCCTGGAAAATAGACTCAAATATATTTCATGTGACATATAAAACGTAGCATTTGGACCTCTGGTGTGGTTGCAGTTATTATTTTAAAATCGAGTCCAGAGAGTGAAAATGCTAAACCAAATACTAGACTAAACAAATATTTAAGCACAGTTAAATTAAATTAAATGCAACACTAAATTAAAGAAATTAAAAAACAACTAATCCTACAATGCAAATTAATGCAAAACAAAGGGGTAATTAAACAAGCTTTAGGACAAAACTTAAAGAGGAAATGTTTCCTTAGTCAAAAGTAGCATGAAATGTGCTTGGCCAAATCGGGTAAAAAATTAATGCACCATTTTCTCTCTCCCTTTCAACCCATTTTCGGTTTTCCTCTACCAAAGCAAACATCCAAAGCTTCTCCATCTTCTAAAACCGAAAATGCTGCACCAAAAACCCAAAGTTCCATAGTTCAATTGCAAAATAATTCAAGAGCAAGAAACCCAAAGTCTACCTTCTTCAAACCAACTTCAAACTTACTTTTCTTTAAACTTTTGACCAAAACAAAACCAAACCCTTAACTTCCATTACTGCACTGTCCAGCCACCAACATTAAACATAAAATCCAGCTCCAAATATGTTTCCAAACATCAAGAACAAAATGCAAGAAGAAAATGGCTTAAGAACACAATACCCATGCACCAACTTAAGCCTTTTTCACTACCAAACTTGACAATAACTCCATTTTCATCCTCCAATCCAAGAACCACAAGATAAATTCGAAATCACTGCAGCAAAATGATGAGAAAATCGAAATGGACAATGGGTCTACCTTCCACCAAAGACACCACCATGAAAAAGCAAAGAAGAAGCTTCAAACTCAAGCATTCAACCATCAAAACGAAAATCTAAAGAGAGAAATGGTAGAGCTTCATTCCATCAAGCAAGAACAAGCATTGTTGCACATAATAGAAGAAGAAAAACGTGATCTTGCTCATTCATAGTGAAGAAAACGAAAATAGCATACCAAGGCTCCCAAGAGAGTTCATACAAGGCCAAAAGCAAAAATGAAAGTGTAGTATGAAGTGTGTGCTAAGGTGGTCTCGGCAATTTCTCCAAATGTTGTCCAAAACCACTCAAAAATGGTGGGGTCCACCTCCTAGAAACCCTAGGTTAAGTGCCACATGTCCCTCAAAGTTTGGGCCTAACATAAAAATTGCCAACATGGGCCCAATGCACCAAAAGCTTAAGTAAAGTTCTTAATCAACAAGATTACAATTTTAATTAAATTTGCAATGACTAA
This sequence comes from Vigna mungo, assembly GCA_036885675.1. Taxonomy (NCBI): domain Eukaryota; kingdom Viridiplantae; phylum Streptophyta; class Magnoliopsida; order Fabales; family Fabaceae; genus Vigna; species Vigna mungo. The sequence continues at coordinate 5,552,365 of CP144694.1, forward strand.
ATATTAAATCTTGAATGTCCATGCCATCTCCTAATGTTCCAAAATATGTCTCCAATATTTTCCCTGCAATTAAACATGCAATTAATTAGCTCAGAAAATCCAAATTAGTGAAAATATGAATTTCCGACCAAATTAAGAACAGTTAGGACAAATGGGGAAATAACGGGCAATTAAACATAATTCCCTGATTTATTTGAGTGCAATAAACCAAATATAGTCAAGAAATAACGACTCATCAGTGGAACATGGAGTGAACATCATCCCAAACAAAGCTACTACATCAGAGGCAAAAATTAAAGTAATGGAGGAGTAGAAGCTTAATGATTTAAAGATAAAAAACTATCTCTATCAAGCAATATATAGAGAAATTTTGGACATCATTCTCATTGCTGAAATGTCAAAAAATATACGGGATTCCATGAAGCATAAGTTTCAAGGTTCAACACGAGTCAAACGTGCTTAATTACAAGTCTTACGCAAGGAGTTCGAAATGTTGCAGATGAAGGAGGGAGAATCTGTTAATTCTTATTTTGCTAGAACATTGAAGATTCTCTATCAAGCAATATATAGAGAAATTTTGGACACCATTCTCATTGATGAAACGTCAAAAAATATATGGGATTCCATGAAGCATAAGTTTCAAGGTTCAACACAGGTCAAACGTGCTTAATTACAAGCCCTACACAAGGAGTTCGAAATGTTGCAGATGAAGGAGGGAGAATCTGTGAATTCTTATTTTGCTAAAACATTGAAGATTGCCAAAATTATGAAAGTTGTTGGAGAAAGTATGCAAGAGAGTGCCATAACTGCGAAAATATTGCGGTCTATGATAGTTCAATTCAACTATGTGGTGTGCTCCATTAGGGAATCAAATAGCTTAGAATCCATGACAATAGACAAACTACAAAGTAGTCTATTAGTTCATGAACAAAGAATGATACTTCCAACAACTGAAGAACAAGTTATGCAAACCCTGGTAGATGACAAAGGTGGAAGAGGAAGAGGGATAGGAAGAAGTAGAGGAGGATTTCAGGGTAGAGGAAGAGGAAGACAACCATTCAACAAAGCCGAAGTTTAATGCTTCAAGTGTCACAAGTTTGGACATTTTCAATATGAATGTCCCTTGTGGGAAAAGAAGGAATATTATGCTGAAATAGAGGATAAAGAGGAACAAGAGGAAGTGGTCCTACTTATGACCTCAATAGAATGTAAAGAAGGAAAGAAAGATAAATGGTTCTTAGACTCAACATGTAGCAACCACATGAGTGGTAACAAGGAGTGGTTATCAACACTAGATGAGAATTTTCAACACAAAGTAAAGCTAGGAAACAATACCCACATTGTTGTGAGGGGAAAAGGAAGTGTTTGAATGATGGTGAATGGAATTATACATGTTATTACACATGTATACTATGTTCCAAAACTCAAGAATAACTTATTGATAATAGGGCAGCTGCAAGAAAAGGGCTTAAGCATAACAATTCAGAACAATAAATGCAATATTGTTCACTCAGAGAAAGGGCTGATTATGGAGGTACATATGAGTGCAGACAGGATGTTTGCTTTGACAACAATCATGAAAGGTGAGTCAACAACTTATTTTCAAACAAATGAAGAAGACAACTCCCAACTCTAGCATAATAGACTAGGGCATTTAAGCTATGATGGCTTAAAAACTCTTGCCACTAAGCAAATGGTGACAAGACTATCAACAATCACAACCCCTAAGGAACTCTGTGCATACTGCTTAGCTGGAAAACAACACAGAAATTCAATATCAAAAAAATGCATGTGGAGAGCCTCTAAACGACTACAACTGGTTCATGCAAATTTATATATGGACTAATTCAGCCAACATCCAGTAGTAATAAGAGATATATCTGAAGTTTTATTGATGACTTATGACGTAAAATTTGAGTGTATTTCTTAAGAGAAAAATTTGAAACATTTTCTCTCTTTAAAGATTTTAAAAACTTTGGTGGAAAAAGAAGTAGAAGAAAACATCATCTGGTTAAGAACTAACAAGGAAGGTGAATTTTCCTCAAAAATATTTGAAGAATTTTGTAGAAGTAAAGGGATAAGGAGACAACTGATTGTTGCCTATACTCCCCAACAGAATGGGGTTGGTGAAAGAAAGAACCAAACCATGAACATGGTTTGTTCAATGTTGATTGGAAGGCAAGTTCCAAAGATTTTCTGGCCAAAAAGAACCAAGTGGTGTGTCCATATTATGAATAAAAGCCCTACAACAGTAGTGCAGGATCAAACCCCTGAAGAAGCATGGAGTGGAGTGAAGCAATTTGTAAGCTATTTTCGGGTCTTTGGTTGTTTAGCTCATGTTCACACATCAAATCAACAAAGAATCAAGTTAGATGAAAAAATTAAGTCATCTGTTTTATTCAGAGTTAGCGATGACTCTAAGGCATATAGACTATTTGATCCTATCAACAAAAAAATTATTATCAGTAAAGATGTAATTGTTGGAAACAGGATGGCTCAGTTTCAACACCAAGAGGGGGATGAATTGGTGAGGTATAAAAATTAGAGTCTTTTCAAAATCTTTTTCGCAAAGTATAAACCTTTACAAAGTTTCTTGAATCGCATGGAATAAAAAGTTTAAGTGCAGTGGAAATGTAAAGTTGACTACGTAAACAGTTAAGTCGACTTAATGTAAAAGTGTAAGGATAGAGAAATCAAACACAAAGTGTTTATACTGGTTCGGTCTCAATGCCTACATCCAGTTGATAACGGTTCAAAAACCATTATTTTTATACTTAAATTTGACATTAAACACACCCTTTATGATTTAGAATTAGCTCGAAATCATGCAATTTGCTTAAGTTAGAGAATAAGAGAGTCAAAGTTGGTTTTCGTGGTTTTTTGCTTGGTTTTCCCTTGTTTTGGCAGGATTTATCTAGAATTAAATGATGGAGGTTGAAGTAGAAAAAAATTGAACTTAAGAGAAGGTGGAAAAGTGAAGAAAAGAAGAGTGACAGCCACCACCGGGCGGTGAAGCCACCGTTGAGCGGTGGATTCTTCAGGGAACTCTCTGGCCAACGCTCAAGCAGAAGCGCTGAAGGGTGATATCAAGTGTCAAACATACCACCGAGCGGTGAAGCCACCGCTAGGCGGTGTACTATTGGGCCTGGGCCAGTTTCTATTTCGATTTAAGGAATTATAAATAGATTTGGACAACCTAGATGGTCTATCTTTTGGCAGAAAGGACGCAAAAACACTCTCTTCACTCCTTGGAGGCAGATTTTGGATGCGGAAGCTCCAACTTATCAAATCTAGGGTTATCTTTTCATTCATTCCATTATTTTCATCTAGTTTCACTATGATTATGGTGAACTAAACTCCTTTGTTGTTGGGGAAACGATGTAATCCTATTGAAACTCTCATATATTAAAATTCTTGCTTTATTCATATGCTTTCTTTTATCAATTGTTAGAGTGTTTCCTCCATTATATTTGCATGCTTTGTTTAAGACATTATTCAATATCATAATCTTTGATTCTATCTATATGGACATGTGTGGGTAGGTCTAGACATGAGGGAAATCTCTCAGTAGCAATATTACCAAGACATAGGGATAGGAGGACTGATTACCTTAAGCTTTTGTGCGAATTATGTAATGCATGATTAATTGCCAGGGAGACTAGACATATTAAACTAGTAATTAGGAGTAGGCTCTCTTCACCAAGACATTGGGATTAGGGAAATTTAGAAAGTGACATTAACATTGATATAGAAGTAGAATTGAGTAGAATTCGTAAATACATGAGAGTGGATTAGGATGAAATCATAAACCCCAACAACACCATTCATCCATTTTCCTATTATTTGATTCCCAACACTTATTTTCATCTTTTGATGAAGATAATGATAATGATATTTCTTACAAAGATCTTCTTACAAGTTGCAACTCAATCACTAAGTCATAGAATGGTTAGAAGTGACCCATGGTTCATGAGTTAATATAACACCTCTAGATAGTAAATAGTTTCGGAAAGAGCTAGAAACTTTTAAAGGTGATTCTTCTACTTCTAAATTATTATGGTTTGTCTTTCATGTGATGTTATTTTCTCTTGAGGTTTATATCATAACCATGCATGAGTAGAATTCCATTTTTTCAAGATTATATTTCATCTTTGCTAAGGATGGGAATGGATTGGATTTTTCAATATCCAATATAGATCCAATGATTAAAATTATATTTAATCCACTTTGTTGATGAGATTAAATTCAACGAAATTGATATAGTATATTTGACTATTAGGTTCATTATATATGGGTTGTGTTGACTCGGCTTAATCCATCAACTTAGACCGACTCGTCCAAATCAACTTAGGTTGGAGTTGATTCAGCCAACCTTCTATTGAAGCCAATTTGGCATACCTTGGTCTTGGATCGACTCAGTCTACCTTTGTTGGAGCCAACTCGATCGACCTGCACCTAGAATCAACTCAGCCAACTTTCTGTTGGGATCAACTTGATCGTCCTTCGACCGACATTGGACCCGAAAGACTTGGCCAAATTTTGATTGTGGACGACTTGATTTAATTTCTGCCAAGACTAAGCGCTCGAATTTCAATCAGACCATACTTTGCCGAATATTAGCCCACTGGACTCTGTCGAATTTTGACCAGGCCCAACTTGATTGAATTTCAACCAAATTTCATCTAAGTCCTACTCGTCCAAATTTTTGCAGGAACCTTCTTATCATGTCATGACTCAGACTGACTTTCAGGTTAGGAAGTCTAGGATCAACCTTTGTCTGAAGATGATTAAGACCCTTAATTGGGAACCTTAGATGTACCTTGATTTTAGATTTTTAAAATCTTAAAAGTAATTCAATCTAAATCCACTTAAACATATTAGGATTTGGATTTTCAAAATCCAAATCTAATTAAATGGACTAGATTTAAAATCTAAAAATATAAATTTAGATTTAAAATCTAAAAAGTTATATATTTAGATTTGAGATAAATTCATTTAAATAAACTTAAAATAATATAAATTTAAATTATTATGGACTAGATCTCAAAATTTGGATAATTTGCCCATACTTTATCTTTGCTTATTTAGTTTAATTGATTTTGTTTTAACTATTTATTCTTCCTCTTTTGATATTTATCTTGATTTATTTATGTAAAGTAATTAATCAATGTTTTTCATTATGTAAAGTAATTCATCATCATCTATATCATAATATTATGATACCTCACTTCACTGATAATATTACTCGTCAAACACAGCCGTATGTGGAAGGAACAATTTATTACATTTTATCTGTAAGTTTTATAGATAAATATTTATACTAATAAATATAACTAACAATTTGAAACGGAACTACAACAATTGACTTGTGTCAAATGTAGTGTTTAATGGTGTCAACCACTAGTAAACAATAACATGCTTAACAGAGTTGAGTTTGTTTTTTTTTTTCACAACATTATCTATCAGCCATCGCATTACATTTGGTTCTCTTCGCCAAATACACAAGTTTCAATGGTTTCAATGTTCTCAACCTAAATCTTCGTATTTGTTTAGGTACGGTCGATAATTCTACATCGTTGAAGAATTGAAAGAAAAAAGAATTTAATACATCTTTTTCTTTTAACTCTCTGGCGGACAAAATTGATAGGATAATGATACTTTGACAACATTTTTTAGATAATATTTTAACATCATTTACAATCATTCTCTTATTAGTTCAAAATTACTCCAGAATCAATAATAATAATCATAAACACTAAGATAGACCAATCACAAAATGACACGTAAATGGTGTTAAAATATTGTTAAAAAAATGTTGTCAAAGTATCGTTATCCAAATTGATATTCCTGCATTGGAAGGTGAAGCCATGGCATTTTCTTGCTTCCACTTCCTATCTTGCATCTATCATTGTGATGGAAAGCTCATTAACTGAGCATAGTGTGTGATTTTCTGATGAAGAATTTGTTTCGGTTGTAACATCTGATTCAGTGTAAAAGCCAGGAACCTTTGGCTTTGGTAATGATTTTTCACCATTCAACATTAGAACCACCGATGACATGTCTGGTCTATCGTTTGGTCTTTGTTGCACACACAATAGTCCGACCTGTATGCATCGAGCGACTTCAGACTCTAGGCATTGTTCTCCTATCAATTCATCAAGCAGTTCGAGTGCTCTCTCTTCAGTCCATAATCTCCATGCCTAAGAAGGTGAGAATTAAATTAGTGTGATGCAGATGATTAAATTTTGTACTAATTATCAGCATAGTTATATCAAAATGCTTACATGGCCAAGAAGATTATTGTTGGTTTCTGGGTCTGAAAATTCCCTGTTTTTCTTCCCACTTACAATCTCTAGTACTATCACACCATAACTAAACACATCTGATTTCACTGAAAAATGTCCACGTGCAGCATACTCAGGAGGCATGTATCCACTGAAAACCAAGTTTTCACTGTAAATTGTTGAAACATGAAAACAGAAATATCAAACAGATAATAAATAGCTTACTATGTTCCAGCCACCCTATGAGTCTTTCCCTCAACTTGATCTCCCAAAAATGATCGAGCCAAGCCAAAGTCTGCTATTTTTGGATCCAAATTTGTGTCTAGTAAAATATTGCTAGTTTTAAGATCTCTGTGAATAATCCTTAGTCTAGAATCTTGATGCAAATAGACAAGTCCTCGAGCAATGCCACTGATAATGTTGAATCTCATGCGCCAATCTAGCAACTTCCTCTTGCTTTCATCTAGTAAAACATTACACACATTTAGCATAGTTGTACCTAAATTCTTAAGTCACAAATAAGAAATAAGAAGATTGCCCCAGATGATTGATAAAATTGTGAGAATTCTAACCAAAAACAAAAAAGTCCAAGCTTTTGTTTGGCATGTATTCATAAATTAGCATTTTTTCTTCTCCTTCAATGCAACAACCCAGGAGCTTTACAAGATTACGGTGTTGAAGTTTTGCAATCAAAGCAACTTCATTTTTGAACTCTTCTAACCCTTGTCCGGAATTCTCTGAGAGTCTTTTCACTGCTAACTCTTGTCCATCTAACAGTATGCCCTGATAGAAAAATCATCAGCTAAGGTTAGAAAGTTGTTAAGAAAAACAGAATTTTTGGAAACTGTCTCTGTTCGTCACCTTGTATACTGGTCCAAAACCACCTTCACCAAGCTTGTTTTTGGTTGAAAAGTTTTCGGTAGCATTAGCAATGACCGGAAAATCGAAAGTTGGAAATTCAAGGTCTTCCTTTTTCTGCTTATGCTTGCTGTAAAGTTTTCTAGCTATCCCTGAATGGTTAGAAAATAACATTAGTTAAACACTAACAAGTACTATGCATACATTATGTTTTCTTCTTTTCTTTATTCCTAATACATAACATTTGATGGTAAATTATATCTACGTACTTACCTGGATTTTTTCTTATAATTATGCATGCACATGTGACTAATCCGAAAATAATCACGCCAACTGTAATTGCTGCTATCTTTATGGTGATTTTTCCATGGCCAGCATGATCTGAAAGAAACAACATAATAAGTCACTGAATTTAACCACAGCAGCTCTTAGAATAATGCAATAATCAACAAGAAATTGAATACAATACCTAATTCGGAAGCAGGGACTCTGATGTAAAAGTCTTGTCCCCATTGAGAGAAATTCCTCATGTCAACCAGATCATTAAACCAAAGCAGACAACCACTTCCTTCGTCACGAACATCTAAATTTGCACATGCTGTACAAGAACAGTTTCTAATGCAAAACTTCATACATTCATCAAGGTTCATGGTTGCATCAAACCATGAGGAAGAAGTGTCTGGCAACTTCATGTGCGTGTATTTCAAGAAGCCATCTGTGTATATGTTCGTGCAGTTAGATTTATTCCTTGGCACACAGCCATTGTGCCAAATTGATATATTCCACTCATCAGGAGATTTAGGAACATACCCTCTAAGGCATTCACAAATTGGATAGTTACCGTCATAAATGCATACAGAATTTGCACCACAAAAGGCATAATTCTCGCATTGATCTTCCTCCCCACTTGAGATCACTTGCCTCGTTCTTGTTTCAGTTGTCCAAAACCAACTTTGTCCTGTGCCTGCAGGGGTCAGTGTGAACACAAAGAAGTCCAATTCATCACTAAGACTGTACCAATAATACACCTCTTTTTCATTGAACACAAATTTTGCAGACGTACCACGAGCTGGAATAGGATTTCCAACCAGAGACAAGCCATTCCATGGCCCTGCTCTTGCTTTTATATCAGTTCCCTTGAACTTTATTATTTGAGGATATCCTCTAAGATCCACTTTTATAACATATTCTCCCTCTGCAGGATCCTCATCACTTTTCCAAGATGCTATATATCTTTCCACACCAGTCTCTAGGTTCCATCCAAGCTTCATTTCTGGCATCTGTGTATCACCCGGATAATCAAAACTCTGCCACAAGATGCTATCCTCTTTTGTTTCCCCTCCATTTCTCACAACAAAATTTCCAGAATCCAAAAGACGAGTAATTGGATCATTCACTGTATTGCTTGATCTGTTGGGTGATGACCAAACGATGTTGTTTGTGCCATTGAGCAGCTCAAGAACCCCTTTTTGGTTGAGTTTGAGAACTCCTGAATTATTCTCAAGAGGTGTATTTCGGTTTGCCACCCATACCACAGTGAAAGGGGATACATTTGTATACCATATTCCCAAATATCTTCTTGCTGAATTTCGTGGACTGAAGAAACCCAGTTCAGTAATTCCACCTGCTGATACCAAAGTCTCGTTCTTAATATCTTGGATGGATTCACTCACTGCTAAACTGTCTGAGGAACAATAAGAAGTCGTAGACATGTACGAGAATAAGAACAACAAAATAGATAACATTGTGATTCCACAAATGGGATTGCGCTCTCACTCTATTTTAATTATCATTAATGTATACTCTAGCTTTGGTGTGTGTTCAGAAAATCCTTAGTAGGAAAAAGTCCCACTTTGATACTCATACATAGACTCGTAAGGTAAGAGATTGTCTGTTTTAGATGAAATTGTCACAAATTTACTTTTTAAAAAAACCTCTTATCAATAAAAATATTTTATATTTATATAAATTCATGTTACTTTTTATTTTATTGATCTGAGACTTTATTTGTAACTAACAAATACTACTTTTGTTAGACCAGATCGAAATATACATAACGGATAGAAACCTCAATCTAGAAATTGATTTTATAAAATTAAATTAAGTTCATTTTAAATAAATTTATTAATTCGAAATAACCATTAATAATGGTTTTTTGAGAAGTATATTAGATACCTACATAAAAAAAAAAATAATTATACTAATATTTAAAAGGAAGATGAAAAAGACATTTCTTTCTCCGAAATTTCCTCTTACATAACAATCGGTTATCCATGTTGGACTTTTAAGCAATCCACTATAGACTTAATTACTTGATGATAATCCAAAGTTGGCCTAAAGTCCATAAATTTAATGGTTTTTTTAAACTTTGTTGCTTAGAAGTCCAAATCATGCCAAAGGAGTCCCTAGTACTACTAATAGCAATGTTGAATAATTGAAGTCAATCATACGTTTTGACCGATTCATAATGACATTTCCAATTTTATAGAATCAACAAGATTATACGTTGAATCACGTTTAAATCAAAAAGCTCAGTTTCACCTATTATTTTTGACTTATATGTTCCGTAATCCTTCAAATCGATACATGTCCAAATCAACTGGAAAATTAACATCTTAAATATGGCTTTGACTGTTCCATGGTTTTTTATACATGTTAACTTTATTTTTTATATATAGTTTTATTTTATTCATAATTTTTTTTAATACTTTTAAAGATGAAAATATTTTATTCATAATGATATTTTATTCTTATTTTTTAATTATATAGTTTTTATACAAGTGAATAAGCAATATCATGAAAATATTGGACTAAATTCAAATGTTATTATGCCATGACATAAAGAACAAAGAAATAAGATGATACAATACAACTGCACCAAAGCAAAGAATCTATACTATGTTAACAAAATAAATTAATACCTTTTTATATTTTCTTTCATATTACATGATGCCGATTGTTATGTTTTTTAAAGAATAAAGTTATTCAACTAAAATAAACTTATATGTCCTATTTCGTATTAAGCGGTTTGATTAAATAAACTAAAGCATAATGTTTATTATAATTAAACTCGTGAACTGTTTATGATAAAATTCTTAGAATTACATTATCGTTTGTATACGTAAAAAACTTGTTTGCTACTTGACAGTTTTTAAGTCTGTAATATAATGATATATAAGTTTGAGATGACTTACATCTTAAAAAAAATAATTCAGAATATTTTAATATTTAATTCCCGTTTAATAATAATAAATATTTTACTATTTTCGAATAAGAGGTTAGAATCATCATCCTTCTTTTCTTGAATTAATTTTGATAGGGTTAAGTCATAAGAATAATATTAAGGTTAATTATCACGTCTGAAATATTATTTGTTTTGAAAATCAGAATTTTCGTTACAATTTTATCTTTAAAAAATACATAAAAAAGTGCAGAAAAAGGATGAACAAGTTTTGTTGGGGTAGTAAGACAGATATGTTTTGTTGGTTTCGAATGTTGTGATCATATTGACATATCCTTGGATATATACTCACTCTCCTATAAATTTTACCGTTGGTTCTCTTGTTGTTCGATTTGTTCTTATTTGTTAAGATAAGATCGTCTAAGAAATCCAAACACCTTACGCAAAGTCTTAGTAAAACATCTAACTATGAATAAATGCACCTTTAAACGATTTCTCTAATTAATTCGTAAATGAGAGTCTTATTAAATGTAAATGTTATATATCACTAGACGATAATCAAACAAACTCTGAATATGTCTTGATAAATAAAAGTATCAAATGATGTTTCAGGAAAGTACGCTAAAAAGTCTCAAATGACATTCCAAAAACTTATGTTAGAAAACATCTTGCTAAATCCATTTGTTGAATAGAATAGAGAAAAACCCAAAATGTTTACATAGGCTAGACAATACCATGTGTCAAACGATCTACTTCATCCAACGGTGAAATTTTCATCATCTGCTTGGTATCTTAATGAAAAGATTAAATTATCAAATTCTACCTAAACGGTAGGAAGTGTAAAAAACACTTTGTTGTTCTGAACAAACATTAAATGTCATTAAAAGCTCAACGTTTAAAAACAACTAAAGTGATAAGAGAAATGACATATCTCTTGTATGCATATCTACTCTACTTTGTACATATTGCCTATTACACGCATACACATGCTTCATCCTATACAAATCAAAAGTGGATGTTAGGAACAAAGAAGACATTTACAAAATGTTCTCTTCATAAGAAGTCGTGCTAGGAAATTTGTATTGCGTACTTTTGTCAAAGTATTGAAAAAGCACACATGCTCTAACAAATTGACTTTAACCAAAGGCTGTTACATACAACAAAACTAAGAAAACTCAAAGATCATAGCAAAGCTTTGTCTAACAGATACCTTTTGAGAATCCTTTAAATTGTTATTTAGACTTAGGTTCTTTTGTCTGTTGACCGGTCGGTCCGGTCGGTCCAGTCGGTCTGGTTGTTTGCTTTGTGTGGTTTACCGGTTGCGCGTTTTGGGCTTGTTTTGGTGGGCTTGTTTTGTTTGCCGGTTTTGCCTGTTGCGCGTTTACGTTGGTTATAAATAGTAACCAACCCCGCTCCTCAATAATAACTTTTCATTCAATAATATTCAGTATTCATTCTCTCGCTCCGCTCTCTCTCTCTCTTATTTTTCTCTGGTTCTAGGGTTTTCTCGAAACGCTCCAAGAACCCAACAATTGGCGCCCACCGTGGGGCAAGGATTCAAGAATTCCCAAGGAGCAATGGCAACCAAGTTCGACGTAGAAAAGTTCAACGGCGCTAATGACTTCGGGCTGTGGAAGATCAAGATGGAGGCAATCTTGATACAGCAGGGATGTGATGAAGCGTTGAAGGGTGAGTCGAGGATGAGTGATGCCATGACTCAAGAAGAGAAGAAGAAGATGGGAGATAAGGCAAGGAGTGCAATCATCTTGTGCCTTGGTGATAAGGTACTGAGGGAGGTTGCGAAGGAGAAGACTGCCGCTGAAATCTGGGCAAAACTGGAGTCTCTGTACATGACGAGATCGTTGGCTCATAGGTTGTGCCTGAAGCAGCAACTCTTTTCATTCAAGATGTCAGAATCAAGAACGATAGAGGAGCAGATTGCAGAATTCAGCAAGATAGTTGATGATCTGGAGAATATTGAAGTGAAGTTGGAGGATGAAGATAAAGCTGTCATCCTGTTGAATGCGCTTCCAAGAACCTTCGAGCATTTCAGGGATGCGTTACTCTACGGGAAAGATCAAGTGATCACGTTAGAGGAGGTTTTGACGTCAATTCGAACCAAGGAGTTCCAAAAACTTCAAGATTCGAAGACAACCGAGGAAGGAGCGTCCGGATTGATCTCGGTGAAAGGGAAAGGGAAGAAGCAGTCTGGAAAAGAGAAGAAGCTGAATCCGGACGGTACGAAGCAGGTGCGTTGCTTCAAGTGCCAGAAGATGGGTCATATCAAGAAGTTCTGCCCAGAGAAAGGAAAGGCCGGTCGGCCACAAGAAACCGCTGATGTGGTAGAGGCGTCTGAGGGATATGAGTCGGCTGGAGTGCTGGTGGCTTCGTCTGAAGATCCTCAAAGGAGCTGGGTCATGGATTCCGGCTGCTCCTATCACATGTGCCCGGTGAAGGAGTTTTTTGAGAATCTTGATCAGAAAGAGCATGGAAATGTACTGCTCGGAAATAACAAAGCTTGCCGAGTGCAAGGTGTGGGGTCGGTGAGGCTGAAGATGTTTGACAATCGTGAGATGGTGTTGCAGGCTGTTAGGTATGTGCCCGAACTAAAGAGAAATTTGATTTCTATTAGTGCATTTGATCTTGGAGGTTACACCACTAAAGTTGAAGATGGAGTAATGAGGGTCTGTTATGGAGATTATGTGGTTGCCAAAGGCAGAAGGAGGAACGGCTTGTACATTCTGGAGAGATCAACTGTCATTGGTCATGTCTCAGTAGCAAGTGGGACTGAGAATACCGCCTGGCTCTGGCACTTGAGGATGGGACACATCAGTGAGAAGGGTCTTGAAGAACTGGAAAAGCAAGACTTGCTTCTGGGAGACAAACTGCAGAAGCTGGATTTCTGTGACCATTGTGTCTTAGGGAAATCACACAGGATACCGTTCGGAAAAGGGAAACACTCAACCGAACGCCCCTTTGAATATGTCCATGCTGACTTGTGGGGACCGGCAAGAACCTTAACTCATGGTGGAGGAGCGTATTTCTTAAGTATAATTGATGATTTCTCGAGGAGAGTGTGGATTTACGTTCTAAAAAATAAGTCTGAAACGTTTCAGAAGTTCAAAGAGTGACACACACAGATTGAGAACCAATTGGGGTGTAGGCTGAAATGCCTAAGAACCGATAATGGGCTGGAGTTCGTTTCAGAGGAGTTTAATGGTTTTTGCAAAGAGAAAGGGATCAGGAGGCACAGAACGGTCGTTGGAACTCCGCAACAGAATGGCTTGGCCGAACGGATGAATAGAACCATTCTGGAAAGGGTCCGGTGCATGTTGCTGGGATCAGGGTTGTCAAAGGCTTTCTGGGAAGAGGCTGCCAATACGGCCGTCCATCTGATTAACAGGAGTCCGTCTTCAACTCTCAATTTTAAAACGCCAATGGAAGTGTGGAGTGGACGACCGGCTGATTACTCACACTTGAGAGTGTTTGGTTCTTTGGCGTTTGCTCATGTCAGGGGTGATAAGCTGGATTCCCGGGCGGCGAAATGTATCTTTCTTGGATACGCCGAAGGAGTTAAGGGATACAAGTTATGGAGGTTAGATTCACCTTCAAAACTAATCATTAGTAGGGATGTCATTTTTGATGAAACAAGGATGGCGATGCACCCTGAAAACTCTGGAAGTGAGAAGAAGATTCTCGTGGAGGTGGAGCATACTACTAATGGAGCTGGCACGCCCCGTGCGACTGAGGAAAACCAAACGGGTGAAGGGCAAGTTGAAAACGGTCGGACGATAGAGGAGAACCGATCGGATGAATTTCGAACAGACCTTGGTGATGATACAGATGGTATGTCTGGCGAGGGAAGTCATGGAAAAGCTGCTTTTGTTGATTTGAGAAACTATCAGCTTGTTCGTGACAGAGAAAGAAGGATCTCCAAGCCAACCAAACGGTTTGGAGAGGCGGATCTAATCTGCTACGCCCTGAATGCTGCTGAAGATCTTAACCAATCGGATGAACCGAGAAGTTATAAGGAGGCCCTTGACAGCAGCGACCGGCATCTTTGGCAGGGTGCTATGGAAGAAGAGTTGGAGGCTTTGAAAAAGAATAGCACCTGGAGATTGGTGGATCTGCCGAAGGGTAAGAAGGTCATAGGTTCGAAATGGATTTTCAAGAAAAAGGAAGCTACACCGGGCGTTGAGAAAGCGAGGTACAAAGCTAGGCTTGTTGCCAAAGGCTTTACTCAGATTGAAGGCGTAGACTATCATGAGATCTTTGCTCCAGTGGTTAAGCATTGTTCGGTCAGAGTTCTGATGGCAATAGTTGCGCATTGCAATTTGCATCTTGAACAGTTGGACGTTCGGACAGCTTTTCTGCACGGCGATTTGGAGGAAACCATCTATATGAAGCAACCGGACGGTTTCGCTGTGGATGATAGGGTGTGTCTGTTGCAGAAGTCACTTTATGGCTTGAAGCAAAGCCCAAGGCAGTGGTACAGGAAATTTGATGACTTTCTGATAAAGCTGAACTTCAAGCGGTGCAATTATGATGACTGTGTTTACACTCTGAATCATGACGGTGAAATGTTATATCTCCTGCTTTATGTGGATGATATCCTAATTGCTAGCAGTGACAGGGGCATGATCGGTGAGACGAAAGCAAGGTTGGCGGATGCTTTCGAAATGAAAGAGCTAGGTGAAGCAAGGCGGATTTTGGGCATAGACATTAAAAGGGATAGACCGGGCGGTAACCTTTTTCTGTCTCAGGAGAGGTTTCTCTTGTTGTTGTCCAGGATTGGGTGTCTACCGGTCGGTCACTAATTGTTTGACCGGCCGTGTCTGTGTTTTGTTTTTTTTGTTTTTGAAGCAAGTCTAGGTGGAGAATTGTTATTTAGACTTAGCTTCTTTTGTCTGTTGACCGGTCGGTCCAGTCGGTCTGGTTGTTTGCTTTGTGTGGTTTACCGGTTGCGCGTTTTGGGCTTGTTTTGGTGGGCTTGTTTTGTTTGTCGGTTTTGCCTGTTGCGCGTTTACGTTGGTTATAAATAGTAACCAACCCCGCTCCTCAATAATAACTTTTCATTCAATAATATTCAGTATTCATTCTCTCGCTCCGCTCTCTCTCTCTCTTATTTTTCTCTGGTTCTAGGGTTTTCTCGAAACGCTCCAAGAACCCAACATAAATAAAAGATCAATCAAAAATTTATGTTATGATTAGAGATTTAGAGTACATAGGTGAATCTTGTATTTTGTACTTGACACTTGTTATTAGTGGATTTCCTTCCAACTAAGATTGTTAGATGAAGAATGAATGTAAACTCTTGAAAAGTTGAGCTAGTATTGTTTGTGTTGATTGCTTTCATTGTTCTTGATTAATAATTTGTTTAATCTTTGAAAGGTTGACGTATTGATTGAAAACAATTTTATACACTTTAAAATTTTCAAGAAGGGTATAAAAAAAATTTTAAACTAATTCACTATCTTCTTGGTTGTGATATAAATAGACCCATTCAATTCAATGGAATATCACCCCATGAATTACAATGTAATATTTGACAATTTTCTTGTATACGAAGTAGTGCATATTGCTAACATGGTTGTAATACTGAACAAAATATCTAAGTCTATTAATAAATCCTAAATGTAACTGCATATATATTTATTATGCTATATATATATATATATATATATATATATATATATATATATATATATATATATATATATATATATATATATTTAAGTGTTAAACTTTTTTTTGAAAAATTACAATTTCATATATTTTATTAATTTCTCAATTGGATGTCCTATTTCCAAATCTATGATAAAAGAAATTATTTATATCATTAACAATGTTTTGCATATTTTCATATTGCGTGTGTGTATATATATATATATCATACATATCATATGGTCTTAGTTTAATAAATAGAATTATAATCAAATTAGTTGACATGTTATTTACCATTTTTCAAAAGGTTACTTTCTTAAATCTTCAAAGTTTTTATAAGGTTTATTTTTTTTTTATATATAGAAATTCAGAAAAGGCTAAGACCTTTAAATCTCATTAATGTTTATAGAAATTCTTGTTTTGGAAGATTTAGTATTAATTTAGCATCATCTTCGAATTATGTTATGTAATGACAATGACATAGTTATTATGTAAGGATAATGAAAATTATGTTATATTATTGTAATTGTTATCATTAAAATAATTAAGTAAGTAGTAAATGTAAGTGATATCAAAATAATTTAAGTTTTAAATATAAGAAATGAAATTAATATCACAACATTATAATATAATGTTGTTAATTGATTTTATGAAATAATTAGTTTAAAAAATTATATGGAAAAAATAATAATTTTTATTTATATGAAAATATAATAGTTTTTATTTATATGAAAAATAATAAAATAGTGAAATTATTGTTTAATGAGATATAATGGAAAGATTATGGTAATAAAGAATAAGGTGATTGATTGATTGTTCATTGACACTTAATTTCCTTTAATGGAGTTTGAAATTAGACTATATTGTTGTAAATGTTAAATCTAGATGACAATAATTTGAATTTAATAAATGAAATTGATATTACAATACTATGTTGTTGTTGATTGATTTTATGAAATAATATGTTAAAAACATTATATACATGTTAAATAAATTATATGCAGTAAAATACTTTTTTAAAACATTATAATCGGTTTGAGGTTATAGAAAACTGGAATTTAATATTAATATTACGAATATGCGAGTTAATAATGTCGAAGTTTCTATTCTACTAATTGTCGAAACTCTTCCTTTAGGGATGGGTTAGTCTAAATAATTTTTTTATTTTAAAAATTGATTCATGGGTTAATCTTGACTCATGGAAATATTGTTAGTTTATTGACTTGTTTCTTATGTAGACTTTTTGTTCCTATGCCAAATTAATAAGTCTAGTTTTGGAATAAGATGATGAGAGAAGTTTAAATTATATATTTCATTAAAGGCAAATCATTCATTTCACCTGTAATTAAATTGTGATACCTGTAATTGGTGTTAATTAAATAGGTATTACTTTTAACTATTAATACTTTTAAAAAAATATTGATATTTAAGGGTATCAAGTTTAAGAATATTGATAACCCAATAACAAACAAGGTCTTTGTAAGTCGTGATGTTAAGATTGATGAGGAAAATGAATGGAGTTGGGATAACATGAAGAAAAATAATAATAAGAATAATAATAATTGGTGAAAGAAGCTCAGAGTCCATTACTAAGAATAATAATAATTCTGAGGAAGAAGATTAACCTTTACAACCCATAACCCAAAGTTTACTTGATAAAAAAAATTCTTTATAGCTTTCGTGAACTAGTAAATAGTTACATTGCCGAATTAGGCAATAACATTGATCGTGTTATATAATTTTTTAGATATTTTTTCTTATTTTTCAATTGAATATTTTGTTCACAAGTGCATGATAAAAAGAATTGTTTATATGATCTCTATATATCATACATAAGATAGTCTTAGTTTAGTAAATAGAATTATAATCAAAATTAGTTGACATGAAACAAGAGGTCAGATCAATTGAACGTAATATAAAAGTTAAACTCAATTCCTTGTCTTTTGTTTTTGAAGATGACAGTAACATAAATGTTTCTATATGTTTTATGTTTCTTGCACAACAACTGAAACGTTTTTTATATGCATAGTTGCATCTACATGATTGTTTGTGCTTGAATTGATTGGTTTGCATACTTACTATAATAATACATGTATTTATATCTGTAGTATGCATATTCATATTTATATCTTGAAGAATCAAGGATTAAATCTGGGTTAATACATCAAGATTTTATCAAGATTTGTGCTCAAAGGTTTCTGATCATATCTACACTACTGGAGTCTACTGTGAAGATCATATTTATCTTTTTCAATCTATAGATTGAGTTTCTGTGCGTGAGTGCTAGAAGGAGAGAATTGTGTTTGCTCTCATTGAGAGTTGAGATTGTTCTCAAGGTTTTCTTAGAATTGGGATTGCTCTAAGGTTACAGAAATTTGGGATTGCTTTCTGGGTTTTGAGAGTGTGAGGGTGTTCACCTCTTGTTTTTTGTAATTGATTTTGAGTGGGGAAGGACAGTGCATTGAGAGGTAGTCTTTGTATTCTTGCTTGTAAACTCAATCATTATAGTGGTTCCCTTCAACTAAGGTTGTTGAAGAAGACTGGATGTAGGCTTGGCCGAACCAGTATAAAAATCTGTGTTGGTTTTCCTATCCCTTTAACTTTTTCACTGCATTATTGTTTTTATTGTCTTGCGTGTTAAAGATCATTCTAAAGATTTTCCAAAAGATAGTAAAGAAAGTATTTTCATTAAACACTAATTCACCCCCTCTTGGTAAGAGAAATAAGGCTTAACATTTCTTACAGGAGCTAACAAATTTATCCTTAGGAACTCGACCCATTGGTATAAAGTGGGTTTACAAGAGGAAAATCAACACGGATGGAGAAGTAGAATGACACAAAGCCCGAGTTATGGTGAAAGGCTATGTACAGAAAAATGAAATTGGTTATGATGAAATTTTTGCCCTTGTGACAAGGATTGAGACAATACGATTGTCATTCTCCTTAGTTGCACAACACAGATTGACAAAATAGCAAATGGATGTGAAGTTGGAATTTCTAAATTTAGTTTTTGAAGAGAAGGTCTATGTTGAACAACCACTCAGCTACATGCGAAAGCTGAAGAAAAGAAAGCGTTGAAGTTGAAAAAGGCATTGTATTGCTTAAAATAGGCCCCTTGAGCATGGAATGAAAGAATTGACGCCTACTTCGAGAAGAATGTGTTGATAGGGGGAACATTAGACTCCAAACATATTAGTTTTTTATGATGAGTGGTTAATAATGAATAGAAAATGTTCTAATCATAATTGGTGAATAAATGTTTAAAACATTAAATATGTTTGTGCTAGATGTATAGATCATGTGTGGATGAATGAAATAGGCCTAAACATATCAAAAATATATGTTTGTGGTAGTATTAATAGATTACATAAGTAATATATTCCATTAAAAGAAGTTAGAACACATAGAAAGCAAAAACAGGGCAACACTATCTGTTATAATCGATTACATAAGTTACATAATCGATTAAAACAAAGAGATAGGCAAAATCCGTTATATAGATATAGTATAATTTGTTAGACAAGGTAAATGGAAGTGAAACAAGGCGTAATGTTATTTTAATCGATTACATAAGTAGCATAATCAATTAAAACAGAAAAAATGGTTTAATCCATTATGTTAGTAACTTAATTTGTTGGTTTAAACCCTTTAGTTGTCCCTATTTTTGTGGGATTTTCCAATTTTGATCCCCCTTTTTTTAAAATCCCCAATTGAGTCCTTATAAGTGCTAATTTGAAGCAATTAAGCCCCTACCATTAAATTTAGTTAACGGGGTTAAGTTTTTGCACAGGTGGTGGGATGACGTGTTAATTTCTTTAAATATGGCATGTTTGGAGATGAAATGTGGCATGTTTGGGGGTGAAACGTGTTAAATTGAATATGTAAAATGTAATAATATAAAATTTTTTTTAAAAAAAGTCATCTTCCATTACAGTCAAGCACCACTCAGAACATCATCAGAACCCAATTGCGCCTCAAAACTACCATAATCTTTGCGCCGAACTCATCATCATCATTTATTTTCTTCTCCATTAAACCATTTGAAACCTGTAAAGAGAAAAGAGAATTACATATCTGAAAACCCCTAAATTAGCTACATACCCTCCTCCATAACAATCCAGATTCACAACAGGCACACGACATGCAAATCATTGAAGCATAATCACTTGACCCTTAAATTTCTTAACCAAATAACAGATTGGATTAAAAATAAGGCAATAAACGTTGGCTGGGAAAGAAAGCAACGGGCAATTGAATAAAGACCCAGGAAATAAATCGGAAAAGGGTGCGAGAATGAAAGGGAAAAAGGGTACCTCGATAGCGAGGGTGGGATTCTTGGAATGATCACTGGGTATAATGACATAGTCGGCCAAAACAACGACGTTGTGTTGGATTTCTTCAGAGACACACTTGCTACCAGTGGCGGGCACGGTAAGCCAAATAACAAGAGCAGAAGGAACCAAATTGATTGAGAAGAAGAAGAAGAACAGGAGTAACAACGTTGACACACCTATGTTCCCCCAAACAGGAGTAATAACGTAGAAACCAAAACCACTAACAGCATTAGGGTAAAACTAGAGATGTTCATATCGAAGCACTCCCCGTCGTCGATGATGGAGAAGCTGGAGGCGGTGGCGAAGAAGTTGAACTTTAGGGTGACGGGGAAGAAGCAGTTCACGGAAGGGAGGAAGGGGAAGTTAGGGATGACAGTGGAGGTGTTCGAGGTGCGCGCCGGTGGTGGAGTTTTCGAAACCCAATTTTTAAAATGTGTTTTTTTTTCATCAAATGCCACTTATAATGGTCTAGCAATGCCACGTTTAAAAAACTGTCCACCTCAATATCATAGATCATCAAAAATTTAACTTCGTTAAGCCAATTTAACGGCAGGGGTCCAATTGATTCAAATTAGCACTATTTAAGACTCAATTGGGGATTCTAAAAAGAAGGGGATCAAAATGGGAAAACCCCACATAAATAGGGACAACTAAATGGTTTAAACCTAATTTGTTAGGTTAGTTGATAGAAGCAGTATTAAGCACAACTGTCAAATTAATTGATTATATAAGTGATCTAATAAATTAAAACAAAAAGAAAAGCATAATCGATTATGTTATAAACCTAATCAATTAAACTGCAACAGAATCTGATTTTCTATATAAATTAGATTGGAGATTTAACTCTAACTTTTAATTGGCAAATTATTGACATTCTCTCTGAGTTTTAAGTACAGTCTTTCTCAAGAAGAGTTCTTGGAGATTTGAAGATACATTGGTGAACAAGGAATCAAGAAATCTATCAAGACTCATTGAAGCTTATTTCTTCTGATATTTCTTGACTATTGGAGTGTAATCTAATCAGATTCTTATTCTTTTGGAGTGATTTGGTACCTGTGTTGGGTAGGTCAGGTTAGAGTTTGAGTGTATCATCTCTTGTGTTGATTGAGAGTGAGTATATTCTCTCTTGTATTTGTTGTATTTAGATTTGAGTGTGTGAGGATAGCAATTGAGGGTATCACTGAATTCTTAAACTCAAATCTTGAATTAGTGGATTACCCCCCCCCATCCCCTCCCCCAACTAAGGTTGGAAGACTGGATGTAGGCTTATGAAGAGCTGAACTAGTATAAATCTTCGTGTGTTTTAGTCTTTCTTTCATCTTTCTTTACTTGAGTGATTCAAACACCTTTGATTAGTGATTTCAAGATTCAAGATTCTTTAAAGATTTAAAAAGCTTTTGAAATCCAATTCACCCCTCTCTTGGCTTGAGATATAGGGGTTACTTTTCTAACAGAATAGGTATGAATAGTGTCACAATAAGCATGTTCTATGCTTATAAAAGATTAAAGAATATATTATCATTGTTGCCTTCTATGTTGATGATCTGATTTTCATGGGAAGTAGAACTGAGTTGGTTAAGGAGGTTAAAGAGGTGATGCAAAAGGAATTCGAGATGATTGATCTAGTTCTCATGAAATATTTTCTTCGTTTGGAAGTTATTCAAGGTAAGGAAGGAAATTTTGTGTCCCGAAAGAGGTATGTTGAAGAGATATTAAAGAAGTCCAAATTGATAAAGTGCAACCTGGTTTCTACCCTAATGAAATCTGACGCAAAATTGTCCAAACATAGAGGTGGAGGCTCAGTTAATGCAAGCAAGTATCATAGTCTAATTGGAAGCCTAGGGTACTTAACAAACACAGGACCGAATTTGATACTAAGCACCGCGATCATAAGTCGATATATAATGAAGTCGAGGTACTCGCACTGGAAGGAACTGACATGAATATTAAGGTACATGAGAGGAATAATTTCTTGTAGATTGTTTTACACCAAATTAGATGATTATTGTCTTAATAAGTACTTGGACACTGAGTGTTGTGAAAACATTAATGACCTAAAAAGCACAACATGCTATGTTTTCTTCATAGAAAACACAACATTCACCTAGCTTTCAAAGAAACAGTCTATTATGGCATTGTCAACCTTTGAAATCGAGTACGTTAGATTAATAGTATGGTAGACAAGTGCACTCCATTCAGTGCAACAAGCAAAAACGTTGAGCGGAAGATGATAATTTACACATGCTAAAAGATATAGCCACGTTTTGCTGATATTAAGTATTAGCATTAGATGTTATGTTAAGGATAAAGGTACTTAAGATCATTTTTATACTTAATTATTAATTATTTGATTTAAAAAATTTTAAGAGATAAAATTATTTATTAATTATTTAATGTAAAAGATCTATATTATTTAAAATATTTTAAAAGATAAAATGGTTTCTTAATTATTTAATTAAAAGATTTATTTCATTTCAAATATTTTTTAAGAGATAGATTAGTTTATTAATAATTTGATTAAAATAATTCTATCATTTAAAAGATATTTTGGGAGATGTGAATGTTTATTAATTATTTAGTTTTGTGTCTTGTAATTAGATTATCATGTATTGTGTAAAAATAATTAAGCTTATCCTCTCTTTCTTTCTTTCTCTCTTTCTCTTTCTATATATATATATATATATATATATATATATATATATATATATATATATATATATATATATATATATATATATATATATATATATATATATATATATATATATATATATATATATATATATATATGGATATTTTCTATCTTTATATTTTTATTATTTATTAGGATTTGATTGAACTGTAATGATTAATAAAATAATTATCCAAATTATATGAATATCAAACGTAATAATAGACGGTTTCTATTCAATCCTAAAACATAAATAGTAATAATTAATGACACAAAAATCAGATAAATGGAATATTTAAAATTGAATTATCTTTAACGCTGTGTTTCATGAACATATTTTACTGTTCATGCGGATTTGCGAGCAATTAATTCAAAAGTTTTCGTGTTCGTTTGCGGTGAATTGCAGGGATGGAAAAGCGCTGAATTGCGAGATTGCACTGTGCAGACCATCATCGCTATTGGAAGAAGATTTGCGCTGATTTATCTTCAAATGACTGAAATACCCTGTATGATTATTAAAATTACAACCCAATATCTTCAACCCCCATATTCGATTCTTAAGTTTAAAAACCGATTCCAAGAAGCAACTAAAAAACAGAAAATCAAAATGCCATGCACTTTGCTTTCACGAGTAATCAGTGTCGTTGCCCATGACTGTGTGCTGAAGTTTTCTGTTTAGAGTGAAGACCCATGGAGATGGCAACTTAAGGTAATGTTTCTCGCACAATTTTATGCCGTTGTTGCAGGTTGAGGATGTATGGTTCTGGTGAAGACGAAGAGAAGGGACGAGGAAGAAGGCGCTTGCTTGATGATGAGGAGTCAACTCGACGAAGAAGACGAAGCTTGAAGCAAGGTGCAAGGAGGTGTATCTGGTTACAGTCTCGCGTATCCGGATCCAGCTTTGAGAAGATCTGCGAAGGGAGGTGTATCCGGTTACAGCCTAGCGTATCCGGATCCAGCTTTCAGAAGATCTGCGCCTGGAGGTGTATCCGGTTACAGGCTCGCGTATCCGGATCCAGCGAAGATCTGCGAAGGGGTTCAGCTTTGAGAAGGATCTGCGAAGATCGCGTCATGCTTTCCTTTTCCACTCTCCGGAGATTCTCTCCGTTCACCCAACGCTTCCGTACGCTGAGTTCTTCCACTTCCCAGTCTTCATCTTCTCCCAGTCCTTCGGGTTCAGCCATTGTTGCAGGCGTAGCCTCTGCTCTTGCTCTTTTCTATTGCTACAACTCACCCACTTCACCCTTCCATTCCGTTTTCTTGAACAATATCCCTCACAGTTCTTCACTGCCATTATCTGGAAAATTAACCCTTCCTGAAACTGCTCAGGAAGTTTGCTTGTTCGAGGTACTTTTTCATTTTTCCAAATGTTTTCGTTTAATCGTATTGGAAGATTAAACATTCTTTCTGTTTTCTTGCAAATGCCTACAGAGTCAAGGTTTTCTTCTACTATGAGAAAATTCATCTGAATTTGAATGAGATATTTTAAATGAGATATTTTAATTTGAAATTTTGAAATAATAAATTTTAAAAGTTCAAAATAATAAACTTGTAAATAATAATTTTATGAATTTTTTTATTATATGTTTCTTTTTCTTTTTTAATGGACGACTTAAATTTATATTTAAATTTTATAAATTATTTTTTTCTTCAATAGTATATATATATAGTAATTAAAAAATTATTAAAAAATAGATTATAATTAATAACTATATTAAACTATATATTATATATTTTATTTAATAACATATTAATTATTAATAATTAATTTTCTCTCTTTATTAACATTTATACATCTAAATATAACATTAAAAAATAACATTTTATATCACTTTAATAACTAGGGGCATTCTAGTAATTTTCAATTTCTATCAATTAAACTAATTTTTTAAATTTGTCACATCAATTAAATCATACATTAATTCTCACAAACATTACCCTCAAATTCACTCTCAATTACCCACAAATCCACTCAAAAAAACAACAAAAAAATTACCCTCAAATCTACTCAAATCCATTCAAATCATCTCTCCCAAATCAT
The DNA here is from genome assembly GCA_036885675.1 of Vigna mungo. NCBI lineage: Eukaryota > Viridiplantae > Streptophyta > Magnoliopsida > Fabales > Fabaceae > Vigna > Vigna mungo. Next base: position 5,577,398 of record CP144694.1, read on the forward strand.
CTCCCACAAATCCCTCCAAAAGAACACGGCCTAAGGGTGTGTTTACTTGGGGGTAATTGGGGGAGAGTGATTAAGTGGATTTGAGGATGATTTTTTGTTGTGTTTATTTGAGTAGATTTGAAGGTAATTGAGAGTGAATTTGAGGGTGAAGTTTGTGAAAATTAGTCTAGAATTTGATTGATGTGACAGTTTTAAAAAATTTGTTTAATTGATAGAAATTGAAGATTACCAAAATACTCCTAGATATTAAAGTAATATAAAATGATATTTGTTAATGTTATATTTCATTGTAAAAATGTTTATTAAGAATTAAAAATTTGGAATAATTATTATAAAGAATTATAAAAATTTAATTAAATTAGAATGTATTCAAAATAATATATTGAATAGTGTTCTAAAATATCCTTCCTTTTGTATATTAAAAATGGCTAAAATTATTTATAATCTATTTATTTTTGCCCAAAGTCGTCCTCTTGTTTAATCAATATTAAATAATGCACTATCCCTTTTGGAAACCAATAAACATGGGTAAAGTATAACACATTCATTAGAAATTTTTTAGAACAGGGTGTTAGTGGTATTCTTTCATTTATGTGGTAGGTTTTATAAAAAAAATTATTAAAACCTGCTACATAATAATTAAATCATTGTTTTTAATTGTAAGAAATTAAAATGTAAATAACCATGATAAAAATGTAACTGTTATAAGATATTAATAATCAATCAAAAATTGAAAAAAAATACTTAAAACGATATGATAGAATGGGATGCGCGCATTAATATAATTAAATCTTTTACGATGATTTAATTCTTATAATAAAGATTTTATTTAATACAGTTAACTATTGATTAAACATATTTACTTTGCTAACGTTACCGACTCGTGGTGGCCAACTTTAACTTTCAAAAAAATGTTTGCTTTATATTACAGTAAATACTAAAGCATCATCTCTCATACAGTTTCATTCTTCACGTTCACAATCTGGATTCTTCACGTACCACTTCCTTCACAACTCGTTCACCTGCAAGAGAAACAGGAAAAAAAGGTAAGGCTGCTGCATCCTCAGCTTGCTTCACACACTATGACCACCATAGGTCACCAACCATCCATTCATATATTACTTAAAATCAACAAATAACGTAATTCAATAACCTCGTTCTAACATTTTCTAACACATACCTCTTCAACACTTATCAAGATTTGTGCTAAATTACACAGAACAACAATTGTTCCAACAGCTGCTGCGCAATCTTCAACTGCTTCACGTTTCACGGACCTTGATCAGCTTCACAACACCTCCACCACATCCAGTGAACACCTGCATCACAAAAAAAAGGGTTGGTAACTAATGCATGTATTTTAACGATGTCCTCCACCTTCGAACACTGCTCGAATGCTCCAAGGATCATCGCTCATCCTCAACCATGACTACGGACACCTTCTTCTTCATCATCATCGACGATGCATCCTCCACCATCACCAACACCTTCTCCATGTGATCTCCGACGCTGCATTCTCCATCATCAACGACAGCATCCTCGACTGCTTCAACCACTTTTATCAAGGCCGCTGTATGCTCCACCTTCAGCCTTCCACCCCAACACTGCATCGTCGACATTATAATGGAACGCTGCAACCTCCACTGTCGTCAACAAGGACCCATAACCACCAAGCTTCCAAGGATGCCAACGACCCATTCAACGGAATACATTTTGCCGTAACCGGATACGCGAATGGTGGTAACCGGATACACCTCTGCTTGTTGTTCTTCTAGGCGCTGTAACCGGTTACGCCTACTGCTGTAACCGAATACAACATTCCTTCTTCTTCCTCCCGTGCCAAGTTTCCGATTAAGCAACATTCTTCATCCTCTTCTCCAGCTTGAAACACTGTTTTCATATCATCAATCAGCTCCTTCCTTCATCTACCACCAACGTGAGGTTCTTCATACACCACCAAGCCTGCAAACATTACACAAACAAACATTCTAAAAAGCTTCATGGCCATGTCTCAGTGTGTTGTCAATGGTGCAGGCATCTTTTCTGTGTTTTCTGTGTGCAATGCTGTGGATGAAGGAAGGAATCTTCACTGTTTAGGGTCACAACCAAGAAAAAAACTCAGATGAATCTCTGCATTTTCAGAATGGACGAGGCTCCTCACAGTTCAGAGTTACTCTCGTGAATGCATAGTTCAAAGTTTCCATTACTTAATTTAGGGTTAAATATGTTTTTAGTCCTTTAAGTATCACTCGATTTTGGTTTTAGTCCCTACTCGAAACATCGATGATTTTTAATCCTCATTGTTTTGAAACTCTCACTTTTCGTCCTTAAAATTGGACGGCGTTATCTTTTAATACACGTGGCAAACGGCGAAATTTCTTTCAATGCCAGCTTTCCTCTTTCCTGTCTGCCATGTTGGTTTTGTTTTTAGTCATCAGATTATTGATTGCCACGTCTCTTTATTATAATCAGATTAGCACAATTAGGGTTTTTAATTGGGAACCAACACCAGGCCACGGTCTCGCCGACGCTCACCTCCCACCGGTCGGAACCACCGCCTACACTACGCCGTTGATGCAAGTGACCGTCTCTACCTCGCTGCCGTCAGCTTTGGAGGCAGCTACCGACGCTATCTTCTCACCTTTCCCTTCGAATGGGGTTCATCTTTTCTCGGATCCGTCACCGTGAATCGTGACTCCTGTTGTTTCCGCTCACTGTCATGACTGGGGATGCCTCCTCTATATTTAACCAAACACCATATTCTGCATTATCATTTTTCTATTCGATTTTGCCTTCAAGTTCTGAGCTTTGTTATTGGGGTTTCTCCAGCTATTGCTTGATCTAGGTCTTTCTGTTTATGTCCAAGGTTTTGTGTTTTTTTTGTCTTTTTGTTTGGTCTCTCTGTGGCTGGTTTCAATTTATCTGCACCAAATTTGCTTTAAGTGGAGTTAAATTTGAGTCTTAAATAGTTTAACGGTCCTATCCTTACATTGTATCTTCTGTGTTAGAAATTTGTTCAAGATAACCACCAAATCTTAGGTGGCTGCTTCACTGCAAAGTTAATTTTTTTTTTCTATTTCTTAAACTTTCCTTTTGTTTTGTTCCCTCTTATTAAGTCAACTATACTTAATAATCAGAGAGTTCAAAAACCACTCATTGCTATCTGACTAGGATTGCTGGTAAAATGCAAATCTAAATCTGATTTATTGTTGTCTGTTTCACTTCAGAGGGCTTGTGAGTGGTGATTGTTCAACTACATATTGAACTACAGTTAAGAAGTTTTTCTTCGAAAGGAGCCTTATATTTGTTGCAGCAATGAAAGGAAAGATAAGGAGAAGTGGTGGTGGTGTCCATATGGAATACCTAATTCACATTCAGGAGATAAAGCCTTGGCCCCCTTCGCAATCTCTCAGATCGCTTCGTTCTATGTTGATATAATGGGAGAATGGTGAACGCGCTTCATACAAAGGAAAAGAAGAGCATATGAAATCAGATCTCAAAAACTCCACTCTAAAATAAGAACCCTAATTAACACACCTTACCATTACTGATATGATCATTAAAATTAAAACCAACGTGGCACACAGTGGAAAGAAAGTTGGCATTTGCCGTTTGCCACATATGTTAAAAGATAACACCGTCTAATTTTAAGGACGAAAAGTGAGAGTTTTAAAACAATGAGGACTAAAAACTATCAATGTTTCGAGTAGGGACTAAAACTAAAATTGAGTGATACTTTAGGGACTAAAAACATATTTAACCATTTAATTTCTTATATAACACTGGAAATTTATTTTATAAATAGGGGCATTTAAGACATTTGGGACGCTATTACCTCCAAATCTCTTCATACATGCGAGTGATTAAACAGTGTAACAATCTCGTTGTTCGTCTCAAATCATCGCTTCCAATTCAGTCGAAGTGAACACGGTAACATGCGTAATTCATCGGTCGCTTATACTCGACTACAGTAACTTACTCTCATGTTAACACAGCCTAATAGTTCTCATTAACTCTTCTATTGTAGTGATGATCATTGTAAGCAATGTATATTTACGGTACATTTACAAGTAATAATTAATGTTGTCTAGATTAAATAAAGTGATATTTATCATGAGATTTTAAAATAAATTATCTTTAATGATAAAAATTACTTTTTGGGTTTCCTTTCTCATTATCATCTTTAATGGTAAAAATTGAATTTATCCTACTATTATATAAATACCTTCTTTCTTTACTTTTTAATTTTGTATTTTCATAGTTTGTTACGATTTGATTAAAATGTAATAATTAAATAAAGTAATGATGCAAATTATACGGATATCAAAGGTATCTTTGTTCAATCCTAAAAAGATAAATCATAAAAATTAACGTGTTTAGAAGTATATTTCAAAAATTGAATTATCTTAATAGTAAAGATTTCCTCTCGAGTCTTCTCATTATAATCTTTATAATTAATCTATTTTTACCGTAGATTTACAAATAATAATTAATTTCATCAAGATTACAAACTGAATACTTAAAATTAGATTTCCAAAATTAAATTATCTAGTAAAGATTTTCCTCTTCACATTAATGGTGTAATAAATTGACGAATAATAATAAATGATATCAAGGTAAGTGTACTGAATATTTAAGAATTAGATTTTAAAGATTAAAATATCTTTAACTCCTAATATTTCCCTTGTCATTAAATACATATTTACAAGTAATCAATTTTAATGTAAATTTAGAAATAATAATTAATGGTATCAAGATTAAGTAAACTGAATATTTAGAATTAAATTTTCAAAATTAAATATCTTTTGTAATAAATTTTTTTCTTTTAACACTTACCTTAATTAAATTATATATCATCTTTATAAATAGTGTTAAGATCAGATTACAAATTACTCATTTCTTAAAATTTTCTTCCACTATCACTAAAAGGATTCTCTGCTTTCAACATTTTCTTTCTTTGTTAATTTCTTAATCACATTTGGTTGTGAAACATGTCTGAGAATATACACATAATGGTAATAAGAGGAATGACCATTGATTCCAATTACGTAATAGATGTTGATGAAAATTGAATGATATATGGAATGACACAACACCATGGACTGCAACATTAATCTAGTCATTCTCACAATTTCATTCGGAGCAATTATTTGGATTTGGTTTGGTATCCATATCTTCCAATCTCATATGTACAAGATAAAATGTCTCATTTCTTTCTCTACTTCTTCTTGCTTTTTATTTTTATAAAGTATTCATGTATGCCAACATTATTTTACAAGTTTTGATTGAAGGGTCCTGTAATTTTATGTTATTTTCTTTAAATTCTTGATTTGGTCTTTTAACTGTTGATCATTTTTTACAATTTCACCTCCTAGTACTAATGTAAGCTCATTAAAAGAGAATACAATAATGAGTCTCCTTAAGCTCATTAAAAGAGAATACAATAATGAGTCTCCGAAGAAGAAGACATCACCACAGATTTCTCCGTCGGCAATACCGTATGCAAGAGATCAGAGGTCACTTGAATTTTAATTCTTACGTAACTGCTTCACCATATAGAGTTCCAGAAACAACAAATCATTCAAGAAGTTTTTCATGCCTATACAAAATGCACCTAATAGAGACAACATGCATAATCTTCATCCTCCCGTTTCGTGTAATATGTCATTTTTTTAACTTTTAAAAATTCTTAGGCCTTAAAAGGTTACTTTCTTTATCACGTATTATTCTATTTTCTTGTGCAGGAATTTTTTTGACAGTTTTTTTCTTTTCTTGTTTCGATATATCATACATTAAAGATATTAATGTGATTGCGTTTTATAAGTAAAATTATAATCAAATTAGTTGACAAGAAACATAAAGTCATTATTAATCATTTTCATCAAGAAACTACTTTCTTAAATCTTATAAAATCTATTAATTTTTTCTTTTAATAATTGGAATTAGAATTATATGGGACTTATGAAACTGCAAATAGGTAATAATAAATTATAACATAATATTTCATTAAAAATATTAGTTTAAACAAATAATTATTTAAAAATAAATCTTTTTAAAATTATATTGATTGAAAAATATAGATTAAGGTATACCAGTAAAAGGGTATTATTATCTTGTTTTAATTGCTATTCAATATGTTAATTTGATATATAAATCCAAATAAAATGAAAAGTTTTATAAAACAAACTAGACCATCCACGGAATTTTCAATTTTTTTAATAATTGTTTTATTTTGTATATAAAAATAATAAGGCAGTACAATTATTATATAATGAAAATTAAGTTATATTGTTGTAATGACTATTATTAAAATAATTAAGTAATAAATTTAAGTGACATGATAATAATTTCAATTTTAAATAGAATAACTGAAATTGATATCACAACTTATATCATAATATAATCAAATTTCTTGGAGTTTGAAATTAAATTATATTGTTATAAATGTTAAATCTAGGTGATATATTGAAAGGAAATCCAATGGAGTCTTCATTACCAAATCTTTCTTTTTCAATACCTTCAGTCTTCTCAACACCTACACTAGATCCTTTGTCTAATCATAATTATAACCATCATGACCCCAAAATAGAAAACAATGTTTTAATTTGTTTACTAATTTCATTTTTTTATTTTTTTTATTTATTAATTTATTTGACAATAATTATAAAATCTTTTAATCCACCTATGCACTTAAAACTCAGTCACCTAGAAACGTTAGAATGCCACATGTTGTTAAACTTCATGACGTGATATGTTTTTAAACGAAAAGGGTTCTATTGAATTAAATTGACACAATTAAGGACTTAATTAATCACTTCAAAAATTGGAAGACCCAATTGAAAGAAACCCCCAAATATAGGAACCTACGAACCTATTAAACCTTATAAAACAAACTAGTTTAGGCACGTGTTTGTTAATAATTATTTTCATTTTATATATGAAAATAATAAAATAGTAAAATTATTATATAATGAGATATAAAGAAAATTTCATATTTTAAAAGATAAAATGGTTTCTTAATTATTTAATTTAAAAGATTTATTTCATTTAAAAGATTTTTTAAGAGATAGATTAGTTTATTAATAATTTGATTAAAATAATTATATTATTTAAAAGATTTTCTAGGAGATAAAAATGTTTAATTATTCGGTTGTATTGATTTAGTAATTAGACTATGATGTATTCATGTAAAAATAATTAAACTTATCTTTTATATATATATATATATATATATATATATATATATATATATATTTTCTGACTTTATAATTTTATGGTTTGTTAGGATTTGATTGAAATGTAATAATTAATAAAATAATAATTGAAATTATATGAATATCAAAGATAATATTTGATGGTTCTATTCAATTCTAAAATATAAATCGTAATAATTAATGACACATATAAATAGAATATTTTAATAGTTCTCTTTCACTATTCTCTTTTCCTTTCATCGTTATAAGCAATTTTTTTACAGTACATTTATAAGTAATAATTAATGTCATCAAGATTAAATAAAGTGATATTTATCATAGATTTTAAAATTTAAATTATTTTTAATGATAGAGATTAGGATTTTAAGTTTCTTTTGTCATTAATCATCTTTATAACTGATTTATTTTTGCAATAAATTAAAAAATGATAATTATCGTTATTAAGATCAAATGAATAAAATATTTAGAATTAGATTTCAAAAATTAAATTATCCTTTAGATTAAGTAATACATTTATGTGTCTTATTTTTCATTATTTCAGTGAATTCGTGAACAATTACATTTATCATGTTATATTGATTTTTAAATGTTAACCTTGAAAAGTTACATTCTTAATATTTTTTCTTATTTTTCCATTAATGTCTTATGTCAAAGTGCATAATATAAAGAACTTGTTTATTTCTGGACAATTTTTTTCTTTTCTTGTTTCAATATATCATACATTAAATGATATTAATGCGATTGCCTTTTATAAGTAAAATTATAATCTAATTAGTTGACAAGAAACATAAAGTCATTATTAATCATTTTCATCAAGAAACTACTCTCTTAAATCTTATAAAGTCTATTAATTTTTTCTTCTAATAATTGGAATTAGAATTATATGGGATTTATGAAACTGCAAATATTTGGCTTTCGACAGTGGTAATAATAAATTATAACATAATATTTCATTAACAATAGTTTAAACAAACAATTATAAATATTTTTAAAATTATATTGATTGAAATATATAGATCAAGGTATACGAAGGGTATTATTATCTCGTTTTAATTGCTATTCAATATGTTGATTTGAAATATACATCCAAATAAAATGAAAAGTTTTATCAAACAAACTAGACCACTGACGGAATTTTCAATTGTTTTATTTTGTATATAAAAAAAATAGGCAGTGAAATTATTATATAATGAAATATAATGAAAATTAAGTTATATTGTTATAGTGATTATTATTAAAATAATTAAGTAGTAAATTTAACCGACATGATAATAGTTTCAGCTTTAAATAGAATAGATATCACAATTTATATCATAATCTAGTTCAATTTCTTGGAGTTTGAAATTAAGTTATATTGTTATAAATGTTAAATCTAGGTGATATATTGAAAGGAAACGTTTTATAAAACAAACTAGTGTACCCACGTGTTTTCTATTTGTTTTAATAATTATTTTCACTTTATATATGAAAATAATAAAATAGTAAAATTATTATGCAATTAAATATAATGAAAATTAAATATTTTAAACGATAAAATGGTTTCTTAATTATTTAAAATTGAATTTCAAAAATTGAATTATCTTTAATATTTCCTCTTTCCTTGTCCTTATGATCGTTATAAATAATCTTTAATAATCTATTTCAATAATTAATGTCGTCAAGACTAAATAAAGTGATATTTACCATTAGATTTTAAAATTTAAATATCTTTAATGGTAAAGATTAATTTTTTAAGTTTTCTTTGTCATTATCATTTTAACTGATTTATTTTTATAATAAATTTACAACTAATAATTACCTTTATCAGATGAAATGAGTCAGATCAAATGAACGAAATATTAAGAAATAGATTTAAAAAATTAAATTATCTTTTAGTAGTAAAGATTTCTCAATTTCTTCATTCTCTTTATCTTATATTCTCATTTATGTTGACCTTATCAAATTTAATGACATGAATATGAGACAAACTAAATATTTAGAATTTGATTTTTAATATTATATTGTTTTGAAAATAAAGATTTTCCTATTTAGGTATCTTTATATATATATATATATATATATATATATATATATATATATATATATATATATATATATATATATATATTATATATTCCATGCTAGAGTAGATTTATAAATATTTAATTCTTACAACATTTTCATTACATTCAGAAACAATAAACACCTTGTTTTTTTATTATTTTCTTCATCACATTTTCTAGTTGGTTTGAAACATCTCTGAGTCTAATATGTATGAAATGACACAACATTATGCACTTTACCATCAACCTATTGTAAGGTATACTAGAATTAGCTAACCATGCTTTGGCTCACCAGAATCTATGATCGTGGCTGAATCTCAAAATTTCATTCGAGGAAATTATTTAAGTAATCAACATTTTCACTTTAACTGTAACAATGGTGATAATGTTCATGTTTTGATTTGGTATCACTCTCTGCCTAGGTACAATTTAAATGTCTGTTTTTTTTCCTATATTGATATATTATTTTTATCTTATTTTTATCTTTCATCTTCAGTTAGTGTGTTAATTCTTTATTTATATTTTGAACTTAGCCGATATTTCTTTTATCATAAATAGAAAATCTTATGTTTATATTGAGCACAAGAGATATTACTCTCATACATAATTTTTCACTATACTTAACACTCTACTTTGCCATTTGCTAGTTGTGATTGGAAAGTCATGTGATTATGTGCTATTTTTTTTAAATTATTGAAATTTAAATGTATTTGGTCTTTTGACTATTGGCCTTGTTATCCTGCTCCAACTAGAGGTGTTAATGTAAGGAGAAGATATCATGATAGAGCTGGAAGGAGAAGGCACCACAAATTTCTCCATGGGTCATACCATCATACACAACCTGTGCGAGATATTGGAGGTCACTCCACCTTTCATCCTTCAGTAACTGCTCCATCCTAGAGAGTTGCAACATATCCTTCAAGCATTTCCTCAGTGCCCATACAAAATGTACCATTTGCAGACAACTTGCATAATATTTCCCCTGAAGCTTTTTTTCAAGATGATTTAATATGTCATTCTCTTTACTTTTTGCTACTTAAAAACTTACTTTCTTTCTCATATATTATTGTCTTTTCTTGCATAGGAGGTTTCTTCATTGATTGACCCTTACAGTGATAGAATTGGAAGGAGAAGACGCCACAGATTTCGCCATAGGCAGTACCAACATGAACAACATGCGCAAGAGATCAGAGGTCACTCCAACTTTCATCTTTTTGTAACTACTCCATCTTATAGAGTTCCAACATATCTTTCAAGTCGTTCCTTAGTGTCCATACAAAATGTACGATTTGCACGCAACATGCATAATCTTTCTCTCGAGGATTTTTCCCAAGATGATGTAATATGTCGTTCTCTTTAGTTTTTGCTACTTAAAAACCTACATTCTTTCCCATATATTATTGTTTTTTGTTATGTAGGAAGTTCCTTCATTGAGTGACCCTCATTGTGATATGTAGTTGGACATTAACCACTGATAACAGTTGAAAAACCGTCATTTTTATACTTAATTTTTACACTAAACACACCCTTTATGACTTAGAAATTAGCTTGTAATCATGCATTTTGCTTAATTTAGAGAATAAGAGAGTCGAATGTGGTATTCTTGGTTTTATGCTTGGTTTTCCTTGATTTGGCAAGAATAAACATGAATTGGATGAAGGAAGTTTAAGTAGCAGAGAGCTAAACTCAGAAGAAGTGGAAGAAAGGCACAAAAGAAGAACCGTAACCACCGCTCAACGCCAATTTCACCACTAAGCGCTGGTCTTGATGATGAATCCATTGGACGACGCTTAAGCGCCAACGCTGAGGGGAAAATCTAAGTGCCGCAGCCACCGCTGAGCGACACTTTTACCACTGAGCGCCAGCCTCTTCAGAGTGTTCACTGCCAGGCGCCTAGGCGTCAACGCTGAGCGATGTTCTGAGTGTCGCGCCTATCACTGAGCGGCAAAACCAGCGCTGAGCGCCACCGTCATGGGCTTGAGCCAGTTTCTACTAATTTTTATGAACTATATATTGATTTGCATGACCCATGGAGGGTATCTTTTGGCAGAAGGAGACACAGAAACACTTTTTTTCACCCATCGGAGGCAGATTTTAGATGCGGAAGCTCCTATCTACAATTTTTAGGGTTCTATCTTTCATTTTTTTCATTATTTACATCTAGTTTCACCATGTCTATGGTGAACCAAACCTCCATTGTTGTTGGGGAAACGATGTAATCCTTTGAAACTCTCATGTATTGAATTGATTCTTTATAATATGCTTTACTTCATTAATTGTTAGGGTTTATGCTCTACACTTTATTCATGCTTTGTTTAACTCATACAATTGCATGATCATTGATTTTGTTGATATGGACAGATACGGGGAAATCTAGACGTGGGGAAATTCTCTTGGGAGCAATAATACCTAAACATAGGGAAAAAAGGACCGATTGCCTTTATGCTTCTGTGCGAATGTAATGCATGATTAATTGTTAGGGAGACAAGATATTGTAAACTAGTAATTAGGAGTAGGCTCTCTTCACCGAGACATCGGGTTTAGGGTAAATTAGAAAGTGGCATTGACATTAATGAAGGAGTTGAATTCGTAAATACACGAGAGTGTGATGCAGAAAATAGGTTCTCTTGGGCTATGTGATATGAGAAGAGGGTGTCATGTGAAATGTAGTGAATTGGTTATGATGATTAGGTGGTGTGGCAGTGTAGAGGACATAGACCACTAAGTTGTGATGTTATTGTTATGATGTTAATGTCGTGATGATATATGTTAATGGTTATTCTTGTAGTTAAGATGATTATTGTATATTGTGTGGTATGATAATTTTGGTTGCTCACCCTAAAAGTTATGGTTTTGGTTTCCCCCTACGATGATCGTAATTGGATGGGAGTAGATGGTTTGCACTTATGAGAGTTAGGACGTTATGTTCGAGGATTTATTATTTAATTTCTATTATTTTAAAGTATTTTGATTTGATATTTTTATGTAAAAGTGATATTCTATGATTTTCAAACGATGTTTATAGTTATGATTTGATTCCGCATTTGAATTAAATGTTTTATAGAAAGGTTTTGACAAAAAAAAAAACACTGTGACATTAAAAAAAAATGGGTTGTTACATATTGAAAATAATAATTTTTTTTTACAACCAATGGTCAAATTTTTGATCGAATTTAGCCGAATTTCCATCGGGACCGACTAGGTTAAATTTGAAAAAATTTTGGGATTGACTTAATCAAATTTTGTCAAAGTTCGATTCTTTTGAACTTAAATGTTTACAATATTTATATTAATTCTAACTTATTTCATATTATATTTAATTTTTGAACTTTGATGTGAAATTTAAGTATGTTTTTAATATTTGAACTTTAATCCGAAATTTGAATTGGTTTTTGTCTGAAACACTCATACATTTTGTTCCCCAAACTTTAAAAATAAATTAATATAATCATTTTCACTAAGATACAATATTTTTTTACACATGTTTCATGCTAGCAATTGAATTGTTTACCTCGTTTAATACATTTCGACTTCAACGTCAATTGAAAAATGTGTTTACATTAGTAAAAAAAGAGGATTCTATGACTATAAATGAAATTTATCTATCATAATATATTGATGACAATTTTGTAATAAAGCTAAAAAGTATTACCACATATTTTAATAAACCTATTATAATAGGTGTAATGATGACATTTTTGTAATAAAAATTAGGCTTAATACCCTTGATGGTCCCTATTTTCGTCAAGTGCGTTCACTTTGGTCCCCATGTTTTTTTTCTGTTCAATGTTATCCTAAAAAGTGTAAATTTTGTTCAATTTGGTCCTTTTTGCTAACGTCGTTTAAATCGTTAACGACGGACAATCCAGGTTTGCACAACAGTGTTGAGATGACATTTAACTACTGCCATGTCACCATCTTCTTCAACCTTTAGCCCACCGAACCCTACCACCACAGAACCCTAACGCCATTACCGCACAGTGATCATCCAAAGTCACCATGTCGCCCTGAAGTCGCACCTGCAGAGAACCATGGCAGCCATCACGTGCAACCTCTATGGCCATCACCATCAAAGTCGCAATCTCCCCCAAATCATGAAACCCTAATCTCGAACTTCATTCGAATCTTCATTCTCGCGCATCAACATGAATCATCCAAATTGAGAGCTTCATCGTCAGCATGACAATCCTTGCCGCGGTTGTGCAAAGCTCCAAGGCCATCATCTTCTCCAACCTACAGAGAACCACAACGAAATCCAAAAAAATCCCAAATCAAAGAAACCTAGAATCACGCTGTTGCTTGCCTCCACCGGCCACCATGAGTGCTTTCTTACACAACTAGGTTTGTCTTCTTCATGCTACCATGAGCTGCACAATTCGCGAAATCATCCTCCATTGAAGCAAAGCGAGCAACGCTTTACTTCTTCTCGCGGTGCAGGTGCAGGAAGGTTTCCCCCAAATGCAGAACCCTAATTTTGGGGTGGGGCTGCCACGAAACTCTACTTTTGGTGACGTGGCAGTAGTTAAATGCCATCTCAACACTATTGTGCACACCTGGACTGTCTGTCATTAATGATTTAAACAGTGTTAGCAAAAAGGACCAATTTGAACAAAATTTACACTTTTTAGGATGATATTGAACAGAAAAAAAAATAGGGACTAAAGTGAACACACTTGACGAAAATAGGGACCATCAGGGGTATTAAGCCTAAAAATTATAGATAAAAAACGACTTATCATAAAGGCGGTGGCAAAATTGAAATTACATAATAAATCGTAAGACGTGCAACCCCCTCTTCTCTTCCTGAAAGTTCATTCTTATCTTGAAGTATCTCTTTTCATTTTTCGCGCACCTTTCTTATCTTCGTCCTCTCACATTTTTTCGCTTCTCATTCTGGAGACTTCTTCAACAGTAGCATTCATCTTCTTTCTCTCTATTTCTTGTTGATTTCGCATTCATACATCGTAGAATCACATCTTCGTTCTTGTCTTGCGAGTTTTCTCCAACTCTAAACATCATCCTCTACTAGGGTTTCATACTTCTCCATGATTTCCTTCCTATTTTCACCTCACATTTTCCACCAATTAAAACACATTTTCTCCCTTCGTTCCTCATTTCTAAGGTTCAATCTCGCTTTTCAACCGATTAATCGGTTCACCTAGGGTTTCCTTCCCTTTCTATTGCTGCAGTTTGTGGCAAGAGTGTTATGAAACCTCTATCAAGTGAATCAGTTTCTCCGAAGGCAAGAACGTGTTGCCTGCTTCCTCTGATGAGAGCTTCCGGGTCACGAGCCAATCAAAGAGGATGGACAAAACCCGTGACTTAATCCTTGGAGGTTCTCGAAGAAGCCCGAAACCGACAAAATTGGTGTCATAGCATAAAAGGAGTAAGATTCCCACTCTCGACTCTGTTGCCTTAACTTTAGGTTCCGCTTCTCTCGCTTCTTGCTGAGTCAATAACCTTTTGATAGTGTTTGATTATTTTATTTGATGTGAAGTTTGCAGCTTGTTCAATTGCAGTAAAGAAGTACATCGATCAAAGTACAACTATCCTCGATGTGCAGGGAGTGGTAAGAGAAATAGTTAATCATATGCGCCAAGAATGAAATTTATTAAAAAAATTGGCATTTCAACATAGCGTAGCTTAAATGAGAAAATGTTAAAAGCCGAGAGATAATATTTTATTGGATTGAAAATGAAGCCTGATATGATAACAGAGATAAAAATTGGAAAATATGAGAAGTTGCTAAAACTGCAATATTGAATCAATGTCACAAGGGCTTAAAAGCTTCAACAAACATGCTAGGGAACTCATTACTCGTCTTCAGAAGATTGATGGTGATAACTATCTTGAAGTATTTCTTACTTTTTCTACTTTGGCTAAAATTTTATTGTGAATAAATATTATGGATTACTGAGTAATATTACGCACATGGTTTCTTCATTGCAGATCTTGAACCTCATGTTTATCATCAATGCAGGTTCTGGATTCAGAATGTGGAACACCGTAAAATCATTCCTTGATCCTAAGGCCACGACAAAAATCAATGTGAGCATATAAACAATACCCTAAATCTGCTTGTTTGGTTAGAAAAATACAATAATGTCCCTCAAACATAAATTTCCAGGTTCTTGGCAACAAGTTTGACACCAAATTGCTGGAAATAATTGATGCAAGGTGACTCCATGAATAGGTGGAATATCACAGCATTTGGTTTACCTTGTTTCACATGTACTATTTATCTCTTTGATTGATTTCTCTACCTTCATTGTCCACCTTGAAGTGTTTCTATAGAACTGACGAAAGGTTATTGAAAAGGAAAATCTTCTTACATGTAGATCTATGTTTGCGTCGGTGTGCCTCTACTGCATCCAATGATAACAAGTCCTACAACCTGTTCTCTATGGCCAATCATGATTCTGAATTTGATCATCTCAGAGACTATAAAGGTACTAGTTTATTATTATTTGCTTGGAGTTTTAAGCAGAAATTAGCAAAACCATTTTATAACCTTTGTTCACACTCTTATCCTTTTATTTGAGATAGGATTCATTTCTTGAAGTGTTCCCCCTTTTAGGAAATAATTATTGTCTCTTGCTCTGTTTTTTCTATTAAGTTGTGGATATTGATAGGCCTCCATTATTGAGGCATATGACATTTGGAAAGGGGCAGGAAATAGAAGGTTAACGCAATCTGACATGATGAAGAGGACATGATAGTAAATAAATGGATTATTTATGTTAAAACCTGGAGCATAACTGAATGCCAAGATGACAAGGAATAATGTGAGGTGGAAAATCTGTTGGGGAGAATGAGAATTTGAAATGGAATAATATATTGCGTAGTGGACATGAATTGAGAGGAAAAAAGGGGATGGGCCATGATGGAATCCCTCTTGACACTGTCCTCTTTCATGTATTTTTACATTTCATTGTATTTGTAGCTTAGCGTGCAAGGAGCTTGGGTCACTATAAATACCCAGCTCCTCATTGTATTTCTTACTTTTTAGATTAATGAGAATAGAATTTTCTAAATTCAACAAACTATTCTCTCTTGAAAGTCACAAGGCTATAGAGTCCAAAGACTCCCTCTAGCAACCTTCCAGCACACTACCTCACTTTTCCATTCTCCATTACACCATTGTGCTTCTCTCTAATCAGACATCACATTGCATAAGTCATTTCTCCACTGCCACACATCCTGTGCACGTGTTAGCGTTACAACCACTCGTCCTCCTCTGACTCGTGCCAGCATCACCACGACCTCATTTCTCCTTTAGACGCATCGAGACCTTATTTCCAGAAACCAAAGAGTGAAAGTGCTTCTCAAACAGGCAAAGGTTTAAGGCAAAGGAATGACAGAACAAGACATGATAGATCAAAGCAATGAGAATGGACAACACAACTCTAGACCAGATTCTAGATTAGATGATAAAAGCAAGGAAAAGAAAAGAGAAAGAGAGGAAGAAAGGAAAGAAGAAGAGAAGAGAAAGAGAGAAGAAGAGAAAAGAGAATAAGAGAGAAGAGAAGAGAAGAAGAGAGAAGAGAAGAAGAGAGGATAGAAAAAGAAAAGAAAGAGAGAGAAGAAGAGAAAAGAAAAGAAGAAAGAAGAAAGAAGAAAGAAGAGAACAAGAAGAGGAAAGACAAGAAAGGGAAAAGAAAGAAAAAGAGAAAGTGCTATTTATAGCAACTTTGACTCCCATCATAGAACCCAATCTTAAAAGGGAAGGTTTTCAATCTTTTCCAATCATTTTTAACTCTTCCAATTTTGATTTCTCTTTCCAACCAATTGCCATCTCATATTTTATGCAAACTTTTTCAAAATATGGCAATTCAAATCTTGAGTTATTGTTATTTTTAAGAAAACAAGTAACTCAAGACAATATTGAATTTGGACTTCTAAAATTTTCAAAGATGACAAATCAAAATATTAGGAGTCTTTATTCACTTGTGGTTATAGAAAACTTCCTCTTTGGAATGATATTAATTGAAGATATATTTGATGCATATTGCAGAGTCGTGTTTGATCCAGGAGGAAGAAAAAGTGGAGCTAAAAGAATAAGGCCACTCCAAGATGACCATGCTCCCAAGATTGTGTGGAGCTTCTTCATAAGGCGACTACCAGATTTGAGGACAAATCTTTTTTTAAGAGGGAAGGTATAATGGAATCCCTCTTGACACTGTCCTCTTTCATGTATTTTTACATTTCATTGTATTTGTAACTTAGCGTGCAAGGAGCTTGGGTCACTATAAATACCCAACTCCTTATTGTATTTCTTACTTTTGAGATTAATGAGAATAAAATTTTTTAAAGGTTTAATACATCATTTGGTCCCTTCTTTTGGGGCTTTTGTTCAAAATGATCCCACCTTCGGAAAAAAATCACTTTGGTCCCATATTTCATTAAAAGTTGTTCAAAATGGTCCGTTTGGCAGACGACGTTAAATTCTTAACGGTGAAGATGCTAGCGTGGCAAACGTCTATCCACCTGTTTAAAAGTTTAATGAAGTGTCATTCTAAAAACATTTTAGGGTAATTAAAAAACCCCTAATTAAAATGAAATGAAAAAATTAGGGTAATTAAAAAACCCCTAACCCTGATTGTTGTTCATTTGTCGCAATTGGAGAGAACGCCATTGTTGTTCATTTGTCGCGATTGGAGATAACGTCAGTGGTGATTGCTTAAAGGTGGTAGTTCAACATCGCACGGGGGTGAGATAAGGGGTCACTATCTAAGCCTATGCTGTTGTTTATGTTTTTTTTGGGGGTTAGGGTTTAATTTGATGTTCTGTTAAGAATATACTCCTCGTTTGACTCTGATTTTGGGTAGTATAAAAAGTTGTTTATTTGCTGTTGTAATGTGTGTTAAATATCATTTTTTGTTGTGGGCTTTTTGGTTGTGGAAGATAGAGGGCGTTATTGTCGGCTTTTGTTGTTCACCGTGGTCCCATTATTGGTTTTTGAAGTGATTTTAGTGGTCCCCCTTTGAGATGGCTGAGAAAAGAATTGAGGTAGTGGTCCACCATGGTGGGACCTTGATAACACATTACCCTATTAAATATATAAATGGACAGATTGTTTACTAGGACGTTGATCCCGATAAATGGAGCTATTTTGAAATAATTGGTGCATTAAAAGATTTGGGGTACCTTCACGTGAAACAGTTGTTTTACAGCATAGATAATGTGTTGCATGAAGTGTATGATGATAAAGGAGCAATGAATATGATGGGGGTGGGAAAGTATTTTGGGAAAGTTGACTTGTACGTTGTGCATGGCGTGGACCATGCAGAGGTTGTAGAAGATAACGAACCTGAAGTAGGGGTGCAGTTGTTGTTGACTCAGGGTGAGTTGGTTAATGAGAGTGATAAAAGTGAGGAAGATAGTGCTGGAAATGAGGTGGATGGTGGACTGCAGGTGGAAGAAAGTGGTGGAAATGAGGAAGATGGTGGAGTCCAGGAAGAAATTGTAGTGGAGACACAAGTTGAAAATGAAGTAGAAAGTGAGTATGGACTGAACAATGAGGTTCAAGTAGAGAGTGAGGTTGAAGTAGAGAGTGATGGTGGAGGGGACAATGAAGTTGAAGTAGAGAGTGAGGATGAATGACATATGGATCATCTTAGTGGTGATGAGTACGTGGAGGAGGAGGAGGAAAAAGAAATGGGTTTTGGTTTGGGACCAAAACTAAACTAATTTAAATACAATTGGGGACCAAATTGGACATTTTAAAATGAAAGCAGATACTATATTTAACATTTCACATTAACGCCTTCATATTACATAAACCTTCATATTACATAAAAACCTTGACATTACATGAACCTTAACATTGACCTTCACCTTCACCTTGACATTACGAAACCAAAACATGCAGCCACATACAAAGATCAACCTAAACAGACCTTTAAAATGACAATGTTAACTACAAAAACAACACACATAGCTCCAAGTAACAATTTCATCATTCTCTGCAAGTTTTGGACTAAAATTTCCAAATCAGAAATCCTCCTCCTTTGTCTAACACTTTCATCATCTCTTTCCTCATTATTTTCTTCACCATACCATTTGAAAAAGTTACAGTAAATCCCTCTTAAAGATCCACCCTGATATGAACCAAATAAGCCACCAAAATTGAAATTTCCTCATCAATCTATGAACAAATATATACCAAATAAAGTCAAAATGGAAATAAAAAAACCTTGTAATGACGACATCCCCAAAATTTTCGCCCAGCATTCTAGGGAGTTCTCGCCCCTTTGGACACAGCCGCATCACCACACTTGCAATGAGGGATTATCCCACCTCCCCTCCAACCCCCATCATTTGCGGATTGTGAATTTCTTTCTCACGCAGTTTTGGAACAAGACAAAAATGCTTGAGAAGAAGCCATTTTGACTTCAACGAAGCCTAACCTTATCACAACCTCTGCTACAAAATTTAAAGAACATCAAAGAACCAAATAACCCTAACTTCAACTAACCCTAACCCACCCCTTTTAATAACTCCAATTATAAGCCATTTATGTCAACTTACTACAGTCCACACAGCTACGTCATTAAACTTTTAAACAGGTGGATAAACGTTTGCCACGCTAACATCTTCACCGTTAAGAATTTAATGCCGTCTGCCAAACGGACCATTTTGAAGAACTTTTGATGAAATATAAGACCAAAGTGATTTTTTTCGAAAATGAAATTATTTTAAAAAAAAAAACCCAAAAGAAGGGAGCTTACTAGCCACCTTCCTGCACACTGTCTCATTCTTACATTTTTCATTCTACCATTGTGCTGTCTCTCTCCTCCACGACGTCACCCTTCCACGCAGAACCATTCCTTCGCTGCCACCTCGTTAGCATCTGCGTCAGTGTCAGTGCTTCGTTTCCTCTCGCACATCAGACCACACCTCATTATTCACTTTTCACTTGTACCATCTTCTTCCCCGAGAGTGAGTTTCTCTCTCGTAGGTCATCTTCTCCGACCACCAATCTACATCACAGATCCACCATTGTCTCCACAGGTTTGCTTTTAACATTCGCATCTCGCCATTCCTCTTCAACTTCTACACCGAACAAACTCCTTAACCTAGGTTTTTCCCCTTCCTTCACCGTTTCTTCACATTTTAGCCGATTGAAACCACTTTTGCACCGATCCAAACCATTTCCACCGTTTAATCTCTGTTTTGAACCGATTAATCGGTTCATTTTGCGTCTCTCCCCATTTCTAGGGTTCAAACGGTCCAGATTAGGGTTCGTCTTCTTCTTCTCTGATTTTAGGGTTTCTCCACCGAACAAACCATAGATCTTAAGCTTTCCTTGAATCTTTCTTAGATTTGGTTTGTTCGCTCTCTATTTTCGTTCTCTCTTTCAAGATCGTCATCTTTCCGCTGCGTATACTTTGTCGGAGGAGGCTTCGAGGTCGCATTGCGCGTTCAGTGTCAACTTCTCGGAGCGACTCTTCCATCAAGTGGTATCAGAGCAAGGTTGCGTCCACGCGTCAAAGATAAGTATTCG
This sequence comes from Vigna mungo, assembly GCA_036885675.1. Lineage (NCBI taxonomy): Eukaryota > Viridiplantae > Streptophyta > Magnoliopsida > Fabales > Fabaceae > Vigna > Vigna mungo. The sequence continues at coordinate 5,598,160 of CP144694.1, forward strand.
ATTCCTTGTTTTTATTCATTTTAATTGTTTGAATCTGTCTTGTTTTGATTCTCTGCGATTTGTCTCACTTGATTCGGTTTTGTCTGAGTTTTCAGTTTGATTCTCATCTCTGTTCTTCATGTTTTCACTATTTTGTGTTTGTTGTTTTCCATTTTCTGCGTTGTAAATCTGTTCGAGTCATCTGTTTTGAGTGCTTGTTTTCTCTAATCTGAGGTTCACAATTTCTTGTTCATACATGAACTTCTTCATTCGAAGTACTTAGGTATTATATGTTTTCTGTTTGAGTTTGAGTTTGTGCTTTGAGTCATTGCTAATTTTCTCATTTTATTCGGTCTATTCCTTTGTTTGAGTCATTTTAATTTTTGAATCTTAATCCTGTTTTGTCTGTCATGTGTAATTGTTTGTTTTGTTTTCAAAATCTGGTTTAAAACCGTGTTAATGCTGCGTCTGTGATATCTGAATGAATGAGCACTACTGCCCAGTAAAAGAGCTATGACCAAGTTTTGAGGAGCTCAAGTGTTGTGTCAATCATTTCAGATTTTTGAATTCAAGTGCATGAGTTATGATGCCAATTCAGTTTTATAAATCAGTTCAGTAGTATGAATTTGTTGCATTCTGAGTCAGTGAATTGATGCTTTGAATGCATAACTTGAGCCAGTACGGGATGCACACTGTATCAGCACTGAAGAGTGTTTGTAATTAGTGTGGCTGCATCATTGGAACACTCTTTTTGCATCAGTTCTGCAGTTGACCGAACTGCATATCTTTGTTGAGTCCATTTTAGTTTTTAAATCTGATTCAGTACTTAGATCACTACTGAACATCCTTAATTTTAATTTCAATATTTTCAATCAATTTCAGTTGCTGTAAATGGATACAATTCAGTGTCCATAAGTCATTTGACTCTGTGTATTAAAATTTGGATGGTGGAGTTGTTAATTTTTCTGCATAACAGGAGTTGAACTAGTCAAAATCTGCTAGCATCTGCTTTTGAATCCAAATGCCGTGTCAACAAGTCTTATTAGGCAATTGAAATTTGGCTCTGCAAAGTATTTTTGACTTCTCTCAATTCTGCATAATTTCACTCTTAACACCACCAGTTTTAATCAACAATTGTTTGAAAGCAAGCTGCATAAATTCAATTTGATTGAACAATGCGTTTTGGTGCATGCTAATCATTTACACTTGTAGCAAAAGCTTGGTCTTGTGTACTGAACATTTCAAAAGAAAACGAAAGATGAAAACATCATAAAAGCAAAATAGTATCACTTAAAAAGATGATTGACCAGTACAAGTGAAATTACAAAATTCTAGTGTATCAAATTGAATTTCCTCTCAGGCAAATTATCAAACAGTTTCAATCAAAATTTATTTGCATCCAATTTCGATTCTGTTGCAGCTTGTTTGGGTTTATTGCATTTTTAATCTGCTCTAGCACTCTTCATAAGGTCTCTTTGCTGTGCCACCGTGTTTGCAATCCATTTTTCTTGCTTGTCTTGATTGCTCAATCTGGTTTTGTCCATTCTAAGTAAATTCTGATCCGCTGTTCTTAATTTGAGCTTCTCTCGCTTTCTAGGGTTCAGTCAGTCTGTTCTTCTCTGATTCCGTGTCGATCTCGAGTCTTCGTCCGATTTCTCTCTTAATCCAGAAATACTGCCGGCAACGGTCTGATACGGCGGCGGTTGGATACGGCGGCGGTTGCTATCGGCGTAGAAGGGAAAAGTGAAGAGGACTTCGAGACAGGTAAGAAAAACTTCTTTTATTATTTCAGTGTACATTCATCTAATTTTTACACTCGGGGAAAAGGGGAAAGGAACTCTCTCTCTCTCTCTCTCTATATATATATATATATATATATATATATATATAGTTCCAAGGGGGAAAACAGAAAACGAATAACCGAACGAAAACGAAACACTGTCCTAACACGACAGTGATGAGAATCATAAGATTCTTTCTTTACTTTTTAATTTTGTATTTTCATAGTTAGTTAGGATTTGATTAAATAAAATAATGATGCAAATTATACGGATATCAAAGGTATCTATGTTCAATCCTTAAAAGATAAGTCATAATTATTAACGTGTTTAGAACTATATTTCAAAAATTGAATTATTTTAACGGTAAAGATTTCCTCTCCAGTCTTCTCAATATAATCTTTATAACTAATCTATTTTTACCGTAGATTTACAAATAATAATTAATGTCATCAAGATTACAAACTGAATATTTAAAATTAGATTTCCAAAATTAAATTATCTAGTAAAGATTTTCCACTTCACATTAATGGTGTAACAAATTGACGAATAATAGTAAATGATATCAAGGTAACTGTACTGAATATTTAAGAATTAGATTTTAAAGATTAAAATATCTTTAACCCGTAATAATTCCCTTGTCATTAAATACATATTTACAAGTAATCAATTTTAATGTAGATTTAGAAATAATAATTAATGGTATCTTGATTAAGTAAACTGAATATTTAGAATTAAATTTTTAAAATTAAATATCTTTTGTAATAAATTTCTCGCTTTTAACACTTACCTTAATTAAATTATATATCATCTTTATAAATAGTGTTTAAGATCAGATTACAAACTACTCATTTCTTAAAATTTTCTTCCACTGTCGCTAAAAGGATTCTCTGCTTTCAACATTTTCTTTCTTTGTTAATTTCTTAATCACATTTGGTTGTGAAACATGTCTGAGAATATACACAGAATGGTAACAAGAGGAATGATCATTGATTCAAATTACGTAGTAGATGTTGATGAAAATGGAATGATGAATGGAATGACACAACACCATGGACTGCAGCATCAATCTAGTCACTCTCACAATTTCATTCGGAGTAATTATTTGGATTTGGTTTGGTATCCATATCTTCCAATCTCATATGTACAAGGTAAAATGTTTACCTTTCTTTCTCTTCTGTTTTGTTTTTTTTTTTAAAGTATTCATGTTTACCAACATTATTCTACTAGTTTTGATTGAAGAGTCCTGTAATTTTATGTTCTTTTCTTTAAATTCTTTATTTGGTCTTTTAACTGATTATCATTTTTTACAGTTCCACTTTCCAATACTAATGTAAGCTCATTAGAAGAGAATATAAGAATGGCTCAACAAAGAAGAAGACATCACCACAGATTTCTCCAGATTAGAAGGCAATACCGTGAGCAACAGATTAGAAGGCAATACCGTGAGCAACAGATCAGAAGGCAATACCGTGAGCAACAGATCAGAAGGCACTTCAATTTTCCTTCCTACGTAACTGCTTCACCATATAGAGGAGTTCCAGAAACAACAAATCATTCAAGAAGTTCTTCAATGCCCATACAAAATGCACCTAATAGAGACAACACACATAATCTTCATCCTCCTGCGTTTCGTGTAATATGTCATTCTTTTACCTTTTAAAAATTCTTAGTCCTTAGAAAGGCTACTTTCTTTATCATGTATTATTCTATTTTCTTGTGCAGGAATTTCCTTCGTATATGGTCATGGACAATGATGACATGTCATACGAGACACTTTTTAATGTGCAGGAATTTCCTTCTGACCCTCATAGTGATATGCGTTTGGACATTGCTGGCATGTCATATGAGGCAAGTATACTATATACGTAGAGTTTGATGTTTTTTTTCTATGCATACTAAAATCTTAGTGATTATGAAAAATTTTAAATTGCTAATGGTTTAACGGTTTGAAATTGGACAACAGGAGCTTCTTGATCTAAGTGAATTGATAAATGATAACTCGGAAAGAGGTTTGGAAAGGGGTTTGTCAGAAGACATTATTGCAAGATATATGCAGACAAAAAGTTATCTATTGCCAGAGAACTTGGGAAATCATGAATATGATATTTGCATAATATGTCAGGTATGAAATATAATATAATATGTATATTTTATATTTTGTAAGGTATTACTTTATTTGTCTTTTTTATGTATTAGATTGAGATTATTCATTAAATTTTGATATATTAAAATTATGTTTTACTTTTTCTCATATTAATTGGAATGCTGTGCATGATTTTCCAGGATGAATATAAAAATAAAGAGGAGATTGGAATTCTTCAATGCGGACATGAATATCATGCAGAGTGTGTAAAGAAATGGTTACATGAGAAAAATGTTTGTCCCCTGTGTAAATCAATAGGATTGACTATTGAGTAGATACAAAAATTAAAACTACATAATTCATTATTTTAGTGAATTCATATTTTTTTCTAGATCACGTAATAAACATTCCTAACATAGTTGTAAGAGTGAAAAATTCATTGTTTACTATTTTCGTGAATTACATTTATCAGTTTATATTGTTGTTTAAATGTTAACCTTTGAAAATTTACATTCTTAATATTTTTTCTTATTTTTCATTAATGTCTTATTTTCAGTTGCATATTATAAAGAACTGTTTTATTTCTTTACAAGTTTTTTCCTATTCTTGTGTCAATTTTCTTGTTGTCAATATATCATACATTAAATAGTATTAATGTGATTGCGTTTTATACATAAAATTATAATCAAATTAGTTTACAAGAAACAAAAAGTCATTATTAATCATTTTCATCAAGAAACTACTTTCTTAAATCTTATAATTAATTTTTTATTTTAATAATTGGAATTAGAATTATGTGGGACTTATGAAACTAAAATATTTGGCTTTCGACAGTGGTAATAATAAATTATAACAAATATTTCATTTACAATATTAGTTTACATAAACAATTATTTAAAAATTAATCTTTTAAAATTATATTGATTGAAATTTATAGATCAAGTATATCCGTTAATTTGATATATACATCCAAATAAAATGAAAAGTTTTATAAAACAAACTTGGAATTTTCAATTTTTTTAATAATTGTTTTATTTTGTATATAAAAATAATAAGCAGTGGAATTATTATATAATGAAACATAATGAAAATTAAATTATATTGTTATAATGATTATTATTAAAATAATTAAGTAGTAAATTTAAGTGACATGATAATAATTTCAGTTTTAAATAGAATAACTGAAATTGATATCACAATTTATATCATAATTTAATTCAATTTCTTGGAGTTTGAAATTAAGTTGTATTGTTATAAATGTTAAATCAATCCTATTTGTTAAGATCATTTTTATACTTAATTATTAATTATTTAATTTAAATTTTTTTAAGAGATAAAATTATTTATTAATTATTTAATTTAAAAGATTTATATTATTTAAAATATTTTAAAAGATAAAATGGTTTCTTAATTATTTAATTTAAAAGATTTATTTCATTTTAAAAAATTTTTAAGAGAAAGATTAGTTTATTAATTATTTGATTAAAAGAAATCTATAATTTAAAAGATTTTCTAGAAGATATGAATGTTTATTAATTATTTGGTTTTTGTGTTTTGTAATTAGATTATCATGTATTATATAAAAATAATTAAGCTTATCCTCTCAGTATCTTTATATTTTTATTATTTGTTAGGATTTCATTAAAATGTAATGATTAATAAAATAATAATCCAAATTATATGAATATCAAATGTAATAATTAATGAGACAAAAATCAGATAAATGGAATATTTAAAATTAAATTCCAACAATTGAATTATCTTTAATAGTTCTTTTTAACTCTTCCCTTGTCGTGATGATCATTATAAACAAAGTATATTTACGGGACATTTATAAGTAATAATTAATGTCATCGAGATTAAATAAAATGATATTTATCATGAGATTTTAAAATAAATTATCTTTACGGTAAAAATTACTTTTTAAGTTTCCTTCTCATTATCATCTTTAATGGTAAAAATTGAATTTATCCTATTATATGAATACCTTCTTTCTTTATTTTTTACTTTGTATTTTCATAGTTAGTTAGGATTTGATTAAAATGTAATGATTAAATAAAATAATGATGCAAATTATATGGATATCAAACGTAATAATTAATGACTCCATTCAATCCCAAAAAATAAATCATAATAATTAACGTGTTTAGAACTGTATTTCAAAAATTGAATTATTTTTAATGGTAAGGATTACCTCTCTAATTCTAGCCTTCTCATTATCATCTTTATAATTAATCTATTTTTACCATAGATTTACAAATAAGAATTAATGTCATCAAGATTACAAACTGAATATTTAAAATTACATTTCCAAAATTAAATTATCTCTAATATTAAAGATTTTCCTCTTTAATTAAATTAATGGTATAACAGATTCACAAATAATAGTAAATGATATCAAGGTAAGTGTACTGAATATTTAGGAATTAGATTTTAAAGATTAAAATATCTTTAACCCGTAATATTTCCCTTATCATTAAATACATATTTACGAGTAATCAATTTTAATGTAGATTTAGAAATAATAATTAATGGTATCAAGATTAAGTAAACTGAATATTTAGAATTAAATTTTCAAAATTAAATTATCTTTTGTAATAATTTTCTCTCTTTTAACACCTACCTTAATTAAATTATCATCTTTATAAATAGTGTTACGATGAGATTACAAATTACTCATTTTTCAAAATTTTCTTCCACCGTCGCTAAAAGGATTCTCTGCTTTCAACATTTTCTTTCTTTCCTAATTTCTTAATCACATTTGGTTGTGAAACATGTCTCAAAATATACACAAAATGGTAATAAGAGGAATGATCAATAATTCCAATTACGTAGTAGATGTTGATGAAAATGGAATGATGAAACATCAATCTAGTCACTCATAATTTCATTCGGAGCAATTATTTGGATTTGGTTTGGTATCCATATCTTCCAATCTCATATGTACAAGGTAAAATGTCTACCTTTCTTTCTCCACTTCTGTTTTGTTTTGTTTTTTTTAAAGTATTCATGTATGCCGACATTACTCTACCAGTTAATTGAAAGGTCATGTAATTTTATATGTTATTTTCTTTAAGTTCTTGATTTGGTCTTTTAATGATTGATCATTTTCTACAGCTCCACTTCTTAGTACTAATATAAGCTAATTAGAAGAAAATACAAGAATGGGTCTCCAAAGAAGAAGACACCATCATAGATTTCTCCATCGGCAATACCGTGCACAAGAGATCGAAGGTCATTCGAATTTTCATCCCTACGTAACTGCTTCACCATATAGAGTTCCAGAAACAACAAATCATTCAAGAAGTTTTTCAATGCATATGCAAACAAAAAGTTATCTACTACCTGAGAACTTGGGGGATCAGGAATATGATATTTGCATAATATGCCAGGTATGAAATATAACATGTATATTTTATATTTTATTGGTGCTAGTTTATTTGTCATTTTAATGTACTAGATTGAGGTTATTATTAAAATTTAATATATTAAAAATATGTTTTACTCTTTCTCATATTAAATGGAATGTGTGTGCATGATTTCACAGGATGAATATAAAAATAAAGAGGAGGAGATTGGAATTCTTCAATGCGGACATAAATACCATGCAGAGTGTATAAAGATGGTTATATGAGAAAAATGTTTGTCCTATGTGTAAATCAAAAGGATTGACTGATGATGATGATGATGATGATGACGATGATGATGATGATGATGATGATGATGATGATGATGATGATGATGATGATGATGACAATGACGACGACGAGGATGACGATGATGATGACAATGAGGATGATGATGATGATGATGATGAGGATGAGGATGAGGATGATGATGATGATGATGACAATGACGACGAGAATGATGACGATGATGATGACAACGACGATGAGGATGATGATGATGATGAGGAAGAGGAGGACGACGACGACAACGAGGATGATGATGATGATGACTATGACGACAAGAATGATGATGATGATGACAACGATGATGAGGATGATGATGATGATGAGGAAGAGGAGGAGGACGACGACAACGAGGATGATGATGATGATGACTATGACGACAAGAATGATGATGATGATGATGACAACGATGATGAGGATGATGATGATGATGAGGAAGAGGAGGACGAAAATGACGACGACGATAAAATTTATATTATTTTCTAAATTAAGTAATACATTTATCATGTCTTATTTTTCATTGAATTCGTGAACAATGATGTTATATTGATTTTTAAATTTTAACCTTGAAAAGTTACATTCTTAATATTTTTTCTTACTTTTCATTAATGTCATATTTCTAAGTGCATGATATAAAGAACTCGTTTATTTCTTGACAATTTTTTTGCTTTTCTTGTTGTGTCAATATATCATACATTAAATGAATGGTATTAATGCCATTGCGTTTTATAATCAAATTAGTTGACAAGAAATAGAAAGTCATTATTAATCATTTTCATCAATAAACTACTTTCTTAAATCTTATAAAGACTATTAATTTTTTCTTTTAATAATTGGAATTAGAATTATATGGGACTTATGAAACTGCAAATATTTGGCTTTCGACATTGGTAATAATAAATTATAACATAATATTTCATTGAAAATATTAGTTTAAACAAATAATTATTTAAAAATAAATCTTTTTAAAATTATATTGATTGAAAAATATAAATCAAGGTATACCAGTAAAAGGGTATTATTATCTTGTTTTAATTGCTATTCAATATGTTAATTTGATATATACATCCAAATAAAATGAAAAGTTTTATAAAACAAACTAGACCACCCGCGGAATTTTCAATTTTTTTAATAATTGTTTTATTTTGTATATAAAAATAATAAGGCAGTAAAATTATTATATAATGAAAATTAAGTTATATTGTTTAATGACTATTCTTAAAATAATTAAGTAATAAATTTAAGTGACATGATAATAATCTCAATTTTAAATAAAATAACTGAAATTGATATCACAACTTATATCATAATTTAATAAAATTTCTTGGAATTTGAAATTAAGTTATATTGTTATAAATGTTAAATCTAGGTGATATATTGAAAGGAAAAGTTTTATAAAACAAACTAATCTACGCACGGATTTTCTATTGTTGTTAATAATTATTTTCATGTTATATATGAAAAAAATTAAAATAGTAAAATTATTATGTAATGAGATATAATGAAAATTAAATATTTTAAAAGATAAAATGGTTTCTTATTTATTTAATTTAAAAGATTTTTTTCATTTAAAAGACTTTTTAAGAGATAGATTAGTTTATTAATTATTTGATTAAAATAATTATATTATTTAAAAAAATTTCTAGGAGATAAAAATGTTTATTAATTATTTGGTTGTATTGATTTAGTAATTAGACTATAATGTATTCATGTAAAAATAATTATATATATATATAATTATTTTTACATGAATACATTATAGTCTAACATATATATATATATATATACGCGCGTAGATATCTTCTGACTTTATAATTTTATGATTTGTCAGGATTTGATTGAAATGTAATAATTAATAAAATAATAATTCAAATTATATGAATATCAAAGATAATATTTGATGATTCTATTCAATCCAAAAATATAAATAGTAATAATTAATGACACAGATAAATGGAATATTTTAATAGTTCTCTTTCTCTCTTCCCTTTTCCTTTGATTGTTATAAGCAATGTTTTTTTTACAGTACATTTATAAGTAAGCTTTAATGTCGTCAAGATTAAATAAAGTGATATTTACCATTAGATTTTAAAATTTTAATTATTTTTAATGGTAGAGATTAGTTTTTTAAGTTTCTTTTGTTATTAATCATCTTTATAACTGATTTATGTTTACAATAAATTTAAAAATGATAATTATCGTTATTAAGATCAAATGAATAAAATATTTAGAATTAGATTTCAAAAATTAAATTACCCTTTACAGTAAAGATTTCTTGAATTCTTATTTACCTTAATCTTATATTTTCATTTCTGTCCACCTTATCAAATTTAATGACATGAATATGAGACAAATGAATATTTAGAATTAGATTTTCGAAATTATATTGTTTGGAAAATAAAGATTTTCAAAATTATATTTCTGTCTACCATGTCGTTTTGTTATTTGTTGTTTTAAATGCTTTTTTAAAAAGGTTAAAATGAATTTTGGAGGGCATTTTTGGAAAGGATTTTGCTGAAACCTGTGCGCCTTCTTCCATTCCAAATTCTTTCTTTCCAGGTTGTTCATTCCAAAGTCTCACTCCACCATTTCAAAGTCTCGCTCCACGATTCCAAACTCTCGACACATTCTCGACATGCCACTGTAATCCTCTTTCTTCACCTACGAAGTCCAGTGTTTCGTTAGTGCTTAATTTAGTCCGCCATTGACGCCACCGCAATCCTCTGCCTAGGGCCACCGTTGGTAGGTTATCTCGAAAGGAGACGTTTTTTCGCTGTCATTGTTGTTCCTTCGGGGGTTGGGTGCGTTGGTCCTTCAAAATGCCATTTTTTCGCTCTCAAAATGCCAGATTGTATTTCGTTGAAGGTATAAGGGTGTCCACAAAATTGGATTTTTATGACTGCTTCCAAGTGGTGTTGTGAGGAAGAGTAAGATAGGCAATTAGGTGCTTGTGTAATCGATTACAGAGTGTCTGTAATAGCTTCCCAGTGAAAAAACAGAAATTTGAAACAAGTGTTACTGTGAGGAAGAGTCAGATTGGCACCTATGTGCCCGTGTAATCGATTACAGAGTGGTTGTAATCGCTTACCAGTGAAAAACCATAAATCTATACTAAAACTTCAACACTGCTCCCATGCTCTAGTAGAGGCGCTCCCCAGTGTGTGCTTGGTCCTAAGTTAGTGAGATTGTTTGAAGAATGTTGAGTTAAAAGGTTGATTTTCATGACCAAGGACCTGTTGCTTTAGTATAGACATGGTTGGTTAGTATTTCATACAAGTGTTACTGTGAGGAAGAGTCAGATTGGCACTTAAGTGCCTGTGTAATCGATTACAGAGTGGCTGTAATCGCTTACCAGTGAAAAAACAGAAATTTGTACTAAAACTTCAACGCTGCTTCCATGCTCTGGTAGAGGCGCTCCCTAGGGTGTGCTTGGTCCTAAGTTGGTGAGGTTGTTTAAAGGATGTTGAGTTAAAAGGTTGATTTTCATGACCAAGGACCTATTGCTTTAGTATAGAAATGGTTGGTTAGTATTTCATACAAGTGTTGCTGTGACGAAGAGTCAGATTGACACTTAAGTGCCTGTGTAATCGATTACAGAGTGGCTGTAATTGCTTACCAGTGAAAAAACAGAACTTTGTACTAAAACTTCAACGCTGCTCCCATGCTCTAGTAGAGGCGCTCCCAAATGCGTGCTTGGTCCTAAGTTGGTGAGATTTTTTGAAGGATGTTGAGTTAAAATGTTGATTTTCATGACCAAGGACGTGTTGCTTTAGTATAGTCATGGTTGGTGAGTATTTCATACAAGTGTTGCTGTGAGGAAGAGTCAGATTTACACTTATGTGCCTGTGTAATTGATTACAGTGTGGCTGTAATCGCTTACCAGTGAAAAAACAGAAATTTGTACTAAAACTTCAACGCTGCTCCCATGCTCTGGTAGAGGCGCTCCCAAGTGCGTGCTTGGTCCTAAGTTGGTGAGCTTTTTTGACGGATGTTGAGTTAAAATGTTGATTTTCTTGACCAAGGACCTGTTGCTTTAGTATAGACATGGTTGGTGAGTATTTCATACAAGTGTTGCTGTGAGGAAGAGTCAGATTGACACTTATGTGCCTGTGTAATCGATTACAAAGTGGTTGTAATCGTTTACCAGTGGAAAAACAGAAATTTGTACTAAAACTTCAACGTTGCTCCCATGCTTTGGTAGAGGCGCTCCCAAGTGTGTGCTTGGTCCTAAGTTGGTGAGATTTTCTGAAGGATGTTGAGTTAAAATGTTGATTTTCATGACCAATGACCTATTGCTTTAGTATAGACATGGTTGGTTAATATTTGATACAAGTGTTGCTGTGAGGAAGAGTCAGATTGACACTTATGTGCCTTTGTAATCGATTACATAGTGGTTGTAATGGCTTACCAGTGGAAAAACAAAAATCTGTACTAAAAGTTCAACGCTGCTCCCATGCTTTGGTAGAGTTGCTCCCAAGTGCGTGCTTGGTCCTAAGTTGGTGAGATTGTTTGAGTGATGTTGAGTTAAAAGGTTGATTTTCATGACCAATGACCTATTGCTTTAGTATAGACATGGTTGGTTAATATTTGATACAAGTGTTGCTGTGAGGAAGAGTCAGATTGACACTTATGTGCCTTTGTAATCGATTACATAGTGGCTGTAATTGCTTACCAGTGGAAAAACAGAAATCTGTACTAAAAGTTTAACACTGCTCCCATGTTTTGGTAGAGGTGCTCCCTAGTCTGTGCTTGGTCCTTAGTTGGTGAGATTTTTTGAAGGATGTTGAGTTAAAATGTTGATTTCCATGACCAAGGACCTGTTGCTTTAGTATAAACATGGTTGGTTAGTATTTCATACAAGTGTTGGTGTGAGGAAGAGTCAGATTATCACTTATGTGCGTGTGTAATCGATTATAGAGTGGTTGTAATCGCTTACCAATGGAAAAACAGAAATCTGTACTAAAAGTTCAACGCTGCTCCCATGCTTTGGTAGAGGCGCTCCCAAGTGCGTGCTTCGTCCTAAGTTGGTGAGATTTTTTGAAGGATGTTGAGTTAAAAGGTTGATTTTCATGACCAAGGACCTGCTGCTTTAGTATAAACCTGGTTGGTTAGTATTTCGTACAAGTGTTGCTGTGAAGAAGAGTCAGATTGACACTTATGTGCCTGTGTAATCGATTACAAAATGGTTGTAATTGCTTACAAGTGGAAAAACAGAAATCTGTACTAAAAGTTCAACGCTTCTACCATGTTTTGGTAGAGGCACTCCCAAGTCTGTGTTTTGTCCTAAGTTGGTGAGATTTTTTGAAGGATGTTGAGTTAAAAGGGTTATTTTCATGACCAAGGACCTGTTGCTTTAGTATAGACTTGGTTGGTTAGTATTTCATACAAGTGTTGTTGTGAGGAAGAGTCAGATTGGCACTTATGTGCCCGTGTAATCGATTACAGAATGACTGTAATCGCTTACCAGTGAAAAAACAGAAATTTGTACTAAAACTTCAACGCTGCTCCCATGCTTTGGTAGAGGCGCTCCCAAGTGTGTGCTTGGTCCTAAGTTGGTGATTTTTTGAAGGATGTTGAGTTAAAGGGTTGATTTTCATGACCAAGGACCTGTTGCTTTAGTATAGACCTGGTTGGTTAGTATTTCATACAAGTGTTGCTGTGAGGAAGAGTCAGATTGGCACTTATGTGCCTGTGTAATCGATTACAGAGTGTCTGTAATCGCTTACCAGTGGAAAAACAGAAATTTGTACTAAAAGTTCGACGCTGCTCCCATGCTTTGGTATAGGCGCTCCCTAGTCTGTGTTTGGTCCTGAGTTGGTGAGATTTTTTGAAGTTATTGTTTCATGTTTGCTATTTTAGTTCGTGAGTGAGTTTAATGGTCATGAGTGGTCTTTAGTGCACCAATGAACTTGTTAGGTCATTGATTTGTTGAGAAAAAATGTCATTTAGGTGCTTTCATAATCATTCACCTACATTCATAATTTTTCTAATTTAGTGAAATTTGATTTTGATAATAAGAAAATAAATAAAATATATAAATTTGAAAAGTATACAAAAATTAATTTTATTGATAACTTAAGATAAAGTACATTGACAATTACAATGGAAATATAAAAAAAAATACAAAAAGTTAAAAAAAATATTTAAGGAGAAAATCTTATTATCACTATATCTTTGATCTCTCTCCCTAACTCTTCAACTTCATCCATGCGATGTAGTTGTTGCACTTTATATTATTTAGATACCAAACTTCAGCACTTTAGATTCAGTAAGAAAACTCATTTTTGCTTCCAATCAACATATCTACCACATGGTGCAACTGTTCCATCTGGATTCTTGATTAAACTTCCTACAATTAAATCTGCACCCAAAGTTAGCAGACATTTAGAATAGGACTAGCAACCAAAGTCATCAAACACAATTAATAGCTATAAACCGATAACTCTTAATAAAAGGCATCAAAGATTTGAGAAATTACATGAGCTTTCATCCACCCAACTTTGTCTTTTCATTCAACTTTAATCTCAATTTTATTATTAGAGTCCGAGTTACACCATTTAACAATCTTAAACTACCATTTATTTTTCTATGTGAATTAAATGCTCTTAGACTAAAAAGCCCAAGTCAATAATTCTATCAATAGATGACTATAAAGAGTAGTACTGCTAATAAAATGGTTCTACCATTTATTTTTCTATGTTGCTTTATTTTTCAACATAGATCATTATTACTTGTGAAACAGTATAAATGCATTACTATTTAATATACAATATCCCAGTTTTAGCCACTATTTCTTCTAATAAAAATCCAAGGCTAGTTAAGGTCAGTATGAAGATCTACTTTGCTATCTATATTTAGATAAGGAAACATAAAATGGTTTTATAAATATTCCAAAAATTCCTTCCAAATAGCTTTCCTCGCACTCTACAATTGCCTGCAACCGGATAGCTTCCTTGCACTCAACAATTCCTGCAGAAACCTTCCCAAATCGATCAAAGTTGTGCTCTCGTAGCAGTGATGCATTGGAGTCAAGAACACTGGCTCTGTCATACAAAACCAAAGCATCTTCAAATCTTCCTACCATTGCTACATGAAAACCACAAAGAAATCATTCCAATAACAAAACAAGAACAATGATAAAGCAAGACAAAATTTTTAAATTGAAAACAGTTTCTTCTACTATTAGGAAGCAAATCCATCAAATATTGGAGTATAAATTTTCAAGATTGTAAGAAAAAATAATATGAAGGTATTCCCACTCCGATAGTAAAGTTCTTTTACAACATCATCAAGCTGCAGTATTACAAAATCAACAATACAAATACAATTATTTGCAAAAGTAATCAAGCGAAATCATGAGGCAAAAGCAAATATAACTTCCACAAAATAACTTCCATTAATTAACACGTTTTTTGTAGTGAGAATATCTAGTTACCATACACCAACTTTCAAAATTTCATCAACCCGCAACAAACTTGGTTTTCAATGAATGACAAACCCCAAAATACGAATACATCTCACGAAGTATATACCTTGTTCGAAGAACTGATCGAATCCATTGCATCCAACAAAGAAGAGAAAAGAAGAAACTTTAAACAAATCTTTCACGGAGATCGGTGAGCACAAACGAAAACGACCAAAGCAACCGGTGAACAAAACAACACACAAAATGAAATCAAAATGAAACCCTAAAAATGGAGGAGGGAGAAGAGTTCAATGAAGAGAGAAATGAAATTTAAATCCCTAAAATGGAGAGATAACAGAGTGAAAAGGAGAAAAGAAAGATTGGTTTATTCTGTAGGATTGTTTATTTTAGTTTTTACGGTGGTGCCAAAGCCAAAGTTTTGATTTTGTGGTTATTATATTTATAGCAGAATTCAAAGTACACGATTGGTTAAACATTTGCTGATGCTTGTTCTCTACAATTTTAGGAGTTTTTGTTGGTTTGATTGGAATATATATGAATTAAACATGGAAATATTCTTTGATATAATGAATTATCTGTATTTTGAGCTGATGTTTGGTTTTACATTGTGTCTATCTCTAATGAAAATTTTCTCAAGTTACTTGAACCCATACCTCAAACGCTTCACAACTCACATAAACTTCTTACATATGCTTGTGCGGTAAAGAAGTTTTAGAAAATTCTACAATTTACGGATTGGTGATAGGAACCAACTTTAAGACTTAATTTGATCTAAGAATTAAAGAGAGGAACAACTAAACACATGCAATTGCAATCAGTAACAATTGTATGATCAAGGTTCAAGGACGAACAGAAAAACAGGAGAAACAACTTACCAGCTCAATACAAGAAATTGATCAATCTAAATTATTGTTCTTGATGTTAGGATTGTTTAGGCACTCCCTTATCATCAAATCGACAACTCCAGTATAAGAAAATCTAGAGAGATTTGAGAGAAAAGAAGCAATATTTTAAAGAAATAAAGTGTATTTAGACAAGTGGGATATATAATGTGATATATAATGTAGCTATTAGGCTGTGTTGCAAGAATGGCAACATTAAGTGGCTGAAAAGTTGATTGAGGAGATGAGTTTGAAAGGTATTTATCCTAATCTTATTACTTACATGACAATAGTAGAAGGATTATGTGATGCGGGTCGCCCAGAACATGCTTATTCTTTGCTTGAAGTTATGAGAGTGCATAGATGTTCACCTTATTTGGTCCTTTTATCAGCCATTGTAGACGGCTTGTGTTGGTGTGGATCAATGGCAATCCAATTATGGTTCTGAATCTCATTAAGGTAATTCCTCAAATAAAAATAGTTAGTTAGTGTTGAAAAAGCTAGTAAATATCTTTGTGCTTGTTAATTGATTCCTTTTTTCTTCTAGCAAGGGACCTCATTTCTATTTGCATCCTTGTTCTTGTAGTGAAAATTGATTTCTATCTTTGTCCCGTGCTTCTACCCGAATTAAGAGACATTGAACTAGAAGTCTCCATGAAAATCATGAAATTATTGAATAAATTCATATTCTTTCTTGTTTTGATCTTGCATTTCTTTAGGTTTTGATCTATGGTTAAGCTTTCCTGTGTTATCTATTTTTGGACTTTGAACATGAAGTTTGTTTCCGGTTGTCTTTTCAGTTTTGTCTCAGTTTTGGATTATTGAGAAGTGGACTTAATCTGTAATGAATGATAAGGATTTCTAATAACAATGGAAAGCTAGGTCTTAGTAGTAATGTCACCTAAGAAATAATAGCATTTTACCTATATTATCTCTCCTCGAGGGATCTTTAAGCCTGGGCTCCAGTAGATAAGCACATTCTGTTGTTAGTATATATTTAAACTTAAATGGATAAATAATTCGATGAATGTTTTATTTTGGTGGTGTTAATGTAACAGCAATTGTGGTGGCAACAACACCTAATGAAAAAATTTGAAAATGTTAGAGATCTAATATAAAATCATTTGTCATCATCTAAGTTTTGTTATTAGTAATTAGAGCCCCCTGGTCTAGTATTCTAGAATTTTATCCTTGTCATCCTTATTCTTCAAACCTGTTCTCTTCTCTGGGGTTGGGGAGGATCTAATTCCTGAGAAGTGTTGAGTCATCCTAGTTAAATTAGCTGATATTAAAATTCATTAGTGACATGCACATGCTTTTATGATATTTAGAATTTATTTTCTCAGTTCTGAACCGAATCCTAAGCCTTCTGAAAGTGGTGGAATAGTATTCACCCCAATACCAGCTTGCAGAGAAACTTCTTACGGATAAAGTTGACAAGTTAATTGAGAATTAATACAATTAAAAATACAGCAGGATGCGGCAGCAGGAATCATCATCCTGCTGTATTTTCTGTTTCATTTTGGAAATAATCCATATAATCTGGTAGGAAATACTTCTCATTGCTTGCTTAAAACAAAGCGCTGTCACAGAGGTACAAATCTCTCCTTTAGTTTAAGTATTGATTCCCTGGTCAGCTTATATTTCATTAGTGGGAACTAGGATTGGTTGACTTTTCATTCGATCAAAAAGTCACTCAACAGTTTTTTCTGGACACGAATGTGATTAGGACTAAAGTCTAGTTTTGGAAGAAGATGATGTGGTAAAGATGAGAGAACTAAAGTTTAAATTTGTTTCGGTTGGGAGTGTCTCTAAATCTTCCTGCACAATTTTTCTCTGCAAACCGTCCGGTCTCCGTCCTTTGCTAGGTTTCCTTCTGACGAATGTCCCGCTTCCGTTGGATCCGGCCGGGTACCTGTTAATGGCACTCCGACGCTCAAGTCAATATCACTTGTAAAAAAGGTAGAGATAGAGAGAGAGTGAAGTAAATATGCATTCAATGAAAATCACCCACCTTTTACCCTTGATTCATATTTATAGTTTTCTTCATGGGCCAATGATTAACGAAATCTTAATTACGGCCCAATCACAGGCCCGCTATAGTTAATCTGGTTTTACCTTAACCTTGAATGCTTACTATATTTAATTTCAGCCTTGACCGGACGCCAGTATCGCCCGTCACGCTTAGAGCTTTGGTGAGAAATCAATCCAATCTTGAGATCGGATTAGTTCTCCTATGTGTCCGTCCGTCTATAATGCTTTACGTGGGTGTCCGGCTTATACGGTTCACCCGTACAGTTTTTATGGTGACGTGAAGATTTGACGCAGTGGCCATAAATATCTTCCAGACGTTTCGTCTTCCGGCCTATTTCTGAAGAACACTTTTCTGGCGAGCATGGAGAATGCGGGGCTATCTCGTGGCGATAAAACTCCATGTGGATTCTTCAAAGTTTTTCTTACGAACAGGGGTTGTGCCCGATCGCTGATACCGGGCTTCGTTACGGTTTTTCCTTGGGTTCGTCATATACCGGACGTTCCTGATTCTCAATCATGGTCGTCCGCCCTACTCCTGTACACAACATATTTTTGAAGAACACTTTTCTGGCGAGCATGGAGAATGTGGGGCTACCTCGTGGCGATAAAACTCCATGTGGATTCTTCAAAGTTTTTCTTACGAACAGGGGTTGTGCCCGATCGCGGATACCGGGCTTCGTTACGATTTTTCATTGAATGCATATTTACTTCAGATGTAAATACATTGAATGCACTTGCCTTGGAACTTTTCCAAAATGACTCTAAGAGGGAGCAACACTACGTTGAAGCTTTAAGCACGAGTTCAGATGAAATTGTTAATGATAGATGTGAGCCCTTCTTTTTCAACATAAGGTTCCTAAAATGTTTTAGGGGAGGCTGTTATCTAATTAATAGACTACCTTCTAGTATTCTTGCTTCCAAAAGCCCTATGGAGGTTCTGACCTCTTTTTATCCTAATGTGTCCACATCCAACCACCTTATTCCAAGAATATTTGGGTGTGTTTCTTTTGTCCATGTCAATAGTAGGATCCTAGAGCCTTAAAATGTGTTTTCATAGAATATTTATCAACACAAAAAGAGTATAAATACTATCACCCACCATCCAAACAATTGTGTTGTTGAACACCAAAGTTACTTCCACCAAGATAATCTTCAGGGGAAGACTTCAAGAAATGAAGATGATCAATTTTGATGTGGACCTTATCAACCTTGACTTGACCTAGGTCCAACTCGATCTACTTACTTGATTTAAGCTCAACCCAACCCATGATATTTACCTCACTTATCCTGATCTAGGCACAATTTGGTGTGACTTATTTCTAATTTATCTCAAGTTGACTTGGATATTTCTTGATTCGAACCCATTTTTACCACCTTGAGATTGTCAGTCTGATTTAACTTATCCTAAGTCCAACTCAAATTTGTTCATTTAGATTGAGTAAATGTATTATAGTTATATAAAGGTTTTTTAAGTATTTGTTTTTCAATTTTCATTTTTAAATATTTTTTTATTTTAAAAATTGGTTAAAGAGTTATTTCTGATTCATGGAAATGTTGTTAGCTTGTTGATCCTATAAGCTTTTTCTTATGTAGACTTTTTGTCCTATAAACTTTCTTTTTCTGGACACGAATGTGAATTAGGACTAAAAAGTCTTGCAGACTATGCCAAATTAGTAAGTCTAGTTTTGGAAGAAGATGATGTGGTGGAGAGAATTAAAGTCTAAATTATATAGTTCATTAAAGGTAAATTAGTCATTTCACCACCCGCTCAAGTGCTAGAAAAAATATCCTTGAAACTATTGTCATATCTGTAATTGGTCTCAGTTAAATAGGTACTACTTTATAAACTAGGTGTTTAATAATAAAATTAATATATATGATAATAATTTTCTAATGGAGGAAATAGTTTTAGTATGAATGAAATGGAAACACAAAAACACATAATGTTATCTTATTTATTGTTATTTAGTGCATAATTTTATATTAGTGCTTTGTGTTTTTATTTTTTGTTAGGATTTGATTGAAATGTAATGATTAATAAAATAATAATCCAAATTATATGAATATGAAAGGTAATAATTGATGGTTCCTTATATATTCCTAAAACATAAATCGTAATAATTAATGGCACCAAAGTCGGATAAACGGAATATTTAAAATTGAATTATGTTTAATGGTAAGATTTCTCTCTTTAACTCTTTCCTTGTGTTATGATCTTTTTACAGTACATTTATAAATAATAATTAATGTAGTCAAAATTAAATAAAGTAAGTTTCCCTTGTCATTATCATCTTTATAACTACCTTATTTTTACAATATTTACAATAAATTTACAAATAATAATTAACATTATCAAGATAAAATGAAGGGAATATTTAGAATTAGATATTAAAAATTAAATTATCTTTAGTTATAAAGATTTTCCAATTTCTCATTTTTCTTGACGTTATATTTTGATTTCTCTTGACCTTATCAAATTTAATGATATCGATATGAGATAAATTGAATATTTAGAATTAGATTTTCAAAATTATATTGTTTTGAAAATAAAGATTTACATGTAATAAAGATTTGCCTATTTAACTTGATCTTAATTAAGTACCTTTCTCTATATATATTTCATGTTACAGTGGATGTACAAATATCATAATTCCTATGACATTTCCCTTGCAGAAATAGTAAACTCAAAAAGTCTTTCTTTGTTATTTTCTTCATCACATCTTCTAGTTGGTTTGAAACATGTCTCGACCTAATATGCACACTGAAATTAGCTTACCACGTTTTGGTTATAGGGAACTTATGATGGTAGTTCACTCTAACCATCTCATTTGAGGAAACTCTCTTCCAATGTCCTATGTAGAAAGTAAATGTCTATCTTTCTTTCCTATTTTGCAATGTCCTATGTAGAAGTTAAATGTTTGTCTTTCTTTCTCTATTTTGCCATTTACCAGTTTTGATTGAAGATTTATGTGCTAATTTCTTTAAATTATTCCTTTAAATGTATTTGGTGTTTTGAATATTGGCATTGTTATCCAGTTTCAACTGTCAGTCCTAATGTAAGGAGAAGATATCATGATAGAGTTGGAAGGAGAAGGAGTTAGAGATTTCTCCACAGGCAGTACCAACATACATAACATGTACAAGAAATTATAGATCACTCCAACTTTCATCATTTAGTAATTGTTCTATCCTATAGAGTTTGAACATATCCTTCAAATTGTTCTTCCATGTTCTAACATATCCTTCAAATTGTTCCTTCTTGTCGATACAAAATGCATCACTTGTAGTTACATATATACACCACTCTCAACCTCTCCAAAATTCGACAACATGAGGAGTTTCTTCTGTTATATGAATAGATTGTCATCCATAGGCTTAGAAGAACAAGAAATTACAAGACAATGGATGAAAGCTTATCTACTCCTAAGGGTTAACTTTTGTGTAACACGAAACTGATCTTTGTTTAATTTGTTGGATATCAAATTTAGCCGAATGCATATAATGTATTATTATAATCAAATGTCTTGTTTTATATGGCTTGTTCATTCAAGTTTAATGTAGAAACATGTTTTATGCATGATTTCACATAAATATAAGTACAATGAGTACATACCATGCAAATTATATAATGAGATGGTTAAAAAAAACATTAATTATTGGTAGATACAGAAATTAAAAACACAAAATTCATTATTCGAGCCAAATTGATATCTTTGTTAAATAAACTTAAATTAAATTATGGGTGCTTTTGTAATATTTTGTCTTTCGTTATGACTGTTGCGGGTTTAGTTTTTCTTTTGCTATGTTTTTATTAAGCTAGGTCAGTGTTACTCGTTTGTACATGGTCAGTGATGCACATTTTTATCCCGCCAGTTTTCTGTTTCCAGTATTTTGTAGGTTGGTTTTTATTTCAATAAGGTCGGTAATTTTATGTACTCAGGTTAATTATAGGCGATTCAAAGGCCTATTCAATTCAATGGAATATCACTAGAGTGAATTACACTGCAAATTATTTATGTGTTACAATTTATTTTGACAAAGTGGTATCACATTTTAAATTAGTAAATAATACAAGATTAACTTTACATTCTAAATTTAATTATATCGAGTATGCAGATTGATTCCCTGGTCAACTTATATTTCATTAGTGGGAACTAGGATTTGTTGACTTTTCATTCGATCAAAAAGTCACTCAACAGTGCACCATTGAAGAATGGAAGGACTTGTCAATTCTCACAATGGATGAACTTTTTGGGTCATTAGAAGCCCACGAACAAAGGAGAAGTTGGATGAACAGGTTGAACCTCTTGACCAAGCACAACAGGCCCAATTTGACTCAAATGAAACTTGGAATACTTAGAGCCAAGGTCTTAGAGGTAGAGGACAAGAAGGTCGAGGATGAGGTGAATGTGGTCGATATAATTTTGAGGATGATAGTGAAAAGCAAATCGGTCAATAGAATTGGCATAACCGAGGACAAGGAAAAGATCGAGGAGATCAGTCCAGAGTTGAGTGTTTTAAGTGTGACAAACACGACCACTATGCAAACGAGGGTAAATCGAGGAAGTAGCCACTAAAAAATTGAATTTTGGAAATAGTGATGTTAAAGTTGTGGTAGACTATGGTGGCAACAATATATTGAAAAGACAACCAGAGCAAAGAACAAATCAATAAATGTCAAGAACAAGTCAGTCAAAGCAATAGAAAAACCAGTTAAGGTTAAAGACAAGAAGACTATGAAGAAAAAGAAGAACATGAGTCTGATTGAAAGAAGCAAGTCTGGTGTGGGATAATGCACATGGAAAGTTGAGTAAAGTATGGACAAATTTAAATATATGGGAGTGTTTTATTGGATAAACTTAAATTAAACTAGGGGTGTTTTTGTAATTTTTCATCTTAAGTTTTATTTCATTTTATTTTTTGACTGTTATGGGTTTAGTTTTTCTTTCATTTTGTTTTTATTAAGCTAGGTCAGTGTTATTCGTTTGTACCTGGCCAGTGTGCGATGCATAGTTTTTATCCCGCTAGTTTTTTGTTTCCAGTATTTGGTAGGCCATTTTTTATTTCATTAAGGTCGGTAACTTTATGACTATTTTTTATAAGGGGAGTCCTTCAATCCAAGTAACCCAAATGAATGGTTAATTATGTTCTTAACTTGTTTGATGATAAATGAATCATTGTTTTTATGATGTTGATTAATGTTCCTAACTTGATAAATAAGTTGTCAAACTATGATTAATTGTATGTGGTATCAATTTATGTTGAATGTATGATGATATGTACTGAATATTAAAATTGTTAAAAATTGGTATCTTACTCTGTATTTTAATCGATTAAGAAAATCAAATAATTGATTAAAACTGTGTAAATTTTACTCGATTAAGAAAATAATCTTATAGATTAAAATGATCTGATACATACCAGGAAGATTGCTCTTTATTTTAATCGATTAAGAAAAATAGTTAATCAATTAAAATTGTGTGTAAATTTTAATCGATTAAGAAAATAATCTAATCAATTAAAATTGACAGGCATATGCTTTCACTATATAATGTCATTCATTTATTTTGCATACTAAGAGCTTTCAATTGTGAAACAAGAACATTCTTTGAGAGGTCTTGGAGTATTCTTGGAGAAGCCAAACATCAAGTGAGGAAATTCAAGTTGCAAGGCTTTCAAGAGTGAAAGAAAAGATCCACGAAGGATCTGAATTCTAATTTCTTTGTAATATCAGCACTAGAGGTGTAGTAGGTTTTATTTTTTTGTAATTCTTTGTGAATTGTGATTCCCTAGGCAAGGTTCCTAGTGTGATCTCTAGCCTAACCGCTAGGATTTTGTTTGTGTTGTGATTAAAAATTCAGAGTACATAAGATGAATATTGTATTTTGTAATCTTGACACTTGTTATTAATGAATTTTTTTCCAACTAAGGTTGTTGAAAGAAGAATGGATGTAAACTCTTGAAGAGTTGAACTAACATAATTGTTTGTGTTAATTTCTTTCATTGTTATTGATTAATAATCTGTTTAATCTTTAAAAGGTTGACATATTCAATTGAAAATAATTTTATACACCTTAAAGTTTTCAAGAAAGACAAAAAAAGTTTTAAACTAATTCACTTCTTTATTGATTGAGATGTATTATTGTCATAATTTAACAATACGCCCATTCAATTCAGCGGAAATATCACCACAATGAATTACAATACAAATTATTTGGGTGTCACATTTTATCTTAACAATCTTCTTGTATATGAAGTAGTGTATATTGCTAACATTGTTGTAATACTGAACGAAGTATCTATTTGAATTCATAAATGTTAAATGTAATTGCATATACATTAATTATTTATATCATTGACAATTTTTTTTGCATTTTTTCATATTGTGTGTATATATCATACATATCAGATGGTCTTAGTTTAATAAATAGAATTATAATCAAATTAGTTGACATGAAATAAAAATTCATTATTTACCATTTTTTAAAAGGTTACTTTCTTAAATCTTCAAAGTTTTATAAGGTATATTTAAAAAATAAAAAATAAAAAACTTGAATTACAAGTATACAGTGTTTCTGAATTTTTAAATGTTTACCTTTATACTTTAGTAATAATTTTGGAGGTCATTCTTACTAAATATGGGATTACGCTTTCACCGTCTCTTTTTTTCACTCAAAATTATCATGGATAGTGTAAGCGTTTATTGTTTACTAATTCATTTTTTTAATATATAAAATAAATATTTATAAAATTTACAATAAATAATCGTATTTGAATATTAAATTGCATATTTAATTTAAATTATGATAAAAATTACTTTTAACACATTTTAAAAAATATTGATATTTAAAGATATCAAATTTAGGAAAATGGTCTAATGGCTTGGTTGACCAAGGTCAAAAATTGGATAAAGGGATTAAGATAAAAAAATAAAGAAACAAAAACCTATCTAGGAAAAACTATATTTTTATTTTCTAAAAGACACAAAAATTATTATTACAGGAAAACAATGCTAAAATCATTTTTTAAGTGAATTTTTATAAAATTCTAAATTTTATATAAAAAGGTAAAATTTAACCTAATTCTAAAGATTTACAGTCTAAAAGAAACTAAGAAAAGATTTTTAAAAAAGAAAAAAAAAAGACTAGCGTGTTATCAGGTCTATAATTTATTACTTATTGTATAAACCAGTTGGATGCACTATTACACTATACATTACTAAAAGAAAATTTAAATTTAAAATTTAATTTATATTTTATTAAGTTAAATTAATTTAATTTACATTATATTTTATATATTTTTTTTAATTTTAATTGTTTATATTTTTTATAGTTTTAATCGGATTTCATTTTAAAAAATTTATTAATTATTTTTTAAAATATTTGAGGGTCCGTAGATGTTTATGAATATTTTAAAACATGAATATTGTTTAAACGAGTAACCTAAAACAAAACAGATAATGGATAAGATATTTTGTTGCAAATCCCGACCTTACCATCCCTTATCTAAATGGTTATAAGTAGGGATGGACAAAATTAAATTACACTAAACTAAATTGTTAAAAAATAATGTGAACCAAAGAATAGTTTGCTTGAACAAAAGCAAAAATTACTTTAGATTATTTTTTATTCTAACAAACTATAAAATGGTAAAATTATTTCTTCACACCCAATTGTCAAATTTGACATACTTGATATAATTTAGCTGAATTTCCATTTGGTCCGGCTACGTCAAATTCGAACCATTTTTGGAGCCGACTTGATTTAATTTAGTCAAATTTTTATTATAGTTCACTTGGTTGAATTTAACCAAATTTCGTACAAAATTAATTCAGCTGAATTCGATCAAATTTTGATCATGACATATTTAATTGAATTTAGTCAAATTTTGATTACGATGGATTCGACCAAATTTAAGCAAGACCGACACGGTTGAATTCGACCAAATTTCGATCAGGATCAACTTAGTCGAATTCGACTGAATTTAACCAAATTTTGGTCTTGGTTGACTATGTCAAATTAGGAAAAAATTTATTTGTGATCAACTCGACTAAATTCAACCAAATATCAATGAAGATCAATTTGGTCAAATTGAACTTTGGTCGAAATCAACTCGACCAAATTTGATCGAGACTGACTCAGCCGAATTTAACTAAATTCTAGTCATGGTTGATTCGATCAAATTTGATCAAATTTCGATCAAAGAGAATTCAAAAACCAAAGACTTATTATAACTAAAATGTTGGTATGGTGCTGGATGTAAGTTCAAATATTGGGAGGAAATAATTCTATAAATTATCTTTTATATTCTGCTTTTACAATTCACCATTATTCTACCAAATTGTTTTGAAGTTTGCTGGTTGTTTGTGTATTGATAGTTTTGACAAAATTACTCAAAATGTTGGTTGTAGCTTTTGAATCAACAATTCATTTTAGATGGAATAGAATAATGCACATAATATTGTGAAAGTTATAGCCTACTAGTTCTATTTTCCAAAACAAGCCGGGATTGAGTCAATAAATAGATTAGATTATCAAAATGTACAATGTGGATTCATTTTTCTTTAACTTAAATGTTTACAATATTTATATTAATTCCAACTTATTTTATATTATATTTAATTTCTAAATCTGATGCAAAATTTAAGTATATTTTTAATTTCTGAATATTGATGCAAAATTTGAATTAATTTTTGTTAAAAATTTCGATATATTTTGGTTTCCAAATTTTAAAGATGAATTAATATAATTATTTTAACCAAATTACGTTAATTTTTTTAAAACATGTTTTATACTAGCTGTCACAACCTAGATTGTGACGGAAAACGATGAAACTTTTTAAAATAAAAAGAAGTTTGAAAATTAGGGTTTGGAGTCGTCATCCTAATTTATTTTGAAATATTACGAAAAATCATAAATTAAAGTTTGACCTACAAAACAAAATCTCGAGTTCGGTTACGTATAGACCTGTCAAATAAGCCCATATAATGAGATTTGACCCTAACCCATGTGAGTTCGGACTAAAAAACTTCACAGGACCAAAAATATATTTTATTAGAAAAGTCAATAGACCAAATATTCTAAAAGTCTAGGTTTGGACCAACCCATGAGTTTTTCTTTTTTAAATTATCAAATATGATTATATTAACATCATTAATATTAATTTAACAAAAAAATTTAAAACATATAAAAATCACATAAAACAATGAATAAATAAAAAGTCATTGAATCAATTGTTAGACATATATAATAGCAAAATAAGTGTTTTCAACCTAAAACAAATACAATAAATACCTAAATAAGAACTCTAAAATTTCAAATATCTAGATAATTCTTGTGATTTTAATATATTATTTTTTCTTTATACATCTAATTACAATATTCATTTTAATCCTAATTCAGAAAATGAATACTTTTATACAATATATTTTGTGATAAAAATAAAAGGAAAACATATCGTCGTGTATCATTCATTAAAAACATAAAATAATTCTAAGATTATGTTTACTAATTAGGTGGCTCGTTGAAACATCCCAATAAATATATAGAACAAAACTATATTTTATTCTAGGAGTTATCATGAACAATATTAAAGAACAGTAGAGAAAAAAAAAAGAGTAAAAGATAAATAACGAAAGCTGGCATAATTATACATATCTTAATCATTCAAAATATACAATTCGAGAGTTCTGAAAGTAAAGTCTAGGACGGACGGCTTTACAAAACAAATGCCACCGACCGTCACCTACAATATTTACAACAGAAAAGCTTCTAACTAAGGACCGGACGGTCCTGCAAAATGCTCTGGCAGCACATCCAAAGGTTGCTCCTCTTGCAGAGTTTCCTCCAAAGTTTCCTCTTGAGCTCCTTCTACTCACACCCAAAAGGATGATCATTGCAGTGAAGAGAACAACCCGGACAGTCAAATACCGGCCGACAATATAGACAAGACAAAGGCACACAACAGGGTAAGCTTATGAAGAATTCAATAATTCATTTATAACAGTAACACAATCATAAATTTTAACTAAGTTCTTTCCAAATAAAATCATAAAGAAAACATCATCAACATCAATCTTTAAAAAAATCATGTCCGGACGGTATGACCCTGTATGCTCGCCGCTCTCTGCACCCGGGTGGACCTGGCTGGGATACACTCAACAGACCGCCACCCGAGGCTAGTCCAATGAAACCACCTCGGTATAGAAATACCCTGAGGCTAGAGGACCTCCCGCCATTCCCACGCATGAGTTACTCCCCTCTACTTGAAGTGATGTAATCACGGAATATCGGGATAGAGTCAGAACCTGAGCCTATTTCCACGGTCATACTAAACCAAATTACTTCAATCATTAGAATTTCCTTCTTGGAAATTCTCTTACAAATCAATCAAACCAAACGATAACTTGATATAATTTTCACGTAGGAAACTCAATAGAATATTCCAAGGATAACCGGCGGAAAACTCAATGGAAACTTAACGATGACAGCAAAGAGAAATAGACCAAGGAAAACCGGTAGGACCCATCAATGGAGGTTCATCAACAAAAGTGAAGGTAGAATAATGAAAACCGGTCGGAACCATCAATAGAGAGTTTCATCAACAAAAGTGAAATCAGACTAGTTAAAGAGAATCGAATAAAGGAAACTGAACAATGAAAGTTAACTGACTAGATCAAAGGAAACCGGACGGTTTACAATAAACAGGTTCTCTTCAGAAAAGTGAATATCGGTACAAGGCT
This sequence comes from Vigna mungo, assembly GCA_036885675.1. Lineage (NCBI taxonomy): Eukaryota > Viridiplantae > Streptophyta > Magnoliopsida > Fabales > Fabaceae > Vigna > Vigna mungo. Next base: position 5,626,777 of record CP144694.1, read on the forward strand.
GGACACTCCGTGAGAAATCAAGAGTCGGTGTAAGACCGGACACTTTCCAAAGAAATAATATTATTATAAACCGGGCGTTCTGTGTAAGACAGAACTATCCGAAATATCTGAGTTAATAGCATAACTTAGGTTCAGAAATAAGTAATCAAATCAAGATTTACAGGGAAACCGGACGGTCCTAATGACCCTTCGATTACAAAATCAATTATTCTAAGTTCTTATACATTCCTCTATGTCTAAAACTCAAAGAATCAATTTAATACAAGATACATCTTTTATCATACCATATAGTCTGTTACACATACATTAAATCATGTATTCAACCATACAAGAAAATAATTAATGAAATTTCATAAGCTTCCCTTACCTCTAATTCCTGCTAAGACTTCGACAGTAGATTGATAGCAACTATCTCTTCTAAATTTTCCAGAATCTAAAGTGAAATACAAAAATATAGGTTCAGAGGAATGGTTTACAGGTACATGCAAGCTTAAATGGCACATGCATGCAAGAAGGCTAGGAAACTTCAAGGGTCGGACACTTACCAGCTCAGAATAAAATTTTGTTTGGTACAGGTTGAATGTCTTGGTGCCAGCAGCAAAATTCTTGAACGGATGCTAGTGATCGGAGAAGAATTGAAGGTTAGAAATCTAGAGAGAAGGTTGGGAGGTTTTAGAGAGAAGGAGGAAAATTAGAGGTTTTCAGAAAGCAAGGTTTGCTGAAGAAGAAGAAGATTGCATGCAGAAAGAATTTGCATTGTTTTCTTCTTACCTTCAACACTAACGGTCGGCCATTCATAGGCTGCCACCTGGTCTCCACTAAAAGTCCAGTCTAACCCAAGCACGCCACCTGTTTTCCACTTTCAGGGTTTTCCTGCTCTGCCGTCGCTGCACGGATTACGAGAGAAGGGAATTAAATGTTTGCAGAGTTGGTCTCCCACTCAACAGGGGAGACCGGCCGGTCGACACGTGGCCGAGCCTAATAAATGCCAAATTAATGGGTTGTGACATTCCCCCCAACAAATAAAAATTTTCGTCCTCGAAAATTAAAAATTACCTTTAAACAAGTGAGGATAAGCCTCTCTCATTTCTTCCTCACGTTCCCAAGTGATGTCGCCAGATCGATCATCCAAGATGACTTTAACATAAGTGGTACGTTGGTTGGACGGTGGCCTGATTGCATACTCTTCAACTCTCACCGGTCGGACTTCTACTGAACAATCTGCATGGAGTTGGATATTGTCGGCTTCAAGCACATGCGAAGGATCGGCAATATATTTTCGAAGTTGTGAGACGTGAAATACTGGGTGAAGGTTGGACAAAGAAGGGGGCAAAGCCAGTTCATATGCTACCGGTCCAATACGTCTCAGAATTTGATAGGGACCAAGGAATCGAGGAGATAACTTCTTTGGTCGAATGACTCTTCCAACACCAGTATTTCGGTTCAGCTTGAGAAATACATGGTCTCCAGCAGCAAATTCCAAAGGTTTCCTTCTTTTATCAGCATAAGACTTCTGTCGGCTCTGAGACGCCTTAAGCCTTTCCTGGATCAACTTCACCTTCTCAGTTGTTTGTTGCACTATCTCCGGTCCAGTTAATACCGATTCACCTTCCTGGAACCAACAAAGAGGCGTTCGGCATTTTCTCCCATAGAGAGCTTCGAACGGCGCCATTCCAATACTTGAATGAAAGCTGTTATTGTAAGTGAATTCAGCTAACGGCAAAATCTCATCCCAAACTCCCAAATGATCCAGCACACTGGTTCTCAATAAATCTTCTAGAGTTTGGATGGTTCTCTCTGATTGACCGTCCGTTTGTGGATGGTACGCAGAACTCATTTGGAGTTTGCTTCCCATTTCTTGTTGGAGCGCTTGCCAAAACCGAGATGTAAATCTTGGGTCTCGGTCCGACACGATACCGGACGGTACTCCATGAAGCCGTATGATTTCTTTAATATATAGCTGAGCTAGCTTGGACATAGGCATTTTCAAGTTGATAGGAAGAAAGTGGGCACTCTTTGTCAGCCTATCCACTATCACCCAAATTGCATCATGGTTTCTGACCGTTCGGGGCAAATGAGTCACGAAATCCATTGCGATGCTGTCCCATTTCCACTCGGGTATCTCTAAAGGCTGCAGTTGACCGCTCGGTTTCTGATATTCTATCTTAGCTCTTTGACAAGTTAAACAAGATTCCACAAAACGAGCTACATCTTGCTTCATTCCTGGCCACCAGAAACACATTCGTAGATCCTTATACATCTTCGTCATACCCGGATGGATACTAAGTCTACTCTGATGAGCCTCTTCTAGAACAATCCTTTTCAATTCTTCATCATTGGGTACGCATGTCCGCCCATTGTATCTTAGAAGACCATCAGTTCCAGTGCTGAAATCCTTGTGAGGTGGAATACCGTTTGGTTTGCTGATCTTCTGCAATTCTTCATCAAACGTTTGCCTTTCTCTTATTCGGTCAATGATGTTGCTCGACAGCTGCATATGACTACACCGTATACCGGTCGGCTCAAACTCACAATGGAACCTTAGATCTCTGAAGCTTTCAACCAGTTTCAATTCTTGAACCATCATGCTTGCAATGTGTACAGTCTTTCGGCTCAAAGCATCAGCGACTACATTTGCTTTTCCCGGATGGTATTGTAGTTCAAAATCATAGTCCTTCAAGAACTCCATCCATCTTCTCTGCCTCATATTCAATTCCTTCTGATCAAACAAGTATTTGAGGCTCTTGTGATCACTAAATACTTGAAACCGGGCGCCATATAAATAATGCCTCCAAATCTTCAATGCAAACACTACGGCAGCCAACTCAAGATCATGAGTTGGGTAATTCCTCTCGTGAACCTTCAACTGCCGAGAGGCATAGGCAACAACCTTCTCTTCTTGCATCAGGACACAACCCAAACCTTGATAGGATGCATCACAAAATACTACGTAGGGTAGATTTACATCCGGAATTACCAATACTGGGGCATTCGTCAATCGCTGCTTCAATTCTTGAAAGCTGGACTCACACCGGTCGGTCCAGATGAATGGTTGATCTTTTCGGGTCAACTGAGTTAAGGGCGCTACTATCTTAGAAAATCCTTCAATAAACCTTCGGTAGTAGCCAGCTAATCCCACAAAACTTCTAACGTCTGAAACTGAACGAGGTGTTTCCCATTCTAGGACCGCTCGGACTTTGGCCGGATCCACAACAATTCCGCCGGCCGAGATTACATGTCCAAGAAACTGTACTTGCTCCATCCAGAATTCGCACTTGGACATTTTAGCATATAGCTGCTTTTCTCTTAACACACCAAGAACTATCCTCAAATGCTCTTCATGTTCTATTATGTTCTTGGAGTAGATGAGGATATCGTCAATAAACACTACTACGAAGTTGTCCAAAAACGGCCGGAAGATCCGGTTCATATAATCCATGAATACGGCAGATGCGTTGGTAACACCGAACGGCATTACCACATATTCGTAATGGCCGTATCGAGACCGAAATGCAGTCTTCGGAATATCAGCTTCTTTCACCAAAATCTGATGATACCCGGATCTTAAGTCAATCTTAGAAAATACCGTCGCACCAGACAGCTGATCCAACAAGTCATCTATTCTGGGTAGTGGATACTTGTTCTTAACCGTCAACTTGTTCAATTGACGATAATCCACACAAAGCCGAGAGCTGCCATCTTTCTTCTTAACTAACAGAACAGGCGCTCCCCAAGGCGAGACACTCGGCCGAATGAACTTCTTCTCCAGTAGATCTTCAATCTGCTTTTTCAATTCAGCCAACTCTGCTGGGGCCATTCTGTATGGTGGTGCTGCTACGGGACCGGCTTGTGCAATTAAGTTGATGGAGAACTCAACTTCTCGAATTGGAGGTAAACCTGGCACTTCATCCGGAAAAACATCCATGAATTCCTCAATAACCGATCGGTTTTCTGCCAAACGGTCTCCTTCACTTCCGTCCTCACGCATTAATATCAGGAAACACATGGCTCCTTCTATGAGATCCTCTCGGAGTTGACCGAGAGTCAGTGATAACTTTTCTTCATCGCTTGGGAAAATCAACTTCTTCTTCCCGCAGTCAATGAGAATGCGATTGGTAGTTAACCAATCCATCCCTAATATTACTTCTAGGCCTTGAAGAGGTAAACATATAAGATTTACCTTAAACTTGTACCCTTCTACCTCAATAGGACATCTAATGCATACGGTAGACGTCCTAATCTCTCCAGCTGCTGGGGTTGACACCACCAAATCAAGCTGCATCTCACTCTTGTCTAAACCCAACTTTTCAACACATGCCTTCGAGACGAAAGAATGTGTTGCCCCCGAGTCATATAACACACAGCAAGAAACGCCATACAGCAAGCAAGTACTGATGATAAGGTTACCTGAACTTGTTGCCTCTATTCCTGTCAAAGCATAAACCCGACCGGTTGCTTGAGCTCTTCCTCCATTTCTCTGACCACTTCTGCCTGCCACTGGAGGTCTCATAACCCCTCGACCTCCCATGTTGCACTCAGAGTCAAGATGACCGTTTCTTCCACACTTAGAACAATGTTTGAATCCCACCAGTTGAGGGCAGGACGACCGGTAATGTGGCCCTCCACAATTAAAGCAAGAAATCGATCCTTGCTGTCTTGACGAATCAGCATAAACTGGAGTTTGCGCGGAAACACCAGACCCGGTCGGCATAGGTCGAGAATAAGGTGACCTCCTTAAGACTTGACCGGTCCGAGCTGGAACAGATACCCTACCGGTCGGCTGTTGCTGCTTCTTTTGTCGTTCCACTTCAGCCATATTCCTTTCCAGTACTTTGGCTCTTTCAACAAGGGTAGGAAAAGACGTAATGCATAGACTGGAGATCATTACTTTCAAGTCTGGCTTTAGTCCATTTTCATATTTTCTACACTGCCACTCTTCGTTCACACCCATTGTATAAAATCTTACGAGGTGCTTGAACGGTCCGTATACTCAGACACCGACATTCCACCTTGGACTAACTGGAGAAACTCTACCTCCTTTGCAAACCGTACACTGTTGGGGAAATATTCTCCATAGAACTTTTGTTTAAATAATTCCCAAGTAATTGGGAGTCGTTGTCCTTCCAGTAACATCTTCATAGCACTCCACCAATGACTTGCCTCACCGGTGAGCTGATATTCAGTATACAACAACCTGTTTTCATTCGGACATCTCTTGGCCTGATAAATCTTTTCCATGTCCCTTAACCAACGGTCAGCCTCATCAGCACTACGCTTCCCGTCGAACTTAGCCGGGCGGTGTTGGAGAAAACTCTCCAAACTCCATTCCGCCGAATTGGTTACTGCAGACCCGGACGGTCCACCAGTCTGTGTTCCAGTTCTCAATAACTCCATTATTTGTCTTTGGGTAGACTCTGCAGCTACCCTAGCTGCTTCCGAATTCTGTAATGCCAGTGCATTCTGTTGGGCAAGGTTGGCGTTTTGCTGAATTAAATTCGTGTTTTGTTGTTGAAGTGCAGCTAAGACTGACTCCAACAAGTTATTGCTACTGCCGGATGCATCACGATCGATCGGTTGTGGGGGTGGTCTTGGAGCCATTTTCTGTTTTCAACAGAAATAAAACTCATGAATTTCCATTAGAAGTTAGAAAATCTAACTGATCATGTGAGTATACAGCACAAGCAAAGCATACCCATAACCTATAGGCATTCTAGGGAAAAAAACTGCTCTGATACCATTAATGAAACATCCCAATAAATATATAGAACAAAACTATATTTTATTCTAGGAGTTATCATGAACAATATTAAAGAACAGTAGAGAAAAAAAAAGAGTAAAAGATAAATAACGAAAGCTGGCATAATTATACATATCTTAATCATTCAAAATATACAATTCGAGAGTTCTGAAAGTAAAGTCTAGGACGGACGGCTTTACAAAACAAATGCCACCGACCGTCACCTACAATATTTACAACAGAAAAGCTTCTAACTAAGGACCGGACGGTCCTGCAAAATGCTCTGGCAGCACATCCAAAGGTTGCTCCTCTTGCAGAGTTTCCTCCAAAGTTTCCTCTTGAGCTCCTTCTGCTCACACCCAAAAGGATGATCATTGCAGTGAAGAGAACAACCCGGACAGTCAAATACCGGCCGACAATATAGACAAGACAAAGGCACACAACAGGGTAAGCTTATGAAGAATTCAATAATTCATTTATAACAGTAACACAATCATAAATTTTAACTAAGTTCTTTCCAAATAAAATCATAAAGAAAACATCATCAACATCAATCTTTAAAAAAATCATGTCCGGACGGTATGACCCTGTATGCTCGCCGCTCTCTGCACCCGGGTGGACCTGGCTGGGATACACTCAACAGACCGCCACCCGAGGCTAGTCCAATGAAACCACCTCGGTATAGAAATACCCTGAGGCTAGAGGACCTCCCGCCATTCCCACGCATGAGTTACTCCCCTCTACTTGAAGTGATGTAATCACGGAATATCGGGATAGAGTCAGAACCTGAGCCTATTTCCACGGTCATACTAAACCAAATTACTTCAATCATTAGAATTTCCTTCTTGGAAATTCTCTTACAAATCAATCAAACCAAACGATAACTTGATATAATTTTCACGTAGGAAACTCAATAGAATATTCCAAGGATAACCGGCGGAAAACTCAATGGAAACTTAACGATGACAGCAAAGAGAAATAGACCAAGGAAAACCGGTAGGACCCATCAATGGAGGTTCATCAACAAAAGTGAAGGTAGAATAATGAAAACCGGTCGGAACCATCAATAGAGAGTTTCATCAACAAAAGTGAAATCAGACTAGTTAAAGAGAATCGAATAAAGGAAACTGAACAATGAAAGTTAACTGACTAGATCAAAGGAAACCGGACGGTTTACAATAAACAGGTTCTCTTCAGAAAAGTGAATATCGGTACAAGGCTGGACACTCCGTGAGAAATCAAGAGTCGGTGTAAGACCGGACACTTTCCAAAGAAATAATATTATTATAAACCGGGCGTTCTGTGTAAGACAGAACTATCCGAAATATCTGAGTTAATAGCATAACTTAGGTTCAGAAATAAGTAATCAAATCAAGATTTACAGGGAAACCGGACGGTCCTAATGACCCTTCGATTACAAAATCAATTATTCTAAGTTCTTATACATTCCTCTATGTCTAAAACTCAAAGAATCAATTTAATACAAGATACATCTTTTATCATACCATATAGTCTGTTACACATACATTAAATCATGTATTCAACCATACAAGAAAATAATTAATGAAATTTCATAAGCTTCCCTTACCTCTAATTCCTGCTAAGACTTCGACAGTAGATTGATAGCAACTATCTCTTCTAAATTTTCCAGAATCTAAAGTGAAATACAAAAATATAGGTTCAGAGGAATGGTTTACAGGTACATGCAAGCTTAAATGGCACATGCATGCAAGAAGGCTAGGAAACTTCAAGGGTCGGACACTTACCAGCTCAGAATAAAATTTTGTTTGGTACAGGTTGAATGTCTTGGTGCCAGCAGCAAAATTCTTGAACGGATGCTAGTGATCGGAGAAGAATTGAAGGTTAGAAATCTAGAGAGAAGGTTGGGAGGTTTTAGAGAGAAGGAGGAAAATTAGAGGTTTTCAGAAAGCAAGGTTTGCTGAAGAAGAAGAAGATTGCATGCAGAAAGAATTTGCATTGTTTTCTTCTTACCTTCAACACTAACGGTCGGCCATTCATAGGCTGCCACCTGGTCTCCACTAAAAGTCCAGTCTAACCCAAGCACGCCACCTGTTTTCCACTTTCAGGGTTTTTCCTGCTCTGCCGTCGTTGCACGGATTACGAGAGAAGGAAATTAAATGTTTGCAGAGTTGGTCTCCCACTCACCAGGGGAGACCGGCCGGTCGACACGTGGCCGAGCCTAATAAATGCCAAATTAATGGGTTGTGACACTCGTTATAGAAAAAAATTTTGTACTTATTTTTAAAAACTTTATTTTACATAATAAGAAAATTTACTCTCTTCTCACTGTTTCTTGGTAATATTCTTGTAGTTTTTCTTAACCATTTTTAATATCGAAGATATATTTAATAGTAACTTGAATTAACTGACTTAAATATATATATATATATATATATATATATATATATATATATATATATATATAAAATTAAATGATCAATATTTAGTTATTAATTTCATCTTTTATTTATTTTATTTATGTTTTAGATATTTTTATCTATGTTTAAAAGTTTATAAATATATATTTTATAAAAAATATTTACTTAATTCTTTCATTTTTTCTATAATTGTTAACATATTTTTTTATCATTTTTTATTTTATAAAATTGTGTGTGTTTTTATTCAATTTTAATGTATGATCATGTTTATGTTATATTAATATTGTTTTATAATAACAATAATAATAACTTATTTAATTTTTTTGAGAAAAAAACATTTCCTTCTAAAATGAGCTTATTGTATTTTAGATGTTAAAACTAAATAAAAGTTAAAATTTTATTTATATATAATATTTTTAAATAGTTTATTAAAATAAATTTATAAAAAATTTCAAAACAATAAATAATTAAAATGTATTTATGTTAAAACCTGACGTGATGAAGGTTAACGCAATGTGACATGATGAAGAGGATATGATAGTAAATAAATGGAGTACTTAACAAACACAGAACCAAATTCGATACTAAGCATCGCGATCACAAGTCACTATATAAAGGAGTCGAGGTAGGAATTGGCATGAATATTAAGGTACGTGAAAAGACTAATTTCTTGTAGGTTGTTTTATACCAAGTTGGATGATTATTGACTTAATAAGTATTTCACTGGTGTGAAAACATTAATAACCGAAAGGGTAGAATTAATAATTAATTATTTAATTTAAAATTTTTTCAGAGATAAAATTATTTATTAATTATTTAATGTAAACTATATATATTATTTAAAATATTTTAAAAGATAAAATGGTTTCATAATTATTCAATTAAAAGATTTATTTCATTTTAAATATATTTTAAGAGATAGATTAGTTTATTAATAATTTGATTAAAATAATTCTATCATTTAAAAGATTTTCTAGGAGATGTGAATGTTTATTTTTAGTTTTGTGTTTTGCAATTAGATTATAATATATTATGTAAATATAATTAAGCTTATCGTCTCTATATATATTACATGAGATTAAATAAAATGATATTTACATGAGATTTTAAAATAAGTTATCTTTAATGGTAAAAATTACTTTTTTTAAGTTTCCTTTGTCATTATCATCTTTAATGGTAAAAATTAAAGATTGAATTATTTTTAATGGTAAAGATTACCTCTCTAATTCTAGCCTTCTCATTATCATCTTTATAATTAATCTATTTTCACCGTAGATTTACAAATAACAATTAATGTCATCAAGATTACAAACTGAATATTTAAAATTAGATTTCCAAAATTAAATTATCTCTAATAGTAAAGATTTTTCTCATCAATTAAATTAATGGTGTAACAGATTCACAAGTTATAGTAAATGAAAGGTGTAATATTTAAAATATCTTTAGGAATTAGATTTTAAAGATTAAAATATCTTTAACCCCTTATATTTCCTTTGTCATTAAATACATATTTAGAAGTAATTAATTTTAATGTAGATTTAGAAATAATAATTAATGGTATCAAGATTAAGTAAACTGAATATTTAGAATTAAATTTTTAAAATTAAATATCTTTTGTAATAAATTTCTCTCTTTTAACACTTATCTTAATTAAATTATATATCATCTTTATAAATAGTGTTAAGATCATATTACAAGTTATTCATTTCTTAAAATTTTCTTCCACTGTCGAAAAGATTATCTGCTTTCAACATTTTCTTTCTTTGTTAATTTCCAAAATTAAATTATCTCTAATAGTAAAGATTTTACTCTTCACTTAAATTAATAGTGTAACAGTAATAGTAAATGAAAGGTGTAATATTTAAAATATCTTTAGGAATTAGATTTTAAAGATTAAAATATCTTTAACCCGTAATATTTCCCTTGTCATTAAATACATATATTTACAAGTAATCAATTTTAAGGTAGATTTAGAAATAATAATTAATGGTATCAAGATTAAGTAAACTGAATATTTAGAATTAAATTTTCAAAATTAAATATCTTTTGTAATAAATTTCTCTCTTTTAACACTTACCTTAATTAAATTTTATATCATCTTTATAAATAGTGTTAAGATAAGATTACAAACTACTCATTTCTTAAAATTTTCTTCCACTGTCGCTAAAAGGATTCTCTGCTTTCAACATTTTCTTTCTTTGTTAATTTCTTAATCACATTTGGTTGTGAAACATGTCTGAGAATATACACAGAATGGTAACAAGAGGAATGATCATTGATTCAAATTACGTAGTAGATGTTGTTGAAAATGGAATGATGAATGGAATGACACAACACCATGGACTGCAGCATCAATCTAGTCACTCTCACAATTTCATTTGGAGTAATTATTTGGATTTGGTTTGGTATCCATATCTTCCAATCTCATATGTACAAGGTAAAATGTCTACCTTTCGTTCTCTACTTCTTCTGTTTTTTTTTTTTTTTTATAAAGTATTAATGTATACCAATATTACTCTAACAGTTTTGATTAAAGAGTCCCGTAATTTTATGTTCTTTTCTTTAAATTCTTGATTTGGTTTTTAACGGAAGATCATTTTCTACAGTTCCACTTCCCAGTACTAACGTAAGCTCATTAGAAGGGAATACAAGAATGGGTCTCCGTAGAAGAAGAAGAAGAAGACATCACCGTAGATTTGTCCATCCGCAATATCGTGCGCAGGAGATTAGAAGTCACTCAAATTTTCATTCATACAGAACTGCTTCACCATATAGAATTCTAGAAACAACAAATCATTCAAGAAGCTCTCAAAATGCACCTAATAGAGACAACATGCATAATTTTCATCCTCGTGCTTTTCGTGTAATATGTCATTCTTTTAACTTTTAAAAATTCTTAGTCCTTAAAAGGCTACTTTCTTTATCATGTATTATTCTATTTTCTTGTGCAGGAATTTCCTTTGTATATGCTCATGGACATTGATGACATGTCATATGAGACACTTTTTAATGTACCAGAATTTCCTTCATTAGCTGACCCTCATAGTGATATGCGTTTGGACATTGATGGCATGTCATATGAGGCAAGTGTACTATATATGTATATATGTATAGTTTGATGTTTTTTTCTATGCATACTAAAATCTTAGTGATTATGAAAAATTTTAAATTGCTAACGGTTTAACGGTTTGAAATTGGACAACAGGAGCTTCTTGGATTAAGTGAATGGATAAATGATAACTCGGATAGGGGTTTGTCAGAAGACATTATTGCAAGATATATGCAGATAAAAAGTTATCTATTACCAGAGAACTTGGAAAATCATGAATATGATATTTGCATAATATGTCAGGTATGAAATATAACATGTATATTTTATATTTTATAAGGTATTAGTTTCTTTGTCTTTTTTATGTACTAGATTGAGGTTATTCATTAAATTTTGATATATTAAAAATATGCTTTACTTTTTCTTATATTAATTGAAATGCTTGTGCATGATTTTCCAGGATGAATATAAAAATAAAGAGGAGATTGGAATTCTTCAATGCGGACATGAATATCATGCAGAGTGTGTAAAGAGATGGTTACATGAGAAAAATGTGTGTCCCATGTGCAAATCAATAGGATTGACTATTGAATAGATACAAAAATTAAAACTAAATAATTCATTATTTTAGTGAATTCATATTTTTTTCTAGATTAAGTAATAAATATTCCTAACAGTTGTAAGAGTGAAAAATTCATTGTTTACTATTTTCGTGAATAATTACATTTATCAGGTTATATTGTTGTTTAAATGTTAACCTTGAAAAATTACATTCTTAATATTTTTTCTTATTTTCCTTAATGTCTTATTTTCAAGTGTATAATGTAACATCCCAATAAATATAACCAAAGCCATAATTGATTTTAGGAGTTAACAAAAATAATAAAGGAGAACAGTAATGAAGAAGCAAAGCCGCACGCAAATATACCAGAAATTAAAACCGAACGATTGGAATATACACAATGTTTACAAAATAGACCGAACGGTCTAGAATACACTACATTGGCCAAAAGACCAAAATTAAAAAAGATTCCGGTACAAAACGTTTACAAAATAAAAGAAGAAGAAACACCTATACTAATGACCGGACGGTCCTGCAAAACGCTCGGGCACTGCTTCCACTGGTTCCTCGGCTTGCACAGCGTCCTCCAGAGTTTCTTCCAAAGCAGCTTCCAAGGTATCCTCTGCTCACATCCAAGAGGATGATCATTGCAAATGAAGAGAATAGCCGAACGGTCGGATACCAAACGACAACATATACAAGGCAAAACAGATAAGGGTAAGCTTATGTAAATTTAATTTATCAATTCTTCATACAAGTAAACATACAATACTAACAAATCAATCATGCAATATATTATTCTCACACTCAAGACCGACCATAAGACACCGTCCGGACTGTATGAACATGTAGCTCGGTCGTCCCTAGCACCCGGGTGGTGTAGTAACTGTTTTCTCCAGCTACCACCCGAGGTTAGTCCTCCAACGGTTATTTCCTCGTATAACCGCGGACCTCCTGCCATTCCCACGCATGAGCGACCTCCCTCTACTTGAGGAAGCGTCCTCACGGAATATCAGGATCAAGGACAACGCCGGAGTCTTTCCCACATCCATACTTTACCAATCATTACCAATTTCATGAGACATTCCGCCATTGGAATTCTCTTACTTAGCCAAGTTCAAACAACGTTCGTTTTTACTTCCAAGTAGTTAGGGTGTTGAGAAAAATACCAGATACTCAATACCGAATAGTTTCTGACTTAAACATTTCATAAGACCGAGCACCAGATCTATGACCGAGTGCTAATACATGACCGGACGTCCACTGGATGAATAATAATAACAATGTGAAGCCGAACACTTCATAAGTTAAGTGTCAATCTAATACTGACCACTTATATGACCGAACGTTGGTGTCTAACCAAACGTTCTTAAGGTGAATAATAATAGTAATACAAAACTGAATATTTCACAATTTAAGTGTCAATCTAATACTGAACACTCGTATAACCGGACGCTCAGTGTATGACTGAACATTCCAAATAATTAATATAAGGCTGAATACTTAGTGTATGACTAAGCACTTCAAGACCGAACGTTCAGTATAAGACCGGACGTTCAGTACAACAAAGATAATTAATATGAAACCGAGTACTCAGTTTATGACTAAGTACTTCCAATAAACATTATCAATATAAAAACGAAAGTTCAGAGGAAACGAACGCTACTATAATAAACATAGTTAACATGAGACTAAATATTCAGTCTATGACCGAATACGGTAAAGCCGAACACTCAGTATAAGACCGAGCGTTCTGTAATGGATAGATTATTACGACTAAATAAGTAAGTCATTAAGGTTTCGATACAATAGTATAAGAATGGTCGTTTTAGGGGAAAACCGAACGGTCCTAATGACCTTCGGTCTCATATTCACATTTTCTCTAAGTTTATACTTATCATACAATTCTTACTGCAACATATCATATTCCATTCATAAAATTCAAACCATATACTTCATATATCAAACATGCATTAATCAAACACACATTCAAAACAATACAGAAAATCAAAATTAAACTTTATAAGCTTCCCTTACCTCTATTCCAGCTAAACTTCTAAGGTTCTACTTTTAAGATTGACCGAACGTCCAAAGTGCTCCGATTTGAAAACTGATCGGTGAGGATGAAAGGTCTTGACACCAGGAGTGTTAAATCTGAAAGGAGGTTGATGATCGGAGATGAAGGGGTGGTCGGAATTCTAGAGAGAAGGTGGAGGGTTTTAGAGAGAAGGAGGAGGAAATAAGATTTCTGGAGGTTGAAGATGAAGTGGTTGCATGCAGAAAGGTGGTAAAGGTTTGGAAATCCTACCTTAAATATGGCCTCCAAACCGAACGGTCGTCCATTTGCCATCTGCCACATGGCTTCCACTAAAACGTCCGGTCCACTCCCAGCGTGTCACCTGACTTCCACTTTCAGGGGTTTACTGCTCTGCTGCTGCTGCACGAATCACGAAGGAAGGGAATTAAAAGCTTGGCAGAGTTTGTCTCCCACTCACCAGGGAAGAACGGACGGCTGACATGTGTGAGAACGGACGGCTGATAGCTGCACTCCACTAAGGAGGGTATTAAATGGGGTGTGACATATAATATAAAGAACTGTTTTATTTCTTGACAATTTTTTTGCTTTTCTGGTTGTGTCAATATATCATACATTAAATGGTATTAATGTGATTGCGTTTTGTACATAAAATTATAATCAAATTAGTTGACAAGGAACAAAAAGTCATTATTAATCATTTTCATCAAGAAACTACTTTCTTAAATCTTATAATTAATTTTTTATTTTAATAATTGGAATTAGAATTATGTGGGACTTATGAAACTATTGACTTTCGACAGTCGTAATAATAAATTATAACATAATATTTCATTAACAATATTAATTTAAACAAACAATTATTTAAAAATTAATCTTTTAAAATTATATTGATTGAAATTTATAGATCAAGGTATACCCGTGAAAGGGTATTATTATCTCGTTTAATATGTTAATGTGATATATACATCCAAATAAAATGAAAAGTTTTATAACACAAACTCGGAATTTTCAATTTTTTTAATAATTGTTTTATTTTGTATATAAAAATAATAAAGCAGTGGAATTATTATATAATGAAACATAATGAAAATTAAATTATATTGTTATAATGATTATTATTAAAATAATTAAATAGTAAATTTAAGTGACCTGATAATAATTTCAGTTTTAAATAGAATAACTGAAATTGATATCACAATTTATATCATAATTTAATTCAATTTCTTGGAGTTTGAAATTAAGTTGTATTGTTATAAATGTTAAATCAATCCTATTTGTTAGATCAAGAGTATGGTAGACAAGTGCAGTACACTTAATTATTAATTATTTAATTTAAATTTTTTAAGAGATAAAATTATTTATTAATTATTTAATTTAAAAGATTTATATTATTTAAAATATTATAAAAGATAAAATCGCTTCTTAATTATTTAATTTAAAAGATTTATTTCGTTTTAAAAAAATTTTAAGAGAAAGATTAGTTTATTAATAATTTGATTAAAAGAATTCTATAATTTAAAAGATTTTCTAGAAGATATGAATGTTTATTAATTATTTTTTTTTTGTGTTTTGTAATTAGATTATCATGTATTATATAAAAATAATTAAGCTTATCCTCTCCATATATATGTATTATATATTGTATCTTTATATTTTTATTATTTGTTAGGATTTGATTAAAATGTAATGATTAATAAAATAATAATCCAAATTATATAAATATCAAACGTTTAGCGGAAGATGATGATTTACACATGCTAAAAGATATAGCCACGTTTTGCTGAAGTATTAGACTTAGATGTTATGTTAAGGATTAAGGTACTTAAGATCATTTTTATACTTAATTATTAATTATTTGATTTAAAATTTTTTAAGAGATAAAATTATTTATTAATTATTTAATGTAAAAGATCTATATTATTTAAAATATTTTAAAAGATAAAATGGTTTCTTAATTATTTAATTAAAAGATTTATTTCATTTCGAATATTTTTTAAGAGATAGATTAGTTTATTAATAATTTGATTAAAATAATTCTATCATTTAAAAGATATTTTGGGAGATGTGAATGTTTATTAATTATTTAGTTTTGTGTCTTGTAATTAGATTATCATGTATTGTGTAAAAACAATTAAGCTTATCCTCTCTTTCTTTTTCTCTCTCTCTCTCTCTCTCTCTCTCTCTCTCTCTCTCTATATATATATATATATATATATATATATGGATATTTTCTATCTTTATATTTTTATTATTTATTATGATTTGATTGAAATGTAATGGTTAATAAAATAATTATCCAAATTATATGAATATCAAACGTAATAATAGACGGTTTCTATTCAATCCTAAAATATAAATAGTAATAATTAATGACACAAAAATCAGATAAATGGAATATTTAAAATTGAATTATCTTTAATAGTTCTCTTTAACTCTTCTCTTGTAGTGATGATCATTATAAACAATGTATATTTACGGTACATTTACAAGTAATAATTAATGTTGTCTAGATTAAATAAAGTGATATTTATCATGAGATTTTAAAATAAATTATCTTTAATGGTAAAAATTACTTTTTAGGTTTCCTTTGTCATTATCATCTTTAATGATAAACATTGAATTTATCCTACTATTATATAAATATCTTCTTTCTTTACTTTTTAATTTTGTATTTTCATAGTTGGTTAGGATTTGATTAAAATGTAATGATTAAATAAAATAATGATGCAAATTATACGGATATCAAAGGTATCTTTGTTCAATCCTAAAAAGATAAGTCATAATTATTAACGCGTTAAGAACTATATTTCAAAAATTGAATTATTTTAACGGTAAAGATTTCCTCTCCAGTCTTCTCATTATAATCTTTATAATTAATCTATTTTTACCGTAGATTTACAAATAATAATTAATGTCATCAACATTACAAACTGAATATTTAAAATTAGATTTCCAAAATTAAATTATCTAGTAAAGATTTTCCTATTCACATTAATGGTGTATCAAATTGACGAATAATAGTAAATGATATCAAGGTAAGTGTACTGAATATTTAAGAATTAGATTTTAAAGATTAAAATATCTTTAACCGGTAAGAATTCCCTTGTCATTAAATACATATTTACAAATAATCAATTTTAATGTAGATTTAGTAATAATAATTAATGGTATGAAGATTAAGTAAACTGAATATTTAGAATTAAATTTTTAAAATTAAATATCTTTTGTAATAAATTTCTCTCTTTTAACACTTACCTTAATTAAATTATATATCATCTTTATAAATAGTGTTAAGATCAGTTTACAAACTACTCATTTCTTAAAATTTTCTTCCACTGTCAAAGGATTATCTGCATTCAACATTTTCTTTCTTTGTTAATTTCTTAATCACATTTGGTTGTGAAACATGTCTGAGAATATACACAGAATGGTAACAAGAGGAATGATCATTGATTCAAATTACGTAGTAGATGTTGATGAAAATGGAACGATGAATGGAATGACACAACACCATGGACTGCAGCATCAATCTAGTCACTCTCACAATTTCATTCGGAGTAATTATTTGGATTTGGTTTGGTATCCATATCTTCCAATCATATATGTACAAGGTAAAATGTTTACCTTTCTTTCTCTTCTTTTGTTTTTTTTTTTTTAAAGTATTCATGTATACCAACATTATTCTACCAATTTTGATTGAAGAGTCCTGTAATTTTATGTTCTTTTCTTTAAATTCTTTATTTGGTCTTTTAACGGTTGATCATTTTCTACAGTTCCACCTTCCAATACTAATGTAAGCTCATTAGAAGAGAATATAAGAATGGCTCAACGAAGAAGAAGACATCACCACAGATTTCTCCTCCGTCGGCAATACCGTGAGCAACAGATTAGAAGGCAATACCGTGAGCAACAGATCAGAAGGCAATACCGTGAGCAACAGATTAGAAGGCACTTCAATTTTCCTTCCTACATAACTGCTTCACCATATAGAGTTCCAGAAACAACAAATCATTCAAGAAGTTCTTCAATGCCCATACAAAATACACCTTATAGAGACAACATACATAATCTTCATCCTCCTACCTTTCGTGTAATGTGTCATTCTTTTAACTTTTAAAAATTCTTAGTCTTTAGAAAGACTACTTTATCATGTATTATTCTATTTTCTTGTGCAGGAATTTCCTTCGTATATGCTCATGGACACTGATGACATGTCATACGAGACACTTTTTAATGTGCAAGAATTTCCTTCATTAGGTGACCCACATAGTGATATGCGTTTGGACATTGATGGCATGTCATATGAGGCAAGTATACTATATATGTATAGTTTGATGTTTTTTTCTATGCATACTAAAATCTTAGTGATTATGAAAAATTTTAAATTGCTAATGGTTTAACGGTTTGAAATTGGACAACAGGAGCTTATTGAGTTAAGTGAATTGATAAATGATAACTCGGAAAGGGGTTTGTCAGAAGACATTATTGCAAGATATATGCAGACAAAAAGTTATCTATTACCAGAGAACTTGGAGAATCATGAATATGATATTTGCATAATATGTCAGGTATGAAATATAACATGTATATTTTATATTTTATAAGGTATTAGTTTATTTGTCTTTTTTATGTACTAGATTGAGGTTATTCATTAAATTTTGATATATTAAAAATATGTTTTATTTTTTCTCATTTTAATTGGAATGCTTGGACATGATTTTCCAGGATGAATATAAAAATAAAGAGGAAATTGGAATTCTTCAATGCGGACATGAATATCATGCAGAGTGTGTAAAGAGATGGTTACATGAGAAAAATGTTTGTCCCATGTGCAAATCAATAGGATTGACTATTGAATAGATACAAAAATTAAAACTAGTGAATTCATATTTTTTTCTAGATCAAGTAATAAATATTCCTAACATAGTTGTAAGAGTGAAAAATTCATTGTTTACTATTTTCGTCAACAATTACATTTATCAGGTTATATTGTTGTTTAAATGTTAACCTTGAAAAATTACATTCTTAATATTTTTTCTTATTTTTCATTAATGTCTTATTTCCAAGTGCATAATATAAGGAACTGCTTTATTTCTTGACAATTTTTTTTGCTTTTCTTGTTGTCAATATATCATACATTAAATGGTATTAATGTGATTGCGTTCTGTACATAAAATTATAATTAAATTAGTTGACAAGAAACAAAAAGTAATTATTAATCATTTTCATCAAGAAATTATTTTCTTAAATCTTATAATTAATTTTTTATTTTAATAATTGGAATTAGAATTATGTGGGACTTATGAAACTCAAATATGGCTTTCGACAGTTGTACTAATAAATTATAACATAATATCATTAACAATATTAGTTTAAACAAACAATTATTTAAAATTTAATCTTTTAAAATTATATTGATTGAAATTTATAGATCAAGGTATATCCGTAAAAGGGTACTATTATCTCGTTCAATATGTTAATTTGAAAAATTGAATTTCAAAAATTTGATTAAAAGAATTCTATAATTTAAAAGATTTTCTAAAAGATACGAATGTTTATTAATTATTTGGTTTTTGTGTTTTGTAATTAGATTATCATGTATTATATACAAATAATTAAGCTCTCTCTCTCTCTCTCTCTCTCTCTCTATATATATATATATATATATATATATATATATATATATATATTCTATCTTTATATTTTTATTATTTGTTAGGATTTGATTCAAATGTAATGATTAATAGAATAATAATCCAAATTATATGAATATCAAATGTAATAATTAATGAGACAAAAATCAGATAAATGGAATATTTAAAATTAAATTTCAAAAATTGAATTATCTTTAACAGTTCTTTTTAACTCTTCTCTTGTCATGATAATAATTATAAACAAGGTATATTTACGGGACATTATTTATAAGTAATAATTAATGTCATTGAGATTAAATAAAATGATATTTATCATGAGATTTTAAAATAAATTATCTTTAATGGTAAAAATTACTTTTTAAGTTTCCTTTCTCATTATCATCTTTAATGGTAAAAATTGAATTTATCCTATTATATAAATACCTTCTTTCTTTATTTTTTACTTTGTATTTTCATAGTTGGTTAGGATTTGATTAAAATGTAACGATTAAATAAAATAATGATGCAAATTATATGGATATCAAACGTAATAATTAATGACTCCTTCATTCAATTCCAAAAAATAAATCATAATAATTAACGTGTTTAGAACTGTATTTCAAAAATTGAATTATTTTTTATGGTAAAGATTCCCTCTCTAATTCTAGCCTTCTCATTATCATCTTTATAATTAATCTATTTTTACCATAGATTTACAAATAAGAATTAATGTCATCAAGATTACAAACTGAATATTTAAAATTACATTTCCAAAATTAAATTATCTCTAATAGTAAAGATTTTCCTCTTCACTTAAATTAATGGTGTAACAGATTCACAAATAATAGTAAATGATATCAAGGTAAGTGTATTAAATATTTAGGAATTAGATTTTAAAGATTAAAATATTTTTAACCCGTAATATTTCCCTTGACATTAAATACATATTTACAAGTAATCAATTTTAATGTAGATTTAGAAATAATAATTAATGGTATCAAGATTAAGTAAACTGAATATTTAGAATTAAATTTTCAAAATTAAATTATCTTTTGTAATAATTTTCTCTCTTTTAACACCTACCTTAATTAAATTATCATCTTTATAAATAGTGTTACGATGAGATTACAAATTACTCATTTTTTAAAATTTTCTTCCACTGTCGCTAAAAGGATTCTCTGCTTTCAACATTTTCTTTGTTTGCTAATTTCTTAATCACATTTGGTTGTGAAACATGTCACAGAATATACACAGAATGGTAATAAAAGGAATGACCATTGATTCCAATTACGTAGTAGATGTTGATGAAAATGGAATGATGAATGGAATGACACAATACCATGGACTTCAGCATCAATCTAGTCACTCACACAATTTCATTCGGAGCAATTATTTGGATTTGGTTTGGTATCCATATCTTCCAATCTCATATGTACAAGGTAAAATGTCTACCTTTCTTTCTCCACTTCTGTTTTGTTTTGTTTTTTTTAAAGTATTCATGTATGCCGACATTACTCTACCAGTTAATTGAAAGGTCATGTAATTTTATATGTTATTTTCTTTAAGTTCTTGATTTGGTCTTTTAACGATTGATTATTTTTTGTAGCTCCACTTCCTAGTACTAATGTAAGCTCATTAGAAGAGAATACAAGAATGGGTCTCCAAAGAAGAAGACATCACCATAGATTTCTTCATCGGCAATACCGTGCACAAGAGATCGGAGGTCATTCGAACTTTCATCCCTTCGTAACTGCTTCACCATATAGAGTTCTAGAAATAACAAATCATTCAAGAAGTTTTTCAATGCATATGCAAACACAAAGTTATCTACTACCTGAGAACTTGGGGGATCAGGAATCTGATATTTGCATAATATGCCAGGTATGAAATATAGCAACATGTATATTTTATATTTTATAAGGTACTAGTTTATTTGTCCTTTTAATGTACTAGATTGAGGTTATATGTTTTACTCTTTCTCATATTAATTGGAATGTGTGTGCATGATTTCACAGGATGAATATAAAAATAAAGAGGAGGAGATTGAAATTCTTCAATGCAGACATAAATACCATGCAGAGTGTATAAAAAGATGGTTATATGAGAAAAATGTTTGTCCCATGTGTAAATCAAAAGGATTGACTGATGATGATGATGATGATGATGATGATGATGATGATGATGATGATGATGATGATGATGATGATGATGACGACGACGATGACGACGATGATGAGGATGAGGATGAGGATGATGATGATGAGGATGACAATGACGACAAGGATGATGACGATGATGATGACAACGACGATGAGGATGATGATGATGATGATGATGAGGAAGAGGAGGAGGAAGAGGAGGACGACGAGGACAACGAGGATGATGATAATGACTATGACGACGAGAATGATGATGATGATGATGACAACGATGATGAGGATGATGATGATGATGTGGAAGAGGAGGAAGAAGATGACTATAACGACGAAATTTATATTATTTTCTAGATTAAGTAATACATTTATCATGTCTTATTTTTCATTGAATTCGTGAACAATAATGTTATATTGATTTTTAAATGTTAACCTTGAAAAGTTACATTCTTAATATTTTTTCTTATTTTTCATTAATGTCTTATTCCCAAGTGCATAATATAAAGAACTCGTTTATTTTTTTGACAATTTTTTTGCTTTTCTTGTTGTGTCAATATATCATACATTAAATGGTTTAATGCTATTACGTTTTATAATCAAATTAGTTGACAAGAAACAGAAAATCATTATTAATCATTTTCTTCAAAAAAACTACTTTCTTAAATCTTATAAAGTCTATTAATTTTTTCTTTTAATAATTGGAATTAGAATTATATGGGACTTATGAAACTGCAAATATTTGGCTTTCGACATTGGTAATAATAAATTATAACATAATATTTCATTGAAAATATTAGTTTAAACAAATAATTATTTAAAAATAAATCTTTTTAAAATTATATTGATTGAAAAATATAAATCAAGGTATACCAGTAAAAGGGTATTATTATCTTGTTTTAATTGCTATTCAATATGTTAATTTGATATATACATCCAAATAAAATGAAAAGTTTCATAAAACAAACTAGACCACCCGCGGAATTTTCAATTTTTTTAATAATTGTTTTATTTTGTATATAAAAATAATAAGGCAGTAAAGTTATTATATAATGAAAATTAAGTTATATTGTTGTAATGACTATTATTAAAATAATTAAGTAATAAATTTAAGTGACATGATAATAATCTCAATTTTAAATAGAATAACTGAAATTGATATCACAACTTATATCATAATTTAATAAAATTTCTTGGAATTTGAAATTAAGTTATATTGTTATAAATGTTAAATCTAGATGATATATTGAAAGGAAAAGTTTTATAAAACAAACTAATCTACGCACGGATTTTCTATTTTTGTTAATAATTATTTTTATTTTATATATGAAAATAATAAAATAGTAAAATTATTATGTAATGAGATATAATGAAAATTAAATATTTTAAAAGATAAAATGGTTTCTTAATTATTTAATTTAAAAGATTTATTTCATTTAAAAGATTTTTTAAGAGATAGATTAGTTTATTAATAATTTGATTAAAATAATTATATTATTTAAAAAAATTTCTAGGAGATAAAAATGTTTATTAATTATTCGGTTGTATTGATTTAGTAATTAGACTATAATGTATTCATGAAAAAATAATTATATATATATGGATGAAGTGACGCAACACCATGCACTTCAGCATCAACTTAATGGAAGATATACTAAAATTAGCTTTTGCACTTCACC
Organism: Vigna mungo; assembly: GCA_036885675.1. Taxonomy (NCBI): domain Eukaryota; kingdom Viridiplantae; phylum Streptophyta; class Magnoliopsida; order Fabales; family Fabaceae; genus Vigna; species Vigna mungo. The sequence goes on from CP144694.1 coordinate 5,650,024, forward strand.
GTCACTATGAACTCTAACAATTCATTTGAAGAAACTATTTAGGTGATCAACATTTTCACTTTAACCGTAAAAACGGTGATAGTGTTCATGAAGTATATTGCATAATTTATTTTGTCTAGATCACTACAAAGAAAACAGCTTCAACATATAGTTTTTTAACTACCATTGTAATGGTTTATAACTAATATTTTTTATGCCCATTAAATTCTTGAAACCTGAGATCTTCATCAGATAAAGCCTTATAGTTTTTTTGTTGTTTTAATATTATGACAAAGTAAGTTATAGGAATATAGAAATATTCGAAGAACCTAAAAACTTAGGGATTCGAAACAGAATCCGAAATGATGTTAGAAAATTTTGAGACCAAGAAGAAGATTTTTTTCCTGTGATAAGAATCGTTATTCCCACCTCCCTCTGAACTGGGTATTTATTATTTGAAAAACTAAAAAGGATAACAAATACTACAACCTTCAAACAGAATTGAAAGTGAATGTTATATTTATATCATATTATATAATAACATGTTATATTTATATCATATTTTTATTTATATTTTTTAATTTGTATTGGAAATATTTTGAATTTTGAAGTTGTGGGTGGTGGTTTTGAAGTTATTATAGGCAAGTGGATGCTTCTAGAATTGGAAAATAAATGTCACTTTTTATACCTGTTTTAATAACAATAGGCATAAAAGTGAGAATTTTTTTATACTTGGTCTGATAACAACAATAACAACAGGTATATAGAGCTAGCATTTCTGTAATACTGATTAAAGTTATTTGTTTACCGTTTTCATGAACTAATAAATTTAGTTACATTTTCGAATTGATCAGTAGAATAATTATATAGTTGTTAACTTTTGGAAATTAAATTATTAATATATTTTTTTATTTGGTGAAATATGCTTTTTCAATTGTTTAAGATGTGATGTTATGATAATATATTTGATGGAATGGTAAGTACCATACTTGTCTTATGTAACGAGTTTTGGATCACTGGATTGTTTTTCCTAGATTTATCTATCATTATTGTTTTTGCAAGGGAAACTTCTAATCATTTTTCCTAGAACTATTATTTCTTATCCTATATTTTGATTTCTCGCACTTGTTTTATTCTGTAGGATTGTATATTTTAGTTTTTACGGTGGCGCCAAAGCCAAAGTTTTGATTTTGTGGTTATTATACTTATAGCAGAATTCAAAGTACACGATTGGTTAAACATTTGCTCATGCTTCTTTTCTACAATTTTAGGAGTTTTTGTTGGTTTGATTGGAATATATATGAATTAAACATGGAAATATTCTTTGATATCATGAATTATCTGTATTTTGAGCTGATGTTTGGTTTTACATTGTGTCTATCTCTAATGAAAATTTTCTCGAGTTACTTGAACCCTTACCTCAAACGCTTCACAACTCACATAAACCTCTTACAGATGCTTGTATCGTAAAGAAGTTCTAAAAAATCCTATAATTCAAGAATTGGTGATAGGAAACCAACTTTAAGACTTAATTTGATCTAAGAATGAAAGAGAAGAACAACTAAACACATGCGATCAGTAACAATTGTATGATCAAGGTTCAAGGACGATAAGAAAAATAGGAGAAACAATTTATCGGCTCAATACAAGAAATTGATCAATCTAAATTATTGTCTTTGATGTCAGGATTGTCTAAGCATCTCCTTATCGTCAAACTGACAGCTTTAGTATGAGAAAATATAGAGAGATGTGAGAGAAAAGAAACAATATTTTAAAGAAATAAAATGTATTTAGTAAAGTGGAATGTTAATGAATGGGTGGGTTGCTAATTTCACCTCCTACCCCGTCAAAAGCTTCCGGAAAATGTTTCCATAAAAGAAGAGGTGATTGATTTCCGGAAAATAAAAGTTCCAAAACTGTTCCTTGATTTTGGGTTATAAATTCAGGAATTGATAGAAAAAGTGGTATGGTTTAGGAAGAAAATGATCGCGTGGAACAACTAATTGTATAAAACATTTTAAATATTTATAACTGAAGAAAAAAATAATGACGAAAGGTCAATGATAGAGACACTAGATACAAATATTATTATATACTATTCATATTATACAAAAAAAAACTTAAAGAGAAATGTCACGTCCCATTTAATTCTTTCATAAGTGACGTCCGCATGTCACTCTCACAGCGTCCGGTGAGCTGTAGTGGGAGACAAACTCTGCTCTGCATTAAATTCCCCAACCTCGGGAAGCGTCCGGCGGCAAAAAGAAGAAGGAAGATCTTCGGTCAGTGGATTCCAGGTGGCGCGCTAGGAGTAGGCGGACGTTTTAGTGGAAAACATGTGGCAGTCAGAGAATGGCCGACCGTCCGGTTTGGAGGCCATATTTAAGGTAGAAATTCCAAATTCCCAACACTTTCTGCATGAAATCTTCTTTTTCTTCTCAAACCTAAATTTCTGAAAAACCTAGTTTCTCCTCCTTCTCTCTAAATTTCTAAACTTCTCTCTAGAATTCCGATCAACCTTCATCTCCGATCATCAACCTCATTTCAGATTAAATACTCCTGGTGGCAAGATCTTTCATCTTCACCGATCAGCTTTTCAATCGGGGCACTTTAGACGATCGGTCAAGTTTTTTAAGCGGAACCTTCAAAGCCTAGCTGGAATATAGAGGTAAGGGAAGCTTATAAAATTTAATTTGGATTTTTGTATGTTTTGAATGTGTGGTTGATTAATGCATGTTGATATATGAAATATATGGTTTGAATTTTATGGATAGAATATGATATGTTGAGTATGAGTTATATGAAGATTATAAACTTAGAGAAAATGTAAATCTGAGACCGAAGGTCATTAGGACCGTTCGGTTTTCCCCTAATGATCGTTTTTGGTATTGTTGTAGCGAAACTTTAATGACTTGCTTATTTAGTCGTAACATTTTATCTTTTACAGAATGCTCGGTCTTATACTGAGTGTTCGCCTTTAAACGTATTCGGTCATAGATCGATTACTTACCTTCATATTGAATATGTTTATGATAGTAGCGTTCGTTCCCTTTGAACGTTCGTTTTTATATTGATAATGTTTCTTTGAAAGTACTTAGTCATAAACTGAGGACTTGGTTTCATATTAATAACCTTTATTGTTCGTAACGTCCGGTCTTATACTGAACGTTCGATTTGGAGTTGCTTAGTTATTCACTAAGTATTTAGTCTCATATAAATTGTATAGAACGATCAGTCGTACACTGAGCGTTCGGTCTATATCAATAAAGTTTATTCAAAGTGCTAAGTACTATATCAGTATACAAATTTTAAGAACATTCGGTCATCAACTGTACGTTCGGTCATTCAAGTGTTCAGTATCAGACTGACACTCGGCTTATGAGTATCACTGTTAACATTACTCTTCCTGAGGACGTCCGGTTATGTAAAGTACTTGGTCATAGATCTAGTGCTTGGTTTTATGAGACGTTTAATCAGCATCTAGTCGGTATTTGAGTATCAGTATTCTTCTTAAAACCTTAACAAATTGGAAGTAATAACGAATTACAAATATGATGAAGTAAAAGAATTCCACGGGCGGAATGTCTCATGAACGAGGAATTGATTGGTAAAGTATGAATGTGGGAATGACTCAGGCGTTGTCCTTGATCCTGATATTCCGTGAGGACGCTTTCTCAAGTAGAGAGAGGTCGCTCATGCGTGGGAATGGCAGGAGGTCCGCGGTTATAAGAGTAAATAACCGTTTGAGGGCTAACCTCGGGTGGTAGCTGGGGAAACAGTTACTACACCGCCCGAGCTACATGTTCATACCGTCCGGACAGTGTCTTATGGTCGGTCTTGAGTTATGAATGATTTGTTGTATGAATGATTGATTGTATTATATGTTTACTTGTATGATGATTTGATAAATTAAATTTACATAAGCTTACCCTTATCTGTTTTGCTTGTATATGTTGTCGTTCGGTATCCGACCGTTCGGCTTTTCTCTTCATGGTTGTGATCATCCTTTTGGATGTGAGCAGAGTATACTTTGGAAGCGGCGTTGGAAGAAACTCTGGAGGACGTTATGTCGGTCGAGGAACCTGTGGAAGCCGTGCCAGAGAATTGTGCAGGACCGTCCGGTCCTTAGCTTTAGGCGTTTCCTTTATCTTTGTAAATTTTGTAAATATCTAGTATTAGAACCTCTTTAGTGTTGGCCTTTCGGCCGTTGCTTTGTAATCAGGACCGTTCGGTCTATTTTTGTAATGTTGTATATATTTAATCGTTCGTCTTTAATTTTCAGTATTATCGTTCGGTCTTCTTTATTCACACTGTTCTCAATTATTATTTTTGTTAACTCCTAAAATAAATTATGGCTTTGGTTATATTTATTAGGATGTTACAAGAAATATTTATAATACTTTAAACATAAAATTTAATCTTAATGAACTTAAGTTAGATATATTTATTTAAATTTTTTAAATAAAAATAAATTAAATATAACAAATATATTTAAATATAAAATCAAATAAATTAAATTAATTTATATAAATATAAAAAATAAGACATGGCACAAATTAAAAATTGATTATAATTTAATTGTGATATATTTTTAAAATAATATTATCTTATTTGATTATTTTATATTATGTTATATATTTAATTTTTCATATATTTATTTAAATTTTTTAAATAAAAATAAATTAAATATAACAAATATATTTAAATATAAAATCAAATAAATTAAATTAATTTATATAAATATAAAAAATAAGACATGGCACAAATTAAAAATTGATTATAATTTAATTGTGATATATTTTTAAAATAATATTATCTTATTTGATTATTTTATATTATGTTATATATTTAATTTTTCGTATAATTATTGTAGAATTTATTTTATTCATTAATATTTTTTCTTAGGTAAAAGTTTATTTTATTTTTATGATATTTATATCCAATAAAACTTTAATCTATCACTCAAAAAATTGTTTTAAATTTTGAAAAATTTGTAAAACTTTTATGTTCTGTAATTAAAAAATAAAATAAAATAAGATTAAAAAGAAATCTAAATTAAAAAATTTAAAATATAATAATAATTATATAATTAATCAAATATTGAATTTAAATTTTAAATTCAAATGTAAAATAATAATTCAAATAAGTAAAGAATTATGTAAAAGTTTTAGGAAGAAAAAAAAAAAACTGAAAACTGAATAAAATATTTAAATTTTAGTATAACTAAATTATCTTAAGTAAATTCAATAAAAGACGCTTTCGTTTGGATTGTCTTCTTCCTTCATTCTTTGGTTGGCAACTCTCGCTCTGCAACTCACCCTCTCTCTCCCTCTGCAACTCTGCTTTTATAGCTTTCCGTTTTTAACCAAAGATCTTCTTTCTTTTTCATCCACTGACCCGATGCTTCAATTTATAAATTTTCTGATTTTCCGGCGCTGCCACGCACTCAAAACGCATTCTTTCTCCACCCACCGCATGGCCGTGGGCATGGTGGATATCCCACGTACCCATCTCTACAAAAGCAATGACAGTATTGAAAACTCGTTGTCTAAAATTAAGCCTAAACTTGATTCTCAACGTGTCATTGAAGTCCTCAACTCCTGTCATCCCAAACAATCTCTATTGGGACTCAGATTTTTCATTTGGGCTGGATTTCAACCTGGCTACAGGCATAGTGCTTACACGTACAACATGTTAAGTCTGCAACATTTATTCTTATTTGTTTTTGTTTAGTTTCTCTACTCATATTATTTAGGAAGAATAAGTCAATTAGTTCCTTGATTTTAGAGATCATATCTAGACAGATAATGTTTCAGTTTTACTCTAGTGTAACTATAAACTTTGCTAATAAATAAGAGTGAACATTTCCCGTTCTTCTTTTATATCTTAGAGTCTCTATATATATATATTTAAGATTTCACATTTGGTATCAGAGCTCCGTAAGGGCCTTGATAATCCAATGACCGAGAGTACCAATAAGAGAGGCAGAGTGTTGAATACATGTGATTACTTCAAAATGACAACCCCTGAACAGTTCGTCCAACCTTCTATCCCAAGGTTCAATGGACATTATGATTTTTGGTAAATTTCCTTCGGAGCAAGGAGCTCTGGAGCTTGGTGGAGGATAGTATTTCAACACCTGTTCTTAGTACAGGACCCAACAGTGAGACCCAACAGAAAATGCTTCAGGAGGCTAAACTTAAAGATTTAAGAGTGAAAAATTTTCTCTTTCAATCTATTGATAGCGAAATTTTGGAGACTATCCTTGACAAAAGCACGTCCAAAGCCATTTGGACATGCGTCAGAAATATCAAGGCTCTACACGGGTGAAGCACGCACAACTCCAAGCACTACGAAGAGAATTTGAATTACTCACCATGAAAAATGGGGAGAAAGTAGACAGCTTTTTTGGTCGCATTATGACCGTGGTGAGTAAAATGCGATCGAATGGAGAGGTGATGGAGTCCAGCACTGTGGTGAGTAAGATCTTGTGCTCGTCACCCCAAAATTCAATTATGTAGTCTGTGCAATTGAAGAATCAAATGATACAGGCATTTTGTCTATTGATGAGCTGCATGGGAGTCTTCTTGTACATGAGCAGTGGATGCAAGGATCGCAGGAAGAGGAGCAGGTGTTAAGGCAACACATGAGGAAGTTTCAAGTAGAAACAATCATAATGATCGCCCTCAAAGAGGAAGAGGCCGAGGTACATTTAGAGGCGGCCGCGGCAGAGGGAGAGGCAGACAATCATTCAATAAAGCCACTGTTGAATGCTTTAAGTGTCACAAATTGGGACACTTTCAATACGAGTGTCCAGATTGGGACAAGAAGGCAAATTATGTAGAAATAAATGATGAAGAGGAAGAGCTCTTATTAATGGAACATGAGGAGGACTCCAAAATGTAGAAGACAAATGGTACTTTGATTCTGGCTACAACAACCACATGGCAGGCAATAAATTGTGGTTTGTAAATTTGGAGGAAGAGTCCAACAGAACTGTGAAGCTTGGGAATGATATGCACATGAAAGTAGTAGCTAAGGGGAGTATTCAAATGCAAATTAATGGCATTTCTCAGGTCTTGACTGATGTATACTACGTTCCCGAGTTGAAGAAGAACTTACTTAGCTTAGGACAATCGCAAGAAAAAGGTCTAACCATTTTGATTTCAGATGGCACATGCAAAGTATTCGATGCCATAAGAGGACTGATTATGCAAACTAATATGAGTGGAAACAGGATGTTTTATGTGACAACTTCCTCAGTCCAAAACAACCAGTATGCTTGCAAACAAAACAGTCTCAGAAAAAGAAGCTTTCCTGTGGCACTGCAGATTTGGACATCTTAATTATAAGGCATTGAATATGTTGGCCTGCAAAAGGATGGTGGTTGGACTACCAACATTGGAGTTTCAAGTAAATACATGTTCTACATGTTTAATTGGGAAACAGTCCAAAAATTCGTTTCCTAGTCAAAGCACCCGGAGAGCATCTGGACGGCTTCAGCTGATTCACTCAAACATTTGTGGTCCTATCCAACCAACTTCACATAGTGGTAAGCGTTATTTTTTACATGAAAAATCAGAAGCTTTTGATATGTTTAAAAAGTTTAAAGCTCGTGTTGAGTCAGAGTTAGGTACACACATATCTTGTCTCAGGACAGATAGAGGAGGTGAATTCCTGTCCAACACCTTTGACGAGTTTTGTCACTCACAAGGAATACGTCGACAACTGACCACCTCCTACACTCCCCAACAGAATGGTGTCGCTGAACGAAAAAATAGAACAATTATGAACACTGTTCGAGCTGTATTGTCTGGAAAATAGGTTCCCAAAATGTTTTGGCCGGATGCTGTGAAGTGGTGTGTGCACATTCAGAATCGGAGCCCAACTGCAACAGTAGAAAATAAGACTCCAGAGGAGGCCTGGAACGGTGTAAAGCCTGTGGTGGAATATTTTAAAATTTTTGGCTGCCTTGCACATGTGCATATACCAAATCAGAAGCAGACTAAACTGGATGACAAAAGCAGACCATGCATTTTCTTGGGAGTCAGTGATGAATCAAAGGCCTGGAAGCTATATGACCCAATTTCCAAATCCACTATTATCAGTAGAGATGTGGTGTTTGCAAAAGAAAAAGGTTGGAACTGGAGTAATTTAGAGACAACGACACAACAACCTGATCTTCACTATGAAGATGCCGATGGTAGGAATGAGGCGGAAGATAGCATTGAGACTGGTGTAGAGGTTGAGACTGGTACAGAGAGTAGTACTTCATCTTCTATTTCTCCAGGGAGGGGTGTCCGTACAAGGAGACAACCAAGATGGTTAGAAGACTATGAAACTGGTCTTCCCGAAGAAGATTGCTTCAATGCAATGACAGATAGTGATCCAGTCACCTTCATAGAGGCTGTGGTTAGTAAACATTGGAGATAGGCTATGACAAGTGAAATGGAGGCAATAGAATAGAATCACACATGGGAACTCACTGTATTACCTCACGGAGTTACAGCTATTGGAGTTAAATGGGTGTTTAAGACAAAATTGAACGCAAAGGGACAAGTGGAGAAATACAAAGCAAGGTTTGTTGCTAAAGGTTATGCACAACGACATGGTATTGATTATACTGAAGTGTTTGCACCAGGGGCTTGGCTTGACACAGTTCGAGTAATCTTGGCCACAGTTGCTCAATATAGCTGGGAAGTGTTTCAATTGGATGTGAAGAGTGCTTTCCTACATGGGGAGCTTAAGGAAAATGTCTATGTTCTGCAACCAGAAGGTTTTGTGAAGAAAGGACAAGAGGAGAAAGTTTATCGGCTCAAGAAGGCATTATATGGTCTCAAACAGGCACCCCGTACCTGGTACAATAAGATTGAAGCTTACTTCACCCAGGAACAATTTGAAAAATGCTCTAGTGAACACACATTGTTCACTAAGTCACAAGGCAACAAAATCGATGAGTAGATAAGCACATTCTGTTGTTAGTATACATTTAAACTTAAATGGATAAATAATTCGATGAATGTTTTATTTTGGTGGTGTTAATGTAACAACAATTGTGGTTGCAACAACACCTGAAGAGGCTCTAATGAAAAAATTTGAAAATGTTAGAGATCTAATATAAAATCATTTGTCATCATCTAAGTACTGGGTTGACAGCCCAACATAATGTTATTGCAGTTTTATTTTATCATAAATGTAAAAGTTCTATTTGTGTTTTCAACTAATGTCTTGATTTTGCTAGGGATGCTTCACTGAGAGATCTGAAAGCTAGTTCTGGTGATATTGTGCGGATTGGGAACAATAATGAAATGATAAATTTTGTGGTTAACCGAGACAAAGAGATTGAAACTAACAACCATCAGAATAAAAAAGATAATTTTAGTAGTGATGCACCACATTTTCAGAGTGGAGTTCTTCGTACCAACTGCATTTACTGCTTGGACCGTACAAATGTTGCCAAGTATGCATGTGGTCTTCAAGCTTTAGGATGCCAGCTCCATGCAATGGGTTTTACTGATGTGCCAAACGTGGATCCTGATAGTAGTATCACTGCAGCTATAATGGATATGTATCAAAGCATGGGGGATGCTCTTGCTCAGTAGTATGGTGGTTCAGCAACTCACAATATTGTATGACATATTTTATGAGAATCTCTCTGACAAATATCTAATCTCCATCTTCTTATGCTATAGTACATGTGTATATATTTTGGTGAATGACAGGTGTTTCCGGAGAGGCAGGGAAAGTGGAGAGAAATAACACGATCAACAGAGTTTTTGAAGTCCATAAAACGATATTATAGCAATGCTTTCACATATAATAAAAAACAAGATGCAATAAACTTGTATTATTCCTCTGTCCGTTGGTTAATCTAGTGTTCAATAAATAGTTAACATTTTAAATATTTAATATATTTTTCTTTTTCCAGATTTTAAGGTTACTTCCAACCACATGAAGGGAAACATGTTTTGTTAGAGGATTAAATGTGTATGAAAGAAAGAAAAAGAATGGAGGGAAGGATAAAGAATAATAAAGGCGGGAAATAGTAGAACAGTAGGATATCAGTTAGTTGATGGAGGGAAAGGGGGAGAGTATAAATAGAAGTTAGCTATAAGGAGAGGAATGGCTATTCTGTATCTTTGGGTTGCACTTGAGCATTGTCCAGTGGAGGAAGGTTTAGGCTTCCTTGAGAGAGTACATTGTAGAAAGAATTCTTTGATTCTTTCAATAATACAAGTATTATTCATTATTTTCTGTTACTTCTTGGGAGTGATTGAGACTTGATCGACATCTTGATTAAAGAAGTCTATCAAGACTACTCCGACTTTTTGGATCTCAAATGTCATGAGAGAGAGAGCGATGGAGGGCAAGGTGAACTGTAGGAAGGAAGAATCGATGCCATGGAAAAAACGATGGAAGAGTTTCATGCAGAGATGCGAGGGATGACTTAAGATTTGGGTCTCGTTCTTGGGAGAAGAGGAGGGAACTAGGGGAGGAGTTTCGAGGGCAGTCGCGACTCGGTCAATAGAGGTCGAGAGAGGCGCGTGGAAGGATCTGATGACGAACCGGAGGAGGAGTGCAGAGACGTTCAGAGAAGCTGAATGAAAAGAGTGGAATTACCCACTTTTGAAGGCAACAACCCCATGGGTTGGATTGCTAGGGTGAAGAAGTTCTTTGAATAGTAGAATGTGACAGAGAAGGAGAAGATGAAGTTAGTTTACATATGCATGGAAGGAGGAGCGAGTTACTGGTTCTGATGTTGGCGGAAGAAAATCAAGAACCCAACCTGGGAGGCGCTAATGGATGCGATGGTAAGGATGTTTGGCGGGAAGCATAGGGGAACTATTTTCGAAAAACTAGCGATGGTGCGATAGAAGGGGACTGTGGAGGAATACGTGCAAGAGTTCGAAATTCTTGTGGCTCAGGCGACAGGAGTAGCTGCTTCGTTACTTCTTCGCAAGATTACAAGAAGGGTTGAGGAATCTCATCAAGCCCTATGATCCGTGCGATATCTTAACGACGATAGAGAGGGCTCGCGACTTGGATAAGGCTGGGTTTTTTCCATGGGTGAGTAGTGGCGAAACGACACAAAAAGGGGGACAAGTGTGGGGATAGTACCTGGCCAACACTGGCATCGTCACGAGGGCAAAGACTTACTGCGGGGTTTCGGACGACCATGAGGGCGTGGGAGGAGGAAACAACCCGAAGAGGAAAGGAATATCAAATGTCGCGAGCTCCAGAGTAAGTAGTAATGCAGGAGATGGGGTGCAGAGTCGAGGGTTGCACACATTACCCCACCAAGAATACATCAAGAGGAGGGAGGAATGATGTTGTTTTCATTGTGGGGGGCCCTATGGCCCTGGACACAGATGCACTGAGAGGAGTTTAAAGGTGATGATTTTGGGGGCAGAAGGCAAGGAAGGAGAGGTCGAGGAAAAAGAGGAAGTAGAACATAGATGTATGGAAATTTCAGTGTTTTCCATTGGGGGATTGACTCAATCCAACACCATGAAAATGCAAGGTTGGATTTGAGGGAGGAGAATATTGGTGTTGATCGATAGCTTGGCAAGCCATAACTTCATCTTGACCAAATTGGTCAAGGAGCTAGGTCTGGAGAAGGAGGAAACTCCACCATATTGGGTGTGTTTGGGTGATAGTCAAAGGAAGGAGACTCATGGGTGTTGTGTGGGAGTTACATTGACCCTGGAAGGGGCTGAGATCAAGGAGAATTTTTATTTCTTTGAACTGGGGAATGGACATTATTTTGGGAGTAGCTTGGCTGACAACCTTAGGAGAAATTAAGGTGGATTGGAAGGAAATGTCTATAAAGTATGGGCTAACAAACAAAGATGTAGTGATCAGGGGATATCATACACTGACGAGAAGAATGGTTACTCCTGAGGCTTTTGAAGGAGACGGAGGTTGAGACTATGGCCTTGGTGTGGAGTCTTAGCCAGGCGGAAGTGGCAATAGCAGACCGAGGGGAAGAAGGGTTGACTACTAGGTAGGAGGATAGTTTGGAACATGGGAGAGTTTGAAGGGGTATTTCAGGAGCCTCTTGGGTTTCCTCCTGTTAGGAGAGTAGACCATCAAATACCCATAAAGGAGGGTGCAGTGCCTATCAATGTAAGGCCTTATCATTACCAACATTTAGTGAAGATTGAAATCAATAAACAAGTGGAAGAGATGATAAGTCTGGGTATCATATGACCTAGTACCAACCCCTATTCGAGCCTCGTGATCTTGGTAAAGAAGAAAGATGGGAGTTGACGATTTTGTGTGGACTACAGGGCATTAAACCGGGTCAAAATTCCTAACAAATACGCTATCTCGGTGATTAAAGAAATACTAGATGAGTTACAGGAGGCAACTTTTTTCTCCAAAGTGGATCTCAAGTCTGGGTACCACCAAAACCCTATATCCCAATCCATCTATTCCCAAGAAGAAGACCAAAACAAAATGTATAACTTAAATAAACTTACCTCTTCAACAAGACGAACTCCAACCTTCAGATATACAACTTTCTTTGAACCTTCAGATGTGATTTCGTGTTTGCCCCCAACTACATACATAACACACTTGCTTAAAATCTCATTTCTAAGAGATGACGAAGTTAGGTTCAACCAAGTAATAAACAATGCACACACTTAACATACTTAATCTTATTTGAGAAATGAAACAATCAACGTGACACACAATAATCAGGGAAGGTGGCATCACACGTGGCTCACCGTTTGCCACCTCACAGAAAACTTAACGCCATTGAATTTTAAGGACTATAAATACGAGTTTTCAAAATTAAGAGGACGAAAATGAACAAACTTTTCAAAGAGGAACGAAACCCAAAATCAGTGATAGTTTAGGAACTAAAAGAATATTTAACCTATTATTATATTACATATATGACAAAGACAGCTGCGTTGTCCACAACAAAGGAAAGAGAAAAAACTGTTAACACCGTTTTTACGTATTTAACAAAACAGACTTGATTAAGGCAAATTTTATCAGGTTTGGACGAAATTAAAATCTTTTAACTAAGTTTGAGCTAAATTGAAACTTTTTTAAAAAAAGTTGGACCAACCTGACGCCCTGCACTCAAACTAGAAATAAAGAAAATAATTAAACCTTTTATAAAACAAATTAGTCTAGCCACAAAATTTTCTTTTTTTTTTAATAATTGTTTTATTTTACATACAAAAATAATAAGGTAGTGAAATTATTATATAATGAAATATAATGAAAATTAAGTTATATTGATATAATAGTTATTATTAAAATAATTAATTAATAAATTTAAGTCACATGATAATAATTTCAAATTGAAAGGAAAAGTTTTATAAAACAGACTAGTTTACGGGTTTTGTATTTTTAATAATTATTTTCATTTTATATATAAAAATAACAAAATGGAAATTATTATGTAACAAGATATAATGAAAATTAAATTATATTGTTGTAATTATTATTTAAAGATTTAATATTAACTTTCTTTGTTCTACTTCGATCATATTTCCTTGTTTAAACTAATTCATCATCCTCCTTAGAATGTTCTCTTTCATAAAGCATATTAGTTCATTTAACGGTTATTTTCAAACCTCCACAAAAAGAGCTTCCTTAAACTTAAAAAAAGTATGCTCCACCTCAAAAGCATAATGAGGTGAATATAAATGTTGTAAACCTTGCAATCTAATAATAACTAGAGTGACATCATCTAAAAAAGACATGACACTCCACCACCAACAAAAACATATAAATTCTTAACAATAGAAAATTCATGCACAACACAAACATTATCATGATTTGACTCATGTTGTGACTAAGCAACAAATGATTAGTGCACCATAACAAAATGAACCATAGGCTTCAACACAAATTCACTATAGGGTCCACCACTTGCTCCACCATAGGCTCTACCACGAGCGTCACAACAGGCTGCACAACAACCTTCACAGGCTTTAAAGTTGAACCTCCAGAGCACTTATTCCTATCTTAGACACCAACCACCTTAAGGTAATAAATTTATTGTATTTTTGCACTAATTGTTTTCTCCCTACCATAAATTACATTTGCATCTTTTGTCATCATCTAAAATTATATAGGTAATGACTAATCATTTTACATTTTGAACAAAAATAAGAGAATTTCTCATACTCTACATCACAAAAAACTCAAATCCTAGTCTTTCCTCCAAAACTTCATAAGGAAAACCGGATAATAAATCAACGTCAACTAAGACACGTGCAAAGAAACATCAAGATTTATTCATAGTGTAATCATCTAAAGATAAGGGTGTGTCAATGCCACACACAATTGAAAAAAAATGCCTTTAATTATCAAAATTCCAAAAGAAGGCCATGTATGCGCACCCAACATTGGATTTTCGTGAGCTTTATATAAGTTAGAACAAAATTTTTAGACCAAGCAAAATCATGAACTGATCCAAGAGAAAAATTTCAACTCTAACCAACAAGTTCATAGAATCCTTTGATAAGAGAAATTGTTGCCCATTGACCCAAATGTTTCCAGACTACATCAAGCCTCCTACAAAAAATCTAAATGTGTGATATGTTTATCCCTTTTGTTAACAAAATACGTCAATGCAAATGATTTTTGCAATTCTCTAGACCAGCAAGATAAACCTCTATTAAATTGTTAGAACCAATAAATCTCAACCAAGAAGGGAGGTGAATTGGTTTAGAATATGATTTTTTCCTTCTTGAAAAAAAATGCAATGTATGTGATTGGTTTAAATGAACTTTCTTAATCAATCAAAGATATAAAAGCATGTAAAGAAAGAAATACAAGATTCACATAAGATTTTATATTGGTTCAACTCTAATGAGTTTACATTCAATCTTCTTCCAAACAACCTAAGTTGGAAGGGGTATGACTGTGAGAATGTAAAGATTACAGAATTATAAGATCACCTATGCAATCTTAACCTCTAACAATCAAGAACAACTCTTTATGATGATGCTACACACAATCACTCTAAAACCTTGTCTACTCAACAAGTATAACAGTAGTAAACAAGTTTACAATAAAATTAAAGAAATGAAAACACCTTAAGTGTAGATTTTATATACAAGACAGAATCACCCTTTAGTTGCACCCGACCATACTTGAAAACTTGTTGTCTTAATCTTCACGAATTTAGGTTCTTTGTTCTCCAAGAATGCTTAGTGATTTTTCTTTCTTCGCATATTAATTTTGTGAAGGTACTTTTCCTTTTAGAATCAAGACAAGACCAATTTATATGCATAAACATAATACTGTATTTTCAATCAATTAGGCATTTAAAATAATTTATTAAAATAGAGAGTAAGCCTCTCATGACATTCATTTTAACAAATTCAATAATCAGTTAAAGTCTAATATTTCTAACATCTTCAAGACAGTTGAGACATCATAAACAATCAATTAAACACTTTTGGAATATCATCAGAAACAAATTATTAATCAATTTTCTCCCCTTTCAACAATCTCCCCCTTTTTCTATAATGGTAAACCTATGTTCATGCATGTAAAGCTTTCTCCCCTTTTGGCACTAGGAAAAAATATTGAATAGAAACATAGATTACAAAGTACAAAGCACATATAGAAGTTATAGCAAGGTTTAAGTAGTTATAACCATATAACAAGGTAATAAGTTCAAACAAATAGCAACTTTGATGCGAAATTTAAGTATGTTTTTAATTTCTGTACTTTGATGCAAAATTTGAATTCATTTTTGTCCGAAACTCTAATACATTTTAGTCTCCAAACTTAAAATTAATTAATATAGTCATTTTAACCAAATTATGTTATTTTTTAACTTGTTTAATGCCAACAATTGAAATGTTTACATTGTTTAACACATTTCGGCTTTAATATCAATTGAAAAATGTGTTTAACACATCAAAAAATTTAATTTAGTTAGGTTAAAATGACTATATCCATTCTTTTTTAAAGGTGAGGGACCAAATGTATAAATTTCAGACAAAGACAAATATTGATTTCACGTTAAAGTTTAGACACCAAAAATATATTTAACTCTTTTTAAAACATTAAAATTATTTATATTAATATGTTATTTGAAGTATACTTTAAAACTTTTTTTTTATTTTAAAGACTTTTTTAAAAGTAATTTTATTTCATTTTTTTAAAAAAACTATGCAAGTTTCTATTATAATTCTTGATATAATAAAATTTGGAGATTTATGAGAATTGTTATACATACACACAATTTCTTTGACAACTAACAATTTTACCCAAAATTATTTGTGTATCGTATTATAAGTATGGTAAATAAATACGCTGTGATTAGTGTGTAATTTGTTTTTATAATTAATCTATTTTTACAGGAGATTATTAATGTCATCAAGATTACACAAACTGAATATTTAAAATTAGATTTTCAAAACTAAATTCTCTCTTACAATAAAGATTTTCCTCTTCACTCAAATTACCATCTCTATGTAATTAATGGTGTAACCGATTCACAAATAATAATCAATAATAATCAATGATAAGGTAGAGTACTGAATATTTAGGAATTAGATTTTAAAGATTAAATTATCTTTATAACAACAAAGATTTCCCATATCATTAAATACATATTTACAACTAAAAAAATTTAATGTAAAGATTTCCTCTCTAATTCTTAGCTTATCACTATATTTTTTATAATTAATATATTTTTACCGTAGATAATTAATGTCATTAAGATTACCAAACTGAACATTTAAAATTAGATTTCCAAAACGAAATTCTCTCTTATAGTAAAGATTTTCCTCTTCACTCAATTTACCATCTCTATGTAATTAATGATGTAACCGATTCACAAATAATAATCAATGATAAGGTAGAGTACTAGGAATTAGATTTTAAAGATTAAATTATCTTTATAACAACAAAGATTTCCCATATCATTAAATACATATTTACAAGTAAAAAAATTTAATGTAAATTTAGAAATAATAATTAATGATATGAAGATTAGGTAAACTGAATATTTAGAATTAAACTTTCAAACTTTAATTATCTTTAGTAATATATTTCCATATTGAACACTTACCTTAATTAAATTATCATCTTTCTAAATAGTGATACGATAAATTTACAATTTACTCATCTCAAAATTTTCTTCCACGATCACTGAGAGCTTTTCTTTACATTCAACATTATATTTCTTTTGTTAACTTCTTAATCACATATCCGGTTTGGTTTGAAACATGCCTAAACTTCATATACGCACAGTGGTAGTAAGAAGAAGAATGGTAGTAAGAAGAAGAAGTCACCAGCACAGATTTCTCCGTTGGCAATACCATGAGCAAGAGATCAGAGGTCACTCCAACTCTCCTTCCTACGTAATAGCTTCACCATATAAAGTTCCAGAAACAACAAATCATTCAAGAAGTTCTTCAATGTCCATACAAAATGCACCAGTTGCAGGAAAAATGCATAATATTTCCCGTGAGGCTTTTGTTCAAGATAATGTAATATGTCATTCTCTTTACTTTTTGCTACTTAAAAACCTACTTTCTTTCTCATATGTTATTTTATTTTCTTGGATAGAAGGTTCCTTCATTGATTGACCCTTACAGTGATAGAATTAGAAGGAGAAGACGCCATAAATTACTCTATAGGTAGTACCAGCATGCACAACATGCGCAAGAGATCATTGGTCAATCCAAATTTTATCCTTCAATAATTGCTCCATCCTACAGAGTTCCAATATATCCTTCAAGTCGTTCATCAGTGTCCATACAAAATGTACGATATGCAGGCAACATGCAAATCTTTCTCCCGAGGCTTTTTCTCAAGATGATATAATATGTCGTTCTCTTTAGTTTTTGCTACTTAAAAACCTACATTCTTTCCCATATATTATTTTCCTTTTGTTACGCAAGAAGTTCCTTCATTGATTGACCCTCACAGTGATATGCGGTTGGACATTGACCACATGTCATATGAGGTAAGTGTATTATGCATTTTCCTGTGAATGCTAAAACCTTGGTGAATATGAAAAACTTGAATTTGCTAAGTCTTGGGAATTGAACAACAGGAGCTTCTTGAGTTAGGTGAATGGATTGGAAACGTAGACAAGGGTTTGCTAGAAGACATTATTGTAAGACAAATGAGGACAAAAACTTATTTATTACCTAATGACTCAGAGGGGACAATTTCTAAGGAACGCGAATTTGATATTTGCATAATATGTGAGGATACTAGTTTAGTTGTCTTTTTTATGTACTAGATTCGGGTTATTCATTCTTAATGTATTGTAAATATATTTTACTCTTTCTCTTATTAATTGGAATGTTTATGCATGATTTTACAGGATGAATATAAGAACAAAGAAAAATTGGAATTATTTAATGCAAATATGAATACCATGGAAATTGTATAAAGAAATGGCTATATGAGAAAAATGTTTCTCCCATGTTCAAAGTATTAACAACTATTGTATAGAAGAAAAATTAGAAAACATAAATTATTATTCAAGTCAATTCATAATTCATATGTTGTTATGTATGAAGTAGTACATATTGCTTATATAGTGTCTATATATGAGATAGTCTTAATTTAATAAATAGAATTATAATCTAAATTAGTTTATATGAAACAAGAAGTCATTTGTTCAACATTTTCGTTAAGTTACTTTCTTAAATTTTAAAAGTTTTATAAAGTATATTTTGTCGAAAAAGATATTTTGAAATTAGAATTATAATCTTTCTGAAATTGTAAATGTTTACATTTAGACGTAAATAATAACTTTAGAGGTTATTCTCTGTGGAAAAATATGACACGTAAGTAATAAACAGACTATGCAAGGGTTATTTATTTATTTTTAATAATTATTTTTAATTTATAAAAATAATAAAATAGTAAAATTATTATGTGATGACATTAATGAAAATTATGTTATATTATTGTAACTTTTATTATTAAAACAATTAAGTAGTAAATGTAAGAGATATCACAGTAATTTATGTTTTAAATATAATAAATTAAATTAATATCACAACATTAAAATATAATTATAATATAGTGTTTTTAATATATTTTACGAAATAATTAGTTTAAAAAATTATATGAAAAAAATAATTTTTATTTACATGAAAAAATAATAGCTTTTATTTATATGAAAAAGTAATAAAATACTGAAATTATTATTTAATGAAATATAACAAAAAGGTTATGGTAGTATAGGATAAGGTGATTGACTCTTCATTAAAATTAGGATATATTGTTGTAAATGTTAATATATAATAATGAATTTAATATTAAAATATTGTATTGTTGATTGATTTTACAAAATAATTAGTTAAAAAATGATATTTTAGAAAATTATATGGTTATGGAAAATTATTTTGGAATTTTATATTAGTATTTCGAATTTGTAGATTATCTGAGCTTTCTGTCTTTTACTTGATATTTCAGCTTTTTTTTTTCTCCGGCTACTTAGTTGTCTAGTTAATCTATCTATGCTCTTAGATTATATTAGATTTTCTGTTTTCTCAGTATTTTTATATTTTAGGTTCTGTTTTGTTTTTTCGTTAGGAACATTTATGAATTCCTATGAATTCCGTTATTCTCTCCCTTCCTCACCAGAACCCTATATATACATAGGGTTCATCTTTCTTTTAATTTGTACATTTAACATAATACAATAATACTATCTTACGAATTAAAAGTTTGTGTTACCTCTCGACGGTTTTCTCTATCCTTAATCGCCTTCTTCTTTTTGGATATGTTTTTCTTCACCTACCTTCAAGCATGGTTCTGCTGCTGCCACGAAGACGCTCTGCCCTTTCTTTCACTCTCAGAGAAGCCAACCGTGTTTAGAAGTTCGAGGCTTTAGATTCGAGAACCTCCAATGGTGCTTTTGCTTCTAGTGACGGGGTCACTTTCTTTTGGCCTTTATTGTTACCAGTGGGCCTTCGCTATTTTAATATGATACTAGAGCAGGTCCTGTGCCTGTTCTGTCCCTACTTCCGTTGTGCTTGATCTTGCTGGGTTCTTGGTGTTTCTTTTCGTTTTTTTGACCATCATGGAGAAGGCTGATCAACTCAATAACCCTTCCAGCCCCTTCTATCTTCATCCTAGAGAAAACCCAGGTATATTCCTCATTTCACAAGTTTTAAATGAATCAAATTATACTTCTTGGAGCAGAAGTATGATAAGGGCTCTCCTTTCCAAGAACAATATGAAATTCATTGATGGAGCGATCAAGAAACCTCGTAAAGATGATCCACTTTTTGATTCCTGGGAAAGGAACAACATGATGGTGTTATCCTGGATAATCAAGACTCTTTCATCCCAAATAGTAGAGAGTGTTGTGTATGTGCAAAATGCCCAAGAACTTTGGGAAGAGTTGAAAGAGAGATTTTCTAAAGGTGATCACTAAGTTTTCAAATTTACTTCAGGAAATACACTCCATTAGACAAGGAGAAAGACGTGTGAGTCAATATTTCACAGATTTGAAGATTTTATGGGAAGAATTGGAATTTCTTAGACCCATTCCGCATTGTAGCTGCAAAATTCCTTACAGTTGTGATCTGTCTAAGGCTTCTCACAAGTACAGAGATATGGAACGTGTCATTTGTTTCTTGAAAGGACTAAATGAATGCTATCGCAATGTTAGGATGCAAATATTGTTAATGGAGCCTCTACCAATATCAATCGTGTCTTTTCTCTTATTATGCAACAAGAAAGACAAGGAAAACATGAGTCAGGCCCTACTAATCACAATGAAATCAAGGTTTTAGCCAGTACTGCTGAAAGACAAAATCAATGGAAGGCTCTTGAACATGGTTTTGGACCTTGTAGCCAAGGGATCTCAGTTTTGGAAAGCAATGTTCTTATTGCCATAAAATGAATCACACGGTTGATGAATGCTACTCTAAGCATGGTTTTCCACCATGGTATAAGAAGAATGAAAATAATAGCCAGGAAAAAGTGGGACAGAATGATTGGGGGTCTGCTAATGTCTACATTGCATCTGCTGAAACACAGATAAACCAATAAACCAACATGAATTCTGTTCATGACTGTTTACCCCAGAACAGATGAAGAAGATTTTGCAAATAATAGAAAAAGATGACAATCCTACTCATAACATTAGCTAGATACATAAAGACACTGTTGAGAACAGACAGGGTATGTCTTCTTGGATTATAGATATTGGGGCCACTGGTCATGTGACCCATGACAAAAGTCAATTCATTTCCTTTTATAAAATCAAGCCTATATCTTTTAAACTACCAAATAATTCCATTGTCATAGCCCACTATGTAGGAACTGTACATTTTTTCAAACATTTCACTATTTTTAAAGTTTTGTATATTCCTGATTTTTCTTTTAATCTCATATCTGTTCAAAGTTTGACTAAAGATATAAACTGCACTCTAACTTTTTCCTCTAAGATGTGTCAAATTCAGGACAACTCGACATTGAAGACGATTGGATGTGCTAATGTCTATAAGGGACTTTACTACTTGCAAGCTTTTGAAAGGAATCTCACACCCAGCTTTACCTTTTCTTATGAGCATGTAAATGTAAATTTGTGGCATTATAGGTTAGGCCATCCTGGACACAAGACTGTTGATAGAATATACAAGATTTTTCTCTATGTTCAAACTAATTCCAATGATACTTGTGATATTTGTCATTATGCCAAACAACATAGATTGTCTTTTCCTAAAAGTAATTTTGTATCCGTTAATTGCTTTGATATTTGTAGATGATTGTAGTAGACAGACTTGGGCTTTTCTTATGCATAATAAGGGTCAGACTAGAGAGTTACTGCAAAACTTCATTATAAAAATTAAGACTCAATTTGATAAAAATATTAAGGTCATTAGAACTGATAATGGGCCAGAATTTAATTGCTCCAACATATTTAATTCTTATGGAATTGAGCATCAAAGAAGCTGAGTTAAAACCCCACAACAAAATTCTGTTGTGGAACGCAAGCATCAACATATTCTTAATGTTACCCGTAGCTTGCTTTTTCAATCTAATATTCCACATGCTTACTGGTCTTATGCTTTATCTCATGCTATATATCTAATAAATAGACTCCCTTCTCCTATTATTAAAGATAGAACTCCTTATAACCCTCTCACTCATCTTAACCTGAAAGTCTTTGGCTGCTTGTGTTTTGCTTCTACTTTGGAAAATAATAGGAATAAGCTTGACTCTAGAGCTAGAAAAGGAATTTTTCTAGGCTACAAAAATGGTGTAAAGGGCTACATCGTCCTTGATATACTAGGGAAATTTTTATTAGTAGAAATGTAGTCTTTTATGAAGATATTTTTCCATACAGAAAACAGCAAAGTAATAGGGCTGATTGTAATGAAAGTGAAGATAATATGCATTTTCTTGATGATCTATCCTGCAGCTATGAAAAGAATTTGGTCGAGGATGGAAGAAATGATCAAATCCCTGTTGAGAACATCAATGACAATACTGGTGGTGTTGATCTCATAGATGAAGAAGACTTGCCAAATAAAAGAAAAGGTCAAACAGAACTAAAAAAGCCCCTGGATACTCGAAAGGCTACATACATCAAGCTGGTAAGTCCTTATTTACTACCCTATGCATCAAAAACGGTTTGAGAACCCCTTATCCTATCACTAGTGTCCTATCATGTCAATCTTTATCTGCTAAGCATCTAAAATACACTCTAGCCATAACCACTAGCAAAGAACCCAGTTCCTATGATAAAGCTAGAAACAACCCTGAATAGACAGATGCCATGCAGAAGGAGATCAAGGCTCTACAGAATAATGGTACTTGGTTCCTGACTCAACTTCCTCCTGGAAAGAATCCATTGGGTGTAAATGGGTCTACAAGGTCAAGCATAAGGCTGATGGGACTGTGGAAGGGTATAACGCAAGATTGGTTGCCAAAGGCTACACCCAACAAGAGGGAATAGATTTTTTGGATACTTTTTCTCCTGTTGCTAAACTTACTACTATCAGATTACTTCTAGCCCTTGCTGCTTCAAGGAATTGGTTTTTGCATCAACTTGATGCAGATAATGCTTTCTTGCATGGTGACCTCAATGAGGATGTTTACATGGATCCTCCCCCTGGTTTGAACACTCACACTAAAGGACAAGTTTGCAAATTAAATAAATCCCTCTATGGTTTAAAACAGGCCAACAGACAGTGGTTTGATAAGTTGTCTACTTTTCTTATTTCTGCTGGTTATGTACAATCTAATGCTGACCATTCTCTTTTTTATCAAGAGAGCTTCAACAGACTTCACAACATTACTTGTATATGTAGATGACATTGTTTTAACAGGGAACTCTATGGATGAGATTAGTCACATAAAGACTCTTCTACATCATCAGCTTCAAATAAAAGACTTGGGAGAACTCAAATACTTTCTAGGATTTGAGGTTGCTAGGTCTAGGAAAGGCATACACCTTTGTCAAAGAAAGTATGCTCTGGATATCCTTGAGGAAACTGGAATGATGGGAAGCAAACCATGCTCTACACCGTTTCTAAGCAATACTAGTTCCCTATACAAGGCTGAGAACTATCTTGATAATCCCAGTGTCTATCGTAAATTGATAGGGAAGCTCTTTTACCTTACTAATACTAGACCTGATTTATGTTTTACTGTTAATCTTTTAAGCCAATTTATGCAAAAGCCTACTAACTATTATTATCAGGCTTTGCAGCACATCCTTAGATATGTGAAATCTAGCCCCTCAGAATGACTTTTTTTTGCTGCCAATTCTGATGTTCAGATCAAAGGCTTCAGCGATTCAGATTGGGCCACCTGCCCTAACACGAGGAGATCTACCACTAGGTACTGCATATTTCTAGGCTCCTCTCTTGTGTCATGGAGATCGAAGAAGTAAAGCACCGTCTCCAGGTCCTCTACAGAAGCCGAGTATCGTGCCCTTGCTGCCATTGTTTGTGAAATACAGTGGCTTCATTATCTACTTCAAGATCTTCAAGTTCAACCTACTACTACTGTTGTCCTCTATTGTGACAACAACTCCGCCAGGCACATTGCTCACAACTAGAGTTTCCATGAGTGAACCACATACATTGAGCTGGATTGTCATGTGGTGATGGAGAAGATTCAAGCTAAACTTTTACGTCTTCTTCCCATTTGTTCCGAAGAACAACTCGTTGATGTTTTCACCAAGTTTCCTCACCATAGTCATTTTAGATCCATCATTCCCAAGCTCGGATTGATGAACATTAACCATCCAGCTTGAGGGGTGGCTATTAGATTTTCTGTTTTCTAGGTATTTTTGTATTTTAGGTTCTGTTTTGTTTTTCCGTTAGGGACATTTATGGATCCTGTTATTCTCTCCCTTCCTCACCAGAACCCTATATATACATAGGGTTCTTCTTTCTTTTAACTTGTACATTTAACATAATATAGTAATACTATCTTACGAATTAAAAGCTTGACTTACCTCTCAACGATTCTCTCTCTCTTTAATCGGTTTGTCTTCCTTCTTCTTCTTGGATGCGCTTTTCTTCTCCTACCTTCAAGCGTGGTTTTACTACTGCCATGAAGATGCTTTGCCCTTTCTTTTGCCTCTAACGACGTGGACCACTTTCTTTTGGGCCGTTATTGTTACCAGTGGACCTTCGCTCTTTTAATAGACTATGCTATTGTGTTGTCTTTGCTACTTGACAATAATATCGAAATCTTCACTCTATCTTGTTGAGTTTTTCATTCTACTCACTTTATGTTATTACCACTTAGGATAGTGATAATAATAAATTAACATAATATTTCATTAAAATTATTAGCTTAAGCAAACAATTATTTAAGAATAATTTTTTTTAAATTATATTGATTGAAATATATAGATAAGTATACACGTAAAAGTATGATCTTGTTTTAATTGCTATTCAATCTATTGATTTGATATGTACATAAAAAAATAAAGGAAAAGCTTTATATAAAACAAACTAGTCTACACACAAGTTTTCTATTTTTTAATAATTATTTTCATTTTATATGTAAAAATAACAAAACGGTGAAATTATTATGTAATGAGATATAATGAAAATTAAATTATATTGTTGTAATTATTATTATTAAAGTAATCAAGTAGTAAATATAAACTCATTACGAGTAAATAAACTCTATTTTCGTTTTCATTGTTTTAGTGAAATGAAAAGTAACAATGGAGGAATTGGTTGCACGCGAATGATCATTGGTTCGGGAAAGTTGCAAAACTGTGGATCCTCTTCTCAGTTACCATCTAAATTGTGTGGTTGTGGGGAAACATTGTTGCTTTTGAAGGCAACTACTTTGAAGAAAAAAGGAAGATTATTTTATAGATGTAGAAATTGGGCAGTAAGTGACTAAATCCTTTAGTTCATGTGCTAAATTTTTTATTAATGGTGTGTAATTTTGATTGCAGAGTAATTCAAGTTGTAACTACTTTGAATGGGTTGATGAAGGAGTTTCTTAACCAAGAGAGGAGGTGAATATGTTTAGAATATGATTTTTGCCTTCTTGAAAAAAATGCAATGTATGTGATTGTTTTAAATGAACTTTCTTAATCAATCAAAGATGTAAAAACAAGTAAAGAAAGAAAGACAAGATTCACATAAGAGTTTATATTGGTTCAACTCTAATGAGTTTACATTCAATCTTCTTCCAAACAACCTAAGTTGGAAGGGATTTGACTATGAGAATGTAAAGATTTGATAATTATAAGATCACATATGCAATCTTAACCTCTAACAATTAAGAACAACTCTTTATGGTGATGCTACACACAATCACTCTAAAACCTTGTCTACACAACAAGTATAACAGTAGTAAACAAGTTTACAATAAAAGTAAAGAAATGAAAACACCTTAAGTGTAGATTTTATACAAGAACTCAGAATCACCCTTTAGTTGCATCCAAACATACTTGAAAACTTGTTGTCTTGATCTCCACGAATTTAGGTTCTTTGTTCTCTAAGAATGCTTGATGCTTTTTCTTTCTTCGCATATTAATGTTGTGAATGGTACTTCTCCTTTTAGAATCAAAACAAGACCAATATATATACATAAACATAATATTGGTATTTTCAATCAATTAGGTATTTAACATAATTGTTTAAAATAGAGAGCAAGCATCACATGCATTTTAACAGATTCAATAATCAGTTAAAGCCTAGTATTTCTAACATCTTCAAGACAGTTGAGACATCATAAAAAATCAATTAAAAACTTTTGGAATATCATCATAAACAAATTATTAATCAATTTTCTCCCCTTTCAACAATCACCCCCTTTTTTTATAATGGTAAACCTATATTCATGCATGTAAAGCGTTCTCCCCCTTTTAGCACTAGGAAAAAATATTGAATAGAAACATAGACTACAAAGTACAAAGCAAATATAGAAGTTATAGCAAGGTTTAAGTAGTTAACCATATAACAAGGTAATAAGTTCAACCAGATAACAACTTTGATGCGAAAGTTAAGTATGTTTTTAATTTCTGAACTTTGATGCAAAATTTTAATTCGTTTTTGTCCGAAACTCTAATACATTTTAGTCTCCAAAATTAAAATTAATTAATATAGTCATTTTAACCAAATTATGTTATTTTTTAACATGTTTCATGCTACCAATTGAATTGTTTACATCGTTTAACACATTTCGACTTTAATGTCAATTGAAAAATGTGTTTAACACGTCAAAAAATTTAATTTAGTTAAATTAAAATGACTATATCCATTCTTTTTTAAAGGTGAGGAACCAGATGTATAAAGTTTCAGACAAAGACAAATATCGATTTCACGTTAAAGTTTAGACATCAAAAATATATTTAACTCTTTTTAAAAGCATAAAATTATTTATATTAATATGTTATTTGAAGTATACTTTAAAACCATTTATTTTATTTTAAAGACTTTTTTAAAAGTAAATTTATTTCATATTTTAAAAAAACTATGCAAGTTTCTATTATATTTGTTGATATAATAAAATTTGGAGATTTATGAGAATTATTATGACAACTAACCATTCTACCCAAAATTATTTGTGTATCGTATTATAAGTATGGTAAATAGATACGCCGTGATTAGTGTGTAATTTGTTTTTATAATTAATCTATTTTTACAGGAGATTATTAATGTCATCAAGATTACACAAACTGAATATTTAAAATTAGATTTTCAAAACTAAATTCTCTCTTACAGTAAAGATTTTCCTCTTCACTCAAATTACCATTTCTATGTAATTAATGGTGTAACCGATTCACAAATAATAATCAATAATAATCAATGATAAGTTAGAGTACTGAATATTTAGGAATTAGATTTTAAAGATTAAATTATCTTTATAACAACAAAGGTTTCCCATATCATTAAATACATATTTACAAGTAAAAAAATTTCCTCTCTAATTCTTGGCTTATCATTATATTTTTTTTATAATTAATCTATTTTTACCGTAGATAATTAATGTCATTAAAATTACACAAACTGAACATTTAAAATTAGATTTCCAAAACTAAATTCTCTCTTATAGTAAAGATTTTCCTCTTCACTCAATTTACCATCTCTATGTAATTAATGATGTAACCGATTCACAAACAATAATCAATGATAAGGTAGAGTACTGGATATTTAGGAATTAGATTTGAAAGATTAAATTATCTTTATAACAACTAAGATTTCCCATATCATTAAATACATATTTACAAGTAAAAAATTTTAATGTAAATTTAGAAATAATAATTAATGATATCAAGGTAAACTGAATATTTAGAATTAAATTTTCAAACTTAAATTATCTTTAGTAATATATTTCCATCTTGAACACTTACCTTAATTAAATTATCATCTTTACAAATAGTGATACGATAAATTTACAATTTACTCATCTCAAAATTTTCTTCCACAATCACCAAGAGCTTTTCTTGGCATTCAACATTATCTTTCTTTTGTTAACTTCTTAATCACATATCCAGTTTGGTTTGAAACATGTCTGAACTTCATATACGCACAGTAGTAGTAAGAAGAAGAATGGTAGTAAGAAGAAGAAGTCACCAACACAGATTTCTCCGTCAACAATATCATGAGCCAGAGATCAGAAGTCACTCCAACTTTCCTTCCTACATAACAACTTCACCATATAGAGTTCCAGAAACAACAAATCATTCAAGTTCTTCAATGCCCATACAAAATGCACCTAATATTGAAAACATGCATAATCTTCATCCTCTTGCGTTTCGTGTATGTCATTCTTTTTACTTTTACAAATTCTTAGTTCTTAAAAGCCTACTTTCTTTATCACGTATTATTCTCTTTTCTTGTGCAGGAATTTCCTTCGCATATGTTCATGGACACTAATGGCATGTCATACGAGACACTTCATAATGTGCAAGAATTTCCTTCATTAGGTGACCCTCATAGTGATATGCGCTTGGACATTGATGGCATGTCATATGAGGCAAGTATACTATATATATATATATATATATATATATATATATATATATATATATATATATATATAGTCTGATGTTTTTTACTATGCATACTAAAATCTTAGTGATTATAAAAAACTTTAAGTTGCTAACGGTTTGAAATTGGACAATAGGAACTTCTTGAGTTAAGTGAATGGATCAATGACAACTCGAAAAGGGGTTTGTCAGAAGACATTATTACAAAACATATGCAGACCAAAAGTTATCTACTACCTGAGAACTTGGGGGATCAAGAATCTGATATTTGCATAATATGTCAGGTATGAAATATAGCAACATGTATATTTTATAAGGTAGTAGTTTATTTGTCTTTTTATGTACTAGATTGATGTTATTCATTAAAATTTGATATATTAAAAATATGTTTTACTCTTTCTCATATTAATTGGAATGTCTCTACATGATTTTACAGGATGAATATAAAAACAAAGAGGAGATTGGAATTCTTCAATGCGGACATGAATACCATGCAGAGTGTATAAAGAGATGGTTACATGAGAAAAATATTTGTCCCATATGCAAATCAAAAGGATTGACTATTGAATAGACACGGAAAATTACCCTATCTCATTCAAGAAGATTCATTTTTTTTAGTTTATTAAACATATCACAAAATTTTGCTAGCGTCAAATTGGTCTTCAGGTTACACGAAATGAAAGTAATTATAAATCAGAATTAAATATGCACCCGAAGACCAATACAAAACACAATTGCAATAGAAGCATTCTATAAGGAGATGACTACATGAAAAAAATATTTGTCTCGTGTGCAAATCAAAAGCATTGACTATTGTATAGAAGCCAAAATTAGAAACACATAATGAGTAGAACAATTATATAATTGTTAACTTTTGGAAATTACATTATTAATATATTTCCTTATTTGTAAGTTGAATGTCTTGTTTTCAACTGCATGATAAAAAGAAATTGTATAGTTTTTATAACTAGTAAATTTAGTTTCATTGTGGAATTACGCATATTATGTTATATGTTGTTTAGATGTTAACTTTAGAAAATTACATTCCAGATAAACCTTTATTTATTTTTTAGTTAAAGTTCTATTTACTTTTTACAAGTGCATGATAAAAAGAATTGTTTATATGGTGTCTAGATATATCATACATTAGATATTATTAGTTTAATAAATAGAATTATAATCAAAATTAGTTGACATCAAACAAGAAGTCATTTGTTGAACATTATCATCAAGTCTTTTTCTTAAATCTTAAAACTTTTAAAAGGTCTATTTTGTCAAAAAAAAAAATTGAA
The DNA here is from genome assembly GCA_036885675.1 of Vigna mungo. Classification (NCBI taxonomy): domain Eukaryota; kingdom Viridiplantae; phylum Streptophyta; class Magnoliopsida; order Fabales; family Fabaceae; genus Vigna; species Vigna mungo. Next base: position 5,679,736 of record CP144694.1, read on the forward strand.
ACTAGAATTTTATATTCTTTCTGAAATTGTAAATGTTTACATTTAGAAGTAAACATTCTATTTTATATTTTTTGTAATTTAATTGTTTTATATTTTTTGTAATTTTAATTGGATTTCCTTTTAAAAATTTATTAATTATTTGTTTAAAATATATGCTGATATCCATATATACTATAAATTTTTTGAAAACGTAAGTATTGTTTAAACGAGTATTTGTTTAAACAAAACAGATAATGGATAAGATTTTTTTGTTGTGGATCCCAACCATCCCTTATTAAAATGGTTGTAAGCAGAGAGATGGACAAAAGTAAACTGTACTAAACGAAATTGCTAAAAAAACTTGTAAAGCAAAGAGTAGTTTGCTTAACAAATGTGGAGTGAAAATTAGTTTAGAAGAACTAAATTGAACAAATTTTTATTCTAACAAACTTCAGTCAAACTTGTTTCAATTTAGCTGAATTTTCATCGGAACCGACTAGGTCAAATTTAAAAAAGTTTTGGGACCGACTTAATCAAAATTTGATTAAATTTGGGTTCTTTTTAACTTAAATGTTTACAATATTTATATTAATTCTATCTTATTTCATATTATATTTAATTTCTGAACTTTGATGTGAAATTTAAGTATGTTTTTAACATTTGAACTTTGATGCGAAATTTGAATTGGTTTTTGTCCGAAATTCTAATACATTTTGGTCTCAAAACTTTAAAAAAGAATTAATGTAATCATTTTAACTTAATTATGATATTTTTTTAACATGTTTCATGCTAGCAATTGAATTGCTTACCTCGTTTAACACATTTCGACTTCAACATCAATTGAAAAATGTGTTTAACATATAAAAAATAATTAATTTAATTAGATTAAAATGACTATATTCATTCTTTTTTAAGGCCACCTACCGATGTATAAAGTTTATGACAAAGACAAATATCAAGTTCACTTTACAGTTTACACACAAAAAATATATTTAATTCTTCTGCAAAAACATAAACTTATTTATATGAATATTTTATTATGAAATTTTATAGGAAGTATAGTTTAAAACCATTTTTTTTATTTTAAAGACTTTTTTAAAAGTAATTTTATTTAATTTTTAAGAAAAAAAAATCAAGTTTCTATGATATCGCTCAAGATAATAAAATTTGGATATTTATGAGAATTATCTATAAAAATTGAATTTATCTTATGATTATATAAATACCTTCTTTCTTTACTTTTTACTTTGTATTTATTACTTTTGAATTTTGAGAAAATGTAATTGAAATCATTTTATTTCCATCAACACTATTTGGATGATCAACACTTTCACTCTAACATTAATAGTGGTGATGGTATTCATGCTTTGAATTGGAATAACTCTCTTCCAATGTCCTATGTAGAAGGTAAATGTCTGACTTTCTTTCTCTACTTCGCCATTTGCCAGTTTTGATTAAAGAGTCATGTAATTATGTGCTATTTTCTTTAAATTCTTGACATTTGAATGTATTTGGTCTTTTGACTGTTGGCCTTGTTATCCAGCTCCAACTATCAGTGCAAATGTAAGGAGAAGATATAATGATAGAGCTGGAAGGAGAAGGTGCCACAGATTTCTCCATAGGCCATACCGTCATGTAGAAAGTAAATGTCTGTCTTTCTTTCTCAACTTTGCCATTGGCTAGTTTTGATTGAAGAGTCATGTAATTATGTGCCATTTTCTTTAAATTCTTGAAATTTGAATGTATTTGGTCTTTTGACTGTTGGCCTTGTTATCCAGCTCCAACTGCCAGTGCTAATATAAGGAGAAGATATAATGATAGAGCTGGAAGGAGAAGGTGCCACAGAGTTCAACATAGGTCATACCGTCATGCACAACCTGTGCAAGAGATCCGATGTCACTCCAACTTTCATCCTTTAGTAACTGCTCCACTCTATAGAATTCCAACATATCCTTCAAACAATTCCTCAGTGCTTATACAAAATGCACCATTTGCAGGCAACATGCATAATCTTCCAATCTCTTATGTACAAGGTAAAATGTTTGCCTTTCTTTCTCTTGTTCTGTTTTGGTTTCTTTATACGGTATTCATATATACCAACATTACTCTACAAGTTTTGATTGAAGAATCCTGCAATGTTATGTTATTTTCATTAAATTTTTGATTTGGTCTTTTGATTGCTGATCAATTTCTACAGCTCCATCTATCGGTGATAATGTAAGTACATTAGAAGAGAATACAATAATAGGTCTATGAAGAAGGCACCACCAGTCCAACTTTCATTCCCACGTAAATAGAGTTCCAACGTCAACAAATCATTCAAGTTCTTCAATACCCATACCAAATGCACCTTGTAGAGACATGCATAACCGTCATCCTCCAGCGTTTCGTGTAATATGTCATTGTCTTTATTTTTTGCTAATTCCAAAGTCTTTAAAAACTTACTTTCTTTCTCACGTATTATTCTCTTTCTTTGTGCAAGAATTTCCTTCATATATGCTCATGGACACTGATGTGCAGGAATTTCCTTTATATATGCTCATGGAGACTGATGACATGTCATATGAGACATTTTCTAATGTTCAGGAATCTTCTTCATTAGGTGACCCTCACAATGATATGCGCTTGGACATTGATGGCATGTCATATGAGGCAAGTATACTATATATGTATAGTCTGATGTATATTTTTATGAATACTAAAACCTTAGTGATTATGAAAAACTTTAAATTGCTAACGGTTGGAAATGGGACAACAGGAGCTTTTGGAGTTAGGTGAACGGATCAATGACAATTCTGAAAAGGGTTTGTCAGAAGATATTATTGTAAGACAATTGCAGACAAAAAGTTGTCTACTACCTGGAAACTTCAAGGATCAAGAGACTGATATTTGCATCATATGCCAGGTATCAAATGTAGCAACATGTATATTTTATAGATATTAGTTTATGTCTTTTTTATGTATTAGATTGGGGTTATTCATTAAAGTTTGACGTATTAGAAATATGTTTTACACTTTTTGGAATGTCTATGTATTTCACAGGAGGAATACAAAAATAAAGAGGAGATTGGAATTCTTCAATGCGTACATGAATACCATGTAGATTGTATAAAGAGATGGTTACATAAGAAAAATGTCTGTCCCATGTGCAAATCAAAAGCATTAACCATTATATAGAAGTGAAAATTAGAAACACATAATTCATTGTTCCAGCCAATTCATATTTTGTTGTGTAAGAAGTAGTACATATTGCTAGCATTTCTGTAATACTGAAGAAAGTGGTTGTTTACAATTTTCATAACTAGTAAATGTCGTTACATTGCCGAATTGAGCAGTAGAACAATTCTATAGTTGTTTAGATGTTAACTTTGGAAAATTACATTATTAATATATCTTCTTATTTTTCAGAGTTGAATGTCCTGTTTGCAACTGCATGACGAAAAGAAATTGTTTACAGTTTTGATGTGGTAGTAAATGTAGTTACATTGTCGAATTAGAAAATAGAACATTTATCATGTTATATAGTTGTTTAAATGTTAACTTTGAAAAATTATGTTGTAGATATCTTTTCTTATTTTTCAGTTGAATGTTCGGTTTCCAAGTGCGTGATAAAAAGAATTGTTTATACGGTCTCTATATATCATTTAGATATTCTTACTTTAACAAATAGAAATATAATCAAAATTATTTGACATGAAACAAGAAGTCCTTTGTTTATCATTTTAATCAAGTTAGGTTTTGAAATTGTAAATGTATTAGACTTTAGTAATAATTTTGGAGGTTATTCTTAGTGGATAAATATGGAACGGGGCTTTCATTGTTTTTTATTTTTTCATTTAATATTGTTATGGAAGGTTGTTGAAGCTTTTATTGGTACCTGGTTAGCTTTTTAGATTATATAAAATAAATATTTTTCTTGCATAGTTAAAATACTCTGTTGGTCTTCATTTGATACTTGCAAGTAGGTCTTGAAATTTTTGGTTCATCTTAATAGAGTCTTTATTTTTGAAAATACAATGCAATTTGATCTTTTCGTTTAATACTGTATCAAAGACGAACCAAATACGTTAGCTCATATATCATGCCAGCTTCTAATTTTTTGTGATTTTTTTTAACATTTTAATTATTTTAAAAGTTGTCACGAGCTAATTGAAGACAAAGATAGTATAATGTGATAGTAATAATATCACGTGTCAGTAGTACAAGATATCATTTTGAAAATCTCATTTTAGTTTCTATTTTTATTCAATTTAGTTCTAATTTTATTTTAAAATAAAATAAATTTGTCTTAAGATTAAATTTAATTTTTATATAAATATTATACTAATATTTTTATTATAATTGATATTTTTATTAAATATTTTTAACTAGATTAAGTTTATTTAAATTTATATTTTACGTTTGTATTTTATAATTTTAATGTATTTGTATTAATACTTTAACGCATCATATTTTAATATTGTTTTTTATTTGAATATATATTTGAAATAATTGTATATAAATTTATAAATCTATATAAACATTTAAAATATAAATTGATAAATCTATACAAATATTTGAAATATGAATTTATAAATCTATATAATCTAAAAAGTCATCTTCATTTCTTGTTATTAATAAAGGAAAACTTATGCTCTTTATTTTATTTCTGGTTATATTATACTTATACTAAAATTATATGTAATATATATATATATATATATATATATATATTGGAAGTCTCACATCAACTAGAGATAAGATCAATTTATAGTATATGTGGGTACAAACTTTATCTTAAAAGTCAGTTTTGTAGAGGTTAAGTTAGACTTAAAATTCACTTCTTAACATAGTATCAAAGTCACGTTAGAACCTATCCTAATGTGAGATTTGTTTATTGGACATATTATTCCACTTGCTATCGGACCACCCATTAATGTCTCTCAAGACGTATATACCTTAATGTGAGAGAGTGTGCTGGAAGTCTCACGTCGACTAGAAATAAGGCCAATTTATAATATATAACGGATTCAACCTTATCTTAAAAACCAGTTTTATAGGGTTGAGTTACACTTAAAGTCGACTTCTTAACTCACTCACTCTCTATCTATCTATCTATCTCTCTCTCTCTCTCTCTCTCTCTCTCTCTCTCTCTCTCTCTCTATATATATATATATATATATATATATATATATATATATATATATATATATATATATAGAGCGAGAGAGAGAGATAGGTTTAAACCCTCTGTTGGTCCTCATATTTGTTGGTGAATCTAAAGTGAGTCCTCGTTTTTTTTTTGTCTCAATTGGGTCCATATACTTGTAAAATTGAGCCAATTAAGCCATCTCCGTTAAGTTTTCACTGACGCCGTCTGCACATGTTGAGCTGTAATTTTTTTTAGATCACGTGGCAAGGTGTATTAAATTGAATGGGTGTTCTGTTGTATAATCAACCATTCCACGTGGAGAACTAAATTTTTTATGTTGGTAGCCCTAACATTTAAAGGATCCCCTGACGTCCAAAGTCTTATACATGTTCGTGTTGGTGAAGAAGAGTTCTGGAAGCACTGTTCAACTCACGAAATGTCTGGTTCATCTTCTTCTTGCAAATTCACGGGTTGAGGCTTTCAACAGAGTTCTGGAAGTGGGAGCAGGTTGGGTGTAAAACCCACTTGCTTCTGTGGTCACAATGCAGTCTTTCACACTGTGAGAACCCCTAAAAACAAGGGCAAAAGATTTTGGGGTTGCCCTAACTTCAAGATAAGTTTAATGGAAGCAGAAATTTGACTTTTATTGTGGTTTTTGATGAGGGAGTGTGTTTTCTTCTTCCATAGGGTGGGAGTTAAGATTTCATTGATTGCAACTTCTTTTAGTGGAGTAGTGAAGAAGTAATTCATGAACGAAATGTGGTGAATGTAGAAGAAAGGAGTATAAGTGCAAGAAATGAAGAAAGTGGGTGGAAGTTTGATGAAGATGGAACAAAGTCTGAAGAAGATGGAAGAAAAAGATGTTGAAAAGCTGAAAATAACTTGTTTAGAGAAAAGTGTTGTTATTTTGGAAAAGTGGTTGAAGGTGTTAATGGGGATGGTGGTTGTTATATGTGTTTGTAATGTAATTGTAATATCAATGTTGATGAAACTAGGTTGATTTGTTAGTGCATGTTTATGTAATGTAATTTGATATTTGGAATGTTATTGTCTGTTTTATTTATAAAGGTGACTTATTAGTGTTTAATATTGTCTTATATGATTTATTTAATTTACTATTAGGGAATAAGGTAAAGAAAGTGCAAAAGAAACATCATAAAGCAATGGTCAATAACCATCATACAGGAATTATCACCACATCAGTACGTAATGATCAATAAACATTGCCTTACATTATCTTATAACAAAAGAAACCTGAGAGCAACATTGTCTTACTCAGTGCATAAGAAAAGAAACTTGATAGCAACATTGTCTTACATTATGAAATTACAGAAAACAAAAAATGATCAAACATTGTTCCGTCATTAGTACAAATTACATGATATTTAAAGGATTGTCTTCAAAATGGAAGTAAACATGACTTCATTGATTAGAGGGAAGCACAATAGACTCCTGCATAATAGGCACATCTATTGGTTGAGGTATTGTGAGTTGTGTTTGTTGAGTAGGTTGGTCAGCAGACACATCTGCTGTTGGAGGTATTGTGACTTCTATTTGTTCACTAGGTTGGTCAGGAGACACATTTGTTGTTGTAGGTCGTGTTGAAGAACAAGTTCCAATCTTTCTTAACCCCCTTCTGACTCAAGCTAACCCACCTATGGGTTTTAATCTTGGGGATGGCGATGAGGGATATTAACACGAAGGGGGAGAGAAAAACCATAGCAAGTAACATATCGACATTGCCCAGGATGATTTTTAATCTTAATTTTAATCCCAATTTCAATTTCAATTTCAATGAACCCTAAATCCCATTTTAGCAATCCCTATTATTAAAATCTAACATGTTGTCAAATTCCACGTACAAAGGTCTGAGAATGCCACATTTAAAAAATTGGCCACGTCAACGTCCCAACTGATAAAAAAACTTAATCCTGTTAAGCTAATTTGACGGCAGGGGCCCAATTAATTCAAATCTTCATTTTTTAGAACTAAACTGGGGAATCCAATAAAACGGGGATCTAACTGAGGAAAACTCACATAAATAAGGACTTTTGAAGAGGTTTAACCTAAAAAAAATACACTAAAGAATATAGGAAAATCAAATTATTTTTTTTCCTTCATTCTTTATGTTTATAGTTATAATTTTGATAATGATTTTCACACATACAATTTAAATATAGAGAACAAATGAACTTTACCTTTAGACCTATTCTAGACAAGAAAGAAAGTTCAAAAACTCAACATGCATCAACCAAGTGATTAACATAATTTGACACAAATGCTATTCGAGATAAGTTTCAAGCATTCATTTCATTGGTTTATGCAAATTGTAAGAGATACTTTGTGCGTAAGATTGTGTTAATTTATAAAGATTAAATATACAAAGGCAAAAACCTAAAATATGGATAAGTAAACCTAAAATATAACAGGCACAATCAAATTTGAATTAATTCTGTCATTATTTTACAATAATGAAACTCACCTCATGGTACTCAACAAGTCCATCCTCGACTTAGAAAGTGACACTTTTGGCTGCCTTTTATTCTTTGTAATAATATTACACATGGCGGGCTAGTGTCTATTTATGAAGTCAACAAGTCCACCCTCCAGTTAGAAAGTGACAGATTTGGTTGCTTTATATTGATTGGAATATTACAATTGAAAAATATTCATGGACACAAAAAAAGTGATCAGCACTTAACATACATATAGAAAGAGAATAAAAATAAATATAACGATTGAAAGGAAAAAGAAATATGTAAGAAGTGTAGATAAAATTGAGATATATGGGTATCATTACTCGTCACAATTCATGGGTTAGTGAAAATTGTTGAGAAATGAATTTTAAACCTAAGTTAAGGTATGATAGAAGTGAAACAATATATCTAACAAACAATAAATATTATTAGGATAGGTTCTATCCTGACCTTGATATCATATTAAGAAGTAAACTTTAAGTCTAACTCAACCTTACAATCAATTTGTAAGATGAGGTTTACACCTACTTATATATTATAAATTGGCTTTATTGCTAATCGATGTGAGACTTTCAACAAAAGTCAAGCCACCAATGCTCTCATGAATACGAACCATTCAATCCGTCATCAAGGACAACTTATTAGATTGGGTTTCTCATATAATATGTAGAATTGTTTTAAATAATGCCAATCAATCTTGTGAATTAAAATGACATTAATTTCCTCTAATCTGGCATCCTTGACATCATTCCTTTGCCTGTGTACATTTTGTGTTAATGTAGTCATTCATAAGGAATTTTTGAAAATATAGGACAACCAATGGAAACCTCAAACTCCGTTGTTTCTAATAACGGGAAGTTTGAACTGTGCCTTTTCAACAGAGTCAGAGATAACTCAACCAAGTACTACGTTGGAATACGGTATAACAGGGTTTCAAACGACAAGAACAAAATTGTGTAGGTTGCTAATCGAGACTATGCAATTGAAACACCATCAGCTGTTCTTACCATTCAGGATGGAAATTTGGTGATCATAGAAGGACAACTTACATACAGTGTCAACAAAGATTCAAACAATATCAGTATCTATGCCATGCTCTTGGATTCAGGAAACTTGATACTGCTGGCACTAGTGCAAAAACGCTGTTTAACGTCACACAGTAGACGTCGGTTAACGATACCCGCGACGTATATTGATGACCGGTGGCATTTCCGTAAATAAGTTGGCACTATAGGCGTCCATTAGGTCTATCTCCGACGTTTATAGAGTTTTAGACGTCGGCCCTTCAAACCTGATGTCTATATTTCTGACCGTTAGGTAGAAAGTCATTTCCTTCAGCCTTATAGACGTCGATTAGTTTGGGGCCTCGACGTCTATATGGCGGAAATTAATGCTGCCCACCTACCTATCAGACATATATGTGTCGGTGCCCTTCTAACTGACGCCTATAAGTCTATCAGGCAGATGAGTAGTCACTTGTTCAGCCTTATAGACGTCAGATCCCGCCACATTGAAGGGGCCCTGACGTCTATGTGGCGGGATCCGACGTCTATATGGCGGAAATTAATGCTACCTCACTAACTTGTCAGACATATAGACGTCGGCCGCATTGTAACTGACGCCTATAAGTCTGCCAGACAGGTGAATAGTCACTCTTTTCAGCCCTATAGACGTCAGTTGCATCAGGTACCGACATCTATAATCCTACCAGGTATGTGAAAAGTCATTCATTTCCGCCCACGAGACGTCTCTTCCCGCCAAGCCGACGTCTATATACAACAAAAATATTAATTTTTAAATCAAATGGACGTCATATTAGTCAGGCATCCGACGTATTTGCTCTTTAAGACGTCGGTTCTGTGTACAACAGACGACCAATTTCTTGTTAAATAATACTGCGGACCAGAGGTTTGCGAACCAACACTTTGATCGTCTTTGCCTTTTCTCTCCGCTGCTCTGTATTTTCCAGGTAAGTTTCCTCTCCTCTGCCTTTTCGTTGTGTTTTGGTGCGGTTTTGTTGTTGGGTCTTTGTGTAGCATAGTGCACCTTCTCCCTTTGCTAGTTTCCTCGTAAGGAAAACTTACGTTTTTTTTTATTTCTCACGACATTTCAATCCAAGGACGAACTTGGGTTGTTGCCTATGTCCATTCCGACCGCCAACGAAAAAGTATACGGTGAGAATACACTACCGTATTCTTTTTCATTGGCAGTTGACGAAAAAGTATACGGTGAGAATACATCGTATTCTTTTTCATTGGCAGTCGGAATGGACCTAGACAACGATCTAAGTTCGTCTTTGGGTTGAAATACCATGATAAATCCAAAAGACACAACTTTTTTCTTACGAAGAAACTAGCAAAGGAAGGAGGTGCTACTACGCTACCCCAAGACACGACAAAAACCACACCCAAACACAACGATCACTATATAGACGTTGGTTAATGTACAAACCGAAGCCTATATGACAGAAAGACGTCTGTTAATGCAATGTTTGACGGCTTTATAGACGTCCAAAGTGTTACAAACCGACGTCTATATGGCAGAAAGACGTCGGTTAATGCAATATCTGATGTCTTTATAGACGTCGTTCTGTTAACAGAACTGACGTCTATATCGACGTCACACCTGCTCAAAACCGACGTCCTATTAACGTCACCCGTATAGACGTCGGTTCTGTTGGTGACGTTAAAAATCCAAAATAACTGACGTCTAAAATCCTTCTGCACTAGTGTGAAAACCTCATAAACAGAATTTGTGACAGAGTTTTGATTATCCTACCGACACCCTTTTACCCATTATGAAACAAATTTATCATATATGAAAAGTATTAATGAATTATTCTAGTTAACATAAATCACTTAAATCTAATTTCATATATAGATTATATATTTGAAAAAAAAAAGTAGGATGGATTAAAATGATATTAAATTTCAAACTTTGTATTGTTTATCATTAATAATGTTTAAAAAAGTTAAAGTTAAACTATCTATTTATATCAAAGTTTAAACTATCTATATAGTTACCTAATTTTTTTATTTTTATTTTTTTATTTTTTTGCATAAAGTTTGTCAAGTCAAGAATAAACATGGTGGACGAGACAAATTTATCATAGGTAATAAATCGGTAAGAAATAAAATATTAAATTCATAAAGATTTGTTGATGAAAGTCTCAAATGAGGCTCTTCAAATTTGGAATGCATTTAAAGAAAAAAAAAACACTCAATTTTACACAAGTTTTATTGTGAAAAATTTGAAGACTTTCACTTTCAAGGAAAGATCCGAAAAATTCCACAAATAGACATTATCAATTTAACTTCAAATTCAAAGTAGAAAAGGTATAAGGAGGTAATCGAAGGTGATGTTAATACACAATTCTAATAAGCATAATAGGTGTAATTAGGATTGACTAGTGTAACCAGAAGTTATGTAAATACTTGTAATTTTGTTGAGATTATAGTAGAAGCATTTAAGAAGAGAACTGGACGTATCTCAGTTGAATGAATTAGTATAAAAATATTTGTGCCGCTCATTGTTTTAGCTTTACAAAACATCTTATCTATAAACACTACAATTGCTTACAAAGTTAATTTTTTATAAACGTTTTTGTCATCAAACACTATTTTTCTTAAGAGTTATCTTTCTTAAACACTGCAGTAATTTTGCTAAACGCTTGAAAAATACTCTATCTCTGAATGTTTTTGTTTTAAACATTGCCTTATAAATCAAGCGTTTAACAACCTGTGTACACCGTCCGTCACCAGGGTTGTTAAACGTCCATTTGCGAAAAAAGTTTTCATAACACTTTTCAACCTCACCTTCTAGTGTTTTCCTGTAATTCCATTTCTTAGATGTAATGATTATGATCAAGTCTTCTTGCTTGTGTGATCTACATAAATATCAAGAACATAGTATACAAGCATCAAAACACTTTATCGTACATGCATTGAATATTTTGAACGTTGATAAGTTAAGCCTTATTGTGTATTCAAAACATTTTATCATTTGTCATTTCATTAATTGATGCATCCTTTGGTAAAACTTTCAACATATAGACTATATAAAACATTAGATGTTTTTTCAAAATTTGTTTGAAATATGCAATGTTTAATGGTTATTTGTTAGACGGTACATTTCATAACATGCTTGCTTGAATTAACATTGTTTTGAATAAAGGACATTTTAAACTTAAATGTTATCAATGAGATAGTCAGTTTTGTTCATAAAACGTTGGCTTATAAGACATTGTTCATTTAGACGTTTAGATGTTGTTTGTAAAACGTTGTTTGTTACTCATGTCGTCTATTAGATGATTCCTAAAGAAAGACGCTTCCTTTTAGACACTATTTATAAAACTTTGTTCATCAAACAATATAATGTAGAAAAAGTTATTATAAGCTTGTTTTCATTTATAAAAGATGTTCCAAAGTATTTTTCTCTTAAACGTTATTTAAAATAACTTTTCATACAGAGGAATATTTTGTTTGATGTGTTTTGTTAAACTTCAAAACTCGAGTTACTAGACGGTCTAGTCTCTGGGCGACCTTGTCTTGACAGAGATGTTTTCGCATTAGTTGAAGGTTGACTCGAGTAGGCTCAAGCCGAAGGTCAAACTGAGTAGGTTCAGGTCGAAAGTAGAGTCAAGTCACCCAAGACAAAGGTCCAACTCAATCAACTCAAATTGAAAGGTTAAGCTGAATTGACTCGGGCGGAATGTCGAGCTGAGTTAGTTAGACAAAAGGTCGAGACAGCTTGAGTCCTCTAGACAAAAGGTCGAGACAAGTCGCTCCTGATCATAGATAAATACAAATTGGTTTTGGCTGAAGATTGAGTCAAGTCAGTCTGAATTCATAATCGAGCTGAGCCAGTATAGGCTAGATGTTAAGATAACTCAACTCGAGCTAAAGGTCGATACAAGTCCACTTTGTGAACCTGTCAACTTTTTCTAATCCTACCTAATAAAGAATTTCAACACTTGTGCATAGGAATGGCAAAAAAATTCGTTCCCGCGGATATCCTCGGATAAAACCCGCAACAGATAGTTGGTACCTGCGGGTTGCAGGTAGCGGGTATTTTAATACCCGCTTCTAAACGGGTCGGGTACGAGTATTATACTATCCGTACCCGCAAAAAAAAAATTTAATTTATAAAATAATTTTAATTTAATTTAACTAAAATGTTATTTTAATTAAACCCTGGCAACGCTCTGTTCCTAATACCGTCTTCATCTCACATTTTTTTTCTCAGTTACATTCAAACACATCTCCATTTTCCTTTTCTCTGCAACACAGATCTGCCATAAGCTTCTCCATTCGTGTCTTTGAAGGTAGTTTCCCTTTCTTCATCTCCAATAGATCTGCCATTTTTCCTCCATTTTCACCGATAAAAAGCCTTTTTCACTGTTTAAATCCATCTTCTCACCGATTAGAGTCATCTTCACCGATTGTTCTTCTTTTTCTTCCGATTAAAAGCCTCTCCACCATTTGTTCTTCAATCTCTACCGTTCCATCACTCACGCAAACCGATTAATCGGTTCATATTGTGTTTTCCCCCTTTTCTAGGGTTTCTGTGAGTTCAGAGAGGGAAGAAGGAGCTACCTTCGCGGGTTTGGATGAGGGAAGAAGAAAACTTTTGAGGCTTTCGCGTCTGAGGAAGATAATCACCGGCGGCAACGTTGGTGGCATCATTGGTGGCGAGTGGGGATTCCGAGTAGAGGCGACGCGATCACGGTGGCAGGTTTTCATTTTCGCTTTCGGTCGGCCACGGTGAGGCGCGGCGGCGCCGGTAAAGAGAAGAGTAGGGTCGACCGCATATGGGGATGAAGAAGAGACCTAAGTTGTCTTTTCATTTTTTGATGAAGAAAATGAGAAACCCTAATCTGATTTGAACAAAAAAAATGGGCCTTAGCTTGGACTAATATTTACCGACAGTACTTCCACAAATTTATTGTTGCACCCCTAAACTCATGGGCTTGGACTGTATACGCACTCCTAGTTTTTCATTTTGGCGGGTATCCGCGGGTTTTAAAATACCCGCCGATATTTTTTAAACAGAGCGGGTCAGGTCGGGTAGCGGGTAGAATTTTTTTTGTCGGGCCGGATTGCGAATAGACACTATGCATACCCGACTCCACTCGTTGTCATCCCTACTTGTGCAATTTTAATTTCCTTCTTTTTTTAGTGAATTTTCAATGTTATTATTTTAGTTATTTGAAATACCTTCTTATAATTTCTCAATTTTAATTTCCTTCTCCAAACAAATTAATTTACTTCAAAAATTTTAAATTCAAAATTCTTTAAATAAATCAATTATTCTATTAAATAGTCTCGTTCAAAGAGATTCAAAATTGTAAATAAAAAATATACAGTAAGAAGAGAATATTGGAAAATGAAATCTATTTTTTTCCTTCGTTCATGTTTATAGTTATAATTTGATAATGATTTTCTCACATACATAATTATAATCTAGAGAACAAAATGAGCTTTACCTTTAGACCTATTCTAGACAAGAAAGTCAAAAATCTCAAATGCCTCAACCAAGTGATTAACACAATTTGACACAAATTCTATTCGAAATAACTTTTCAAGCATTCGTTTGATTGGTTTCTGCAAACAGTATGCAATTTTGTGTACATCATATAAATAAATTAAATATACAAGGGCAAATACCTAAAATATGGATAAGTATAGATATTAAATAGTTAACTACACATAGAATATAACAGGCACATGAAAAAATACAATATCAAATTTGAATTATTTCCGTCATTATTTTAAAATAATAAAACTCATAACCATCAACAAGTCCGTCCAACTTAGAAAGTGACACTTTTGGCTGCCTTTTATTGTTTGGAATATTACATTTCACGGGCTGGTGGCTATTTCTAAAGTCAACAAGTACTCCATTATAAAGTGACACACTTTGGTTAGATTATATTATTGTTTTGTTTGGAATATTATAATTAAAAAAATGATTTATGAACAAAAAAAAAGTTATATGAACACTTAATATATGCACCTAGAAAAAGAATAAAATAATAGGTTTATAGGATATATGATATAATAAGAAAAGAAATAAAAAAGAAAAAGAATTATGTAATAGGTGTAGAAAAAATTAAGATGTATATATATCATTTTACATTACAATTAACGACTTAGTTGCTGGTTTTTAAGACAAACAACCAAATGCTGTTTCTAAAGTTAACACGTGTTTTGTTGCGTTATATTGTTTGGAATATTATAATTGAAAAATTTTTGTGGACACAAAGAAAAGACTACCATACTCATGTGATAAGAAGATAAAGATAAGGACTATAATATATTCATAATTTTTTTTTAATAACTTTTTAACAACAGTATTACTATTTTATTGATTTGTATAAGTATTTGAGAAAAGAGAAACAAGAACTCCAGGAAAAAAAACATAATTACGAATGAATTCAAATAAAAAGTGTTTGATTTACAGCGAAAACAAAGAATATATACAAAGGAAAAAGAAAATAGAATTAACAAACTATTTAAAAATGTTCTATAATTTTACAATCAATGGGCTTCCGTGTTTCCACCGTTTGATAGTATTTAGCCGTTCGGTAACCTCACTGTGTCAATAGTTTTCAGCCGTTCGGTTCCCGTTTTCTCACTGCTCGGCATGTTCTTGCTTTCCACTGTTCGGTAACAGAAGAAAAGATCTGTAAAGATCTCTATTAGTCCGTATATTTAAAATGTATCAATCATAAATTACTACATATAAGCGATGGTAAAAAAATTGTCAAAAAAAAAATTTGATAAAAAGACATTTTTCTAAACATAAAGCGAAAAAAGAAGTGTGTAATAGTTAAAGAGAAAATTAAGATGTATATGTAATATTGTTCATTTGGGTTAATTGAATTTTTGAAGTCAAGCCACCGACAGTCTCCTGAATACCAATCATTTCAACTCCTCATCTACGAGGGTTTATCAGCCAATATGTAGAACTGTGTGAAATAATGCAAACCAATGTGTATTAAATATGGCATTAACTTCTTCTACTCTGACATCCTTCACATCATTCTTTTGCCTCTGTGTGTTTTGTGTTAATGCAGTAACCTACAAAGAAATTTTGCAAACAGGACAATCACTGGGAACCTCAGACTCGGTTGTTTCAGATAGCGGGAAGTTTGAATTGTGTTTTTTCAACAGAGTCAGAGATAATTCAACCAAGTACTACGTTGGTATACGGTATAAAAGGGTTCCAAACGACAAGAACAAGATTGTGTGGGTTGCAAACCGAGACTACGCACTTGAAACATCCTCAGCAGTTCTTACCTTTCAACCTGATGGAAATTTTGTGATCATGGATGGACAAGTCACATACCGTGTCAACAAGGTTTCAAACAATTTCAGTATCTATGCCATGCTCTTGGATTCAGGAAACTTGATACTGCTGAAAACCTCAAATAAACAGATTTTGTGGCAGAGTTTTGATCATCCGACAGACACCCTTTTACCCGGAATGAAACTAGGACATGATAAAGGTAACACTTGGTCATTGCGATCATGGACAAGTGCAGATGACCCTGCTCCAGGAGCTTTTTCCCTCGAATATAATCTGGGCAGGGTCAGCCTAATCATCAACAATGGCTCTAATGCGTTCTGGATTGACGATCACTACAACGATACTATTGGCAATTTTATTCGCCGAAGTGGTGTGTCTATGGACAGCTATTTCACTTTGCCAGTTGGTAATGACTCTAGGTTGGTACTAGAAGTGTCTGGTGAGCTCAACCAGGAATATTGGTCTGATGAACAACGACATTGGGTTTCTATTCAGTCATCCAAGTGTGCTAATAATTCGTGTGGAGCCTTTTCCATCTGTAACCCGAAAGCTCGTGACCCTTGTGACTGTCTTTATGGTTTCAGGCCCTCTGATGCTGATTCTTGGAACAATGGGAACAAATCTGCTGGCTGTGTAAGGAACAAAGACTTATCTTCCTGCAGTAACGCTGCTGAATCCAACGATAAATTCAAGCAACTTTATAATGTTAAATCACCAACTTTGGACAGTCTCAGGAAGATCAATACAACAAAAGAGTGTGAAAGTACTTGTTCTAGAAATTGTTCTTGCCTTGCTTTCGCTTATTATTTGAACGGTGATTGCCAGTTGTGGCTTGGTTCTGTATTGAATTTAAAGAACGTCTCAACAGATGTCGACAATTCTGATAATAGCAATCCAATTTTTTACCTAAGACTTGCTGCCTCAGAATTAGATGATTCTGGTAAGTTCAAGAAGCCTCGTTTTCTTTGATATAAATGTTAGAAATTTAACTAGAGTAAACATAAGAAAATTGATTTATGAAAGATCTATAAACTTTTTGTCATATGATTTTGGGTTAGAATAGTGTCAATTTTTATATGTTGATTGAGTTTATTATTAGAAGTGAAATTTTAAAGTCTAATTCAACTCTACAAAACTAGCTTGTAAGATGAGATTTACACTCACTTATATATTATGAATTGGTCTTGTCTCTAGTCGACATGCGACTTCCAACGTTTATGCTTTATTAACGTTGTGTCTCTCTCGTTATACTCACTTGAAAGATCCATTAAGAAACACCTTTGATTTGGTTTTGTAAGAAAAATAGAATGGCTATGCTTTGTGTGCTTCTGAGAGTTAGGAAGACAGAATCCTAAGTTGTTTTTCACTCAACTGCTAGTTCTTTCTCTTTTCGCTTGAGTCTCTTCACTTCACAGATAAACTTATCAGTCAACATATGGATTTTCATAGTTGATAAATTATCTCTGCAGGTTCGAACAAAACAAGAGCAAAAGAACCAGGATATACTGTCAGCAAAAATGTACTTCTTCTGATTGTAATATTGATCTCCTTTCTAGCTTTTCTTATATTGGGCCTTTTAGTTTACTGGGTTAGAAAGAAGAGGAGAAAAGGTAAGAAAGAAACAAGTTTTCCAAGTAAATTCAGAGTATGCTAACTCATGAACTAATTTTACTCAATTTGCAGGGGAAGATTTGCTGCATTTTGATATAAGCATGAGCATGAAAGTTGAAGATTCTGAGCTTACCGAATCAGATAGGAGTGCCAAAGTGAAGAAGGAAGTGAAATTGCCTTTATTCAGTTTCGAGAGTGTTGCAGCTGCAACTAATAATTTCTCAGATGCAAATAAACTTGGTGAGGGGGGCTTTGGACCCGTTTACAAGGCATGCTCAAAAACTCTCTTTAGCAAGTTTTTTAGTGCAAATAATCTATCCTCTCCATATAAACAGCTTTTACTACGCCTGATATGTGACTTTTACGAAATATAAGAAAATACAGGGTACATTATTTAATGGGGATGAGGTTGCCGTGAAAAGACTGTCACGGAGATCTGGTCAAGGATGGGAAGAGTTGAGAAATGAAGCTTTGTTAATTGCAAAACTCCAACACAACAATCTTGTTAGACTTCTTGGTTGCTGCATTGATCGAAATGAAAAGATGCTGATTTATGAGTTTATGCCTAATAAAAGCTTGGATCTTTTCCTTTTTGGTTTGTATCCTACTGTCTCTGAACTCTTTTAAATATCATCCCATCTGTCAAACTTAAACTTTGCTTGTGACATCATGGCAGATGCTACAAAGAAACAGATGCTAGATTGGGGAACAAGAGTCAGAATAATCGATGGGATTGCCCAAGGAATTCTTTATCTTCATCAGTATTCCAGGTTCAGGATCATTCACCGAGATTTAAAAGCTAGCAACATATTGTTGGACAGCCATATGAATCCCAAAATATCAGATTTTGGATTGGCAAAAATATTTGGTGATAATGAACTTCAAGCAAATACAAATCGAATCGTTGGAACATAGTAAGGCAATTAACTACAACCAGTGGTTTTCTTTACATGATCAACCGTGTACTAATTAATCTACCTTATGCTCAGTGGTTACATGGCTCCTGAATATGCTATAGAAGGACTTTTCTCAGTAAAATCGGACGTATTTAGTTTTGGGGTCCTTTTGTTGGAGATTATAAGTGGCAAGAAGAATACTGGCTTTTATCAAACGAGTTCCTTCAATCTTCTTGGATATGTGAGTTTATAGGTCCCATCCATTTTTTCTTCACATTCAAATTGATTTCATGATTTGTTCATGTTCTAAGCCTTTTTACAAATGGTATGTTATGGCATAATGATGAGTTTTCTATTTCGAGAAAAGATTCATTAAAGATAGTATTTTTAACTTAACACCTCAAGACAATGATGACTTTATATGGTATGATTTCTTATATGGTGTTCACTTGAAATTTTCATCATGTGATGAAGTAAGTATACAAAATCATAGTGGCATACCAGAATATGCTCCAAACATTCTAATTTTGAGGTTGTTCTGTGTGAAATCTTGAAGGCTTGGGATCTTTGGACAAGAAATTCAGGACTGGATCTAATGGATAGTGCATTAGATGACAGTGATACTTTAGGTAATAACAGTATGCATACTGTGCCAAGATATGTGAACATAGGACTTCTTTGCGTTCAAGAAAGTCCAGAAGATAGACCAACCATGTCTGATGTTGTATCAATGATTGGGAATGACACTGTGCCCCTTCCTTCTCCTAAACCACCTGCATTTCTTAAGGTCAGAGGTGATCATAGTTCATCATTGCCCTCCACTTCCACAGAAAGATTTTCTGTGAATGTTATCACAGATACAATTCTTGAAGCAAGATGAGTGACTATGAAACTCCTCTTCTAGTTCTTAGATTAGACACCAACTTTTTTCTGTTTAAAGTTTTGACCATCAATTTCTATTCCCTTTCTGTATTTACCACTGAATCAGGTTATAATAAAACCCAACAGTTAAATGATGTTTAAAATACTTATTTGGATAATGGATCTTTTAGTTTTTTTTGAAGATTATAGCCAGTGATGTCAATGGATTGTAACCCGTGAGTCAATCTGGTTCACCACGGATTTGAACCAGGTTAGATTTGAAAAAAAATGTAATTTTTTTATGTGGGTTAGTTTTCAACTCGGCTCACTTAGAACCCGGTCACCGGGTTCAACTCGTGATGAGTCGGGTTGACTCACCAACCCACTTAATTTAATTTCATTATTTATTATTTTGTGTTTCAATATTATTAGTTAGTATTTTTTTTATTATATTGTAGATGGTGATAGAGAAGATGTTTCAAGAGGGAAAAACATTATAGATTTATCTATAATAGACTCTAATATTATAAACGAACAAGTAATACAAAAATTATCAATATTAAAAACTTATTTATTTGTATTTTGTACATGTTTTTAGTGTGACGTTTATTTCGATTTGAATTAATAAAAATTGTAATTTTTTTATTTTAAAAAAACTTATAATTAAATGAACCAGTCAGCTAATCCATTTAACCCACCAATCCGTAGTGGGTCGAGCCAGATTCAAAATTTTTCAACTCGCTTGTTAGTGAACCGGATTAGATTGGCTCACTAAATTACCAACACGTGGTGAATCAAGCCAACCAATTATATATTTTGACAGCTCTAATTATAACTTATGCGAGGTTACAACATATAAGTAAAATGTTGGAACCTGGAAGCAACCTAGATGGTTTTGAATTGTTATTGTTTAATTGTTATATTGTTCCTCCATTAAATTTGGGAGAAATATGTTTTTCACAATTTATGAAAAAGAAATGCATCCAAGACTCCTTAATGCTATCTCCTTGTGTAATTATGGATATCTTAAATTTTTTAAATTTATTGTAAATGATTGTTAAACTGTATACTTTTCCAAATACTAAAGCATAATAAAATTTAATTCAAAGAATAAGATACCTACGATTTTATTGTTTTCATTATTTTCTTTATTAAATTCACTTATTATATTTTAATACATGAAAAATGAATTGTAACGAAAGAATATATATGAAAAGTATTAATGAATTATTCTAGTTAACATAAGTCACATAAATCTAATTTCATATCCAGATTATATATTTGTAAAAAAA
Organism: Vigna mungo; assembly: GCA_036885675.1. Lineage (NCBI taxonomy): Eukaryota > Viridiplantae > Streptophyta > Magnoliopsida > Fabales > Fabaceae > Vigna > Vigna mungo. The sequence goes on from CP144694.1 coordinate 5,700,293, forward strand.
GTAAAATTTGTATTGTTTATCATTAATATTGTTTAAAAAATTAAAGTTTAAACTATCTATTTATATCAAAATAACGAGTAATTTATAAAAAAGTAAAATTTAAAATATCTATTTTTTATATTTATAAATTTAAAGTGTCTCTTTTTTAAGAAGAAATATTCATTTTCCAAAAAATTATTTTATTTTAATTAATCATTTAATGGAAATAGTTACTTTTTATTTTTTTACGTACAAAAGTTTGTCAAGTCAAGAGTAAACATGGTGGACGAGACAAACATACTAATGTATCATAAGTAATAAAAGGCTCAGAATATAAATATTAAATTCATAAAGATTTGTTGATGAAAGTCTCAGATTTGGATCTTCAAATTTGGAACGCATTCAAAGAAAACAAAATAAAACTAAACTCAGAAGTTTGACTGTGGAAAATTTGGAGATTTTCACTTTCAAGGAAAGATCCGAAGAAGTGCACAAATAGACATTATTAATTTAATTTAAATTCAAAGTAGAAAAGGTAAGGAAGTGACCTTTTTATGCAGTTTTTGAGATTGACTGCTTTGCTTCACCCTTCACCCTGCATCTCCTAAATTATAATTTTTTGCCCTTTCAATTAAATTAAAAAAATATATATGTACCAGTGAAGATAATCAAATGTTATCGAAACCCATAAAATTTTACCAACTCAAATTTAATGAAGTTTATGAAATGTTTATATTACCGACACCTCCACTTTTCTTTATTAACTCGTTCTTCTTTCTTGTTTGTGGTCCTTCTATCGGTTGTGAGTGATCTTAGTGATTGTACCGTACAGTGCCTCGGGGATCATTCGGTCTTCTAGGCATCACTAGGTCGACTATCCAGGTCGACCACCCACCAAGCTGATTATCCAGGCCGATCATTCGGGTCACCAGGCCGATCATCCGGGTCATCCGACCGATCATCCAGGCCGACCATTCGGATCATTAGACCGACCATCAAGGTCGACCAACTACCAGACCAACCATCAGGCCGACCATCCAGGTCGACCAACCACCAGGCCGATCATCCAGGTCGATCATCCGGGTCACCAGGCCGATCATCCAGGTCACCAGGCCGACAAATGTGTAGTGGAGGGGGGTCGGCCGGGCCGGTCGGACCAAGGACAGTGGAGGGAGTTCGGTCGGACCAACTGACAGTTTTGGTGAGTAAGGGCAGCTGAGGGCCGAACAGTGTGGAGCCGGTAGAAGTGAGGTTGTAGGAGCATTGATGGGCCTTGATGAAGATATAACGGAAGGTGTAGCAAATCAATGAAATTAATGGTCAGTTACGAATGTACAGCCTATAAATAAGAACAGCAGGACAGGTAAAGCTATCTTGAATCTAATAAAAATTGGACTAGCTAATTGATCTGTTATCTGACTTGGGCGTCGGAGTGTTCTCTTTGCAGGACCTCCCGGTGGATTCCAAAAGGACATCGAGAAGACGAACAGGTTGGACGGTCGGAGGCAGGTCCAAAGGGTCGATTCAGTTTCGGGCTCTAACACCGAAACATTTGGCGCCCACCGTGGGGCCGAGCTAGTCTTCCCCATTGTAGCCACAAGGAACCAGTGAGTGATGCTTCAAAAGGACGTCAACACAACCTTTCGACCTCAACCGCTCGGCCTCAACCATCCAGCCCTTCGACCTCCATTATTCGGCCCATCGGCCCCAACTATTCGGCCCATCGGCCTCAATTGCTCGGCCCATCGGCCTCAACCATCCGGCCCTTTGGCCTCGATTGCTCGGCCCTTCGGCCTTAATCATCTGGCTCTTCAGGCAATCGTGAATCTTCAAATAAAGAATCCCGACCGGCCTTTCCGAAGGTCGGCGACCGTGGATCTTCAACAAAATATCCCAGTCGGCCTTTCCGAAGGTCGGCGACCGTGGATCTTCAACAAAATATCTCGGCCGGCCTTTCCGAAGGTTGGCGACCGTGGATCTTCAACAAAATATCCCGGCCGGCCTTTCTGAAGGTCGGCGACCGTGGATCATCAACAAAATAATCCCGGCCGGGATATTTTGGTTAAGATCCACGGTTGCCGACCTTCGGAAAGGCCGACCGGGATTCTTTCGTTGAAGATCCACGGTAGCCGACCTTCGGAAAGGCCGGCCAGGATTCTTTCGTTGATGATCCACGGTCGCCGACCTTCGGAAAGGCCGGCCGAGATATTTTGTTGAAGATCCACGGTCGTCGACCTTCGGAAAGGCTGGCCGGGATATTTTGTTGAAGATCCACGGTCGCCGACCTTCGGAAAGGCCGGCCGGGATTCTTTATTTGAAGATTCACGATTGCCTGAAGAGCCAGATGATTAAGGCCAAAGGGCCGAGCAATCGAGGCCAAAGGGCCAGATGGTTGAGGCCGATGGGCCGAGCAATTGAGGCTGATGGGCCGAATAGTTGGGGCCGATGGGCCGAATAATGGAGGCCGAAGGGCTGGATAGTTGAGGCCGAGCGGTTGAGGTCGAAAGGTTGTGTTGACGTCCTTTTGAAGCATCACTCACTGGTTCCTTGTGGCTACAATGGGGAAGACTAGCTCGGCCCCACGGTGGGCGCCAAATGTTTCGGTAAATGTTTCGGTGTTAGAGCCCGAAACCGAATCAACCCTTTGGACCTGCCTCCGACCATCCGACCTGTTCGTCTTCTCGATGCCCTTTTGGAATCCACCGGGAGGTCCTGCAAAGAGAACACTCCGACACCCAAGTCAGATAACAGATCAATTAGCTAGTCCAATTTTTATTAGATTCAAGATAGTTTTACCTGTCCTGTTGTTCTTATTTAAAGGCTGTACATTCGTAACTGACCATTAATTTCATTCATTTGCTACACCTTCCGTTATATCTCCATCAAAGCCCATTAATGCTCCTACAACCTCACTTCTACCGGTTCCCCACCGTTCGGCTCCCCCCTTGGTCCGACCGGCCCGGCCGACCCCCCTCCACTACACAAGCCCCCCAAGCCCCGAGCGTCTTCGACTAGCGAAGGGGTTTAAATTCTCAAAATGGACCTTCAACGAAAGAATCCCGGCCGGCCTTTGGATCATCTACGAAAGAATCCCGGCCGGCCTTTCCGAATGTCGGCGACCGTGGATCTTCAACGAAACAATCCCGGCCGGCCTTTCCGAAGGTCGGCGACCGTGGATCTTCAACAAAATATCCCGACCGGCCTTTCCGAAGGTCGGCGACCGTGGATCTTCAACAAAATATCCCGGCCGGCCTTTCCGAAGGTCGGCGACCGTGGATCTTCAACAAAATAATCCCGGCCGGCCTTTCCGAAGGTTGGCGACCGTGGACCTTCAACGAAAGAATCCCGGCCAGCCTTTTCAAAGGTCGGCGACCGTGCACCTTCAACGAAAGAATCTCGGCCGGCCTTTCCGAAGGTCGGCGACCATGGATCTTCAACAAAATATTCCCGGCTGGCCATTCCGAAGGTCGGCGACCGTGGACCTTCAACGAAAGAATCCCGGCCGACCTTTCCGAAGGTCGGCGACCGTGGATCTTCAACAAAAGAATCCCGGCCAGCCTTTCCGAAGGTCGGCGACCGTGGATGAACAACAAAGGAACCTCGGTTGGCCTCACCGAAGATCTCCACAACATCACTTAAGCAGGATCAGTGGCCCGTCCACTCATCAACAAGAAGAGGCGACTTAAAGGCAAAAGCAAACCAAATCACTTGTCCTTTCCACGAGAGCCACCTACTAAAACCCATCGCATGATTGACATCATTCTCGGGCTTGGGGGGCTGATGTACCGTACAGTACCCCGGGGATCGTACGGTCTCCTAGGCATCACTAGGCCGACCATCCAGGTCGACCAACCACCAGGCCGATCATCCAGGCCGATCATCCAGGTCGACCACCCACCAGACTGATCATCCAGGCCGATCATCCGGGTCATCCGACCGATCATCCAGGCCGACCATTCGGGTCATTAGGCCGACCATCAAGGTCGACCAACCACCAGACCAACAATCAGGCCGACCATCCAGGTCGACCAACCACTAGGCCGATCATCCAGGTCGATCATCCGGGTCACCAGGCCGATCATCCAGGCCGATCATCCAGGTCACCAGGCCGACCAATGTGTAGTGGAGGGGGGTCGGCCAGGCCGGTCGGACCAAGGGCAGTGGAGGGAGTTCGGTCGGACCAACTGACAGTTTTGGTGAGTAAGGGCAGCTGAGGGCCGAACGGTGTGGAGCCGGTAGAAGTGAGGTTGTAGGAGCATTGATGGGCCTTGATGGAGATATAACGGAAGGTGTAGCAAATCAATGAAATTAACAGCAGGACAGGTAAAGCTATCTTGAATCTAATAAAAATTGGACTAGCTAATTGATCTGTTATCTGACTTGGGCGTCGGAGTGTTCTCTTTGCAGGACCTCCCGGTGGATTCAAAAAGGACATCGAGAAGACGAACAGGTCGGACGGTCGGAGGCAGGTCCAAAGGGTCGATTCGGTTTCGGGCTCTAACACCGAAACAGCGATGATCCTTGTGTTGGTAGCGTGTTCGTTGTAGTCCTACATTTATGGAAGATGTGTGAACTATAAGGAAGCTTGTTTCAAGAAAGGACAATCAAAACTCCCTAATTCATTGAATTTTAAAAATATAAAAATCTTAATCGAATTTCGAATTTCAATGAAGAACTCGCTGGCTCTTGAAAGCCAGTAAGGGTGTGACATTTTCAAATACTGTTAAATATTTCACTAGCTTTTGAAATTCGAGAAGCTCTTAACCAAATTTTGAAAGTCAGTTAAAGGTTTAACGGGTTTCGAAAGTCGTCACATTTTTATTTAGTTTTCAAAAATCGATGATTTCTTAATCGATTTTCGAAAACCGGTTAACGGTGTGATAGATTTCAAAAACCATTGGACTTTTAACTGAATTCGGCAAGCTCTTAATTAGATTTCGAAAGCCAGTTAAGAGTTGACCTATTTTCGGAAGCAGTCACATCCTTAACCAGATTTCGAAAGCTAGTTAAGTCTTCTATTGTTTCCCAAATCCGCTTGTGTGTTTAAGGATTTTCAAAATCCATTTACTACTTTTTTTAAATATTTATTTTATTCATGTTTTTTAGTTATTATTTAACTTTTAATGTGTTACAATTGTATTATTACTATTAATATTATTATTAGTATTTAGTGAGGTATATTGAGTGATAAGCATGTTTGTTGTATATGTGGTGATTAGTATTTTAAGATGGATAATTATCTATTTGAGCTAATGGATTCATAAATAAATTTGAGCTTCGAGTCCGAATTATTTTTCTTTTATAAATGAAGTGGTGAGGGCAATTATACACATAATTTTACAATCGATAAAATATTTTCATCAGCCGATGAGTTAATTGAATGGGTTCGAAGGATTGCATTTGGTTTTGGATTTGTTGTGGTTACTAAAAGATCTGACAAAACAATTGGTGAACCTAGAAGAAAAATGTTCATGTTGGTTGGTTGTGAAAGGAGTGAGAAGTATAGAAAGTACAAACTTGATGTTCAGCCAAGTGTATCCAACACTAGAAAATGTGAGTGTCCCTTTAAGTGGAGGGGAAAACCTTATTCTAGAGAGAGTTGGGTGTTAAAGGTAATATATGGATATCACAATCATGAATTGGCTGAGACTTTAGTTCTTCTCAAAATCTTTTCAAAATCTTTTCAAAATCTTTAAGTTTTCATGAAATCAATTTGACAAATATATGAACATCAATAAAAGAGAAGGAAAGAAATATAAACACAGAGATTTATACTGGTCCGACCAAGCCTATACCCAGTTTTCCTTCAACAACCTTACTTGAAGGAACCACTATAATGATAGAGTTATACAAGCAAGAATACAAAGAACTCCCCTCTCAATGCACTCGCCTTTCCCGACTTAATATCACTTACAACACAAGATGTGAACACCTCACAATCTCACAACCCAGAAAGCAATCCCAACTTTTTGTACACCTTGAGAGCAATCCCAACTCTCAATGCAGTACACACAAGTTCTCCTCCTAGCATATATGTATGAAGTAGTCGATTACAGTGTTTATGTATTCAGTTAGATTCATCAGATATTAGCAAATGCTGAATTGTAGCAACTGCAAGTTTTAACCGATTACATTATATGGATAATTGATTAAAACTTGTGCATTTGCGAACACCTGATTGATGAGTGCAATGATGTGTTTTCAACTGTAAATGTTTTTAGATTTTCTTAAGTGTAATACTTAACCGATTACACTATATTATTAATCGGTTAAAACTATGCACACTGAAAATTGTTTTCTTATTAGGTCATATTTTGAATTTTTTTGACTTACATTAATTGTGCAATTGATTACATTAATTATCTAACCTGTTAAATGTGTTTTGATATAATTCTGGTATAGTAGTGAAAATTGCTTAACCGATTTTCATTAATATTGTAATCCATTAAAGTGCGACAAACATGAGAAAACTATATATTGACGTATAACTCTCTACATAAAAGACTTTTTATCTTTCATCTGTTATAATCCAAGAAAAAGTTTGTTGAGATAAGAAATTGCAGGGGTGTTCTTTCTCCAAGAATCAAGAAGCGTTTAGTTTGGAAGATTCAAAGGATTCTTGAAAGAATTGTTGTGTGCTTTCATTTGTTGATCATCATCCGCACTTTGAGATGTTCTGAACCATGATCAGTGTTAATTTTGCAATATGTGGATTATGGTTTCCCTGTTGCTGATGGCCAGGAAGAGAATGTGAGGTTCTGGTTTCTTTGAGGGGTGTCTCAAAGGGATTCTGTAGAAAGAGGATTGTTCTTTCTGTGTTGTGATTTTCTATATTAGATTTGGAGTTGGAAAAGAGATTGCATTGAGAGAGGGTCTCTGTAATTCTTGTTGTATAACTCAATCTATATAGTGAAGTGGCTTTCAATCTCAGGTTGATTGAAAGGAAACTAGATGTAGGCATTAAGGCCGAACCAATATAAAAACTTGGTGTTTGTCTTTCTATCCCTTATCTTTTTTATTGCATTATATTCTTTATTTGCTTGCATTTTAAGAAAGTGCTAAAGATTTTCCAAAGGTTTAAAAAAGAACAAATTTTTGAATACAAATCAATTCACCCCTCCTCTTGGTTGGGAAATAAGGCCTTTCCTTTACTACATAATCGATTATGTTATTAATGTAATTTGTTAAGTTTTTCCTTTTTCTTTAATAATTTTACATCTGTTTTAGATTTAACAGATTAAATGGCACATGCAATCGATTATGTAAATCATACAAGCCAACAACAAACAAATATTATCGATATAGGCAGTTATGACTTTCAATGAAAAATGATTTTCACAAGATAAACATTTTAATCGATTATGAAACTTATGTAAATGGTTAAGTTCCATACTTAAGCAAATTTCAAAATCATTTTCCATTCCAAACACATTAATGCACTCAGCAAACACATGTTGGCATAACATCATGTTTTAATCGATTATACAATTAATGTAATCAGTTAAAACATAGTTGTTTTTCCCTTGTTAAGCATGTTCTGAAATATGAAGAAATATAACAGATTATATACATAGTTTAATTGATTATTTCTTCTAGATATGCAATGTGCAATATGTTTTCACCTTATGATTCTTTATAATCAATGAATGCATATACCAATCAGTTCAAGCACAAACACAGATATAATCAAGCAATTGTTTTGTCATTTGTTGTGCAAGAAACTATAAAACATTTCTTTTGTTCATCATCAAACATATATATGTGAGATGGGTTTTTCTAGATATAGCTCCCCTTATGTCCTTTCTTATCACCCTTTTTTTTTTGTTTTTAAACGTTGATTAGTATTTAATGTTTATTCAGAATAACAAAGTGTTTTTTACATTTTCTACCGTTTTTTACATTTTCTACCGTTGGACGAAGTATATTGTTTGACACATGGTATCGTCTAACCTATGTAAACGCTTCCTTAAGTTTTTCTCTGTTTTATTCAAGAAATGTGTATAGCAAGGTGTCTTTTAACACAAGTTTTTGAAATATCATTTGAGACTTTTAACGTGTTTTCCAAAAACATCATTTGACACTTTTATCTATTAAGACATATTGAGAGTTTGTTTGATCATTGCCTAGCGATGTATATCATTCGTTGCATTCAACAAGACTCTCATGGCATGGATTCAGGTCATAACCGAGGCAGAAAGTCAGATGAAAAAATAAAAAATAAAAAATAAAAAAATTCTACTACATCGGTTTAGGTCCCAACCGAGGTAGTAGAGCCAAGATACTACCTCAATTCAGAAGGAACTGAGGCGTAAAGTCATTCAAAAAAGAAAAAAATAAAAAATAAAAAACATTCTATTGCCTCGGTAAAGGTCCTAAACCGAGGCAGTAGAATCCGAGATACTGTCTCGGTTCAGAAGGAATTGAGACGTAAAGTTATTCGAAAATAAAAAATAAAAAAACAAAAACCATATTGCTTCGATTACCTTTGAACCGAGGCAAAATCCTACCATTTTTTGCCTTGGTTTAGGAACTACTATTTATGAACAAAAATAACCACTATTGTTTCCTCTGACTGCACTAGTGTAGGTCTTGTTTGCATATATCATTATTTGCTTATTATTCTGTTATAAGGTTTGAATTGTTGAATGCTAGCACTATTGTTTCACTCTTAGATCAGTTTGTTTGTAGGTATATGATAAAGAAACATGAAGAAAATGAAGAACAACAAGAGTAATAATTGTTATTCAAAACACTTTTAATTTGTTATGTAAAAGTTTATTTTTAATTTTTAGGACAAACATTTGTTATTTCTTAAGTTCACAAATTAATTGTATTTTAAATTTTATAATTTATTTCATATAATAATAATTACTTCTAATTTTATATTATTGTGGTTTAATATTAAGCACATTTTATGTTAATCATATTAATTAAATCATTTAAATAATATTTTCATTATTGACGGTTTTCAAAACCAAAATTACATAAAACTAGAAAATACCGTCGATTTTTTGGTATCCACGTAAGTTCCTGCCAGTTTCTTATAATTACTGGCTGTTTTTGTAGAAACTCTCATAAATTACGATAGTTTTTGTAAGACCCCCCCGCAAATAATGATAGTTAAGAACAAAACCGTCAAAAAATTTTGTGACGGTGATTTTTTCAATGTGTGAAATGTATTTAAAAAATTGTCTGCAGAAAAAAAACCCTGGTAAAAATAATTTATTTTTGTAGTGTGAAAATTATAAAAACCGAATATTAAGAGGGAAAGTCAGTTTTAATGATTATTTTCAAGAGGATATATAATTAAATCAGAAGACAATAAATTAGTTCCTTTACAAGTATTGAAGATTATATTAAAAAATAAAATATGTAGTAAAAAAAATTTATTCATACGTAGTTATGGAAAAATTACACATAGGTATTATAGATTATTCTAAACAAAAACACCCAATGCAAAACATATAAAAGAATTTAAAAGTCCATCTATCTATGTGTATAAATTTTCTTTCGCACACCTATTCGAAACTGATTATTCGAGCCTCAAACTTAAATAAGAAGTAAACTGAAAAAAAAAAATGAAGAATTCCCAACAAAAAATCTGCCATATTGTTCTACTTCTTGAACCGAACCGAACTAATTAACTCGGTTTCTTCAGAAATCCTTCGACGATTAGGCACGACAAAGAAGCCTATTGCAGTGTAAGCTATGGCATAACACCTACCCCACAGAATTAAAACCAGAAGAGCAGTGATGAAAAACACACTCACAGCAATGTTTGAACCACTGCACCATCTTCTTTCATCACCATCTTTTCGCTTCTGTTTCACCATCCTTGTTCCATTAGCCATTGCCAATGATCGGGTTAGGCAGGGTTCGCAGGATGTGCTTGAAGTCACAGTACCCGTTGAAATACTGCTTAATGTGGTTGAAGTTGAAGATGGTGATGAAGTTGTAGTAAAAATAGAAGAATAGGAAGAATAGTTTGATAAGTTCTTTGAACTTTCTCTTGAGAAACCATCTTTTTTTGTTTTCCTCTTACGGCTCATCTTCTTCCCCTGAAAATAAGATTATTTCTGTCACAGATGAGTTTATTAACTAATAAATATCAATACTTTATTCAAATTTATAACATTATCACATTAACATAGTGAAAATATATATAAATGAGAGATTATAATATAATAATAATATAATTACAAAAATATAAATGGAGTGAAAGAGAAAAATGGAAATTTCAAACTAACATGACCCTTTTCCGTAAACGTATTTCAATAACCGCATACGAAATTCTGCAAAAATGATTGTAAGAAATGGAAGGAATGAAGAAAAGACTAACCAATGACGTATGATTGAAAGCCGACATAAGAGCACGACGTAAAGAGAGGTTACTATTATTGTTATTACCATCATCATTCTTATTTCTGTCCGTCTTTTTCCAGTGACTTGCGTTTCCTTCGCCACCCTTCGCCGCTGTGAAAGCCGACGTGAACACGGTCGGAAACATGTGCTTCTCCGGCACGGCAATGTAAGTGAGAAGCGGGTCCGGTGTTTTGCGTTCCCGCGAAACGACGCCGCTGGGGTTGAAACATCGGAGGAATCGAAACATGTGAACCCTGGGCTTCCTTTTTGGGGGCTCCATGTTCGGGAGACAAGCCTCGAGGAGAACTCTGGCGGTTAGAGAAACGGTGTCGTGTTGGCGTTTAGGATTCGACGGTTGAAGGAGAAAAAAAGAAAGATTGTTTGTGTTTGGATTTGGGTGGTGGTGGCCATTAAAAATTGTGAACGTGGGAAAATTTGATACGATACAACGTAAGAAAATGAACGTGAAATGTTGCGTTGCTTAGTTTCTATGTATTACTGTGTATTTGTGTGTATGAATCCTTCCAAAAGAGTTTTCAAAATAAAAACGAAACGGATGATTAAGGAGAATCAGAGTAAGTATAAAAAAGGGAGAATCAGATTTCGCATGTTAGAATCATTTTACCAAAATTGGGGCACAGAAAATCTAGATATTAGAAATGCCCTAAAAAGAGGGATTTTGGATTTTATCCTTTTTATAGGTAATACATATTGGCATCACATCAATTGTTCTGTCTTTTAAAGTCGTTGTGATGATTTCTTTTGGATTTTAAGGATATATAAAACATTGGACTATGATATTTTTAGAACCAACAATTTTTTATTTCTCTACTAATTGGTAATAATTTTTTGAATTCTCTACTATTTTGGTAATTCTATAATATTTTGGTGTTGTGTTCCATGTCTTTAATATTAATAATATTAAAAGAATTGTAAATATATGTAAAGGACCAGTAGAAAAAATTCAACAGATAATCTAAATTTTAAATTTTTATATTTATTTTACTTTTACTGTTCTTTTATTTTTTTAATTTTTATAAATATAAAACTTCATTTCTTAATAACCATATTATCATTAAGAGGGAATTGTGAAGTTATATTAGTAAAGCATTAAGATTTTTTCTTGAAAATATTTAACCTAGTAAAAAACTATTAGGTTTATCCAAACTATTAACAAACGAGTTTAAATTAATCACAAAAAAGGAACAAATGATTGTTAGTAAGAGTATCAAATTAATTATTCAACAAATAGGAAATAGTTTACACGAAGGTTGTGATTACAAAAGAAAATTGAAACATACAAAATTATACATTTTCTTTAAGAAAATTCGATTTTAAATTTAATTATTTATTATTTTTAAATTATAAATAAACTACAGAAATTTAAGTTGAATAAGTTCAAAACTGTAGAAATTTAAACAACAACAAAATATCTGTATGAATTTGAAAATATTAATATTTTAAATGGTAAATATCTTATTACCACACACTACAAATCCGTTCCTATTTCCAGGGATTTCTGGGAAATCAATTTCCAGGAGTTTTCGGCAAATCGCAAACTAACCGAGGTTGGATTAAACCGCTTCTATTTTCAAAAGTTTTTGAAAAGTCGTCGGAATTAACCGATGTTTCAGGAAAACCCCATACTTTATCTAAAACCGCCGAAAATACTTTCAGATCTTTTTTTTAATACATAAAAAATAAAAAGAGGAACAAATAATTTTACCCGTAAAAAAAGTGATTTTTTTACTATTTGATTCTCTTTCCGGATATTAAAGTAGTATCTAATGAGACATTTTAAATTATCGGTGGTGTTACACACCATATATTTACATGCGGTTATATATAAGTATATTTTATTTTAAATATGAATAATATAAATCTGATAAAAACTTTTAGAGTGAATTTTGCATACAAATATCATGCCATGAAATCATAATGATCAAATTATGATTAATATGTCATAATCAATCTCTTTAAAATAAGGAAATAAAAGAATGTTGAATGAATTGGAAGATTCTAAAGGTATTTTCTCCTAACCACAATGGAGATATTGGGGATATTTTATGAATAGCATAAGCAAAAGTTTAAGCCTTGCCATGTCTGACGATATTGACTGGCCAAGGACATAATTTCTACAGTTATTCATTTTCATACATCGCGGTCGTTCATAACTAATCCAATGAATAGGAAAGGTCCTGAAAATATTAATTTTATATTTTAAAAAAAATATTTAAGGAAATATTCTCGTTTTCCATTCAAATTTAAAGTTCCAATCAATAAATGTTTAATTTTATTAAAACTAAGAATTTTAACCATCAACAATTATAACAACACCCCAATAATCTTTAAGCTCGCATAGAAGGTTTCCTCTTTTGCATTTTTAGAATATCATAGTTTTGGATTTTTGAAAAAAGAAAAACATTTTTCTTTTCCCTTTCTATGCTGAAAGTGGTATTTTTTTATCTCTAAAAAGGCCACTTAATATTCAGATATAATATCAATAGTAATACCCAATTTAGGGGAAATTTACCATTGTGGTGGAATCTTATCTTGAAACTACAAGAATGGTGCATAATTTGGCACAACTTCAAAAAGATGAGCTCTGTCGTTCAAACACGATTTCACTCTTGATAAAATGAAGTCATGCAAAAATGTGACATGTTTTGTATTATATTGCCACGACTTCACTTCATTGACTTACCCAATTCTTGAAAATTTTAGAAAAAGTACAACATTTTTGTAATTTCATAACACATAGGTAAAAGGATAATGATATTTAGACAATATTTTTTTTTACAACATTTGAACATTGATTACGTGTCAATCTGTGATTGGTCAGAAATTACTCCACAGGTTCGGTTTTGAGTTGAAATGTCATGAGAAATTCAAAAGACACAAGCTTTTTTTTTGTGGGGAAACTAGCAAAGAAAGAGTGTGCTATTGAACTATCCAAAGACAGGAACAAAATTGCACTAAAACACAACCACTGTATTAGATGTCGGTTAATGCATACACCGACGTCTATAGTGACATCATGACGGCGGTTAATGACATGTTCGAAGTCTTTATGTGCTCTTAGACATCGATTAATGAGTAGTCAGATGTCTATATAGTGCCTTTAGACGTCGGGTTAGGCCTATACCGACGTTTATTGACGTCTGACATGGCACTAAACTAATGTTTATTGAGGTCGGACATGGCACTAACTGACGTCATTATAGACGTCTGTTATATGGATGTTCGACGTTCCATTGACGTCATCGACAATTACGTCAACTGTGAAGGAGACGTTAAAAACCCAAAATAACTGATGTTAAACGCGGTTTTTCTACTAGTGTGTTGTGAATTAGAAGTGATTAAATTCGTATTAATAAAACCTCTTAATATATTATTAAGAGAGAATTTGATGTGACTCAGATTAAGTAAATCAATATAAAACTAAAATGTGATTTATCAGAATTTTGTTTTCAAACAATGTTTTCATTCAAACACTTTTTGAACCAAAGTATTAAACTACTGTGTAGACTATCTAACCAGTGCTAAGTAATCACTATATTTGAAAAAAGATTTAAAATACTATTCAAACCTCTTTTTCTAATTTTTTTGTATTTCATATATTCACAATATGCTGTGGCTTGATGGTTTTTCATCACATTTCCAAGATGATCTAATATCTACAAAGCATGTAGTAGACCACACACATCTTGTATTGCCATTGGTGAATACTCTCCCTAGCACATGTATTACAAGTATATACATAAAAAAAAAATCTATATCAAAATAGAAATTAAATTTAAAATTAATAGAAAACTACATTCATAATATATATATATATATATATATATATATATATATAAAATATTTTGTAGTACATTTTAGCAACCATTATTTTACATCATTTAATTTTAATTTATTTCAATTAATTTTATAATGTACAAAATTCATTACTTTACAATAATTTTAATTTAATTTTTATGATTTTTTATAATTTAATGAAAAAATATAAAATCATAAATATTTTATCAAATAATTATTCTACGAAAAATTCAAAATGATTTTAAATATTTTAATTATTTATAAAATATTCAAATCAGTTTTAATTTATTTATAATTAATGTTTAAAAATAATTTTAAACAAATACCAGAGACTTTCCTGTTTATTATAAATTATTCAAGATTTTAATTTATAGAGGTAACTTGTTTTTTTTTTTTTTAAGTTTGTAGAATTTATTTTAAATTTATTATATTTTAGGTTTGTCTAATAAATTGAAATGTTGCTTTGTCTTAAGTTCACTGGGAGATCTTGTTTTGGATGAGTTGTAATAACACTATCCAATGGAATGGGATATGGTTGACAAGTGGCAGCACCCCAGTGGTGGACACTATTGATGAACATTTCTGGGGATCAGATAATTCGCTAAACTAAACATTCATCATCTTCATTCAAAGCCTCTCACTGCTCTGTTGCTCGTCCTTTTGCAAAGCTTCAGATCATCAAAGGTAGAGAGACAACCTACGTCACAGAACACACACAAGAACATGGCATCAGCAGCATCTGGGTTTGTGTTGTCTCTTAATGTTGCAGCAGCTGGCACCACAAACTCATCCCCTTCAAGGGTCATGTTCCCCTCAAAGAACAATGGTTCTAGGCTTGTTGTAAGGGCTTCAGATGAGGCTGCACCCGCACCTGCCACCGCCACTCCTCCACCTGAAGCTGAAGCAAAGCCAAAACCACCACCTATTGGCCCCAAGAGAGGTGCTAAGGTCAGTTATCCCCACAATTCAACTTTTTTATAGTTATGTTATTGCTCATGTTGTGCTAAGTCAGTCACACTTCAATTGTTTGTGAATATGCCCCAACATCCCTCTAGGACTGGATTGATTACACCAAAAGGCTGGTAAAGTTATTGAATTGGTTCCTAAGAATGTTTCTTATTTTCACCAATATCTATAAACTTGTCGACATCCTATTTCCATTTTCTTTCTTGCTAGCAAAGATTTATATAGTGAATTTGGATTTTTTCAAACTATAAACTGGTCTGTGTTATCTGGTTCAATTATAAGCTTATGTATTGCATCCCTGACCCTAAGTGTATAGATGTTCTTGTTACAAATATATATGATGAGAAGGGTAATTCTGGAGGAACATGGTAGCACAGTATTCTTGAGCATAAGAAATGAGATCTTCACAATTCTATAATTTTCAATAAACTTTCTGTTGGAAGTTGTAGCATTTATCTTGAAGCTATGTAGGAACAAGGACAGTGATGAATCTTGGTAGTTGGATTCATTGAAGACTGTGTCATTAATTAAACAGTTTTAAAGTTGAAATTTGTGTTCACCAAGTTTATAATTTTTGTTTGCAATCAACAGGTGAAGATTCTTAGGAAGGAATCGTATTGGTACAAAGGAACTGGATCAGTTGTTGCTGTTGATCAGGTTAGTGCTCCTAAACTCTCTATAAGAGAGTGATTCCCTCTCAAATTTGTAGCATTTCATGCATTATGCAAACCCAATTCATATTTGATTGGTTTGTGCTTGTTGTGCAGGACCCCAAGACTCGCTACCCTGTTGTGGTTCGATTCAACAAAGTGAACTATGCCAATGTATCAACAAACAACTATGCTTTGGATGAGATCGTGGAAGTTGAATGAGTCCAATTTAATTGTAATTTTGATGCCTGTCTTGTTATCGCTGTTACTAGTCTAAGGTCTTATCATGTCACAAAACAAAAAAATCTGTATCATATGCTCTCTCATATCTACCCCTTATCTCTATTCTCTGTGAACAAAATTCTATGTGCAGCTGCTCTTAATCTTCCACTACCCAGATTCTTATTTTATTGAATCAGCAACTAGTTTTTGTTGGAGCCATCGCTTTATAGCCACATTACAACTACTAAAATTGGCTTAAAAATGAAAGTGCGTTGGAAATTCCACATCGACTAGATGTAAGATTAATTCATAGTATATAAATGGGTGCAAATCTCACCTTATAAACTGGTTTTGTGAAGTTGAGTTAGCTTTAAAGTCCACTACTAATAAAGTGAATTACTTAGACGTCGAAATGGATTGAGGGTTCAAATTTTTCTGATACCAAAAATACCCTTATTTCCTTATCTCTCCATATTGTGCTTCTTCGTTTTCGTTCATCATTCTCTTTCCATTTTCTCATTCTCCTCTTTCTTGCCTTGCCATTTTGCAAAACCCTTGGCATTCTCCAACTTTGTGTCATCTTCGTCATCCTCCCTCTTGGCTCCTCATTTCCTTTGGCTCCGACGAACCAAAAGGTTTCCTTTCATCTTCATGATCTGAGCATTTCGGTTGACGTTATAGTGTCGAATGAAATCCTCCAGTGACGTTGGTGGTTTGAGCAAGGTAAATGGGTTTTTGTCTTTTTGTATTTGCATTGTCGGTTTGGTTATTGAGTTTTGGTTCTTTAGGGTTTTACTTGTTTATTAAAAATTTTTGTTACCGTTTTTGGGTTTTGTAGTTTTGTTATGTTGTCTTCTTTGATGCAGTTGTGCGTTCGTCATTCTTTTTCAACAAAGTATATTTGTACTTTGAAGAGAATAATAAAAGGAGAAATGTAAAAAGTACGCTACGTGCAGAATCTGACATAAACAATGCCTTTGTAAGCCCGGGAGGCGTGTACAGCAACCAACCTAGTGAGTAGAGGTTTGTGAGGGTCGGATCGCGAAAGCGTTACAAGAGCAAGGCGCTTAAAACCCCATACACAGGAAATAGAGCGAAACACGAGTGATTTTTGTATTGAATTGTTATAGAAAGGAATACAAAATTGTACATAGATGAACAAATAAGTTTATTGTACCCAATTATTTTAATGAAATAAAAGATGAAACTTTACTTCAGTTGGTTATTGTTAATGTTAATTGAAGTTTTAATATTTTTGTTATTGTCATTGTCAAATGTGTTGTTGTTTGGAATGTGAATAAACAAAGTGGCCAATGCAATTGAGTACCATCATGAATAATGATATCACCAATTTTCTTCAGTGGATGAGAGTTCTTTTTAGTGTTTAAGTGTGACTGGAGGGAGGAACTTGAGGTTTGGACAGTCCATGGTGAAGGAAAGACCCAATGTTGGTGTCAACGCCAAGTCGGTTCAAGTCCTAAAACAAGTGCAAGCCATTTTGTGCCTTGTAATCGATTACAAGGATCTTGTAAACGGTTACACGAACAAAATTATGGTTTTGTAAAAAAACCTGTGTTGTAGGAGCCACCTGTGGGAACACAGGTAGCCAAAGATATTTTACGCTATTTTTTCATATTTCTTTAGTGGATGAGAGTTCTTTTTAGTGTTTAAGTGTGAGTAGAGGGAGGAAATTGAGGTTTGGGCAGACCATGATGGATGAAAGACCCAATGTTGGTGTCAATACCAAGTTGGTTCAAGTTCTGAAACAACTAGCTCGTAAACGATTACGTGAACAAAAATGGGGTTTTGTATAAAAACTTGAACTATAGGAGCCAACTATAGTAAGCTGACTCACCATAGTCAATATTTTTAATTTTTTGACATTTATCCAATGGTTGACACTTATTTTTAGTGTTTAAGTGTGAGTAGCGACTGAGAAGTCATGTTTGGGCAGTCCATGAAAGCTAACATTATATTGCAATAAGCATTTATACATAAATATCATTGTTTCTTACAAAGACAAAAATCCATCTTTTTCTACATACAAAGAAAAAATCTACAAATGAAACCAATCCTATAACAATCCAAATTCCTGTAGTGCTTTCATTCTTCTAATGTTGTTGTTGTCGAGGATCCAAATCGCATACATATTTCTTTACTCGGTCAATGTCAAAAGCCACAACCTTGGAAACCTTTACTCGGTCATGAAGTGCGAGAAATACAGTGTGGGAAGACGAAAAGCTCCAACTTTCGAAAAGCACCAACCTTCGAAAAGTCCTAACCTTCGAAAAGCCTCAACATTCGAAAAGCTCCAACCTTATAAAAGCTTCAACCTTCGACGAGCAACAATGGTGGATGCCAAAGAGACGAACAAAAAAAAGGGAAGATGATAAGGGAACATGATAAATAGTTCAAGGAAAACCGCGAAAAACATGGGTTTTTTCTCTCTCTGCCTTCCCCTTCCAAAAATACCCCTAACGTTACATTCCCCAACCCTAAAATTCAAATTGAAAAACACCAATAGACAATCACCATGTGGCGTTGTAAAAAAGTTGGCAAAATAAGGTTGTCAAAGAAAAGTTTTCCTTCAACTTAAATGCTAACAAAATGCTTACTAGTTTATGTTGTACACATAAGATAAAGTATTGCAAAATTCTTTTCTTTTTACGGATGAACGTTATTTCTTTTTAATGTTAAGCCCATGGAAGTTTGGCTTGTATGGCTTTTGTGAAACTGTGATGCGAGGTGTATCCCTCAAGTCATGGCACTAGTGGACCATTATCCTTTTGTTTATAGCTCTATAATAGAGCACCCAGTCAGTTTTTAAAAACACACAAAAACAAAGCTTTCTCTTCTCCTCTTAAAGAAACTTTATTTCAGAAGCCTTTTCTTTAATTTTTCTTTCTTTCTTTTCTTATCTCCTTTTATTTTGGGTTTATTTTTTTACTTTCTTCAAAGTTCCTTGCTAGTTCCGAGCTCCTCCTGTTGTATTCTAGGGGACTTGCGCAACACACCTCAGATAAGTCCTTAAGGATAGTGATTTACATGCCTCAAGAAATTTTGTTCGTGACTTTGTCCACTAATATTCAACAATCTTAAGGACTTATGACTAATATCAACAACTCAATCCCAAAAAATCAGAATATTGTTTCCGGAACTTTGACGGTCTTCGCAAAACCTTTCTCGAATGTATCAAAAACCGCAATCTTCTCTAGTCAGAATTGTCGGTGTTGGAAAGAACGTGTGTTAAACCTCTTAGACACGTACGAAATCGCCTTTATTCTTTCATCTTCAACACCTGACTCTAGTCTCCCTCCAAATTTAAGGTATGACATGCTTTACTTAGTGCACTCTCTAACTATTTGTTCGATGTGTATTGTTCCTATAAAGAGGCGAAAGACATTTGGGATTCGTTGATTCTCAAATACATTGTTCAAGATGTCGTCAAACAAAGGTTCATTATGGGGAATTACAATTGTTGGGAAATGGTTGAAGACAAGGATATAAAGTCGCAAATCAATGAGTACCACAAAGTGCTCAAAAATATCAAAGCAGAGAACATTCTTCTTCCGAATGAATTTGCTTTAGAGCTTTTGATGAAGAAATTGTTGTCTTCCTGGACTGATCACAGGCAACAATTGAAACACAGACACAAGCAGATTTCATAACTCATCACTCACATAATTATTGAAGATACCAACAGGAAAGAGTGTGCTCCTACAAGGGCCAAAGCTTTTTCTGTAAAAGCAAACATGGTAGAAGATAGACCTACTCAAGAAAGGTATGAACACAAACCTGATGACAATAGGAAAAATAATTTTCGAAAATCTCGTCCCAATGCATCTAAGCCCACCTTTATGAAGAAAGGAAATTGCTTCGTATGTGGGAAGTCAGGCCATCATGCACCACAGTGTAGGCGAAAAGTAAGAAAAGACAATCCTCCTAGGGCAAATATAGCCGAAGGAGATGACATTATTGTTGTGGTCATTTCTCAAGTAAATCTGATGACCAATATGAGCAATTGGGTGGTAGACTCTGGTGCTACCAGTAATGTCTATGCAAATAGAAGTGCCTTTACCTCTTACATTAGTGTAGGGGATGGAGAAGAACACGTCTACCTTGCTGATTCCAAGACCGCTCCTATTTTGGGAAAAGGGAAAGTTCTTCTCAAGCTCACATCTGTTACAAATGAGGAGCATTGGTGTCTTGAACATGATTTTGATGATGCTACAAAGTGAAGAATATAAAGACCATTGATTTAAGTTTAAAAGCCTTTCTGCACGTTGGTCCATGAAGAAAGGGAACAAGAAAATAGTTGCAGACTAAACGGTCACTACCAGGTGCAGACCGAACGGTCACTATCAGCTCAAAGACCGAACTATCCAAAGATCAAGACCGAACGTTGTTCATGGTCGAACACAATATGATGGTCGAACACAGCTTAAAAATCGAACGGTCACTATCAGTGAAAGACCAAACGATATGTAATAGTTGAAGACTGGACGGTGTATAGCAGTTCAAGGCCGAACACAAGATGAACATAGTTCAAGATTGAACAGATATTCATAGGACTAAACATAATTGAACATTGGCCAAACTCAGTTGAATATCGAACGGTCTGTAACAGTAAAGGCCGAACACCATATAGCAATTACTGGCCGAGCACAAGTTGAGGACCAAACAATGTTGAACACAGTTGAAGGCTGAACACTGCTAAAAGGTTGAATGATGCATAACATTGGAAGACCGAACGATGTCACAACACAAACCAAACGATATTGTGTCCAACTAACACTACAGAAGAAAATATTAAGAGTTGGAAAGATTACAAGTATTGAGCAGAGCGGTAGAAGGCATGTCGAGACCGAGCAGTTCGAACTGAGTGATGAAATGAAGTGAGGAACCAAGCCGAACGACAGAAGGCAATCAGGGTCCAAGCCAAACGGTAGAAGGAGTTGAAGAACTAAAGCCGACTAGTTTGAAAGAAAATATTCAAATTGTTCCAAGTCTCGCAACTAATCGATTATCACTTACAACAATCGATTATTATTGGCAGTTGAAATGTGTCTTTCGAGTTTCGGACCAGCAGACTATATATACCTTTGCCTAACACTTCAGAAAGGCAACTTTACGAATTTGAGAATAAAATCTGAGGAAGTTCTCAAGTGCTAGTTCTTGCTCTTGTTAAGTCTTGTGAATAGGAGAAGCTTGCGCTTTGTGTGTCAAAGGTTAGAGCGGTTCTCTTAACATTGGCAGAGTTGTTGCTTCCAGTTCGTTTGTCGAAGGAAGCTCTTCCGATTCGTTGGTCGAAGGAAGAATTTTGTTGCGCTATTCTGGTTCGTCTATCGTAGGAAAGTGCTCGCTGTCTACTTTCAGTTTGTTTGTCGAAGGAAGTTTCCTTTCGATTCGTTCGTCGAAGGAAGGTTTTGTTTTTCTGTTTCTATTCACTAATCTGTAATCTGTGAAATTGATTTTACTGGAAACGTTAATCACTCTTTATAGTGATTAACAACTGGACGTAGAATCTTTTGATTCGAACCAGTATAAAAATCCTTTGTGTGGTTTTTCTACTCCCTACACTCTTTATATTTTTTGTTCATCAACTGTTTGATAAAACATTTGTAATAAAATTAAAGGAACCATTTTTAAAATTGACCGAACAAGTTCTTCGCTTTTAAACAATCTATATCGTACTCTGAGTTTTTATTTTCGTTGTGCAAAATCGGTACCCATTGTTCCAACAACATCTGGAAAGACTCTGACCTTAAGTGATATGTTACACTTGCCATCAATCAGAGTTAATCTCTGTAGCACTACTAGGAAAAGTGGGAGTTAAGGTGTCATTTGAGCCTGATAAGATTGTAATGACAAAAAATAATGTTTCTGTGGGGAAGGGATATTGTGATCAAGGTCTCTTTGTACTTAACATTTCTGAGAATATTAATGAATCGTCTTCTTCAACTTACATTGTTGACTCATGATATTTGGCATGCTAGATTAGGACATGTGAATTCTTCCTATGTTATGAAATTACAACAACTAGGATTAATTAATATGCATGATAAATAGTGTAGTAAATGTGATATATGTGTAGAATCTAAAATAACAAAGAAAACATGTTATTTGTAGATCGTCAAACTGAATTGTTAGGGCTAATTGATATTGTTCTAGCTGATTTAAAACAAATTATGTCTAGAGGAAGTAAAAATTATTTTGTAACTTTTATAGATGAATATTCTAGATATACTAAAGTGTATTGAATCAAACATAAAAATGAAGCCTTTGATGTGTTTCTAACCTATAAAGCATAAGTAGAAAATTAATTAAATAAGAAAATTAAGAGGATTAGATCACATAGAGTTAGTGAATATGTATTGTTTAATGACTCTTGTGTTAAAGAAGGTATCATCCATGAATTAATCCCACTATATTCACGTGAGTCTAATGGAGTAGCTGAGAGAAAGAATAGAACTCTTAAGGAGATGATGAATGTTATGCTTATTAGTTGTGGTGCACCTAGTAACCTTTGGGGAGAAGCCTTGCTTACTGCGTGTTTTTTACAAAATAGAATACCTCATAAGAAAAATGGTAAACCTCCCTATGAGTTGTGGAGAGGTAATCAACATAACCTTAAATATCTAAGAGTGTGGGGGTGCCTAACTAAGGTGATGTTACTCGACCCTAAGAAAAGGAAAATATGATCTAAAACCTCTAATTGCATGTTCTTAGGCTATGTTGAACATAGTGCTGCTTATAAGTTTCTAATTCTTAAAAGTGATATACTCGAAAGTAACTATAATGGAGACGAAAAATGCTGAGTTTTTTGCACATGTTTTTCCTTTAAAGGTTATTGAGATGTCTCAACCCATAAATAATAATAATAATAATAATAATAATAATAATAATAATAGCGATGCTTTGTGTAAGGATTTAATAGGAAGTAAAAGACAGAGGAAGGAAACTTCATTTGGTAATGATTTCTACACCTATCTAGTTGATAACATCCAAGTAGCTTTGTAGAAGCTATTAGTGCTTATGATGCTAAACAGTGGGATAAAACCATTAAGTTTGAAATTGAATCAATTAAAAAAAATAACACTTAGATTTGCCTAAAGGAGCAAAACACATTGTTTGTAAATGGATCTTTAAGAAAAAAGTATCATCCTGATGGATCTATAGAGAAGTATAAGGAAGGGTTAGTAGCAAAAGGTTTAACTCAAAAACCCAGCATAGATTATTTTTACACTTTTGCTCCTGTGACGAGGATTTCCTCTATTCAAGTAGCGAAAAAATGGATTTTTTTAGCAATTAGACGTCAAATTTGGAGGGGGCCGACGCCAAATGCCATTTTAAACCTTAAAAACTTAGAATGCGAGCCTCACTTTCTTTTGCATTTTTGTTTGGGTTTTTGCTTCGTTCGCATTCGCCATTGCTACCACAAGGTATGTTTGATTAATTTTCTTCCAATTAATTTATTTTGCACCAATTAACTTTAGTTTACACCGATTAAATTTTGTTTCCCCCCGATTAAATTTCGTTTGCACTGATTAATTTTGGCTTATGATGCAATTTTGTTTGTGAGTTAATGAATCTTGGCGGTGCCAACTAGTGTCCAATATACATTGCTTGAAACTCATAGTATATACTTTTTTATGATGTGCTATAATGATTTTTTGTATTTCAAGTGTGGTAATATTGTAAAAACAAATTAATTTAAAAAAAAAAAAAAAAACCAACAAAAGGGATGTCGGATTAGGAGGGGTCTGACGTCAAAATTGACATTCGGGGAAGGGGATCCGACATCCAATTGATTCTCCCAATAAGACGTCGGACCTGGATTGGATGTTAAATGTCGAAAATAACAGACATCAAAAGCCTTTTTTGTAGTAGTGATTGTATGCTTTTAGTTTGCTTTAAAATTCGTTTTGGAATCATAAAACCTCATTTTGACTCAGGATAATCGATTACAAATTAATGATAACCGATTATCAGTAATCGATTGTGATTTGCCATAATCGATTATCATGAGCAATTTTGAGAATTTTCAAACAAGTTTTTGAACGTTGTGCATTCATTAAATGCATAATTGATTACCATAAGTGGATAATTGATTATCACACGATAAATAGATGACAACAGATATTTGGAGGTATCCTTGAGTGAGATCTCTATAAATTGGATTAGGACTCTTATTCTAATATACAGAATATGTGAATTTCAAAAATCTTATCTATTTTGTTATGTGTTGTGATAAATGTGTTCTAGGGTTTGTGTAGCCCTTATGTTGAGGCTTTGAGAACTTGGTGTTGGCATAAAGCGAAAACTTTAATGGGAGTTGTGATTGAGTGTTGTTGTTGTTGATGAGTTAAGCCTTGTGATCCTTTGTGAAGATTCAGAAGAGGAGTTCATCCTTTGTGAAGATTCAAAGGAGGTGGTCATCCTTCATGAAATATTCAAAGGTGTTCATCCCTTGTGGCTTTCAAGGGAAGTGAGTTTCATCTCTTGGGGTAACAAGAGAGGTGTTCTAAACCTTAAACCTTTTGTTTTCTTTGTGATTGTAACAATTTGTTGGTTTTTTTTTTAGTGGATCGTTAATTCTCATTTGAGATTAACAACTGGACGTAGGATCCTTGTGATCTGAACCAGTATAAAATCACCTGTACAATTTAATCTTTTCCTTACTCTCTTATTTGTTTTAGTTTATCGCTAAGGAATTTGAATTATAATAGAAAACTATTAAAGGTACAATTTGCGATAAGAAACCAATTCACCCCCCTCTTGATTTGTTGTTCACGTTAACCATTCTGCTGCATCACTTTGATAAGTTGAACTGTGTTGAAGCTCGACTTCATATATTTTTCCTCTCTTGCATCAGATCTACCTCCAAACATGAAGCTTTACATGATCAAGTCTTATGAGTTCACTTAGATAAAAAGAAATCATACATAAATGGAAGGTATTGTTGAATACAAGAGAGTTCAAATCTATTTACGTCTTGCTCCAACACATGGGAGATTTAGCTCCTCATAAATGATAGAAAAAAGCATAAGCAGTGAAGAGAATCCATCTCCCAATCCTCTAAAGATGTTCTATTAATTACAGAGGATGTGGGTGAGAAGAATATATGGAGTCTCTTTCTAAAAGTACTCTCAAAAGTGTCTAAAAATGAAGCCCTCTATAGTCTCTCTAAAGTCTGCCCAGAATTCTGATATTTATAAACTTCGATAACATGGCTTCAATGGTGGTCCATGGCTCCAACAGTGAGGTTTCCTTCCTTGGTGGGTTTTCTTTATGGCTTTAAGTAGTGAGTTGTTAGGCTAGAGCTGCCTGACATTTCTTCATGATAAATGATTTTTCATGGCTTAAGTCTCACGTCAGGGCTTCAGGAAACCTTCTTTGCTAGGTTTTATTTGTGACTCAAGCCCTTAAAATGGTGTTGCAGTCGTGTTGTGACAAATTTCTTTAAAAGTGTTTAAATTCTTCTTCTTTCCTTCATAATACAGTTTTGACTCCATAAATTCTTGTGTTCCTACAAAACAAGTGAAATTGGAGTCGTTATCAAGCATTTTATACAAAATCAAAGCAAGATAAGTGTCAAATTAACATTGAAAGCTAGTAATACTAGACATTTATCAACCATGCACGATCTAGGACCAATTGGACCCAACCTTGCCTTACCTAGCCTTAGTTGACCTAATATTTCAAAACTTGAGCTAATACAGACTCACCTTGATTTTGGATTTTCAAAACTAAAAAAAACTATCCAATCTATATTAAATTCAAATTCAATTAAATGAATTTGACTTTGGTATGACATGGTTCGATTTGTTTTAGGTTCAACCCAATCTAATCTTACATTATGGAAGGTTAATTAGACTGACTATGCACATACTAGACCTAATTGAATTCAATCTTGTCTTACTTAGCCTGACTTGACCTAACATTTTCCAAACATGAGATAACTTAATTTTGAATTTTTAAAATTGAAAAAGTTATCCAATCTATATCCAAATCAAATTTAATTAAATGACATTAGTTGTTGCATGACCTATTTGTCTTGGTTTGGCCTAACATAATTCTCTACCACTTAAGTCCAATTAAATCAATTATTGTCTTGACATGATTTGATATAACTTAACTTTGATTCAAACTCTTAAATAATTTAATTTATACAAATTCAAATCCAATTAAATAATTCAACTTAAAATTTAAAACTATATTTTAGATTTGAAATAAATATATTATAATAGATTTAAAGTAAAATGAATTTAGATAATCATGAATCAATTTTTCTTCTCATCCCGAAACGTAATGTGTATTTATATTGTATTATTTATTCATAATATAATCTTCTTAAAAAATTCAGATGTGCAGACAATACAACTTTTCACCAATAAAAATAAAACTTTACAGTAAATATTGTAAAATAAACATTCAAAATTGTTTAATATAAATTATAAAAGAGTGATGAAGAATGTAACAGAATTAATTAATCGTGTTTAAAAGTACAAAACAAAAATCGTGAACGGCAGGATTCGAACCTGCGCGGGCAAAGCCCACATGATTTCTAGTCATGCCCGATAACCACTCCGGCACGTCCACTTGATGATGTTACATACTAAATTACGCTGATTAATCATAGTAAGCGAGAAAATTTAAATTGTGATATATGTTTAATAATGAAATTGTGAAACCATCATTGATGTTGCTTTACGTTTATCCTTTACGGATCATATGCAACTTTTACCTATTGTTAACTTCGTGTTTATGTAGTAGACAGTCTTATAGTAAATTTATTATGTTATTCATAACAATAGCTTACAACAATTTAATTTAACTAAAATAATGGACTATATAGGTTCACAAAGAGAAATACAGGAGACTCTATGCTTGCATCCAAATTAATAAATAAGATGTTATATCATGATAAATAACAAATGTAACAACCTTATAAAAGTTACAACTCCACAAAGAACTTAAAATTTCCAACTTCCAATTCATGATAATGACTAAATAGTTATGTATAGATATATAATTGATTTGGAAATAAAATTTGATATGCACCATTATGATACTTGCATAAAGGCAACATTAACTAAAATCAGTAAAATTTTCTTTCAATCTATATAAAACAATTACTTTGAATGTGTGGAGGAGTGTGCAAACCTAATTACAAACCTACAAGAAAATACATTTGATAATATTATGGTATTAGAGCTTCATCACGAACTCAATTCAAAGTAAAATCATTAGTGTTTTAAATGTAACATGTTATGGCATTGGAGATTTAGTTTATTTAGTATGCTATACGAAACTTGATCATTGGGTGATGCTTATGGTGAATTTCTTCATTAAAAGGAGTACTTAGGTCAAGTGCAAAATGGAATTCAAGATTAGTAGAATGAATTAATACTTCTTACCGAAGTATAGAGGAAGCATATTAATGATAAGAAATTAAAAGATTTGAAGGAAAAAAATTACCTATTTCAAGCATTAGATCGTTCAATCCTGGAGGAATTTCTTAACAAGGATAAAACAAAGGATATATGATATTCCTAAAAGCAAAAGTATCAAGGCACTTCACGATTCAAGCATGCACAATTGTAAGTTCTCAAAAAAGAGTTTGAAATTCTTCACATGAAACAGGGGGGATTTGTAGATGATTATTTCTCTCAAACACTTACCATAGCTAAAAAGATTAAGGTTAATACTGAAAACAAAGGAGATGTTGTAAATTGAGAAAATTTAAAGATCCATAGCTCCTAAGTTTGACTATGATGTGTGCTCTTTTGAGGAGTCTATAAGGATACTAACACGTTGACCATTGATGAATTCGAAAGTAGCTTGCTCGTATATGAACTATGCATGACTTCTTGTTCATGGAAAAATGGTAAAGGCATCGGTCACACGTAACAGGTAAAAAATATCGTTCTCTCCACAGGGACTTATACAACACATGACAACTCTCACAATTCACAACTCAAAAAGACAATAAAACTTACAAAAACATAATCTCTTTTTGTAATTTTATCAACAATTGGTGTGCAATAGGAAATTAATGTCAAAGAGGTGGAGCAAAATGGTTAGTGTGTACAACAAATCAAGAGGGAGGGGGGTGCATTGGTTTCTTATCGCAAATAATACATTTAATAATTTTATCTTATAATTTAAATTCATTAATACCAAATTAAACAAATAAAATAGTAAGGAAGAAAGAAAATTGCACAGGTGATTTTATACTGGTTCAGATCACACAGATCCTATATCCAATTGTTAATATCAAACGAGAATTAACGCTTCACTATCACTGTTAGCTCATTGGCAAGTGCACCAAATCGTTCAAGTAATAAAACCATGGTAAGACCAGTTACCGTTTTTCCAAGAGACTCGTAATACTAGAGAATTGTGTGATTAACAACTCATCTAGACTCAAGAATAACATTCATTTAAGAATATGTACAAAAAGATAAATTCACAAGTAATTACAAGGTTGGACTTTGGTATTGAAGGTACTTAGAAATGGACAAAACTAGAAATGGTATGAAATGTAAATGTTAAGATTAGATTTCACCAATTCACTCTTGTATATACCCACTTTCATCTCCTCTCCATCAATTTACTAAAGTCAATCCACTAAAACACTCTAGCCTTAATCACTTAGGTGAAAGAGCCTAGGTTTTCCTTATCAAACTCCAATCCCTTGGACAATCTAACAAGCAAACCTGCATTAAGAACTAGGATCTAAGACAACATGTGAATCATATCCCATCCCTTGCTCAATGACCCACAAAGACTCTTGTTTCAGTTCAAGATTTCATATCCCATCCCTAGCTCAATGAAACCCCAAAATCATGGTCATGAACGTCCCCATTACATGCAAGCTTTAAGATCGGAAACAAGAATACTAGTAATAGATAGAAAATGCATATATAAATACAAATCAATCATTCATTACACAAGAGTTTCATGGGCTACATCTAACCCTAACAAGATGAATCTGATTCTCCATTTCCATGGAGAACCCTAAAGCTTACAAACATGGAAGATGGAAGAAGAAGGAGACCCAAAGGAAGAGGAGGAGATGTTCCCACAAGCTCCTCGCGCCCTCTATGAGCTCCAGTCGTGAAATCGCACCTCCAAAGAACCAAAGACCCTTTTCTTTCTGCCTCGTGAGTATATATACTGCCTGAATTCTCGCTTAAGCTAAAATATTTTCGCTTAAGCGAGAAGAAACTTCTTGGAGAAGATAGTCATTCTCGCTTAAGCTAAATTATTCTCGCTTAAGCGAAAATGACTTTAAAATCAATGGCTTCCTGGATGAATCTAGCTTAAGCGAGATCATTCTAGCTTGGGCAAAATGTTGCAGGATTTACTCTTCTCTCTTAATTTACCTTAAATATACACAAAATAAGGATCAGATGATTTCCTTTTAATCAACAACTCAGAAACATGTGATTACATTTCATCTTTCTTAGATTGGGGAAAATTGATACAAATGTACCCAATTCAAAACAAAAGTGCCAAAATTCCATATGACAATTTACTACTTGTTTTGCACTTATCAATCACAAACCAACAAAATGTTACAATCACAAAGAAAATAACATAGTTTGAGGTTATAACACCTCTCCTGTTACCCTAAGAGATGAAATTCACTTTCCCTGAAACCCACAAGGGATGAATACCTCCTCTGAATGCTTCACGAAGGATGACAAGCTTTAACACAGCTACAACAATAACACTCAATCAGAACTCCTGTGAAAGTTCTCGCTCTATGCCAACACCAAGTTCACAAAGCCACAAGTACAAGGGTTACACAAACACTAGAACACACTTATCACAACACACAAAAAAAAAAACAGATAAACTTTTCGAAATTCAATTATTTTGTATTTTAGAATGAGAGTCTCAATCTAATTTATAGAGATCTCACTCAAGGATACCTCCAAAAATCCGTTGTCTGCTATTTAACATGGTAATCGATTATACATTTAATGAATGCATAGTGGTCAAAACTTTCTTAACAATTCTCATAATTGCTCATGATAATCGATTATGACAAGTCATAATCGATTACTGATAATCGATTATCCTAAGTATAAAATGAGGTTTTCTGATTCAAAATGAATTTTAACTTAACCTAAGGCAAACAATACATAGAACAAAGATAAACCACACCTTATACATAAATATACTAAATTGCAAAAACTTTAACACAAAACAAGTCTTCGTGAAGATCTTCTTGCAACTTAAGCACTTGAGACTTAACTTTGAAACATTATCAAAACTTCTACTGTTCAGCTTTATGCTAAGAACATTGTCTGAAGACAACTCATTCATTCATGCATGATTAGTTTAGTACTAAGAACAACTAGGTGACCCCTTCAAGGACAGTCTAGGTTAAAGAAAGATCTTGAATCCTTATCATCCTATCTAAACTTACCAAACTCATTAATTATGCTTTTATGGCAATTATAACTCCTTTATCCCCTTTTCCCAAAAGCCATTACTACACATAATCGCAATCAGCCCTTTATCTCTCTGTAAAATCAAAATTCGTGCCTCAGATCCTTTCTATTTGTTTTCAACAACTCTTTGATTTCCCAAAATCTCTCAAGTCCCATGACCTTCTCCTCTCTTTTTCTCTCTTAAAGCACTTTATTTCAAAAATCCTAGTTTTCCAAAAACTTTCAGAAAAACACCACCACCCACCTTCATGAATAATACCCACACCTTCCTTAGAAAATCCATGCAAGCTACACCAAACAATGTTAACCTAAAAAACTCCTTGCACAATGGAACATGATGAATGTGGATGACTACTGAAGGCATTGATGAACTTTGGACCAACAAGAAAATGCAATTCAAAGATAATGCTTCAGAACCAATATAGTATCTAGATGGCCTCCAAACGTCTTACGCACATGCCAAAGTAGTGCTGAAAGGCTTACACATCTCCATGGTTGCCCTTGAAGAGGAACTACTCTTTTCTCTTAGTAAGAAGAAGAGTTGTCTCTACGTAGTGACCTTAGGGGAAACTGTGCATGTCCATCCTCATCAGTTCTAATATGATGATGATGATGCTCTCTTCGCAAACCCCCTTCCTTCCCTCACCTCCTTACAAACCCTTTCTCTTTTAGCCTTCCATATTCTATTTCCTTTTCATCTCCTCCACCACCCTATCTTTCTTTAGTCATTCCATGATGCCTTTTTTCCCCTCTCTTTCTGATGTTTATCAATCAGAGGGAGAAAGTGATAAACCAAATAGATATTAGGGCATTGCATGATGTAATGTTTATTTGATAAAATAAGCAATAAAATCTTTCACGTCGTTTGTATTCTAATATCTATACAAAACTCTCTGATTATATAAATGCTCTAGAACATATATCTATGTTAAAAATGATATTTGATATCTGATCTATATTAAAACTGATATTGTTGTGATCTTTGTTATTGTATATCATGCATAAACATGACTTAAAGAAGTCACATCCTTTACAAGATTATAATCGTCTGATAATATACATATTACTCTAACTGTTTGAAATGACTATGATAATTGTTGTTATGATAACATACCCAATATACTATGATATTACTTAAATGATATAAATTATGATATGTCCAATCTGATAATCATATTTCGCTCTAATATATCGTGTTAACTATGATATTTTGTATTAAAAGGAAATAATACTATGATACAATGATTTGATATGAAAATATTAAGCTTTGAAGTATATTCTAAAATAGAGACACATTAAGGGATATTTCTAAGAAATGATACATTAACTTTGATAAAGGTTAACCAATTCAAGGGGAGCATAATAAAAGTATGGGTCACTAAGATAGAAAAACACTAGCATAATTAGACACTTTCAGATTGAAATATATTTCATTTAGCATGAGTATTTGTTAAACATAAAAAAAAGGGAGATTGTTAAGAATAAAATCATCTAGAGAAAAGATTATCTAAGCAATCCAAGTTTTGAAGTTTAACAAATAGCATTAAACAAAATATTATTATTAAAAAAAAGTAGTTTGAAATCTAGTCAAGAAGTATCTTATAACGTCTGAAGCCGAGAGCTGAAGCAATGTTTTATAGACTAAACCATTTAAGTGGATTAGAAAATCACAAATAACCTCTAAGGATAAGTATACCTCATTTAGTGTTTTGTTCTTATCGAGGATAGATATGTTAGTTTCAGAACTTGTCCTGATATTTTTGCATGTCTTCCTTAGACAATGGTTGTTGAAATTTATATTTGTAAAATATATTTGTTCTTGATAGTTTCTCGCGCTTATTGTTTTACAAGATTCTACTAGACACTTTTTCACTCATCACTTTATGAATGTTGTTATATTTTAAGCATAGTGTCTTGAATTTTTATGTAGGATTTTCCTACTGATTGAACGCTTCTATTTAAGAGTGTCTCATATCGTTTTAACTCATTTCTTTCTTTAAGCCAATACCTTTGCAAAACGTTTTTCTTCTTGATTATTTAAGCCTATTATTTTACAAGGTGTTCTTGGAAAATCTTCATATGTTGATTAGACGTTTTTGCTTGATAATCCTTGTAGATTGGGAAAATGTTGTTTTCTTAGATCCCTTATGATAATACTTTCTAGATAAGCGCTTAAACATTTTTTAGCTTAAGTCTTCTTAAGCTTTCAATGTTTTTTCTAGATGATTTGAATCGAATTCTTTTGGTTTCTATCTTTTGGTTGAAAAGCCATTTGGACTACTTTATTTGATAAATGTTGTTGATGGTTCTAAGATATTGTCTGTTGCCTAATGTTCATACACTCTCTCTTGTAATCACTCAAGTATATATCTATATTTTCTATTTTATGTATTTATGTTCTCTTGTCTCAAACATTTGTTTCCTACAAGGTTCTTTAGTAGTTTATTGTCTAAGTTTGTTTTCTTAGGTATGTCTATGTTATTATCTTTAAATGATCTTCTTCGTAGATGATACTTAATTTACTGTTATTTGTTAAACTTGAAAACCAGAGATGCTTGATGATCTAATCTCTTTAGACGATTTTGTCACAACAAAAGTATTGAAGTACTTTTTATACATGCATTAAATGTTTTGAACGTTGATAAACGTTAAGCAGTGTAGTGTGTTCAAGTCATTTTATCATTTTTCATTTCATTAATAAATGCATTGTTTGGTAAGACAAATCACATTTATATTCATAAAATGATATTATTGTTAAGAGGAAACTCATCTAGAGAAAAGATTGTCTAATCAATCTAAGTTTTGAAGTTGAACAAACAACATTGAACGAAATATTATCATGTAGAAAAAGTTATTTGAAACAGATAACGTCTAATCAAGAAGCATCTTACAACATCTGAAGCAAAGAGCTAAAGTAATGTTTTCTAGACCAAAATGTTTAAGTGGATTAGAAAATCACCAATAACATCTAAGGATAAGTATCTCTCACTGAAATCTTTCATATAGGCTATATGACCAAAATAAACTAGTCTCTTATGAAAATGAAAGTCCAATTCTTATATAACACTAAAAATTAAGAAGCTGATTCAATCCAAACAATGTTATATCAAGCAAAGCCTTTTATAGAGAGTATCCTTTGATAAGTGACCACTAAACGCTTTAGTCTTGAAGAAAAACATTTGATGATTACACTTGATGAATATACAGAAATGATGCATTTATTAGTGAAATGACAAGTGACAAACTGTCTTGAACATGCTATACTACTTAACGTTTATTAACATTTAAAATATTTAATGCATGTACAAAAAAATACTTTGATACTTGAGTACTTTGTCTCTTGATACCTGTGTATATCAATGGAATAGAAAGATATTATCAGAATCACGACAACCAAGAAAAAGACGTTGTGAGAGAAGAAAAACATTCTAGGAATGTTTCCTTGAAGTCAGTTGCTCTTTCACATCGCACAAGTTCAAGTTCTGCTTAAGGTTTGGAGAAAAAGCTTTAAACCCTACAAAGTACACTAAAGTCAGACTTCACATCAAAAAGCTATCAACTCTTTAGAAGTCAACTTGTTGGTCCAATGGTCATCTTACAAGAGAAGCTATATATAGAAGAAAACTTGAAGAGAAGAAGTTGCAGATGAGAAAGCATATAACTACATAAGAAGAAAAGCAACTAGAAAAGAGAGAAAAGCTTAAAATGTTCTTACACTGTCTAACGCTCAATATCTTTTGAGAGAAAAATCTTTGTAAAGAGAGAAACACTTTCAAGTGTGACAGATTGTTTTGTATTTGTACACATATCCTCTCGCTGATAGTAATTCATTTGTACGTTGTGAAAAATCTATTTGTGGATTTGTTTTAAGTTATGAAGAAAACTCAAATACTTGGTTGTTCAGCTCAGGTTAAGTTGAACATCTAGACAGTTGTCTATGACTAGATCCTGGAGAGGCTAAACTCGGTCTAGTCAGGTTGACTAGGAAACCAGGAGTGGTACTAATACTTGTTGTAACCAAGAGTGGTGAGAATACTCGGTGGGATTCTAGAGAGGAAAAACTCGTGTAATCTTGGAAAAGATTAATGAAACCCTTACGAGTTCTTAAGGGAGAACTAGACGTAGCTTAGGTTGAGTGAACTAGTATAAAAATATGTGATATATTGTTTCTCTATTCAAACATTTCCCACTTACTTATATAATTACAACCTAACATCTAATCATCTTAAAACTCTTGCACTCTATCTTTATAAACTATTCATCGCTAATTTGTGAAAAGAATTTTGAAAATTCTACTCAACCCACCCCCCCCCCTCTAGTTTTCCCCTTGCAACTTCAATTATCATAAAGTGTTTTCAAAGGTTAAAGTGTTTTACAGGTCATTTATCACATGATATTTTATATAGAAAGTTTTGCTTCATATAACACTATATTGAATGACATTTCTTTTAACTTTAATGTTATATAAAAGACAAACTTTTGTTTTCTTAAGAAACTAGTTTATTTTGCTCATATGGTCTATTGAGAGATTTCAATGAAATACACTTTCTTCAAAACATTGTTTAAGATTTTCTAATCCATTTAAGGAGTTTGGTCTGGAAAGCATTACTTTAACTTTTAGCTTCAGACGTTATAAAATATTTCTTCATTAAATGCTACTGTTTTAAACATCTTGTCCTAAACAACTTTTCTTAAATAGCAATATTTTGTTTAATGCTCTTTGTTAAACTTCAAAAACTTTGATTGCTTTAAATGTTCTATTCTCACGATTTTGCTTTAACATTATAGCCTTATATTATAATTTCTTCTATAATTAGTAATAAATAAACTATAAACAATGTAGATTATAAACTTATATACATTTTTGAATGATTTTTTCATATATATTTTTAGCTTATTCTCTAAAGAATTTTAAAATGTAATACATTTTTATGATAGAATTAGTTTAATTTGCTAATTAAAAATAAAATGCATCTATAAGAAATATCAGAATAAACATAGCTACTAGATAAGGTAATTGGGCACCACAAAGTAATTGCATGTTTCTAACTAACCATTATTATTAAATTAGATTTCATAAAATGATATCATTTAAATGATTTCAAACTTTAGAAACAATAACATTATATATTAAATTTCTTTAAATCTCAATACCTTTTATTAAAAGTAACTATTGATCCAATCTAAATTTTCTTTTTAACATTAAACATATGTGACTCATTTTAAAATTATAAGAAATTAGAGCTGTCAAAACGGGTAACCCGGTCCGACCCGACCCGGCCCAC
The DNA here is from genome assembly GCA_036885675.1 of Vigna mungo. Lineage (NCBI taxonomy): Eukaryota > Viridiplantae > Streptophyta > Magnoliopsida > Fabales > Fabaceae > Vigna > Vigna mungo. The sequence continues at coordinate 5,736,044 of CP144694.1, forward strand.
CACGGGTTGGTCACTTAGAGCCAACCCAACCCGGCTCATTTATTGGCGAGCCAAAAAAACTTGAACCCGGCCCGACCCATCACGGGTTGGTGGGTAAACGGGTTGGCTCGCTACCTCATTTAATTACATTTTTTAAAATAAAAAAATACAAGCTTTCTGTAATTTAAATTTAAACAAATTTCACTCCCAAAAAAATTATGTTAAAGACAATTCAAAATAATAATAAAAAGTACAATATAATCCAAATTCAAAGATACCAAAAAAGAACCAATACTCAACATCATCAACAAAAAATTAATAGTTTAATTTGTAACATAATTTCCCAAATTCAAAGATATCAAAAGCAGCTTGTTCAAATAATGTATACTCAAATTGTTTAAATAAAATGAACAAACTCTAATACAAGCATGTCAGAACAAGAAAAAAAAATCATTCCATGTCTTCAAATCTCCCACACAAAAAAACAAGTTCGCAAACCCCTATTTTTGTCATTATAGGGTTTTTGAAAAAAAAAAGAAAGAGAAGTGAGTAAACAAAAATGTGGAGAAAAGAGAAGAAAAAAGGAAGGGTGTTTTACCTGCTCCTTGAACAATTTTAGTGAAGTGAGAGTGAGAGCACCGTCAAATGAGAGCAAGTACCGTGAGAGTGATTGGTGAGAGCAGATGTTACTTTTTTGGTATACACAGTGAGTGAAGAGAGTATTTTATATTTTAGGATTTCATAAATAAAATAATAAATTAAAAAAATAAAATTAGGTAGGTGGGTTGGTGGGCCAACCCGGCTCACCACGGGTTCAACCCGCATGAGCCGGGTCTAAATGAGTCGGGTTGAAATCTAACCCGCATATAGGTGGGTTGTATTTTTCAAACCCAACCCGACCCGAACCTGTGACGGGCCGGGTTGGCCCGCGGGTTGTGACCCATTTTGACGGCTCTATAAGAAATTAAATTTTAATATTTAATAGACAAAAAAATGTAAGAACCTAGAAAATTGAGTATTAGAGTTGATAGGTGTTTTAAAATAACGATACTGAGTATTTTAATCTTAAAATAATTTAATAATATAAATAGAAATTCATAACCTCGTCTTATTATCTAAAACACTCATCATCTCTTTAGAACTCTTTCTTTGAGTTTCCTTTCCATTCTCTCTACAATTTCTAACTCCTGGATAATCTGTTTGACGACAAGGAAGCACCTAGGAGTTCACAACAGTGTATTCTCCATCATCATCTGATCAATTTTCTTTCTAGAGTAAGTAAGTTTCTATTCCTTTTTCTTTAATTCGTAGTTTAGGGCATATGCGACTAAAAGTTTCTCGCATGTGTCGTCCATCCCTCTTTTCTAGTTCTTTGTTGATCAAAGGTCCTAAGGACTCACTTTGATCACAATTCCGTAGTTTGTAAGCGTTTCTAGAGTTCATTGGGTTGGAAGCAAGGGTAGAGCACTATGTAGAGCTTGGTAGATTTTTGGATAAGGTAAGGGAAACTAGTGTTCATTTTCTTAGATTCTAATTTTATAATATGATCTATGGTAACTTGAATGATAGGATGATTGAATTATGATTGAGTTATCCGCTCTAGTGTGCATTGTGTTTTGATGATCTAATTGGTAGTTTGACTGTTTGAATTACTTGATATGATTCTATTTTGGAATGAATTTATTCTTGTAAATGTTGTTATTGTGATGTTGATGGTATGGTCTTTGGTGAAATGTTGAGGAGAAATGAGTTATTAAGATTTATAGGTCAATTTTTTGTCTAAAGTATTGGTTTTGAGAGGTGGGATTTTGTAGGAGTGGTCAAAGAGGGGGACTTGAACTTTAGGGTCTGTTTTGTAGTCATGTAGAGCTTGTTTGAGTTGTGAATTGGTATATATGTGAGTTAGGACAGAGTGGTAGCCCATTTGGTTGTGTTTTGATTGGTTTTAGATGCATTTTGGAGGTTTTTAGTAGTGAGTTTGAGAAGTAGAAGGTCTAAAGCAAAGTGAAGGGCTTAGGATATGTTTTTGGGTCATTTTGGACTTGTTCAAACCCCTAAGTTGCTTAGTTATTTGTAAAAATTGGTAGAATTGATTTATGGTTTATACAATAGTGTTTTAGTTGGAATTCCATGATAGAATGAGTTAAACATGGTTAGGATTGGATCATATATACTTGGATAGGCCTATGATGGCTTTGAAAACCAATTAGAAGTGGTAGAAGTTGGTAGAAGTGCATAGGGTTGGACATGTGAGGTTGAAGGGGAGTTAATTTGGCAAATTTGGGGTACTATAGAATTATGCAGAGTGGTTGGACGAGCAAGCAGCTCGCTGGTGAGTAAATAAGAGTTTTAACATTGAGTTTCAGGGGTTGGGCGAGCTCCCTCGCTGGGCTGTAGGGAGCTCCCTGTTTTCGCTCTTGCTCGGCGAGTGGAATTGCTCCTAGGCGAGCTAATGCTTGCTGGGTGCCATGATTGCAGGCGTTGAGTGACTAGGTTTTCCTTCCTAGGTGGTTCTATTTTCATTTCTCTTCTAAGTTTGGATGTAAATGGTATGCTTATGCTTATGCTTACTGTGAAATTTGCACATACATATTGTGATTTTCATATGTGACATATTGTGTTGATTGATGCATACTATTGTGTTTGTAAAGTGATCATAATTGTGTATGCACAATATATGTTTTGGAAAAAGAAAAACCACATGCGCAAAAGCATATCTACATGACTTAATCGATTATAGAGTTGTGATAATTAATTGAGGTCATCAGACAACTTGCGTTTTAAACTGTGGCAAAACAACTAGTTTTGAATCGATTACATTAGGTTGTGAATCAATTAAAATTCGTATGTTTGCACATAACTTTTTCAAATGTGCTGTAATGAATTTTGGAAAGAAAAGTTTTCAACAATATGCTAAGTGTTGAAGCTTAATCGTTTACATGGATCATGTATTCAATTAAGTTTGTTAAAGATTTGAAAATTGTTTCATTGCTTGTCATAACTGTTCCAACGGTCATATTTGTGACGACTTTGACTAAGCATTAAATGAAAATCGATTACATTAGTGTTTAATGTAACCAATTAGATTAATAGAGTAATCGATTAATTTGCATCTAAATTGACTAAATCTATATATAGACGCATTGTTTGAATTTCTGTAAGACAATTGAGATTAACACTTTCATATTTGATTCAGATTGAGTTGAAAAGTTTTATAGAGATGATAAAACGCTCCAAGAAATAAGAACTTGACAAGGTGTACAATTCTTGAAGATTTCTTGAGAAACAAGATTGACTGATTTGAAGAGGTTGATCTTTCTACACAACAGGTGCTTGTTGTGTGATCAGGAGAAGATTTGCAAACACTGTGTTGTTGTTACCTTGTGCGTAGGGATAACAACGGGTCGGGTCAAACATAGATAGTCTGATACCCGAACCCGACCCGCATGTAAAAAATTATACCCGTACCCGCCAAATACCCGCATAAAAAAAATCCACAGATTTTTTCCAACCTGCGTATACTTGTTGGATATCCATTTTAACCCAATAATAATTTAAAAAAAATAATATTTTATTTATTTTTTTCTTCAAAATGGGCAGGTGCAAACATTTTTTTAGGTTTTCTTGCATAACCTTCAAGATGGGCCAAGCCCAAACCCTTCATTAGGGTTTCCTCAAGGTAAGAGTAGTCTTCATCCTCCTCCCCATCTGGTGTGTGCGGTGCAGTACAAGAGAAGTCCCTAGCAGCCTCAGGAGAACTTCTTCTTCCCCATTAAACGAGCTCGAACAATAACCCTCACACCGTAGGCCGCCAAATCTTTTTCCCTCTGAAAGACGAAACAGAAACGAAACCAATCGCAAATCCAGCGCCTCACAACCTCCAAGCTGCCACTGCCGTGCCTCACTGCACCACGACAAAGGGAGTTCGCTCCCGATCCAACGAAGAAGAAAGGAAGAACACCTCCCTCAGTCGCGTCATCACTCCTCCACTAGCTACGCTCTCGCCGCACCCTTGACGCGCCATCGCTCTGTCATCGCCGCTATGAGGGTTTTGCCTCTAATCATCCTCACCCCCAACATTGGGTCGTCCGCGGTGGAGAAAAAGCATAAACTTCAAGCTTCTGGCTTTAGTGTGATGAAGGAGAAAGAGAAAGGATAGAATGAGCCATTGAGTGTGACCCTTCGAAAGGAAACCTTAGGATTTTCTCTCCTTCTGTGATGACAATGCGAATGTAGGAGAAAAAAAATTGAAATTTAGGGTTTGACAACATAGAAAGAGAGCTTAGAAAATAATTAAAGGAAGAAGGGTAAAATTGAAATTTCATTTTCCAGACGGGTTGCAGGTACCCGCGGGTACGGATAGTGTGATATCCGAACCCGACCCATTAACAAACGGGTATTAAAATAACCGTTACCCGTTACCTGCGGGTACCTCTTACCCGCGGGTACTAAATTCCCGTAGCGGATTTTATCTGCGGATACCCGTAGTACAAGTTTTTATGCCATCCCTACCTGTGCGTGTTGCTAAGAAGAAGAACGCGTGGTTCTTGTACTTTGAGAGGGTTCTCAAAGGGGTGACTGTAGGAGATGATTGTTCTTGCTACAGGTCTTTTGTATTTGGCTATATTAGATTAGCGAGTTAAAGAGGTGATTTACATTTTGACAGTTGGTCACTGTAAAGCCCTTGTTGTAAAAACTCAGATCTTTATAGTGCAATTGACTTTCAATCTCGGATTGATTGGAAGGACACTGGATGTAGGCAATTGAGGCCAAAATAGTATAAAACTCAGAGTTTGAATTTTCTTCTCCCTATCTCTCTGCATTAATCGATTACATACTGTCTTTATTTGAATATACATACTGTTACATTGCATACATTTTTGCTTGTTGTTCAAGAAAAATTTAAAGACTCATAATATTTGCGAAAAAGATTTCAAAAGCAATTATTTTTATAAAACACCAATTCACGCCCCCTCTTGGTGTTGAGAAACAAAGCTCATCTATTCTAACAGTATGGAATGACTCTATGTAAAGTATGTGAGTGATGATTATAAGGATTTCAAGAAGAAGTCCTTAATATGGTTATGTGTAAGTGCATGTATTGGTATAAGATGCTAGTAATTACGGATTATTTTGACGCTCTCAATAACTTTCAAGTCTCAAGAAGAGAAGGATGATTATGTGAATAAATGAAGAGCCTTCGTTAGATTAGTTGTTAGGTGACAAAGATGGAGCAGATGAGTAGATTTAGTTTCCTTATTTGTTGTTGAATATATATATATATATATATATATATTCCTTTAAAAACATCTACCTACACAACTTTATCTTTTAAGTGTAAAGAGTTCTGGTTGATATGAATTTTATTTCTCTTTTTAAGTATATGTTATACTTTATAGTTACACTTGAATAATTATAATCGTTGACGTATGTTTTCTTTTCATCTGTTGTAGTTTTATTAATGTGTGATTAATCCTATAATAATATTAATACTATTAAAAATTTAGGATAAATTAATCTAAAAAATATAAACGACTAAAAATACAATGCTTCCTTTTTTATCTAAGTTATAGTTTTACCACAGTTGTCTTTTACCATTAAAACACCATTTTGATTTTTTTTTTAAATTATCAAAATAAGTTTAAGGTGATACAACTTGTGAAAAAATTGTTGAAGATGACACGATTTTAATTCAAACTATTTTTAAAGTTGAAGTCGTATTTCAGTTCACAACATTTTAAACTCTAACCATGTCAACTTAATACAATTTCTATTAAAATTAAGCTAAAATAGTACCAACTAGGCATGGTTTTATTTAAAAATATATTGAACTTAATTTTGACCAAAACTAAATTAAAGTTATATTAACTTAACATAATTTTAATGTTTTGTATAAAGTCGTGTTATCTTGAGAACTTTTTCGTAATTTTTTCAAAATCTATTCTACTTTTATATTTAAACAAAAAATATTACGGTATTGTTATGCATTTTCTCTCTTTTACCTCAGTTAAAGTTAAATGAAAGGTTTAATTGCTTTCTTGGTTTCCATATTAAGAGTAAATAAGTACTTTCTCTTCTCTATTAATGGTTTTCAATTTTAAAATGACAGCCTCCAAATTCTTAAATTTCTCCCCGCTGCTATTGTGTTACACCCTTTTTTTTTCTATCTTCTATATTAATGGTTTTCAATTTCAGAATGGCTGCCTCCACATTCTTAAATTTCTCAGGACTGTGATTGTGTTACTTGCTTTGTCAAAAAGTTGGACATTGCAGGAAGAGCCGAGAATCAGATTTCATAGCCATGTCACTTGGAAATTAACTTCATTTATGCTAATTTAATGGAAAGAATTTGATTAATACAATTTAGATCCCATTGGAATCAAATACAGACATTTTTTAAAGCGAGTATTAACGAACAACAACATTCAGGACCTTGTTCACTTGAGTGGATTTGGCAAAAAGTAATTGAGAGGATTTGATGATAATTCTTTTTGTTGTTTATTTGAATAGACTTGGAGATAAGTTGTAAAGACCCAAATAAAATATTTATATTTTACATTAAAAAGAAAATAGGGATAAAAATTTAATTAAGGTAAAAAGGGTTATTGGGCCCTAGTTGGAGGCAGTCAGACTGTGAAGTAAACTGGCTGTGAGGAGCACTGTTTAGAGTGCCCCTGTTAAGTAAACTGTGAAGTTTTCCAGGTAAGGGGAGTTGACATTGCTTTCTTATATATTTATTTATGATTCTATAAATTATGGGAATGTGTATATGTGTAAGGGGAATAACTAGGATGTATCATTTGTAATAGGCGTGGGTGATGCTTTTAACGTTACTTTCGCAGTTTCCTATTATATGGTTCTTTGTGAATGCTGATATATTGCTTGGGTCTTGGTGTTGGGATGGACGTTTTGGTAAGGGGAGGAACTTATGAATGTATCTTATAATTGTGTTGTTTTAGATGAGTTAAGTGGCTGTGTAGCTCTTCACGCCGTTGGAAATCGTTTGAGTCTGATTGCATTGGATTTGTGGATTGGTGTTGATTCTTCCACTTGATGGTTGACGTGCTATACTCGTCAATCTTTTATCTTCTGAAACAGAGGATATTGTATATTTATGATGTGATGCACCTGACGTGGTTGCTATTAATTTCTCCCAGTTAGGATATACATCTAAATATATGCATGTTTATTGGATGTGTGACTGATGCATAAATCATGGGGGATTGAGTAGTTTAATTCCAGTTTATACATGTTTGCTTTTTGACTGCTGATGGATGTCTGCAACTAGCTTATAATGACTAAGGAAAACAGGGTGGAGATAGGTTGCTTGTTCTCGGGTTGGTGGTGAGGAGTTTTTGGTTTTTTTTTTTTGAATTTGAAATCATTTTATTAAGAAGGGTTATCAATACTTCCGTGGTGTCTGGTTTTGGGGTGCCTCATTTTGTGGAAAAAGGGACCTAGGTGCAGAGGGTAATGTACTTAGGTGTTATATTATATATATATATATATATATATATATATATATATATAATATCATGGGTTGTTTTGTTTTTTTTATTTTATTTTATTTTGAAAATATATTTTGGGAGCGGGGCTTATAAAAGAAAAAAAAGGTTTAGCTTATATGATGTTTGACTGTTTTGATGAATGTATGTTTATATACTTGAATTGGATGACTGGATTGAGGATGAACTGAACATCTCAGGGAGAGATGATTGAGAATGATTGTAGAGTTGATGTTGTTGTCTGTATAATGTTGGGAGCTTTGAAATGGTATGTCTATCCTTACACTCAAAACATTGTTCATACTCAAATAAAGAAGAATAATGTGAGTGGTGAGAGTAGAGGGAGGTCCTCATCTATAGTCTTGGGTTTAGACATAGATAGATTGGGGGACTTACCTTGCATAGTGTTGGGGATGGGCCAGCTGAACTATGCAAGTGCAAAGACAACCAATAGCTAGACAGTTATACAAAATCTGGATGAGTCGCGTTGAGTATTTAATGTATGTTTTGAATGGTATGCCTTGCTTGTTTTCTTATATGTTATTAAGCATGATGACATTGATTTACTGTTTTGTATGTATGTTATCTGTTTACCTAGCTCACCCTTATTTTTGTGTGTTGTATGTTGCTTGGGTATGCTTTCTCTTGCGATGATCATCCATTTGGATGAGAGCAGATGTGGTTGAGGAGGTCTCCTTGGAGCAAGTGTTGGGGGACGCTGATGCTGCTGCTTAATTCTCCGTAGTATTTCTATATTTAATTTGGTGTATTTTGGGAACATTCTAATTTGTTTAAGTTTTAAATTCTGTCCTCTTTTATGGATGACTGTAATATCAACTATTGCTCTACTATTTTATTGTGACTGTTCTCTTTATTTGAATGGTGACGTCTTCATTATATGATTAATATTATTGTATTTTTGGGATGTCACATAAGTAAGAGCAATTTTGGAAGTAAAATTTGTAAGAATTAGTGTAGGATTTAATTTATGTGATAAATTAAAAAAATTTACTTTTAAATTCCCTCTCACTTACTTCTAAATCTATTCAAATAAACAATAAAAAAAAATTGTTATCAAATCTTCTCAAATTCTATTAATTACTCTTTTTCAAATCCACTAAAGGGAACAAAGGGTTAAATGTAGAGATTAATAAAGTAATTAAACCTTAAAGAATATACATATTTAAGTAGTAAGACTCCGACACCTGGTTGCAGCTGCTTCCTTTCTTAGTTGTCACGCCATTGGTTTCTACTGTTTACATTGGCTTGTCTTCCTTTCTCTCTCTCTCTACGTTGGCACTTTATTGAATTTTTGAATTAGATTTCCAAAGAATATGATAGTGATATCATTTAAATAAATTTCAAATGAAAACAATAACATTAACATTATATTTTATATTTCTTTAAATCCCAATACCTTTCATAAAAAAATGATTATTGATCCAATTTACATATTTTTTTTAACATTAAACAAACGTGACTCATTTTAAAATTATAAGAAATTAATTAGATTACTTAATAGATAAAAATTAATCTAAACAAAAATAAACGACTAAAAGTACAATTCTTCCTTTTTGACAGAATATATTTTTCCCTTATAACGCTAGCTATAATTTTACCACTGTTGTCTTGTAACTCAGAAGTTAAAAAGAATACACATATTTACGTAGTAGACTCAGACCCGCTGGTTGCAGCTGCTTCCTTTCTTCGTTGCGACGCCATTGGTTTTTGCGGGTGAAACTGGTTTCTCTTCCTTCCTCTCTCTCTCTCTCTCTGTGTTTCTATGTTTTCAATTTCTATTTATCTTGGTTTGAAAATTTTAATTTTGATGCGTAATTTGTTGTTGCGGGCGAGATAGTAAACAGCGAATTCAAGTTCATAGCCATTAGTTATTTCTTTTTTCTTCTCATTAGAGAAAAAAAATGTTGGAATTGAATTTACATTTTGTTTAACTTCCCTAACCCTTTTTTTTTTGTGGTGGCGTTGGGGTTCTCGTTTGCTTATTTCAAATGTTCAATTTTTACTTTTTATTTTCTTGCGTGATGAACTTTGGTTTTAAAATTTGTTATGGCGTGGAAATTATTAGAATAATTGCGATACTTAAGTGGTTTCGAATTTAGAGTGGGGTGGTGCTTGCGGTAATGTTTAAGTGTTGTTGTAGCAACTATGTATCGGGTTTTGTTTTATAAGCAGCAACTGTGTATTGGATAGTGTGAAGGATGAGCGTAGGCCTTAGAGGGGATATCTCAGTCCCTTTTGAATTTTTGAATGGTGGGGAAATCTTCTTCTATTTTCCATCTGCTTGATTTCCAAATTTAGTCATGTAAAGTACATACACAGGGAACTAAGTGACAATGACTCTTCAACAAATTGTGTGTAGCTTCCCTTTCGGCAGAGTTGCGTAGCATCTTAGCATTAATCTGGATGGCCTGAGATGTAGTTTTGGTACTCAAGTTCTGGTATCTCTGTCTGGTGATTGTTGCATCCAACCATTTAAAAGGTCCTTGCACGAATGGATTTGCTGAAGGGTTGATTTTTTAGGCCACTAGTGTAATTTGTTCTATGTAATTGATGCTTTGTAATTTCTAGCTTTGATAGATTTCGGGTCATAAGAAGGATTCACCTTGCTCTACTCTTTTGAGATCTGGGTTTGAATAAGAGTATATTTTGCGGTTGTTCAGTTCATTATTTAATCCCCTTTCATATTGTACCCTTTCAACAGAAAATAGAAATTTTGGTTTGACAATGTGTTTTCTGCATTATTTTTATTGCTGCTATATACATAGTGGCCAATAGTGCTCTTTAGTGGAGTGGAGCTGTCGCAGACTGCATTACAGTAGTAGCCACCAAAATCGCTGCTTCTTGCAATCGTAGTTGAACCTCCATAATATAGCCTTCAAAAACCAACTTTTACCTCCCGCGGAACATCATTGTTTTGGAATTATTTGGCTTAAATATCCCACGAGAAGTTACTTCTTTTTTACTTCTCTTCCTTCACATTTTATAAAACTGCCTTATATGTGTTCTGCTCACTCGTCCCCTTTTAAAATTCCTAGTTCACATTTTGTTATTTTTATCTAATTTGTTATTCTTTTCATTTATGTCACCATCATCTTTCAATTTTTGACTTGATTACTGTATTCTTTGTGCTCCTAGATAGATGGCGATTTTGAGTGTAAATTCTGAGTTAATATAGTTATACATTTTTTTAATTTCGGTGATTTGTTTGGTATTTATATGTGTAGTAAATACTTTTTAGTTTGTATTATATTCTTCGTATGCCTTATATATATAAGAAATAAATGGAGATTTTTGGTCATAATTATAAGAAACATAGACCCATCCAATGTACTGATTGCAATTTTTTTAGTATCTTTAATTTATGGAGACATCCCCTCATTTCGTATGAAAGTCCATGCATCAATCGGTTTATTAACTGTACAAGCTATACTCATTAGTTGAAACAATATAAGTTACACTCATCATTATTGAAAATATTATTTCTTGAATTATAAGTAATACCCTTAAATATAATCATCACTTCAACCATTTAATTCTGTTAAACGTAATGGGCTCAAGCCATCTCTTTGTATTTTCTTATTTATAAATGCATAACTCTATATGCTCTACACACATTATAGATTCAGCCTATGTCTCTCTTTTATTCTAACATGGTATCTAGAGCTAGGTTTAATCCTTGCCTCAACCGTGAACCCTCTGTTCAATGCTAATTTTTTCTCAAAATTGTTCCTTTTAATTTCTGGCATTGCTGTTAGGTTTGTTTCAACCACCACTGTCCCACTGTTGCCTAAAATTTTTTTTTCTTCCGGCCATTGTTTTTCACCACCACTGTACTGTCACAATCTTGCTTGGTTTGGTGACAGCAAATAGCTTCCTTGTGGCGAGGTAAACCTGGAATGGTGATTTCTGCCGCTACCTCCTTTTGGTCCGGCGACACTGTGTCAAGGCTAGGCAGCCACCACGTCTTCAAAAATTGAGGTGATTAGAAACTCTAGCACGCTAACGGTTCTTGCCGCCTAAGGTGACATGTCCAACCTCCCCTCTAGCTGTGACCACCAGCGTCCGACTCATGTCTCCATCTTCTTTCTGGATTTTTAAGTTTCGTTTTGGTCCAAGTTTGTTGGATTTTTTTCTTGCTCTTTTTAGGGTTGTTTCTCTCTCCTGGTAATTGTGTTCTCCCTCTACAATTAAATATGGCATCTTTTGATGCTATGATGTCTGATCTGTCCATCTATACCAATTATGTCAATGTGCATCTATCTATTGACAAATTATATAACACTAATTATGATACTTGAGCATCAAAAATTAAACTTTGGCTTAGAAGTTAGGGTTATGTAGATCATCTTGCCTAGAGAGTGACCAATATTTTTGAAAATGAGCTTTCTTGTTGGTTGGAAATTGATACTCAATTATGCATTGTACATTCATTCATCACCGAAAGAACTATTTTGTTCTTGAGACATGTTCAGATGTTTAGGAATAGGCTAGACTATTGTCCACCAATATTCTCAACAGTCTTTATGGTGTTTGTCAAAATATCCTAAATATTGTTGCTCATAGGTGTCTTGATAAATGGCTAAATATTTGGATAAAGTTCATATTCTTCACCATGAATTTAACGAGTTATTATCTCTAGCCTCTTGTCTCCTGCCTTCACTCCTTCTCAATAACTAGATCAATGATCAAAGTTCTTAATGTTGGTGGCTTTACATGGACTTTTTGATGATTATTTACATGTTTGTGATCTAATTTTGGGGTCTCCAGTTGTGCCTACTTTTACTTCTACTTATTTCACCCTATTATGCATGTTGGGTAAGTCAACCACTAAAATACCTTCTACAATAACCTTTGATGACTCTTCTGCATCAGTATTTTAGCGTGATTATTGCAATCGCTCTCACAAGCCAGACAAAGGGTGTCACAAGTGTAAACATTGTTGCAGGCTCGGTCACAAAATTGATTGGTATTATGCTTACATGGTCATCCTTCTTTATCTGTTGTGGTTGCCCAAGCTGCTCCCTCACAACCGTCTGATTTGGTTCCCACTTTATCTGATAATTTAGGATAGCATGCTATCTTTAATGAATTTTTCAATTGATATGAGGATTGTTAGAACTTTGGCTCTACTGCTTTTATGAAGATCGTTAGAACTCTGGCGCCACTGTTTCTACTAGTCACACAGATTCAACATTTGCTAGCCTCACTCACTCCAACTCTCCTGGACTTTGGGTTCTAGACTTAGGTGCAACAAATCACATAGTGATAAACTTTTTTTCTCTTCTTTGTCTACTTCAGGTTATTTGTCTTATGACCAATGGCTCTAGGGCCTCCTCACATGGTGTTGGTATTATTTATCTATTTTATTCTCTATCTATTGATAATGTTCTTTATGTCCTTGAGTCTCCATTTAACTTATTATTCCTCAGTCGTCTCACCCATTCTCAAGATTGTATTATTTTTTTTACGAGATTCTGTTTGTTTATAAGTTTTATGGTACTTATCATCAAAGGACATCTCCACATGTTGTAATAGTATTGGATACTCCCTCTCTCATTCATGCTCAGCTGGGTCATCATAGCCTCACCAAGATGCAACAGTTTGATTCAAGTTTGTGTCTAAGTTATCAAGTTTGTCTTGTAAGTCATGTTGATTAGGAAACCAACTGTACGTTCTGTGGTTTGTCAATATTGCTGTGTTGCATTTCGGGGTCAGAATTTACATTTTAGTTTGAAACGCAGATTTCTTGACCTTCCATAGATGAGAAAAAAAGGTATATCTTTTGATTACAGACCTTCTTGCGTAACTCCCTCATCCCTAAGGTTTGTTCTTCCCCTAGTCTTGTTCCTACTTAGCTTCTTCTCCTGTTCTGAGATTAAACTGTGGTAACTTTCTCATCCCTAGGGTTTGTTCTTCCCCTATTCTTGCTCCTACTTAGCTTATTCTCCTGTTCTGAACTTAAATTGAGGTATCTACCAACCATTTGTCGCCTCTGTAAGTTTTGATTTTTCTTTGCTTGACCTTATTCCTCAGTTTCGTATTTTCACTTCTATTTGTCCTAATGTTACATTTTTGTTTTTTATTCTCCAATTTTGTCATTTTAATATAGTTTCCTATGGTTTTTGTTATGTGACTGATTATGAGCTGTTTTGGACCTATTAGTTATGACCATAATAGTATTTAGTATTGCACAATATACAATATGATACTACTGATTACATATAGTTTGGCAATGCAAATCGTGATGAGTATTTTTTTTGTCTGAATTGTCCGATGTATCACACAAAGTATGGCATGAATTGTGATCTCGAAATGAATCCTGCCATTTTGGCATTGTGGTGTTTCAATGGAAATGAACGTGTGATGACGATAATATTGGAGAGACCATGACAATGGCAATTACAGCTTCCTTATTTGTTGCAGGTTTGTGTTGTGACATATCCATTTCATACTCATTGAGGGTACTCCGGTCTTGACGTGGGAGAAGTTGTATCTAGTGAGTTGATTAGGGATAGAAGGTGGTGATTTCGGTTCAACATTCAGGTATGGGACTTGTAAACGGCCTTCAAAATTTACATGGCCTTTTTTTTAAACTCACATGTTAGAAGGTTAAGTGTGTCACCTGAGGTCTTGAAGTCCTCTATTATTAGTGTTTATTTTGTTTATTCTAAATAGTTAATTGGGTTGCGATGTTCATGAATCGTCTGCAACTTAGAGTTTTTTTGTTGAAAGATAGTTGATTGGAGGGCAAGTCTAAACAGTTATTGATCATGAATTTGAGTTTTTAAATTCTTCCACACACACACACACATTCATATACCATTTTTACTGATCATGAATAATAGGACTCACGATATGGTTCAATCCACAATTCATAGAATAGGCTTTCCTGTTGATACTTCGTATCCTGATTCAACTACCTTGGTTATGACATGTAAATTTATGAATAGGAATATTCAGTTCAAGTTTAGTTCAATGTTCATGAATTACAAGATTTTCATCATCTGCGTGATGCCTTTTTATCACATGTATATCTTTATTTATAGTTTTGTATCTTTTTGGAAGATCTTATGCAGTCGTGTGGGACCTTTTCTTTGTTGTGTGTGTAAATCTATGAAGATCATCAGTCAATAGAAAATCAACATCTTGGCACTTTGATGTTAGTTGGTAACTGGGTTTATCAATTTTGGAAGTGATATGTGGTTGTTTGTTCCATGGATTTCCTTGCCAGAATGCATTGGTGAATGCAACAATGGATGTGGAACATGGAATTATTTTTTCATATCTTTTTTGTCATGAGATGATATTTCATGTCAATGACTATTCATAGCTTTGAAAGCATGACCTTGATGGCCATATTTATGAAAAAAGTTACTGTATTGATTCAGTTTCATCCACAGACGGCCCTACTCTTTTTTTCTTTTGCTTACATCTATTTCTATTAACTTGTAGCAATGGATGTCGAAGAAGCAGAGAGTGAAGTTTCAGTTTCTTCTGTCATTGCCAATTCAATAGCTGCTCAGCAGAATCAATTTCTTTCTCCGGAAGATCTTGCTTGGGCTGATTCTTGCCTAGTTAAAGATTCTTCTGATATTTCAGAAACTGATTGGGTCCCTTTGAAAAGTGCTTTATTAGAAATTATTAATTCCCAATCTAAATTTTCCAGAGAAGACATAGAAATTCCTCCCCACCGTATCAGTTCTGAAAGTATTTCTGTGGAACTTAATCAGCAATCTTCAACTTCTGACGGGAGAGGTTTATCTGAGTCGTCTTCAACATATAATGTTAACTCATTAAGTATGCTAGTAGAAACAAGCACTGATCAAATTCCAGATGATGAAACGAGTGCCAACTTGCCATCTTTCAATCCTTTTTTGCCAACTTATAATGAAAATCTGAAGGAGGAGAAAACCATTGATTTTGGACTTGATCTGGATTCTTCCTCTTATGAGACGGAGCAACTCGCGGACAATATCTTCAAAATTTGGGATTTAGATATTCCATCTGAAGAAGGTGAACTGGTTAAACAGTTGGATAAAGCCTTGTCAGAGAATTCCTTTCAAACAGTGCCATCATCTTCTGATGATCCGGTGAAATGGATGGACATGAAGGACAGCTCAATCGATGATCTTGTTGCTGAAATTGCTGACTTGTCATTAAGTAGAAATGCATAGTGTGTTCATTGAGTTTTACGTAGGTTTAAGATTGTTCAGTCAATTATGCTTACTGTCAAGTATTAGTATTTAAGAGTTCGAAGCCTCTTTCGCTGCAATGTTGATATTTCTTTTATTTGGAACAATGAAGAAGCCTTGAATTATCTTTCCAACATAGGATTCTCATCTGTTCTATACAAAGCTGTCTGTTATCAAGAAAATTGTGTAAAGGGATTGAGAAACAAAGGAACACAGGACATACATGATTTTAGTTCTTATTTTATGCCCTCGTTTCTCAGAGTGATGAAATCTTATTTTAGTTCACACAAATGCTTGGACCATAACTGAAAGAAATAGACTCTCGCATAATACAGTGCAACATTGAACAGGTTGTTTTATATTTAATAATAAGTTTAGACTATGTCTAATTCTTCTTTGCAATTGCAAATAGTTGTACTATGTATAAGTATTATTATTACTATTACTAATGGATTATATTATTATACAAAGTTATTTGGTAATCTCTCCGTAAGATTAAACATGAGTATAAAAGGTCACTCTTGATTAAGAATACAAAGTCACTCAAGACTACATAATAATAGGTTTTTAAAAGGGCATAAGAAAAGCTCTCAAATTGAGAGTGTATATATATATATATATATATATATATATATATATATATATATATATATATATATATATATATATATATATATATATATATAATAAGCACTCCTTGTATTGGAGTTTAGCTTCCACAACTATAAATTTACAAATAACGTTCACACTCTACCATAGTATAGAAAGCAATAATTTACAAAGCATGAAGCTTTTCAAACTTGTTGCATGTAAACCTCAACTAAGATGTATGTAATTCATCATTTGTTTTGCCATTTCTATTTATAAAAGTTCTAAAAATGACCATATGCTTTTTTATGTTTTTTGTGTCAGCCGTTTTAGAAAATACTTTGACTTTACACTTACAACTTAAATGGATGGGCATGCTAGAGGATAATCTTTATTTTTAGAATAATAATATTTTGACATTCAAAAAATTTTATACTTATTTGATATTATTTTTTATCTCTTTTTATTTGTAAATATAAAAATTCCATTTTTTTATAATTATTTTATCCTCTAGTAAGCTACTTTAGTGTCAAACAATTTTTTTTTATATATAGTAAAACGTTTCTTTAACAACGGTTTCTTGACACACTTTTGACAACGTCACGTGACGGTTGTCCATTGGCTCAATTTGAAAAAAAAATCAATATTCAATTAATCAGGGGAGGGTATTATGGGAAGGGAAAAATACGAAATTTCTTTTCATGCTTTCCCTATTCTTCTTTCATTCACAGTTTGTCTCTGTCATCTCTCTCGTCTTTCTGTGGAACCCTAAAGCCTTGACCCATCTTCATCTCCATCATTCCTCTTGGTCGATCTCCCACCTCTGTTATACTCTTTGTTTATGGTGCGACCTAACACCTTGTTTTGCAGCATTGAAGTCGTCTTGGATGTCCCTATCCACCATCGGTATTGTGCCTTCTCGGTGTTGTGTTGTTTTATGGTTTTCGTGTGTTGCGTGAACCCTAACTATCTTCTCGAGCATTAACATTTTCATGTTGGGCGAACACTAGCCTTCGTGTCCACCATTTCTCCATTGTGCCTCTTTGCCGCAAGCCACCCAGGATTGAAGTTTTATCCAAGGTTGTAGGATTATTGGGAGTGGATCTTGGACAACGAGAACATTATAAGAATGAAAGCGCCAGCTAAATATGGATTGTTACAGGATTAGTTTCATTTGTAGAGATTTTGTTTTTATTTAGACAAAGATGGATTTTTTGCTTTGTAACAAACAATGATATTTATGTACAAATTGTTATTGCAATAAGATGATAGCTTTCATGATTACTTAATGTGCAATTTCACTTCATTTACGTTGTATATATTTTGATGACAAAGTAACGCGCAATATTAATAAGTTTTTGACATGAATTCAATGGTTTATAATTGACTTTGGTGTTTAGGTGTGAGTAGATTGTGAGAAGTCATGTTTTGGAAAGGATGGAAAGAATTTTGCATCCAATATGGCTTGAAGGAAGGAGACGTTGTTGTCTTCGAGGTTGACCACCATTGGAATGATCTTATAGTTGAAGTTCACATTAATGGATGTAATTGTAATGTAAATCGCCTAATATCAATGTGAACCACAAAAGACAACATCAATTTATGTTCATGTCCTTTAATTTTTATATTTGAATAAAAGTATATTTATGACTTCTTGGTCTCAATGACGTAGGTTCAAATGAAAATAATTGTTTCTTATCTTGAACATCGGATGCCCAAACTTGATTTCCCACACTAAAATCACACTAGAATCACACTTAAACAACAAACTCACACAAAAACCATTGCATTTATGCAAAAAATACAAAAATTTAGACTATGGTCCCCTAGGTTACCAGAACTGGCTCCTGCAGTACAACTTTATGTACAAATCTAGGATTTTGTTCGTGTAATCATTTACCAAGGTCTTATAAACGATTACAACTTTGTTTTTTGCTCCAGACCTTGCAAGACTTCAACTAACTTGTTCAAATGAAAAAAGTTGTTTCTTATCTCGAACATGGGGTGCCCAAACTTGATTTCCCACACTAAAATCACACTTAAACAACAAAATCACACAAAAACCATTGCATTTATGCAAAAAATACAAAAATTTAGACTATGGTCCCCTAAGTTACCAGAACTGGCTCCTACAATACAACTTTCTGTACAAATTCAGGATTTTGTTCGTGTAATCGTTTACCAAGGTCTTGTAAACGATTACAACTTTGTTTTTTGCTCCAGACCTTGCAAGACTTCAACTAACTTGTTCAAATGAAAAACAAAATTGTTTCTTATCTCGAACATGGGGTGCCCAAACTTGATTTTTCACACTAAAATCACACTTAAACAACAAAATCACACAAAAACCATTGCATTTATGCAAAAAATACAAAAAATTAGACTATGGCCCCCTAGGTTACCAGAACTGGCTCCTGCAGTATAACTTTCTGTACAAATCCAAGATTTTGTTCATGTAATCGTTTACCAAGGTCTTGTAAACGATTACAACTTTGTTTTTTGCTCCTGACCTTGCATGACTTCAACTAACGTGTTCAAATAAAAAAATTGTTTCTTATCTCGAACATGGGGTGCCCAAACCTGATTTCCCACACTAAAATCACACTTAAACAACAAAATCACACAAAAACCATTGCATTTATGCAAAAAATACAAAAATTTAGATATGGTCTCCTAGGTTACCAGAATTGCCTCTTGTAGTACAACTTTTTGTATAAATCCAGGATTTTGTTTGTGTAATCGTTTACCAAGGTCTTGTAAACGATTATAACTTTGCTTTTTGCTCCTGACCTTGCAGGACTTCAACTAACTTGTTCAAATGAAAAAAATTGTTTCTTATCTCGAACATGGGGTGCCTGAACTTGATTTCCCACACTATAATCACACTTAGAAAAACGTTGTTTTTGGGAAATTAACTTCATTTAGTACAGTGGTCTAAAAATTATGGGTTGGTAGTCATTTGAAAGTTATTTGAGTCATGTGTGGTCAAAGTTGACAACATGCTATCTCTCTTAAATTACCTTTGGCTACTTATGTGCCTACAACTGGCTCCTACAGTACAAATTTTTGTACAAAACCCACTTTTTACTCGCGTAATCGTTTACGAGCAAGTTGTAATCGTTTACCAGTGTGTTTTTTGCCTGCATCACAAACATTGTTTCTTTCCTCCATCACAAACATGACTACTCAATCAAATTGGCCACTTTCTTAATTCACATTCCAAACAACACCTCATTTCACAATGACAATAACGAAAGGAATAACAATTCAATTAACATTAACAATAATTAACGAAAGCAAAGATGCATGTTCTAGAGTTCTATCAACATCAAACTTGCAGATTATATTGTGTGTCAAAATCATCTTGATAAGTGTGAGTCAACTTCCTTTCAAATTAGACAATCATGTATTTTGTTTGTGGATAATAATACTTTGACAATATTTTAACATAATCTACTGTCATTCTGTTATTGGTCCATGTTGGTGTTTATGATTATTATTATTGATTGTGGACTAATTTTAGATCAATCACGGAATGACACGTAGATGATGTTAAAATGTTATCAAAATATCATAATCATTTGTTAAAAATATGTAGAGATGTCCATTTTTTTGTCCTCTAGTGATTTCAAATATGTCTTGAGCTTATAGCTTGGTCCTATGGAATTTGGGTTCAGTGCTCATGTTTTGTTATTAAGATCTGGTGTCCAGGACTTTAGTACAACTTACGTCTAAATTTTTTTTATTTAAATTGGCAGGTTAACATTAAATTTATAACTAAGGACATATAAAGGACATAATTATTATAATATCTTAAAGTAATATTTTAATTTAATAAGGGACTAAATTGGAAATATTAAAATTTGAAATGTAACCGAAACCAATTATAAAATAGGTTATGGTCTTTATTTGTAGAGAAAGTAACATTACATTTTGTTTTCTCTTCATTCTTATCATGAGAGATAACAAAAGCGATATTTGAAACTTGTACCGGAAGATCACATATTTGTGGTTAATCTCATCATCATCATCCACATCATTTCTGATGCCAAATTGAGGTACACATGATTCCTAATGTGTAAATCGTTGCTTAAAATTGGTGGTTTCCAAATTCATGATGACATTTTAAAAGTTTTATTATTTTTATTTTATTATTATTTTTCTTTGGATTTAGTACATAAAGGTTCAAATTTTGATAGTTTAACATTTTAAATGAGCTAAATGAATCAAAAAGTCACCAAAGTGATGTCTCTATAGTAGATTGTTCGTGAATAATATTAAATGTTTGTGTTTATGTTTATCCATACAAGTATTGATCAATTCAAAGGAAGATTAATGTTTGGCCGGGTTGCATACATACATGTGATGGTACACATGTGATAATGGTGAGGTTTTGTGTCAATGATAAACTAATCCAAAGATATGTTTGTTGTTGGACATGTTTTATTATCAATGTTTGATCATTACCACAAGATACCCCTAACATTTAATATTATTATCCAAAGACTTGATATTGATGATTGAATTTTGTTTATTATGTGAGCATAATTACATTATTTATTTTGTTCTCAATTCAGTTACTAATATTGTTTCTATATATGCTAATCCGAATTTGGTTTTGGTTCTAAATAGAACAATTTTTAAGGACTAAAAAGAGAACATGAAAATTATTCTTGGTTACATGGATCTTGACCTTGCATTAAAGATTGAGAAACACATTTCTCTTGCAGGCTCTAGTACCCCTAAAGAGAGGACAAATTATGAGAAATCAGATTGTTCAAATTACATGAGTCTTATGATTATTAAGCATAACATTCCTAAAGTTTTAAAGGATATTATCTTTGGAAAGATAAGAAGTACCAAATATTTCTTTGCTGAAATTGAAAAAACATTTTACAAAAGGCAATAAGGTAGAAAGAAGTGTTATTCTTTCTTGAAGAATCAGGGTAAAGGAGATGTGAGTGAATACATTACTAAAATGAAAAATATTGCTTCAAAACTTCAAACACTAAAGCTTGAAATGTTGAAAAACTTGTTTATACATTAACTATTGATAAGAGAAAGGACATATATGCTGCATGCATATATACTCTACTTTGTGTTACACGCATCCACCTACTCCATCCTATACAAATTAGAAATGGACGTTAGAAACAAAGAAGTCATTCACAAAATGTTCTCTTCATCAAAAGTCATGTTAGGGAAAATCGCGTTGCCTACTTTTGTCAAAGTACTAAAAAAGCGAGTCTGCTCTGACAAGTTAACTTTAACCAACGACTGCTACATACGACAAGACTAAGAAGACTCAAAGACCAAAGCAAAGCTCTGTCTAACGAATATCTTTTAAGAAGCCTTTAAACAAAAGATCAATCAAAAAGATAATCAAGAGACTAACATATAGAAAGAAAAGGCTCAAGCTAACAACATTGAGAAAAAGCTAAAAAGCACAGAGAATATATGAGAGAAAAGCTCGAGAAAAGAAACACTCTCAAGCTTCTTTGATATGTAAGATTACTATTATAAGAAGAGAGAAGAGAGAAATATCATGTGAGTCTGTTGGATTTGTTAGAATTTAAGCCACTATATGTCAATCCAAGAGATGGGTGAATTGGATTTAAACTAGTTTTTAACAATTCTTTGAAAAACTTAAGTTCTTGGAATCTGTTTACAAAAAATTTTAACCACTGAAAGAAAATGCAAAAACTTAAACAAGATCACAACACAATTTTATACTGGTTCAACTCTTAATCTAAGTCTACATTTAGTCCTCCTCCAACAACTTGAGTTAGAGGGATTCCACTATATTGCAAAGGTCAAGAATACAAAGAATCTCTCAATTGTATCCTCACACACTCCAATACATAGAAATACAAATAAGAAAGGCTCAAAGCACACTCTTTCACAGCCTTGCCTCCCTAACTAAGGCAACTAATAAATTTATCCAAGCAAAACAAAACCTAGGTGCACCACTATGTGTAGATCTCACAAATGAAAAACACTACAGCCTTCTTGATGTGTTCTTGTTTCACTTTTGTCAGAAAAATAGAATGTACTTCGTAATTAAAACAAGTTAGAACACACACACACACACATATATATACAAGATATAAAAACTTATGCACTTAATTGATTAGGATACTTCGTTAATCGATTAGGCCCAACTCTCTATTTTAATCGGTTAGGTATATTCCTTAATCGATTAAAATACCTAACCGATTAAAATAGACAGCACAACCATGGTGTTTTTCTAACTCTCTTTAATTGTTTGTGGACTTTGTTTAATCGATTAATACACAAGCATTTCACCATATTTATACACTCATGTTATCTTATTCAACTAGGACTCTATCATACATGAATTTTATTTTAATGTAACAGTGTAAGCACTTAAGAAAGAACATTTGCATAGTTCATCATCAAAAACACCTTTACCATACTTAAAAGAGCTCCCCCTATCAACAAGATTGAATTGTATTGCACACATATCCTATTTGCGAAAGTTATTGTCTAAGGAGTTGTAACTAATCTTTTGATTGTAAATTCTGAAAAGAATTTAAACACTTTACATTTTAACTTGGTGAAGTTACATATTAGCTAGACATGTGTGTCTAGAGGAAACCAAGAGTGAGTGAAACTTTGGTGTTTAACTTGGTGAAGTTAAATGGTAACTAAACAAGTTTGTCTACTAGAAACCAAGAATGGGTGAAACTCAACTAGAAAACATATCTGGAAGATATCTGGATTGTCAAAGGATACTAGGAGTGGTGAAGAATGTTGCACAACCAGGAAAGGGTGAAACTCGGTTCTAGTCAGAGTAGCGGTGGTTACTTGGAGTGATTAGGGATACCAAGAGTGGTGAGAATACTCACTTGTAATCTTGTTGAAGATTATAGTGGAACCCTCTAAGGTGTTAGAGGAGACTGAACGTAGCTCGAAGGAGCGAACCAGTATAAAAATAACTGTGCATTTATTGTTTTATTTTCACTAAACGCTTCTCTCACAAATCCTGCAGTTGCATATTACTTTAATCACTAGAAAAGCTCTTTGCCACCAAACCCTTTTTTTTTTTATAAGGAGCTAGTTTTATCAAAACAATGTAGTAAACTCATTTAAGCGAATGAAAAATTTTTTATTAAAGAACATATAAGTTTGAACTTAATTTTCAAGTCGAGCATTTAACAACTTACATAAACTTTTCAATCCTCGACAAAGCAGTCAAACTAACTCCTTCGCAAAAGTTTTCCTATAATATTATTCAACCCCCCTTCTAGTGTTTTTCCAGATACTTTAACTCGGAGAGAATCTCTATCAAGCTTCTTCCTACCTTTAGGATGCTACCTTGAGAGGTTAGTCAAACTCCAAAAGAAAGAAATATTCCAAATATTTAATCCACATAAGAGGTAAAGGAATAAAAGCAACAAAAGCACAATTTGAAAAACTAAACTCAAAGTGAATATACATAAGACAAGATGGATAGAATTCCAACAAAAAGATAAACTAGAAATAAGGCACACAAGGAAGTAAGCACTCAAAAGAAAGTCCTAAAAATAATGTTTCACAAGTGAAGGAACAAAGAATTCAAGGAAAATCCTCACTGGACACGAATTTCACCAAGAAAGGTTATATAACTGTGAATGTTCACTTCGAAGAGTAAATTCAATTTTTAACTGATTATACTTCTGTTTTAATTGATTATGTATTGATGTTAACTGATTGAAGTGAAATGTCACACTTGATTCGAACCAGGATAAAATTTCTTGTGTGATTTTCTCTATCTCTATGGCTTTTGTTTATAAATTGTTCGATAAAATTCCTGAAAGAAAACCATAATTTTTAAAAGAACCAATTCACCCATCCCCTCTTGGTTATTGATCGTTTATCACGCTTTTTAAAACATTTTGTTACACGATACCAATCGAAACAAAAGTTACATAAACCCTAGATCACACTTTTCTCAGTTTAAAGCAAACATATGTGTGTTACAATGAGAGTCTAAAGCATCTTTATAAAGACCTCACTCAAGGACACCTCTAAAAATCTATTATTAGCTTTTTCTTGCGTAATAATCGATTATTCGCTTATAGTAATCGATTATACATTTAATGAATGCACAACGGCCAAAAACATGCTCAAAAACTCCAACAAGTAGTTGTGATAATCAATTATAGTAAGTCATACTCGTTTATGGATAATCGGATATCATACTCTGGTAATCGATTATTCCAGAGTCAAAATGAGTTTTTATCCTTTAAAAACCTCTGTATGTTAATCAATTATCTTAAGTAGCTAATTGATTATTGCAGGGCTTTTTGACTTAAAAAAGAATTTTAAAGTATAACTTACATGGAATCAAATAATATATAAAGCTCTATAGATAAAACTACTCATTACAAAAGCTTTAAAACATAAAACAAGTCTTCATGAATGTCTTCTTGCAAAGTGAACACTTAGAGACTTGATTTGGGCATCATCAAAACTTCTATACTTCATGATTTTGCTAATTATCTCTCCCTTTTTTATGATGATCAAAATTCCTTTGATTTAAATCTTTTTGTAACCTGTACTCATAATTTGTAACTCATACACAACTTAAAGAAGATAGAGCATTAGTAGATAAGAAATGAATATGTTATTTAAACATATTTCTCTCCCTTTTTATCATTAAATAAAAAGAGCTATGTATGATTAATTATTTCTCCCCCTTAATATAAAATTTCCCCTTAATATAAGTCATAAGTAAATAAATAAGGCAAATAAATAATAACGCAAAATTTTATTAATTTAAAAGCAAGAGACATAACATACAACAATGCAAACTAATATAAGCAAATCTAAAACTCATCACTACTTTGGTTATTTACAGGATTTATGTAGTCTTCTAAAACCTAGACCCTAATGTCTAAATTCCTAATGAGGGAAGAAACTAAAAAATAAAATAAATCCAGAGCACGAGATATGGATTATTCTTAAAGGAATTCTAATTTTATGTCCAAGTCTAGGAAGTATAAATATATTTAACGCTTTAATTAAATAAAAATAAAAATATTATAATCCTGCACATTTTACATGCTATAACTAAGAGAGAAAATTATAAAAAATAATTCCTTATAACCTTGCAAACCTGGAGACTAAATGTTACGTGCGATGACTTAGGAAAATTAATCTGTATTTCTTAAATGTAGGCTAGTCTAACTAGTGTTTTGCATGCCATATACTAAATTAGCGAAAACGAAGAGAAGTCGACCTGCATAACTATCTTTACTCAATGTTATAAAATTAATATATATGTTTTTGTTATGAGATTGTAGTTATTATAATTGTTTAATATTTTCTGTAATGAATCAATTTTATCTAATTATTACATCGTATTCTAATTTGATATTTATATAGTTATAATTTATTTTTTAATATTTGACGTTATATATATATATATTATTAATATTGAATATTTGATAAGATTATTTTGTACTCGACAGGGCTAAGGATCCTTTCGTTTCGTCCTTCTAAATAAGGGATATTATCCTGAGACATGTTGGCATATCGAGTACTCCAATTCAGATATTTGGTATCGGAGTTTCTTAACTTAGAGAATGGATGGACTCAAACTCGTTATTTGGTTCAAAACACATAATTGGACCAAAAATAGATAATTAGGCTAGTGAGTTTTTTTGGGTGATGACCCATCTAGTTGAATCTCTCGTTAACAAGGTCAAAATATTATAAATATAATATTAATGATAATTTATTTTTACTTTTTACATTAATTAAGATTTGACTTCAGAGTTCTAATTAGTTGCTTTAATAGTCATATAATTTTTTTTTTTCACGATCTCTCCCTCTACGGTAATATTTGAAGTGATATTTCGATCTTCAAATAACATATTTGATTCTTCAAAGATAAGAAATTTTTTTTTTCTCATTTTCATTATAAAAATTATTTATTGATATTAAAGCAACAAGAAAGCTTGGACGAATATATATATATATATATATATATATATATATATATATATATATATATATTTTGTAAAGATTGTAAAAATATGAAATTTTAAGACTTGGCAAATGGCACTTGGGGAATGGCTGAACCAATTAAGTCAAATATTTCAACTTAAATGAGAAAAACAAAGCCTGCAACTTAGTTCGTTTTTCTTCATCAGAGAAACACACACCTTAGCTTACAAGCTCTTTTTCTCTCCTTACCCATTTCATCCCCTTTCCAGAATTCAGTAAATTGAACCATTTGATCTCCCTTTTGTAGCTAACTAAAGCACCTCGACACCCAAGATTTCCATCGGCACCGAATCATTCTGCTGTCAACAGAGGGTAAGTGTTCTTCCCTCTTTTCTTCTTCTTTGAGTCTTAGAACATGCAACCCACTAATTGCATGTGCTCTTGATTCCTTTCTTTTCGAATATCTTTTTAAATTTCAGCTTTAAAAGTTGTTTTAATCACAAATTCTGCGATCTATAGGGTCGGGGGAAAATTCTGGAATTTTAGAAGGAAACATAGAAGAACTCTAGAGCTGTTCTGTACGAAATCCAGGTAAGGGAAGCTAGTTTTCTGTCCATTTTATAGTATGTTGTGAATGCATGACAAATTGGTTGAATTGGTTTGAAATTTGTACATGGAAATGGGTATGTGGTGTGAAATTGATGATTGATGATTTTGGACTGTTTAGAACTCTTTGGTATGTTGAATGATGCATGATTGAGACTGTGATGATGATTGAAATATGTTATTGTAGTGTTTGGGAGAAAACCCAGTGTCTTAGGGTCACTTTTTAGCCATTTTAAAGGAAGTGAGGTAGTGATTTTGAGTAATTGGGGTCTGTGGTGTTTGTGGACTGTTGGGACAGTTTCACTTAGTGTATTGTGACTTGTTTGAGTCACCAAATTAGCCAAAATAGGTGTATAATGGTAAGTTTTGGTTTTGGGTCCCTAAGTTGGGAAATTGAGTGTTTTAGGGTTGAAATGAAGCTTAATTCACTTTAGAAACGTGTTAGTAATGTTTAGAATCACTTAGGTAAGTTTAATTATGTATAAAACAAAGATTAGAGGCGTTAGAAGTTGGTTAAAATGGTTAGAAATGGTCCAAATAGGTTCAACCTTGATTCTGCATAATTCTACAGAATTCTGCAGAGTTTGCACGTTCGTCCAAGCGTCTTGGTCAGAGAAGGTTTCCCCTTCTCTTGACCGTTCGTCCAGGCGTCTTGGTCAGAGAAGGTTTCCCCTTCTCTTGGCCGTTCGCTTTCGTAGACCTTGGTCAAAGAAGGTTCCCCTTCTCTTGACCGTTCATCCAGGGGTCTTGGTCAGAGAAGATTCTTTCTTCTCTTGGCCGTTCGACCTGGCTTCTTTGGTCAGAGAAGGTCTTTCCTTCTCTTGACCGTCCGGTCATGGAACTTTGGTGAGAGAAGGAGGTTCCCTTCTCAAAGCGTACAACCATGGAATCTTGGTGAGAGAAGGAGGTTTCCTTCTCAAACCGTTCGGTTTGGTATCATTGGTCAGAGAAGGTTATTCCTCCTCTCGACCGTTCGGTCTGGCTTCGTTCTTCGTCATCTAGGATTCTCAGCTTTAGTCACTCTTAGTCTCCTACAAGGTTTCCGGTTCGGTCTTGTTCTCAGCTTGTATAACCGTTCGGTTTGTAGGGTCTCGGTCAGAGAAGAGTTAACTCTTCTCTTGACCGTTCGTTCTGGCAAGGGTGCCTGGTAGTGGCACCCAAATTCAATTTCCAGTGGTTCGGCCACTGCTTCTAGCGTTCGGTTTATTGCTTAAAAACTTGTGGTTACTTGGTTTATATAAATTGTTTGTGGCAAATTGAGGTGTGTATGATTTATATGACTTGGAGAATGAGGTATAAGTAAGTTTCTGGAATGAATATAGGTAGCTCAGTCTTGAGGCTTGCCCTTAAAGCTCTAATGACTATTCAATCTCACATAGAGAAGAGTAGTTCATGTGGTGAAGAGCAGTAGGGGTCCTAGTCTTGGTTGTCTCCATTGTATATGGGCCAAGGTGAGTGATAACGGATAACCTTGTGTGTGGTAGGGTGAAACCCATTGGCAATGGCTGTGCAAAGCAGTAGAGGCCACCACAAGTGCATAACCCGCCATAGCTCGATATTCATTCTGGGTCCGGACGAGTCTAAGTTTAACACACTTAATAAAAACTCTAATTTATAATTTAGTAAAATAGTTCCATATAATCTTGTATGCTTGACCTTGTCTGTTAGTTTAATTTTGTTTACTTGTAATATTTTAGATAGCTAGCTTACCCTTGCGTTGTTTGCTGTTTGTTTTGTTTGTGCTTGTTTTCTTTTGCAATGATCATCCAAATTGGATGTGAGCAGAGGTAGGAGAGGCCCCTCTGGAGCAGGTTTTGGACGGCTCAGATGTCCCAGATGTTCCAGACACTGCAGAGTAGTATAGCTTAGATAGAATCTAATGTATATAACTTAGTTTTCTTTTGTTTTACTTCCTTTTTGAAAGACTTTATAACTACATGTAGAGCTTTTATCTTTCTTATATATTTTGGATGAGTGTATTTTGTATATACTTCATCTGACACTACTCTTAACTGCTTTCTAGTATTATAATATGTTGCATTCCACATGATATAGATATACTTATATTTTTGGGATGTTACATATATATATATATATATATATATATATATATATATATATCCGTGACAAAAGTTACATATCATGGGATATGAAGAATGACATAAAAATTGTGTACGTACGCGTTAGGAATAAGAATGACAATAAAAATAAAATTCACTAAATTGAGATAATAAAACTGTGACATCCCAAATATTATATAGACATACATATAATAGGATTCAGCTATTATAGTATGAGAAAGCAGTTAGGAGCTAATAGAGGACAGTATTAGATATACAGTCATCCAAAAGGGGTAATTTAAAAGCTTTACATACATATAAAGTCTTTCAAAATGAAATAAAAGAGAAGAAACTAAATGGAAATCTAGGAACTGAGAGTTGCATCTCCATCGTCTAGTGCTTGTTCCAAAGAGGTATCCTCATCGATCTCTGCTCACATCCAAGGATTTGGATGATCATCACAAGGGGAAAATCACACACATACAAAACACACAATTGCAAGGGTAAGCTAGTATTCAAAACATGCACATGGTTAATACAATTAATCAAGAAGGACATATAAATAATAATCAATTCAGGCATGAGATAAAACCCTAATTAACATAGACTCGTCCGGACTAAGAATGTATATAAAGCTAGGGCGGGTTGTGCACTTGTGGTGGCCTCTACTGCTTTGCAAAACCATTGCCGAGGGGTTTCACCCGAACACACACAAGGCTGGTCCATTACCGCGGAATAGACTTTCAGTGATAACGCCTACCCTAGGACCTCCCACTACTCTCATCACACGCATCGATCCTCTCTAAGTGAGAATGAAAGACCGTTAGAGTGTTAGGGATAACCCCCCATAGTGGAAGCCTCTTACATACATTCAAAACACTAATTTGATCTCACCTAGAGATCTTATTTGATTTTCAAATACCACAATTTCATCCATTAATCATATTTCACTCCACCAATCCATATTGAATAAATCTTTCAATCTCATTCCGAAGCATATTAGTTCACACATAATTCATACCTCAAAGATCATTCAAGTAATCATACAATCTCATTCAAAAGCATAATAAAACATATATAACTCATACACTACATATTTTCATAGAAATATCATTTATTAATACACATTTCTTTATACCATATTATTACCACCTCTTAAGTAATTCAAAAAGCTTAGAGACCCTCACCAATGGATCCGGAAGGGTCAAAAACCCCCAGAACGACCTAAAGAACATCCAAAACGGACATCCAGAACCCCTCAAACTATAAAAAAATAAAGCAACAGCAGAAAAGGGCGCCCAACGCCCTTTAGGGGCGCCTGGGCGTCAGAATTAAGCTGAAACAGCGAGTTGAAGGGCGCCCAGGCGTGGATTCTGTAGATTTTCTACAGATTTTGTAGAGCTCACACCCCTAAGTTTCGTTTCAGGCCTTTTGGTGAATTTCTAGCACTCAAAACTCAATCTATATGATGAATCTAACTCGCCTAATAAACTCTAACACTTCCAAAACCAATTCTCTAGTGATTTCACATCAATTCACTCTCAAATTACTCATTTGCATTCACTTATACACCCAATTCTAGTTCTACCAATTGGACACTGCTTTTACCACTTTTAAGGCTCCTAATAAGTCACGTTTGACTTATTTAAATGGTCTTGAATGACTAAAACTAACTGGGATACCAAATTCAAAATATGACTACCCTAGTTCCTCTAATTTGATTCTAACACCCATATTTTTGTTTATGTACCTATTCAGTAACCATTTTTAACACATTCAACACTTCTAATAGGTCTTATTTGACTTATCTAAGCTATCTCCACTGCCTAAAATTATTTCCAGTTCCAATTACCAAATATGGTTACCTCACTTCCTCCTAATTACTTAAACTTTATTATGCATTAAGACTTGTATCAGTAATCTGAAAAATTGCCCATTCACAGGTTATACTACTAGATTTCCTTCATAATACATTTTACATACCAAATTAAATAACACATCACAGGATCATCATTCATACATACCACACAGCCATAGTTTCTATTATGACCTTCATCACAGTTTAGTTCAAATAATCATAAATGTTCAAACAGTATCACATGCATTTTATTCCATATATTCCAACCACAATACAACTCATGCCATCCTAAATTTTCTAGACAGAAATCATAACCCAAGCTTCCCTTACTTTTAGTGCGAATAACTATGCTCACTAAGACCCCAAATGCACCCTTTTTACTTCCAAGATGCAAGATCACCTATGAATCATCAATTGATGATGGGGAATGAACTTTAGAACTAAATAGGTACTAGATTTGAAAGAGAAAACAAAATGAGCCACATGCAATAAATTTTGATAGTATGCTCACAGCCCTAAAGAAATGGAAAGAGGGGTTTTCTTACCCGTTGAAGAAAAGAGGATTTGATCGGATTGAAAACAAAGCTCTCAGCGTCCAGATTGCTTATGAGCTTCCTATTTAATGAAAGAACGGATAAATTTTGATTTATAGCAGGTGGAAGTAGAGCATTGAAGCAAGAAGAAGAAGCTGAGTTTTGTTTTTGGGAAAGTTGTCATGGCAAAGAAAATAAAAGACTGATCTTGGAAGGTAAGGTTTTAATAAAAATTCTACTTTAAAATGTTGCCCATAGCCATGCTGCCACGTGTACATTGTTTTTATTTATTCATTTTTTTTCAGACTTTACAAAAACTCGTTCAGAAGCATTCATTTTAACATTTAGTCTTCAAAATTGGCTTAATTACTTTTAATTATTAAAATATAATGATAAAGAATAATGGTTACTAATAATAATTTAATTATTTTTATAAGTAAGTTTGAAAATTAAACTTTTATTTTATTTACTACATATATTTGTTTAAAAAAATATTAAATAAGACAAATAAAAAATAACACGTTTTTTTGTCTTTAATTAAAATAAATAACAAGGATTAATGGTTAATTATAATAATCTAATTATTTTTACAAGTAATTTTGCCAATTAAACTTTTATTTTATGTAAGACTATAGATATTTATTTAACAAAATTAAATTGAGGCAAATAAAAAACATGTTTTTTTTCTATAGTATAATAGATATCTTTTTATAGAAATTTTTTATATACATTTTATCGTAATTGTAATTTAATATTTTATAATAATTGTATTGGATAATATTTTTAATTACATTTATTTATTTTATTATCAAAAAAGTTGTGTACATATTTTCACTAGAAAAGTGTGTGTGTATATATATATATATATATATATATATATATATATATATATATATATATATATATATAGTTTGGAAGGAGAGCAATCCACATTCCATACCCAGTAAAGAGAATGATGGCGCTTCCGAGAGGATGTTTGGCAAAGATGTTGTCACACCGTAATCCAATGTTTTTGTCCCTCTATCCTCTTACTCTGCAGCCTGCCAACCTTGCACTTCATCGAACGCATTCTGTCACACCCTCTGCTTCGCTCTCCAATTCCCAGACCCCTTCTTTCCACGAGCTCCACTTTCACTGGAAACCCTTGTGCTTGTACCATTGCCAGGGAAAATGCGCCAAGGTTATGACTTTTTTATGACCCGTCACCTTTTACTTCATTTCGGTTTATGGGTAATTTTTTGCTGTTCAAATTTTAAGCTCTGAAGTATTATGGGAGCCCCTGTTGATTTGCATGGCATGTGTTTGATCAATTGTTCCAATGGTAAATAATGAATGACATGACACTGTAGCATAGTTTATCAACGCCTTATTATCTACAGAGAATATATATATCTGTTAAGAGAATTATTTGTGAATGAAAGGGAGGGAAGAAGGGGTGTGAAAATGAATTCGACCTCTTACATTGATTTTTACAAAAATTATTTGATAATAACATCGTGTCAGAATATTTATTTTAAGAGCTAGTTAATTAGTTTTGTGAGTCACTTAATTAATGTCTGGTTCTCTTTTGTTGTATACATATTTTTTTCCAAATTTTATTTTTTAAATAATCATTTTTTAAATTAAACTAATTATTTTAGTTTTATTTTTTAAGTGACATTTTAAAAAAAATTAATTTAATCATTTTTTAAAATTGATTATTTTTTGAATTAAAATTATTATTCATGGTAAAAAAGTTATTTAAAAAGTAAATAAAAATAATCCATAATAAAATTGTAAATACTATTTTGTATTTTTTGAATAATTATAATAATAATAGTAATAATAATTATATTAGTATGTTTAATATTGTATGTCTTTCCACCGGTCTATAATAATTTTTGTGGTGGATGAAGGAGCGGTTAATGATTTCAATTCTAGGACTATGTTTCTGTATCTCATTTTCTATAACGAATATCCTCAAAACTCTTTCCTTTTAGAGTTCCGTGCATCTTTTGTTCCAGGAACCGATTGGAGTTCCTGGAATTTGTGTTACATGAGTTACTGTATCACAACGTCAATTAAAAAAGTCAGATACCTTTGTGATTTATGGTTAACATGCACTCATCTCTCCTAATATGAAAAAGTATTGAATGACAAATGAATGTATTTAATATAGTATGAACATGCAAAAGTATTCCATAGCCATGCCTTTGTTCAATTTTTCCGTTCCGTGTATGATTTTGAGTAGGTCCAAATAATGTGCTCTGTGGAGAAACCTGGTGTCATTACATTATTCTTGCTGTTTTGAAGTTTTGGTGTGAACCAAGCTTTGCCGGAAGATAGCTAGTTAAGTCATTTAATTGTAGGTTTGGAAGATGATATTGTTAGATAGGAATCAGCTTCATCTTTTTGCCATGTCATGTTAAATTAAATTTGGTGTAATGATGACTTGGCAGCAGAAAAAATGGTTTTATTGTTTTCTTTTCTTCAAATTTTCAGATGGATGATCCTATCCACCTTGAGACGTTTAATCATGATTGCTCCAATGGGCTTAAAGTTGACATTGCTGAGTTGAACAAAATACGTCCTCAGAATCTAGACTATTTCCTTGTGCTTGATTTGGAGGGTAGGGTTGAGATTCTTGAGTTTCCAGTTCTAATGATTAGTGCAAAAACATTGCAAGTTGAAGACATATTCCACAGGTTTTGATCTGCCACTTTATACCATATCTAACAGGTGCAGTGTTCAGTGATTGCCTGAGATATTCTGGTTTTCTTCTTGTTCTTTTATATAGTTCTAAAATGAATATAATTTGCATTCTTAGACTGTAATGTTGTTGTGGATTCAACATCAAATTATACAAAGATATAATTAGGATGCTAGTTTTTTTAATAGTTTATTTATACCTTTAATGGAATAGTAGTCCCGAGGTTTGAACCCTTAAATGCAACAAGAAGGCCTGTGAGCCATAAACTCATGATATTAATATTTTTGGCTTCATAGGTTAGTTTCTCTTGAATTTAAAAATATACTTTATATATGAAGACCATTACTTTTTGTTTATCTTACAATTTACTTTTGTGTTGGTCCTTTAACAGGTTTGTGAGACCCTCAAAAATGAGTGAACGGAGAATAAACGAATACATTGCAAACAAATATGGGAAATTTGGAGTTCACAAGTATGCTGCTTAATCTGCCTTTACTAATCTAGCCTGATTCATACTTCTGATCCACATACAATCTCTGTTTTCATTTTTGTTGTCACATACAATCTAAAAAACAAATATATCCTCCAATTCCCCTTCTACATGTATTTATTTGATAAATTGATAAGTAATAGTAATTTTTATGCCTGCTGCTTTTAGTATCATTTTTAGAGATTTCTGGTTTGAAATATCCTAAAACTGGTGAAAAGATAGTTATTAGCCATTACAATGAAAATCATTTAGTTGTATCAGTTACAAGGGATTATTACCTACTTCTGCTACCTACAGTGTCACTCACTATAGCCATACTGATTATTATTTTTTCAGAGTTTGGCATGACACAGCAATCCCATTTACGGAAGTTATTCAGCAATTTGGAGTTTGGTTGATGCAAAATCAGTTGTGGATGGGTGCAGAACTTAATCGTGCAGCATTTGTAACATGGTAAGTATCATTACTCATGGTTTAACTTTTGTATCTCTTTTGTTTTATTTCTAATGATGCATTGGTTTCTGCCCTGTATATCTGGAACTAGAATAACAGAACTTGTTCTTCTACATCAAAATCTTTTGCTTTTGCAGTGGAAATTGGGATTTGAAAACTAAGGTCCTTCAGCAATGTGAAGTGTCAAAGATAAAGCTTCCTCCATATTTTATGGAGTGGGTTAATCTCAAAGATGTCTATTTGAACTTTTATAATAGGAGGGTAAGTTCACTAAATGTTCAGAATTGGCAGAAGACCATAATAGAATCTATTCATTTTTCCATCTAACAACAAAACTTAGGGCAAATGCTTCAAAGGAAATTTTATCTTATTTTTGATAAAATGTTTTGTTAGGGCGGCAACTCTAGATACGTGCTATTGAGTTAATATCAACTTACGGTTTAGATTTTGAATTGTTAACCTAAGAAATTATGAAAATAACAATGCCCCTTTGATTTAACTGAGCATGATTCATCTTTATTGAGACGGATTCAAGTTTTTTCTTTACCTTCATTTTTCTTTATAACGGGTAACAGGCCACAGGAATGGTTACAATGATGAAGGAACTCCAAATACCATTGATGGGAAGTCATCATCTTGGCATTGATGACAGTATGAACATAGCAAGAGTACTGCAACGCATGCTTCTTGATGGTGCACTCATTCAGGTTACTGCAAGGAGGAATCCTAATTCTCTTCAGAAAGTCAGTTTTCTATTCAAGAACCGTATTGTATAATGTCCTTTTCAATGATCTGTTTAACTTTGTTTAATACTTTTAATCATGTAATTGATTCAATGATTAGATTATGGATTACAGTTTCAAAACTCTATTTCATTCTTACTGACTCTTTGAACCCAGTTAGATAAAAGATGAACTAAAAAAAGATTCTAGAAGCAAATATGTGTATTTGAACTCGAATATTCATATGGATACATGTGTGTTACTTTAGTGATTCCTGTCATGAAGAAAAATGCACAAATGTCCGGTTATAATGCATGTGCAACGTATCAAGATTTAGTTGATTTTATATATCTCTTCTGTATTTTTGAAATGAATGGATTGAATAAATTTTCTTGTGATGGACAACATGAATAATATAAATTGTTTTTTATGTCCTGCGTCTAGATGTTGTTAGTATGGTGGGTTTTAGAGCCTGAAAAACAACATTTAAAATGAGCTACGTACTTCTTTATATGATATTGTAGTACGAACTAATTTACCTTTTTCTCTGTTTCTTTTGATCATCTAAGATTTTACTGAGATTTTTAGAAAAAATACAAGATCTCATAAGATCTTATTTAAATTTTGTCTGAAATGAGAAATCTCACATCATAAGTGATTTTCTTTGTTGGTATTTTAATTTATTTTGTATTTAATTTTTTAAAATTATTAATAAAATAAATTTTAATTTTTGAAAATTAAAATATCAAATTAAAAATATTAATAATTAGTGTTTTTAATTCATAAATGCAATGATGATGAAAAATGCAAACATTAATTTGTATTTTAACTAAAAAACACAAATAGTAACAATAGGAATACAACATTAAATTCATTTGTATTATTATTAAATTGTTCTTAAATATGTTCTTCCAAATCCATTGAAGTTAATGA
The DNA here is from genome assembly GCA_036885675.1 of Vigna mungo. Classification (NCBI taxonomy): domain Eukaryota; kingdom Viridiplantae; phylum Streptophyta; class Magnoliopsida; order Fabales; family Fabaceae; genus Vigna; species Vigna mungo. Next base: position 5,772,627 of record CP144694.1, read on the forward strand.
TGAAGACTTTTTTTTATGTATATAGGTATGTCTTCCAATTGTCTCTGGATGTAATTCAGAACAGATTCCCATGTTAACTAAATCTTGTCGTGTTTTTATTTTGTCTTTGGTCTTCCCTTTCACGTTTTATAAAGTTTCGATCACATTGTCAGAAATATTTTTTTCAACGTGCATCACATCTATACAATGTCTAATATCAAGTTTAAACCAGTATGGAAGATTAAAAAATATTGATCGTTTCTTCCAAATATTTTACGCAAAGGTACTTTTATGATGTTTTCCGAAGACAATGTCAATGTTTTTTACTTCGTTGTACATTTCTTCACCATTGCAGGGTTTTTGACACAAACTCATCCTCTATACTTCCATTAAATGTTTTTTTCAATCTACGGTAAGGGTGATTACGAGGAAGGAATTTTCGATGTCTTGTATATACCGTCTTTTGACCATGCTTCAATTGAAGGTAACTAGTGTTTTCTTCACAAATGGGACATGCAAAATGACTTTTAACACTATAACCGCTCAAGTTTCTATATGTTGGGAAATCATTTATAGTACAAAACAACATTGCACGCATCTTGAACATCTGAATCGAATACTTCGACCCCTTCTTCCCACAACATTTTCAAATCATCAATTAAAGGTTTCAAGTAAACATCAATGTCATTTCCAGGTTGTCTAGGACCCGATATCATCATGGACAACATCACATATTTTCTCTTCATGCAAAACAAAGGAGAAATATTGTATATCATCATCATAATTGGCCATGAACTATGTTTGCTACTTAAGTTCCCATAAGGATTCATACCATTAATTACAAGTGCAAGTCTTAAGTTTCTTGGATCTACACCAAATTCTAGAAATGTTTCATCGATCTTCTTCCATTTTGGTGAATCAGTTGGGTGTTGAAGAAGATTATCGCACTTTCTTCCGGCAACGTGCCATTTAAGGTTCTTTGCATCTTGTTTAACAGAGAACATATGTTTCAACCTAAGTATTATAGGCAAATACCACATCACCTTAGCAGGTGCACCATCATTACCTACATCACCAGGGTTTCTGTCATTTTTCTTTTTAAAACGGGATAAACCACATGTTAGACAATACTTTAGCGAAACAAACTCCTTTATGTATAAAACACAATCATTAGGATAAGTATGTATTTTTGATATTCGAGATCCATTGGACATAAAAAATTTTTTTCCTCGTAATTACGAATAGGTAGAGTATTATTTTTTGGAAGCATCTCCTTCAACAACTCCAACAACTCTATGAAACTTTTATTGGTCCATCCATTCCTTGCTTTTAAACTAAACAACTTCAAAGTTGTAGACAGACGTGTAAAGTTCGAGCATCCTAGGAAAAGTGGTTGCTCTGAATCATTTATAAGAGAATCATACAAATTAGTTCTTCCAAAATTATCTTCACTAACATCACGTATCATGTCCTCTAAATGATTACTCAACCATTCTTCCACATAACCCGTTCATCGTGACGTGGTAGGCTAGTCCAGTACTTCTCCATGCTAAGTCCAAACGGTATAAGTTCTCATTATGCTGAACATGAATGGATGGTCACGTATATTGCCTAAGTCTTAGAGTATTTTATTAAGACAATGAACACAAGGACAAAAATATGTCTTGTTCTCAAACTTTGCATTTTGTTCAACATATTGCAAGAACTCTGAAACACCCTTCTCATATTCTTCACTGATGCGACGTTCATTCATCCAGCTTTGATCCATACTATGTTCATAACATACTTCATCAGTTTCAATTTTTTAACTATCACAAGGTTAGGCCCTACCCATTCAGAAAAATTATTTTTCATAATTTGTAGAGTCACGTGCAAAGAAGTCTAACATGATAAATTTGATAAGATTTCGGCAACATTTCGCATTGGTCTCCGAAATACACGAAATGAGAGTTGTCAGGGATGACCACAATCAAATATGCATACGGAGAACAACACAAATAATCTAAACCAAAATTTTATCAATCTTATCCATAAACTCCAATGTACATGTTATAGCAAATAATGAAAAATAATTTTCCCAAACTGTCCAATCGGATAATTCAAAATTGGGTTAAATATGTTTTTAGTCCCTATACTTTGGGGCGATTTTGATTTTAGTCCCTCTTTCAAACTAAGGTACAATTTAGTCCTTCAACTTTAGAAAACTCTGGTTTTAGTCCTTTTTACCAAATTTTTTTAACTTTATTTGTTGTTTCAAACGCGTTTCTCAGTTAACATTGAAGCAAAAATGTGTCAAATAGTGTAAACAATCCAAATGCTATAATGAAACGTGCTTGAAATAGCAAATAAAATTAAAAAAATTTGGTAAAAAGGATTAAAACCAGAGTTTTCTAAAGTTGAAGGACTAAATTGTACCTTAGTTTGAAAGAGGGACTAAAACCAAAATCGCCTCAAAGTATAGGAACTAAAAACATATTTAACCCTTCACCCTTCAAAATTTAATACAAATGATTAAAAGGATAATCGTTTGTGTTAAATTTCAAACGAGAACTAAGTTTCACTTAGTGATTTGATACTTATAATCTAACATGCCAATCATAATAACACAACAAAACTTTATCACATGCATATTCAAAAGCCAATAACATGCATACCTAAAACCAATAACATGCATACATAAAAGCCAATAACAAGCATACACAAAAACCAATAACATGCATATATCCAAAAGCCAACAACATGCAAATCCAAAAGCCAATAACATGAATATCCAAAAGCCAATAACATGCATATCCAAAAGCCAATAACATGCAATTCTAAAAGCCAATAACATGCATACCTAAAAGCCAATAACATGCATAGACAAAAACTTTTAAACAAGAATGTTAACCTTCTTAATAAATTAAAAACGTAGTGGAGGGAAATGGAGGAGTGCAAAACGCAAGAAATCGCCGCCCAAGGACACGAGCAAAACTGCACCAAAACCTAATGAAAATGCATTTTAATCGGTTCAAATGAAAAATAATTCATCAAAGAGTAATGTAATCTGAGTAAAATTAATTTTAAAAAGTGCAAAAATGAGAAAATGAACTTGAAAAACGTAGCCCGTGGAGAGAAAATCGAGGAAATGAAGTGTGAGTGAGCGTAACTGTTGTCTCGCACGCGGGTTTGGTGATAGCAGACCTTTAGACGTTGTCTCCCCCCTAGCCGACGTCTAAATGGCTTTAAACGTCTGCTCCCCTGCCTAGCCGCCGTTTAAAGCATTTAAAAATTAATTTTCGCACACATTTGAGACGTCCGGGACGAGGGAGGCCGACGTCTAAGCCCTATTTAGACGTCGGGGCTGACCAATAGACGCCTAATGGCAATGGAACAGTCACTTTTTACAGCCCATTTGGTGTCCAGGGGAGGGGCCCCGACGTCTAAATAGGGCGTAGACGTCAGATTGGCATGATTGGACGTCTAAATGACATCAAAAAGTGACTTTTTGGATTCTGGGCTTACTCTTTAAGCGTCTGATATGGGTGACCGACTTCTAAATAAACTATAGACATCAGCCCCCCTGCTTCCCGACGTCTAAATAGGAATAACAAATTATTTTTTTTACTTTTTCATATCTTTTTGGCGTCCATTTGGGGAAGCTTATATGTATAGGAGTATTTAGATGTCGGGGCCCCTATAGCCGACGTCTAAATACTTGTTACAATTACGAAAATGCAACCGGTCATTTTTTACGTTGGATATTCGGGGGTCGGACGTCTAAACGGTGACGTAAAAGGTCTTTTCTACACTAGTGTTATCTAACTAGCTTAAGATTGAGTGGAAGCTAGTCTTAAGTTGTGGTTTAATCAGTTTTCCTGTGGGCTTATGGATGCTAGGAATAGATTTGGAGTGTGCAACTACAATAGAGTCTTAATCGTAATGCATGTTAGTTTTATGCAATCACTGACAGGTTTCACACTAGATAGTAGGCAACATACTAGGCTCTAGGTGCCAAGAATTAATCTAGAGTTATCATAAAGAGTACTCCCATAACTTGATCATCTAAGGCTTCGTATTTAGAGGTGGGTCTTGTACAAGAGAGGAGAAATTTGTGAAGTCAAGTTTCATCACGGTTGAATCATAAAAATTACTCTTTTGATAACTTAAATCAAATTATAAAGTTCATTTTACAACACTCTCAATTTCCACACTCACATTTCCTACACATAATGGGTTTATCACATATCAAACTAGTTAAAACATTGTTATTTTTGTCAAATCCTTATGAATACAACACTTGTTTACTACAACAACCCAATATACTTGCTAGTATAATTTTGGTTGTAACACCAATGCGATCAATGTCGGAGTCCTATACCTCCTTCACAAATAAGTGCGCGACACGAGTGTTATTGGAGGTGAAGAAAGGGGTAATAAGAGCACAAACCTCACAGATGTGAATGAAGAGGTGGAGGAAGCGAATTAGAGAATGAATGGCAGTGACGTTAGGCATGAGGTTGGGGTAAAACGTGTCGTTTATAGCGAAATTAGGGTTCAATTGAGAATTTGGAAATGGAATGAGAATGAGACTTTTTATGCTGGTTGTAGCATAACTAACATAGCAAGTGAAAATTTTCTAAATCAACTATGTCTATGTTGGTTTTAGAACCGACATAGAAAGTCTTTTCTAACCAGCATAAAAAGCCTTCACTATACTGGTAATATGTTAGTGAAAACAATATGTTAGTAAAAGCAATTTATTTTAATTTTATTATTTGAGACCTCAAAATTTTTATATATCAATTTTGATATTTCAAAATATTTTCAAATTAACTTCCTTTATATACTATTATATCTTGAGAATTTAGTTCGTTTCTTTGAATATTTTTAATAACTAAACAAACTAACTTTGTGTATTCTTGAAATGGGACTAACAAACAATTCATTTGTGAATTCATGTTAGAGTATTTAATTTAGGATTCAACCATTAACAAAAATTTTATTTACAAATCATTTATATCTTGAATCAACTTTATAAATATATCTAACTCAGTGTATTGCCTTTTTATGTGAATATTAGTTCATAATTCTTACATTGCTTTTGATAAATAAATCTTTAGAAAATCATAGATAGATTGTAATCTTATCACTTTAAATCTTAACTTGCTTTCAAAAACGTAAATGTAAAAGGTGGTTAAAAACATAGAAAGTAAATGTTGAAGAGAAAGATAAATTAAAGGAATATGTATTTGAAAAAATAATATTGTAAAGAAGTAAAGTTACAAAGAACATAATGGAACAGTGAGAAAATAACATGAAATAAAACTGTCAACGTAATATGGCTGATTTATTACGAAAACAAGGTCTGGCTCAGATTGCACTTCCTATGAGTTCAAATGAGATCATAGGGAATCAATCTAATTACAAGAAGCTTCAGCAAAACAGAAATGGAAAGGAAAAATCACTAGTACAGTCTCACAACAATGAAACGAAAATTCCCAGAGAGAGAAGAATAATTTCCCAATTCATTTCCTACCCCTCTCTTACCCACCCTCTACTATATAACTAATTCCCTTTCCACAGATACCCTCTCAAACGTGCATTTGGGTGCCTCACACGTTTCTCCTTTTCTGCCACGTCAGCTCCTTTAGGTGGTGACACCTGTCCTTGCATGTTAACAACTTTCTCGCGTCTTCTATTTTCTTCTTGACTCTGTTCTCTCTGTATTTTGCTCTTTATTTTTGTAATGTGACCCTCCTCCTCATTTCCGCTTGTTACAATGCTCCCTCCTTTAAAACTAATCTTGTCCTCAAGGTTAAACGATGAATAACTTTCAACTATGTCTTCCTTGTCTTCCCAAGTTGCGTCATGTTCTCCTAATCCTTCCCACTGTATCAGGATTTGAGTAACTGTGGTTGTACCTCTCATAATTTCCCGCTGCCTGAGTACTCTACAGGGTGTTAGAACGGGACCATCTATAGCAGTCGTAAGCGGTAATGGAACATAAACAACATCATTATTCGTTCACTTATATAGTTTTAGTTGAGAAGCATGAAAAATTGGATGTATCTTAGCATGAGGAGGCAAAAGAAGTTTGTAAGCAACCGTGCCAATTTTCTGCATAATCGGAAAAGGTCCAAAATATCGCAAACCTAACTTTTGAATCTTGCGTAAAGCAACCGAGTGCTGCCTGTAGGGGTGTAACTTAACCAGCACCGAATCACCAACCTCAAATACTTTATAAACTCTCTTCTGATTTGCATATTTCTTCATCCTCTCCTGAGCCTTGAGCAAATTCAACTTTAATTGAGCCAAAATAACATCTCTTTGTTGCAACATGTCTTGGATTGAAGGGGGATCTATTGATGAGTAGTGGTACTTGAGAAGTGTAGGTGGATCTCTGCCATAAACTATCCTGAAAGGTGTCATTTGAGTACTGTGATGATATGAGGTGTTGTACCAATATTCAGCCCAAGGTAGAAATTTGAGCCAAGCTTTGGGAGTTTCATAAGTAAAGCATCTCAAGTACATTTTTAAGCATTTGTTAACCACCTCAGATTGCCCATCCGATTGAGGGTGATAAGCAGTGCTAAGGTTCAATGTTGTTCCACTTAGTTTAAGTAGATGTTGCCAAAAAGAACTAGTGAAGACCTTGTCCCTATTTGACACAATTGAATTTGGAAATCCATGCAATTTTACCACTGTGAAGAGAAACACTTCTGCCACCTTTTTGCTGTTGAAATCAGACTTGAGTGGTGCAAAATGAGCATACTTGGATAATCTATTAACAATGACAAAAATTACCGTAAATCCCTCAGATGGTGGTAACCCAACTATGAAGTCCATGGTGATGTCTTCCCAAATTTGATGAGGAATCGGTAATGGTTGCAGCAATCCCGCAGGTAAAGTTGTTGATGTTTTTGCTTGTTGACAAACCCTGCACTGTTGTGTAAAGGCCATGATATCCTTATGCATATTCTTCCAAAAGAACTGAGCAGAAACTCTTGCCATCGTCCTCGCAATCCTAAAGTGACCGCCAAAAGGGGAGGAATGGTATTCACTGAGAATGTGGTCTTTGATTGCTTGCTCACTTGGAACTACAATTCGGTCTTTCCAATATAATATGCCATCCAGCCAAGAATAATGAGAATGAATTAGTTTCCCTTGAGCACAATCAGTAATAATGGTTTGCAGCTTTGGATTTAAAGGTAAGGCAACTTTTATCTTTGGAATTAGATCATTATGGACCTGAGAACAAGCCATGAAGAATGACCTTGAAAGTGCATCAACAACTAAATTTTCCTTCCTAGGTTTGTATTCAATAGTGAAATTATAGCCCAAAAATTTGTGCAACCATGCCTGCTGCTCCGGGGTCTGCAATGATTGGTCCATGAGGGCTTTCAAACTCTTTTGATCAGTGCGAATTATGAACTTGTGCCCCAACAGATAATGCCTAATCTTAGCAATGGCTTCTGTTATAGCATAAAATTCTCGTGTATAAGTTGATTGCTTGGCTAATCTGGTAAATAATTTCTTTGAAAAGAAAGCAATAGGGTGCCTGTCCTGGCTCAAGACTGCACCAATTCCTGGCCCTGATGCGTAGGTCTCAAGCACAAATGGCTTAGAAAAGTCTAGTAAGGAAAGCACGGGTGCAGTGGTAATGGCGTTTTTCAATGCCAAAAAAGCATTAGATGCTTCATTTGACCATTTAAAGTTGTCCTTCTTTAATAAATTTGTTAAAGGATTGACAATTGTTGCATATCCTTTAATAAACCGTCTATAATAGCCTGTGAGACCTAAGAACCCGCGGAGTTGTTTAATAGTTTTTGGCACCAGCCATTGCAATACAACTTGAATCTTGGTATCTTTCATTTGCACTCCTCGGCTAGAAACAATATGTCCCAAATAATCTATTTGTTCCAGTCCAAATGAACATTTTGACATTTTGGCATACAACTTATGATCCTCAAGAATTTGCAACACCTGCTGGAGATGATGTAAATGGGTTGACCATGATGCACTATAGACTAGGATATCATCAAAGAACACCAAAACTGACTTCCTCAGTAGCCCTTGGAATATGTAATTCATTAAATTTTGAAATGTTGTCGAAGCGTTTGTTAACCCGAATGGCATCACTAACCACTCATAATGGCCTTGATGAGTTCTAAAGGTTGTTTTGTATCTGTCTTCTTCATTCACCAATATTTGATGATATCCAGCCCTCAAATCCAGCTTCGAAAAATACTTAGCGCCAAATAATTCATCCAAAAGCTCTTCTACCGTGGGAATCGGAAAACTGTCCTTCACTGTGATGGCATCCAAAGCTCTATAATCCGTGCAAAATCTCCATGTCCCATCTTTTTTTTTTTTGACCAAAATTATTGGAGAAGAAAAAGGACTCGAACTTGGAACAATTATCCCTTCATCAAGCATCTCTTTCACCATGATTTCTATTTGCTGTTTTTTACTGTGGGGGTATTTATAGGGTCTGACTTTCACTGCAGCACTACCCTGGAGCAAGGGAATTTTATGATCTTGAGATCGTGAAGGAGGCAATCCCACGGGTTTGGCAAAAATTCCTTTATAAGTATGTAGTAAGAGTGTTATTTCTGGATCCATATCCTGCAGACTAGTAGTCCACTGGTATTGGGTCGTAAAATTGGAACATAGTTGCAGAGTGAATATTTCAGCAATACTCTGCGTGTGGCTCAATCTCTTCAATTGATGGAATTGTGCTACCCCAATAGGTTGCTGTTTTTCACCAACTAACGTCACCAACTTCTTATCTTTGTAAAACTTAATGGTCAATGATCTATAATCAGCAATGTGTGGCCCTAAAGTAGCTAGCCATGCTGCCCCCAAAACCAAATCAGCACCAGAAACTGAGAGTAAATAGACAGGTAGGCTGAGAATCTGGCCCTGCACCTGTACTTATAGCTCTGAAATCTTGCCCTCAGTCGATAAGGAGTTTCCATTACCAACTAACACTTGAAGACCTGAAGTAGGTTCCACTGGTAACTTAAGAAATTTGGCCAGATTAGGTTGCAAGAAATTATCACTGCTGCCACTGTCGAGTAGTATCTGAACATCCTTTCCGGCAATGGTTCCAGTAAACCGCATTGTACCGGTGCCCGCGGATCCTTTTAGTGCACTAAAGGATAAATAATGTGCCAATTCGTCTTCCAAGTTAACCACATCCTCCTCAAGTTCCTGTGCGTCCTTCTCCTCCTCTTCTAGCTGCATAATTAAGTATTGTCGATTTTGGCACCTATGCGTGGCAGAGAACTTTTCATCACAAGTGAAACATAAGCCTCGCTCTCTTCGGGATTGCATTTCAGTAGGAGACATCTTCTTTATGAGACTGTTTCTAAAAGATGGAGCAGTAGGTCTGGTGTTTGGTGTAGCCAAAATGGGTTGTTGCATAGGGTTAGTGAATGATTGCTGGGAATTGGTGGAATGATACTGTCTATGGTAACTCACATACTGAGGTTTGGTTTTGGCACTATATTTTTCTTCAAATAAGCGGGCTAATGCAATGGCCTTTAAAATAGAACTAGGGGCTTGAGCAATGACCTCACATTTTATGTCAGGTTTAAGACCACTTACAAAACAGTCCAATAGAGCTTCTGCGCTGACGCCATAAATTCTATTAGCAAGGCTAGTAAATTCAACATAATAATAGTTTACAGAGCCTGTTTGTGTGAGTTTAAAAAGTGTGACTCTAGGTGAATCAAACGGAGAAGGACCGAACTCAAGTTCGAGTGACCTGACCAACGTATTCCAGGAAATAATTGGACTAGTTCTCTGCATCATTTGATACCACGGTACTACATTTTTCTCAAAGTGGACCGCTACAATCACAATGTGTTGCTCATTAGGAGTATTATAATACTAGAAGAACTGCTCTGCACGGAAAATCCATTGAAGGACCACAGATCCGTCGAATTTCGGAAAGTCCAGATTCACGTTCCTCGCTTGCAAGGGATGTGTAAAACCTTGTGAGTTCCACCCCCCCCCCCCACCTTGAATATTAGCTTTAAAATCTGCTAATTCATTTCTCAACTCTGTCATCTCACGGGCGTGGTCACGATCGCGTTTCTCCAGGATTTCGAGAATATGCGAAAGCTCCGGTGAAAGTGTATTCGTAGTCATGGTGAAGGTGATGAAAGCACCAAATGGAACAGTGAGAAAATAACAGGGAATAAAATTGTCAACGTAATATGGCTGATTTATTACGAAAACAAGGTCTGACTCAGATTGCACTTCCTATGAGTTCAAATGAAATCATAGGAAATCAATCTAATTACAAGAAGCTTCAGCAAAACAAAAATGGAAAGGAAAAATCACCAGTACAGTCTCACAACAATGAAACGAAAATTCTGAGAAAGAGAAGAATAATTTCCCAATTCATTGCCTACCCCTCTCTTACCCACCCTCTGCTATATAACTAATTTCCTTTCCACTGATACCCTCTCGAACGTGCATTTGGGTGCCTCACACGTTTTACCTTTTCTGCCACGTCAGCTCCTTTAGGTGGTGACACCTGTCCTTGCATGTTAACAACTTTTTCACGTCTTCTATTTTCTTCTTGACTCTATTCTCTCTATATTTTGCTCTTCATTTTTGTAATGTGACTCTCCTCCTCATTTCCGCTTGTTACACATAACTTGACGAGAAAATAAATGAACTAGAAAGGTAAAGATCCAAGAAAATAAATTATTAGGATAAAACAAGAACTGATTAAAGAAATTAGTTAAAGTAATAACTTAAATTGTTACAATCTTCACTAAAGTTGTCATTGTCCTCTTAGTGGTGTTTTAATAGTGTTTTTTTTTGCTGTAAATTCAATTTGGTACCTTTATTTCAAACACAAATCACCTATTTATGTTTCTCATTCCTTTTGAAATTTATTCCAAAATAAAATTTTTAAAAAAAGTTACATAATTATTACAATAACTATCTAAAATCGCCCACGTTCACATCAGTTAAGATCATGTTTGCAAGAGTTACTTCTACTTGATGGGAAAACAATAACAACCAAAAATACAAAAGTATGCAGTTCCTAATACTTTTAATGAGGAGCATCAATAATAAAAAAAAACAATAATAATCACATGAGAATATTTTTAATGTGGATAACCCTTTCAATGTAAAAAGTGAAAATCCACAGTACAAAGCCAGTAAATCAAATTCCATTAAGATCAAATATAGGTACAAGAGAGTCAAATCAAAAAAGCACAAACAAGTACCTATAACCATTCAATAGAACAAAGTGATAATGTTCTCAAATATGAAGAATAAAGAAAGAAAAACCTAAAATATAACAATCGTTCGAGACTAATTGTTCTAACCACAAACTTCAAACTGACTATCCTCTTTCAAAGGGTTTCCACTTACACACTCTCTCCTTTTTGGTGTTTACTTTTTGTTTTACCTAAAAGAATCTCTTCAATTAAGTTTAATAGTAAGACAAAATGGACTTAACTATATTAGACTATTTGGATACATACTTGTGAGCCTAATCCAATATTAATCAACATCTCCTTGGATTCATGTAACTTTTCGTTTGATCTTGTTCTGTGAATTCTTCTTTTAATAAACTTTTAGTTTTCATCTTTCTCTATCATCTCCTAAGTCCTGAACTACCTCTCCTTAACTTACAATTTTTCGATATTCTATGTAACCATCCATTCATGGATTTTATTTCGATTTCTTTAGTTCGACTGTTTTTTTTTTTCGCTACCCATATCCTTAACAATTATATGAATTATAGTACGTCAAGTATTTTTTATATTTATATAATTTTTCTGATAAAAAAAAAAGGTAAGAAGGTAACAAAAGCAACGCAGAGATGGTTAAGGGAAGGTTATCAAATTGCTTTTCTATTTCAGTTTTTTTTTTCTCTCTTGGAAAGGCAATCTTGGTCTGCATGTGACAGTGTGACACATGCACATGGATTTTATACAACATTTCTTGACTTAAACAAAAATGTAAATTAACGAATTCTAATACTTTTTTTGGATCCTTGCGAAGGACATAAGAAAAAGAAAAAATGTACAAACCACCAAAAGTTTGTCATATTTTATGCCCTTTTCTCATGCAAACCTGAACCATAATTTGCACCCATGAAGTAAGCATACAGCTCCTCAACCTGCATAACCTCACCACTTTGCCAACACTCATGATCATCAAGCACCACACCTGAACTCCCTCCCTCTTCAAAAGAAGTCGAAAACTCACAGCAAGAACCATTATTATTATTATTATTATTATTATTATTATTATTATTATTATTATTATTGCTATTTTTTCCACCTTTGACAACATCAGCGATTAGCAGCATCTCTTGGGCTTTCTTGAGCTCAGCTTTGAGCCTTTCGACATCTTTCTCGAGCTGCTTCTTTTCGGCCATCACATTCTCAAGCTTTGCCTGAAGCACACCATGGTCCATCTCAAGGCTCTGAGTCTTCCAGCGTGCCCTTTTGTTCTGGTACCAAATGGCAACTTGTCTTGGAGGAACACCAAGTTGGTTTGCAAGGTGGAACTTCTGCTCCGGCTCAAGCTTCATGTTGGAAGCAAAGCATTTCTCAAGGATCGTAACCTGCTCCTCGGTTAACCTCTTCTTGTTGTGTTTTGCTCTCTGGTGACCATGTTCCTGGCTCTTGAAGGAGAAGATCAGATCCCCCATTTGATTCCCTGAAACTTTGGAACAATGAGATCGATTGGGTTTGGTGTGTAGTGTGTTCTTCGTAAGGGAAAGTAGAGTGCTGGTTGTTTTATAAAGCTTTTTAGCTTGAGACACATCAAGAGCCCCACTGAACTCAGTGACAGAGCTTTTAGTCTTTGCAAATACTACGCTATGGCTGGCAAACATGAATTGTCTACATGCATATGTAGGATTAAAACCACTTGTCCCGTTTCTTGTCCCTTGTTTTTCCCTCGGATAAAAAAAAAACATCCCATGATTAATAGTTTTTTTCATTCAAGTGTGTTTATGTCACGTTAGTTCACATCTAAAAAAAAATAATAATAAATAAATAAATAAATATATATATATATATATATATATATATAATTAGTTCTTGATTAATAAGTTTTGTATTGAAATAATATATTCAAATTATTAAGTACAATTTTCATGTAAATAAAGTTTGCACCATCACTTTACATGTCATCAAATAATATAAAAGAATTGTATCTTATTTTAGTTGCTAACACCATTAACATTTGACTTTATTTAAAAAAAAAAGAAAAGGAAAAAGGATGAATTTGGTGACAGGATTGGGGCAATGTTACCCTATCCTCTAATAAGAAGCTCTACCACAATATATACATATAATGTGATAATAAAAATAAAAGAACAATGCTAAAGAAATGTTTGTGAATGGAAAGTAAGTCACCAGTCATCCTAAAAGCAAAAAGAAAAACAAATTTTAGAGACCAAAATAATTAACCACTATATTAACTTAATTAAATACTATTTTATAAACTAAAAATTACTAGTATTTAAAATAATTTCTATTATAAATAAAAATTATAATTAATTTGTGAATTAGAATGCAAATAGATCTCTAAAATTAGTTAGCACATGACTACCATAAAATTAATGACTAAATTAGGAATGTTGGAGACTAATTTAGACTTTCATTCATAAGTCAATTATAATTTTTTATTCATAACAGAGACTATTTTAAATATTTATATTTTTTTTATAAATTGGTATCTAAATTAATCAATATAATGATAAATTATTTTTAATTTCTAAAATTTATTTTTATTTAATGATTTTATAGTAAAAAAAGTAGAAATAGGTGATTTGATCAATCACATAAAAGAAATTTAAACGATGACCAAATTTTGAGTTAAAGAAAAACAAAGATAAATACATTAAAAAAATAGGTAATTATAAGTGTACCAAAAAGAAAAAATAAATATATAGAAAAAATATGTTTTCTTTATACTTTTTCTTTTTTTCTATATATAATATAAAAAAAAGGAAAGAGCAGAAATTACTTTTATATATGTTTTTTCCCAAGTTTCAATAGTAACTTCCTATTGATTTAAAATTAAAAATTTAAATATGTTATCGAATCCTGCTAAAGATCCTAGGTAATCTTTTGAACAGTATGTCTGATAAGATTGGATGAGACAAAGGTAGAAATAGTGATTATTAATGATTTATTTGCATGAAGTTGTGACATAGAGGTTGTCTGGTTGAACTTAAACAAAGCTAATCTAACTTTAATTGGAAAGATGGGAATGATTAATGAGATACTGTATATGTTAAGTGAATTATGAGTGGATGTGTCGTTTGGAAGGTGACAAGATATTCCCCACCGATGCATAAAAGAATTGTGGGTGAGGCCTAAGTTCATGCATCCTTGGATCTCACACTGGTTCATGAAGTTCCAACCCTTCACTGAATCTGTTTGAAGAAGTGGATGGCTCATAGCCTCACTTCCTCTCTTCCTATCCCAAGTGCATGAACTTAGTTATTTCCCTCATGCAACTCAACATGCCACGCCAATGCCAGTTGCATTGATAGTGAAAGTCAAAATAATAATAACTTTCCAAGGGCCTTGTTACACATTTTACAACAGTATCTTGTCCCAACTATAAACTTTCTATTTGTCGGTGTCTGCTCAATAAGCTTATCATCTTACACTTTTATATATCTCAAATGTATATTAATAACCAAGTCTAACTTAATTCTACAAATCCGATTTGTAATATGAGATATATTAAGAAATAGAGTTTAAACTTCTAATTCAATCCCATAAAATCAGCTTGTAAAATGGAGTTTGCATTTATTTATATATTAAAATTTGTTTTCTTTTTGAAATTTCTAACTATTTATTCAAACAAAGCTTCTTCAATAACATCATAGGAATCACTTGTTGAAAATCGATACCGGTTCAAATAAAAAAAATGATAAAAATTTGACATTCATGAAATGATAAAATAATAAAAAATGAATAAACTTTTGTAAATTTTTTAAAATAAAAATAAAAAATAATGTCAAATGAATATACTGATAATAGCTTTTGGTCCTTGATGCAAAGAACATGTAGAAAGAATCGAAAGAGAGAAAGAGATACGAAAGAAAAAAAAGAAAATCAATACTTCTCTTATTAATTATAAGAATGTAAAAAATTACAAAACAAAAATACTCTTCTGCTAAATTCGGCCACGAAGAGAAAAACAAAATACAGTTGAGGGTGAGAACACTAGTGCACAATGGTCTTTCAATAATGATCGAATTATTAACCTTAATCTTTAGCTTTTAGTTAGTAACACTCTAATGGGTATAGAGATCAGATATCTCATATATAAAAATAGAATAAAAAAATTTCCAATAATAATATTTATATAATAATATTTCTAATATGTAATCGATGGGACGACATGACCTTGAGTTAAATATAGATTTTTTTTTGGATTTCATAATTTCTTTTGTATTTGTTTGGTTTAGGTTTTTCTGAGTCTTGTATATATTTATATTTTTTCCCCTTTATTTTAGATTTAATTTCGAAAATTTGTTGAATATTATTTGTAAGCACTCAATCCAAAATAGTGAAGATCCAAAAAATCATCTAGAAGAGGTTTCATTTTTAAGCATAAAGTTCATATTATCCCAACCTAAATTCATTAATATATTAAGTTATCATTATTTATTTATATTGTTATTATCTTATAAATTATATATATATATATATATATATATATATATATATATATTCTAACAGAAATATATAGATGAGTAATATATATGTGTACACTTTTTTAATGATAATAAATTATTATTATTATTATAATTAGAAAATTAAATTTAAATAATTTTTGTAAATATAAATTTTTATTTATTTATTTTATAGTACGTAGTTTTATAATTACAAAATTACTAAATTTTAGAAAAATTGTCTAATAAAAAATGATTGAATTTAAAGAAACTGTTATTTTACATGGTACAATTGATAAATGAATTATTTTAATTTTAAAAAATTACTTAAAAATAAAATTAAAAAATAAATGTAAATACAAAAAAGAGAATCTATATATAAGTATATATTAAAAATTATATGTATATGATCCAACTTTTCTCTTACTTAAACATTAAAGAATTTTTTTTTTTTTTTATGTAAATCTCCCCTCTTATCTTTTTTAAAGCTTGGCATAGACTATGGCATAGACTATCCAACAAGTTTCTAGAAACCCTTAGCTCCATTTATAGACTCTTTGTCAGATTCACATAAGATCATTAGTATTTGGATCTATGATTACAAGATTCTTAGTATAAAATAGACTTCCGTACTTAGAATTGTTTATTTTGAAACTTAAATTATTTTCTTGAATTTCTAAATTCTTATCTAGAACTTTTGGAAGTTTCTAACGGTAGTTTAAAGTTTATTGGTTAACGTTTTTTATTCATTAACATTTTTTTAATTATGATGTCAATAAAGGTAGTTTGGAGTTTATTAGTATATGATCATTCCACATCATATACGAGATCAATTCTCCATCATTTGTTGTTATTCGGAACTTAGATTCACATTTTGGAAGTTAGTTTCGGATTTCTGGTGGTGCAATTAGGAATTTGATTCTTTTTCTGATTTCACCACGTTTTTGTTTTTTGATGCGGTTCATCCTGTGTAGTTTGATCCTATACTATCAAATTTTGAAATTTTATTGTTCTGTTGTGATTCGCTTGATATGTGTCCAAGTAATAAAATGAAGTTGAGTGAAACGGAGATTGGCGATTGGCGATTGGTGGCCGGAATTGAATCTTAATCGATAAATGATTCGGATAGGAATTTTCCAACGGTGAAAGGTACCTTTTAAATGAATCGGTGATTTGGAGATTACACGAGTTTCAAATTCCAACGAAACCAGTGAATAGAGAAATTGGTTCAATTGAAATGCGGTGCTGTCGGTTAGTGTAGATCGTTCATACGGCGCCTTCAATTCGGTAAAGTACGAGCACATGAAGCTGCTGTAATTCAGTTTTGGAACTTTTGGAAACAATCAGCGTGATTGCTATTGAAGCATTTTATCAAATGGCGTGAATTCATGAAACTTGAAACTGGAAGTGGAAGCTTGAACTGGAGAATGAACCTCGCTGAAGCAACATTCAATTCAGTGAAATGTTCTTTGTTCGATGGAGGAGCTAAAATCGAGAATAGTTTGTAGCTATTTTAATTTGGAGGTCGCACGGTGCAGTTTTCTTCTTCGGTTGATTGGAGTTCTCTTCAGTGATCAGTGCTGCATTGCAGTTTTATTTTTCACTGCATTTGAAGGATGCATTTGAAGCACTTTAATTGCGTGAAAAAAATCAGTTAAATCAATTGAGGACATTCATTTGTTGTTCAAATGTAATTTGGTCCGAACTGTGGAATTGGAAGAAACATTTCTTCAAACAACTGGCATGGTGGCGGTGTGATTTATTGGGGCAGCTTGTTCAATCCATTCTTTGAATCAATTAACAATAATATGTTAGGGTTAACTGTGGTTCTCCGTTCGTCCCTGTCCCTAATGCACTCCCCTCTCGTTCTCTTATGGATTCCTCACTCCGGTGACTTACCGCCACGCAGGTACTCACTCACAACTCTCTGACTACAAAGAACTGAATTAATTTATTATATTCTTTCTGAGAAACTCTGAAGATATATACATTCTAACCTTTTGATCCAAGGGTTCAGTTTCTGTTTTATCAAAACAGACTTAAAACCTTACAGAACTAACTCTATTATTACAAATGTCCCGTCCATCGAACCGGGACTTGACCTCATGGCCATATACGACTGCAACCACTGAAAGTCTGGAAATTGGAGCTGCGTTTTGTGTAGCTCTCTCCATACGGCATCTTCCGGATTAGTTTCTTTCCACTTCTGTTCCTGTTTATTGTTCTCCTTTATTCTTCTTGCGAAAACCGCAAAGGTTGAGAAACAAATTGGCCTTTATCCCATGGTTTTTTTAGTACGGACACATGGATAACATTGTGAATTTTAGCTTTAGGAGGCAAGTCGAGTTTAAAAGCAACATTTCCATTCATTTCTAAAACACTGTAAGGACCATAAAACTTTGCAGCTAATTTATCCAAGTTAGTATTAGATGAGGAATTTTTCTTGGAAGGTTGAATCTTCAAATATGCCAAATCCCCCACTTGATATTGTTTAGTCATTCTCTTGAAATGGGCATACCACTTCATTCGTGCTTGAGCCTTGACCAGATTTGTTTGCAAAATATGTGAAGTCTCCTCCCTGGTGTTAATCTATGTCTGGCAGCTTCCACCAGAGTCATTCTGTGGTATAACGGTTTGTAGGGAAGGAGGATAAATATAGAGGGCTCTAAAGGAGTCAACTGAGTGGCTGTATGAAATTCAGGAATATACTAAAGTTCTACCAAGGATAAATATTAAGATCATTTGACTTAAAAAGAGAATGAATTTTATTATATCATTCATATCTATTACATTCTCCTTACCTCTATTTGTAACAATCTAACCTTCTAAAAAAGAGAAATAAGGAAACAATATACTGAAAAATAACCTACCTCTATTTGTAACAATCTATTTTTCTAAAAAAGGAAAATAAGGAAACAATATACTGAAAAATAATCTAGCACATCCTAGAAATATTTTCTCTAATTAGGAAGATTTTCCTCTAATTATAACACTCCCCCTAAAGTTGTTAAATGAATATCAATCATTCCCAACTTACCTACAAGATCTTGAAATCTACCCGAAGGGAGCCCTTTTGTAAAAATATATGCTATTTGAAGTTCTGTAGGAACATAAGTTGTAATCACAAAGTCGATTGTCGACCTTGACTTTAAGGTTATCCAAAATGATTTTCATCCAGAGTCCTTCACACATTCTTTGAGCAAGAGCTTGAAATTAGGCTTCTGCACTAGAACAAGATACCAAACGAGATACTCTATCTCCAAGAAACACAGAATATCCAGAAGTAGATTTTTTATCAGTAATAGAACCTGCATAGTCAACATTAGTATATATTTTCATAGTCAATGTGTCCTCCATTTTGAATAATAGCCCTTTTCCTAGACTTGACTTTAAGTATTGGAGAATTTTGTCAACTACTTGTATGTGTTTCTCTATTGGATCATGCATAAATTGTCTTACTACACTAACTGCATAAGCAATGTATGGTCTTGTATGCGATAGATAAATCAATTTTCCTACCAATCTCTGATATTGGGCCTTCTCTACAAGAACACTTTCTTCACTTCCAATTATGTGATTTTGTTCTATAGGAACTCGTTATTAGGGGTAAGAAGGAACAAAAGATAATAGAAACTCTATAGGACTAATGTCATTTAAGATACAGGTGGGTAACCTGTTGATGAGATATGTGACAATTAACACAACTTCATAAATCTTTTGGAATAAACATTTGAAAAAGAAGAGCTCTAATTACTTTAAGAAGATGATGATTCTTTCTTTCTGCAACCCCATTTTGTTGAGGGGTGTTTACATGTTAGTTCATGAACAATACCATTGAGACAAAAAATTGAGAAATTCATGATTAACATATTCAGCACCATTATCAGACCTGATTCTTTTGATATTTTTTCCAAATTGATTTTTCACAAGACGAAAAAAATTAACAAAGATTTGGAAAACTTCTGATTTATTTTTCATAAGTTATGTCCACGTGACATGGGTACATCGTCATTAAAGGTAACAAACCATTTGACTCCAAAAATAAATTATAGAACAGGTTCCCAAACGTTAGAATGAATTAAATTAAATGGAGAAGTACTCTTTTTATTACTAATGGGGTAAGATGCACGGTGGTGTTTTGACAACTAACAAATATCACATATAAAAGACTCAATAGACTCCTTGGTAAACAAATGGGGAAAAAAGGACTAGGATTAAATGAAGGATGCCCAAGCTTTTTATGATGTAACCATATTTGGGAATTTGCCCACGTCTCAGATGTAGCTTGTTGACTCATATTTTTGTTTTGCTTTGGTCATCGACTTCAATAGATACAATTCACTTAGCTCCTTAGCAGTTAAATCGTCTTTCCTATGGCAAGGTCCTGCAAAACATAATAAGTTGAGAAAAATGTTACTAAACAATTTATTTCTTGAGTTTTTGAACAGAGATAAAATTATTGGCTAATTATGGAACATGTAAAACATCCTTTAATACAATAAATGAGTCCAAAATTATATTCCCAAAGCCACATATAGGTATACCCTGACCATTCACAACTATAATAAGTTGTTCTCTATTTGTTTTACAATATGAGTTGAAGGACATACAAAAAGGTGTCATATGATCAGTTATTCCTGAATCAAGAATCCAAATATCTTGAGACACATGACCAACAATATTGAGACAAATCTTACCTTTCATGAGCAAAGTACATGATCTAGAGGGCTTACTCAATATATTCAACCATTGCTTTCAAGCGCTCTAATTCCTCCTTATATGCTTTTAAATCAAGAGTCATAAATGATAGGATATTGAACAACGGCGACAATGGCTACTGTTGTAGCAGAAATGGAGCTCCCAAGATTGGGAGCTCTGATACTAACTTGAAAAGAGAATGAATTTTATTATTATCATTCATATCTATTACATTCTCCTTACCTCTATCTATAACAATCTAATCTTCTAAAAAAAGAAAATAAGAAAACAATATACTGAAAAATAATCTAGAAGATTCTATAAATATTCTCTAATTAGGAAGATTTTCCTCTAATTACAACAAATTGTGAGGTGAATCTCTTGAAACACATCTTAGATATGCTTCAATAGATTCAAAGCTTCAGTTTGTGCATCCATTTGAGGATTTTACTCCAAAACTGACTCATGGAAATTGAATCTTTATCTTAAATAATCTCTTCCGGCCATCCAGGAAGCTTAACAACGTTATCCATTAAGAGTTGTGACACTTTCACCACTCCAAAGGCATGTGATAAAGAAAAAAAAAATAAGCATACTCAGTTAGTCAATCAATAATAACAGAAATAACCGTCATAAAATTTGATTTTGGAAGACCGGTAATAAAATCCACACATATAGATTTCCTAGCCTTATCAGGAATAGATAATGGTTGTAATATAACAAGAAGCAATTGAAGTAAAGGTTTATATTGTTAACATATATGACACTGTTGGACCCACCTTTTGACTTCTTTTTTGCATACCTTTCCAGTAGAAGTGATCTCTAATCCTTCTATAAGTTAATTCATATCCCGAATGACCTCCTATAACGGACATGAAACTGTTGAAGAATTTCAGTTTTCAATTCTTCTACACTACGAACACTAATTTTCCTTTCAGTTTAAGAACCTCATTATCAAAAGTATAACGTTTACATGGATGTTGGGTCATACGAATAGTATCCACAATCTTTTGTAATTTGTGATCCTCCTTCCAAGAATCCATAACCCTCAGAATCAATTATGATGTCAAGAAATTTGAAGCTAATGTACCTTGATATTCCTTTCTTGACAACACATCAGTTACCACATTGTCTTTCCCTTTTTTATGTTCAATTTGGAAGTCCTCCCTTCTGCTAAATAGTTGTTGGAGGTTACTCTAACAGATGCTTTTGGGCTTTTTGATCAGTTTTGATAACTACACATGGTCTAAAATATAATAGTCACCTTTTGACCACAAATAGAATGGCAAGAAACTCATTTTCATATACAGACAACATTTAGCCGTGCTTATGTAAGCAGTAGGATAGTTAGATTGCATTAGAACTGCACCTGTTCCAATTCCCGAGGCTTCTGTTTCTATAGTGAAAGCTTGGAAAAAATCAGGTAATATCAATACGGTGGCTGATGTTAAAGCCTTCTTCAGTGTATTGAATGCTGCATATGCTTCACCACTCCAAACATATGGGGTATCCTCTGTAGCAGAGATGTTAGAGGTGCCGCCATCTTCGCATATCCATGAATAAATCTTCTATAATATCCAAATAAACCTAAGAATCCTCTAAGCTCCTTTAAATTGGTTGGCCTTGGCCATTGTTGAGCTGCCACAATTTTTTTTGGATCCAGTTGTACTCCTTGTGCAGAAATTAGATGATCCAAATAATATACCTGTGTCTTACCAAAGCTACACTTATTTTTATT
This sequence comes from Vigna mungo, assembly GCA_036885675.1. NCBI lineage: Eukaryota > Viridiplantae > Streptophyta > Magnoliopsida > Fabales > Fabaceae > Vigna > Vigna mungo. The sequence goes on from CP144694.1 coordinate 5,794,706, forward strand.
CAGGAATAAAGATTTGTTTTTTAAGATAATTAAAGTTATACGGAGGCACCTTATGTGTTCCTCCCAAGTCTTAGTATAAACCAATATATCACAAAAAAAAATGCAAGTATAAAATGCCTTAAAGGTTGTTTAAAAATATCATTCATTAAGTTTTAAAATGTAGCAGGCACGTTACTAAGACCAAATGGTAGAACCACCCATCCATACAACCCACTATGAGTCCAAAAAGCTGTTTTATAAATGTTATCCTCATCCTAACTCATACTCACTTGTTAGATCTAGTTTAGAAAAATATGTAACTCATCTAAAAGATCTTCAATTAAGGGTATCAGAAATTTCTTTTTAATTGTGAGAGCATTCTGTTTTTTAAGGTCTTTGCAACAATGCCATGACCCGTCTTTCTTTTTTACTAGAACTAAAGGAGAAGCATAACAACTAGAACTTTCTCTAATAAAACCAGTAGAATATGGACTTTTTATCTGTCTTTCAATTTCAATTTTCTGATTATGGGGATACTTATATGGTTTTAGATTAACAGGGATATTGCTTAATAGAACAATTTTATAATCATACCTTCGCCATGGTGGTAGTTGAGTTGGTTCCTGAATCACATCTCTGAATTTTTGTAACAAAGTGGCCAGCTGCAGTGTCTGGTCTACATTTAATTTGGTTATCTGCTGGCTGGCAGAAGTATGAAAACAAGCCGCAGCTTGGATCCTTAGTAATATAGGGTTGCCTTCTGTATTTTTCCGATTTCTTAAAGTCTGAATAGTATCTTGGTGTTGTTGTTCTCCTCTTAAAGTAACTGTAGCACCCTGATGCCTGAAAGTCGTGGTTAATTGAGCACAATTCCATAAAATCTCACGTAAAGTTTTAAATCATTGCATCACCAAAATAACTCCAAAGTTAGTACTTGGTAGGACAAGAAAATCAGCCTGAAATGAATTATTGTTGAATCTCCATTGTACTTTTGGACATTTTCTTGTTATTCTGAGCTGCTTATCTGTTAGGTTTCTGAGTTAGAAACCTAACTTTCTCACAATTACCCACTCATGCAAAGGCAATTCAAGCAAGAGAAAATAAAGGAATTGCTTGTATTTTCACTGTAATTGTATATATTCACTGTAATTATATAACGAAAAGCAATAACGATTCGGGAGCCTAATCCCCCTCAACAAGGTCCAAGACCTGTTTACACAACATAAGAAATGGCTAGCCCCCTCAACAGAATAACTAAAGATTTATTTATACTCTCTCTCTCCCCCTACCAGCCTAACAAACTTTCCCGCTCTTTTTATTCATTCTCTATCATTAGATATTAGTGTATATATTGTTCGGCTCCTACACTCCTATTCCCTTACTGTTCGGACCCCCCTTTCCTTACTACGGTTCAACATTAGTGTATATACCGTTCGGTTCCTTCACTCCTTCCTCCCACCGTTCACTCCTTCCTCCCACTGTTCGGTATTAGTGTAGATATCGTTCGGTCTATACTAACCTACTCCCTTCTGGCTATCGCTCGGCCTCTACTTCCTTCCTCCTTCCAGTTACCATTCGATACTTCCCTTCTTCCTTCTGGCTACCGCTCGGCCTTTGCTTCCATCCTTCCTTCCAGCTACCGTTCAGTATTTCCCTCCTTCCTTTCGGCTACCGTTCGTTATTCCTCTTTTATTCCTCTGCTCATATATTTTTAACTTCCTAACATTACTCCACCCCCTCAAAATCAACCTTGTCCTCAAGGTTGAAGTCAGGGAATTGTTATTTGATGTAATGCTCCTCTTTCCAGGTGATGCCCTCCAATTCAGGTCTAGAGGCTTGGGTGGTGGCAAATCCTCCTCTAATGTCTTCCATTCTTCTTGGATTCTATTAACTTCCAGCATTTTGTACCTCAAATCCTCCATCAATGTCTTTCATTCTTCCTGTTCAATCTTCATGCTCAGTTGCCACCAATCTACTTTCATTTTTCCCAGGGATGCCAAACAGGTAACTCCTAATATCACATCCACACCTCCCAACTCAAAGAGATAAAGTTTATCTCTTATTCCTAATCCCTCCACCTCAGCAATATAATAATTTCCAGTGCTCAATGTGTCAATTATGCCAACAAACTCAAAGAGATATTCCCTTACCGTTTGGTACTCTTCTTCCTCCTCCTTTCATAGACTCTCCAACTCCTAACACTCTCCCTCCAAATCTCCTAATCAATGCCTCTGTCAAATCTTCCCAAGAAGGATTCTTGGTTTTCTTTTTCCAGAACCTGAACTAGTAGCTTGCACACCTTTCCATGTTAATGTAAGCCAATCTCATCCTCTCCTTGTCCGTGAAATTATGTATGTCAAAGAACTTTTCAGCCTTGGAAATCTATCCAATCGAATCCATACATTTAAAGGTAGGTGGTTCTACCCTCTTCATCCAACTTTTTTGTATTTCTCCCTTTTCATCCTCCATTTCTTCCCTTTGATCCTCCTTCCTCCCCAGTTTATCTCCATTTACCAACCCTTGGCTCCCTTCAGAACCCCCTCTTGGTTCCTGGTTCTCCTCCCTAGGATTCTGGTTAATTTTTTGAGTTCTTGATGAACCTCCCTGGTTTCCTCCTTTAATTCTTCCATTGTCCTTTCCAACGAGCTTACTCTTCCCTCCATCTCGTTCTCCCTTCAATGGACTCGGCAGGTCGGGCTACTTGATAGATTTCTTGAAGCAAGAAATCCAGCACTCACGCAAAAACACTCTCACACACACAACAACACAGAAAACAATTTGTATATGATTCTTGATGACAAAGAATACAGGGTATACAAACCAAACACTTCCAAGGGAAAACTTTCCCTTCTCACAGGATGCAATGGTCATGTCTAAGATACTACAAAGCAAAAACATGTCTGTCCCAAGACACCCCTGCCCTGTTATAAAGCTAACCCTTCCTGACAACCAACTTCTAACCACCCAATGGTCCCAACAGACCTCCTAAACCTCCTAATAGCCTATGAGCCTATAACATCTTATTTCATTTAATTTCTATTCCTCCTTTCATAAACTCTTAAAGTCCATCAAGAACTGAATTAATTTCCTATATTCTTTCTTAGAGAAACACTGAAGATATATATACACACTTACCCTTTGATCCAAAAGTTCAGTTTTTAAAACAATCCAAATCATTTTGTTTATAAAAACAGACTCAAAACCTAAGAGAACTAACTCTATAAAGAGTTATTACATAATATACCGTTGCAGTTCAATTTCAGCACATTTGGAAACAAGTTTTGTGCACTGTTGAATTGTGATTTGGTGATTAGAATTTGAATTTTGTGTTAGTAGTTGTTACGTATCCGAGTAAGAGACCTAATGAAATCACCCTCTCACACTCAAAACAAGCAAAAGAATAATAAAATAATGGAACTAGACGAATGAATCTCTTTTATTGATGGTAATATCTGAATAAACAAAAGTAAACATTAATTGGGAGCAACCTCCATCAATTATTTGGGAGCATAACCTCCCTCACAAGACAACAATGTCTGTCACAAACTTGATAATTAAAAGCATACCCTTAACCCTAGACTGTAGCTTTATTTATACTAATTATTTGTCGTCCATCTCTTACTAAATATTTCCTTAAAATATATTTGCATTTAATATAAATATCCCTATATTTAATATAAATACCCCCCTTATATTATCTTTAGCATATATCCTTAATTATAATTATCTTATATTGAATATTTCTCTAGGATATATACTTATTTACTTAAATTAGTTCTCGCCCATCCTACCCGCTGTAACAGTTAAGATGGTAGCTTTTCAATCGTTTGGCTTAGGTCCTTCGCTGTTTCCACCGTTCGGCCTGGTCGCTCTCCCTTATCCACCGTTCGGCCTGCTCGTTCCTTGCCTTCACCGTTCGGCCTGCTCGCTATCTGCCTTCCACTGTTCGGCCTGCTTGCTCCCTGCTTTCCACCGTTCGGCCTGGTCGCTCCTCGCCTTCCACCGTTCGGCCTGCTTCCCCCTACCTCCTACCATTCGGCTCCATCTCTTCACCACCTTCCACCGTTCGCCAAGACCTCTCCACGCCTTCCACCGCTCGGCTACCGTTCGGCCTTTACGGTCAATGCCGTTCAGCCTCACTTCCCTCCTACCTTCCTTCTCCTTCTTGTATACTTTCCAAACCTTATTATTACCCCTACCTTATACCGTAACAGTAGTGGTGGCAAAGAAATTTAATGTGCAATCTCCCCCTTAGTTTCATCAACAGAAAGAACAGCATTGAAATACCAAAAAAATAAATCACCAAGGACCCTTCTACAAATAGAATAAATTAGACCAAAGAGATCCATAAATACCAGCAACATTTAAAATTTTCCTATGCCAAGTAACGTTAATATATATATAGTTGAAAATGAGACTTATTATTATTCTCAAATCATAAAAAAATACATTCTCAAACCTTCTATTTGTAATAATCTAGATCTCCTAAAAAGGGAAATAGGGAAACTAGGAAACCTAGGGAAAAATAAAATAAAATAAAATAAAAATGATTAAGGCCCTGGAGAAATTTAAAGATTTTTTCTCCTTCCATGAATTCAGCAAGAGCGGCAGCATCTGTTTTACACATCTTTATTGTTTGGATCTGATCGAGTTCCATCCAAAGACCATTCAGGATCCCGTGATACTCTGTTACGGAAAGGGAGTCCTGTTTTGTATTAAATATCCTGTTCTTGATATCATAGGTAGCAGCAAGATTCTTTTTTAAAGAAAAAGTACTCTGTAAATCATCCCATATTTCTTTTGCAGAAGAATGGAACATATAATGTTTTCGTACTTCTGGAGACATGGATTGCCACATCCAAGTCATAATTAAAGAATCTTCTCTATCCCACATTGGAAAATGTTTGTCATCTGGTGCTGGTCCTCCTCCATGTATATGATCAAGTTTGGAGCGACTCTTGAGAATCCTTAAAATAAATTGACTCCATTGTAAGTAATTCTGACCATCCAGCCACGAGGTACTTCCTATATTTGGTAAGTCATTGGGTACCCCCAAAGGAATACTCTTTTCTTCAGACATCTCGTATCCAAGAAAAAACTTCAAACTCAGATCTACTCAAATAAAGGCCAAACGGGTCGTCACCAACCCAAGGAACAGAATTAGGAGGCTCCGGTGACCCTTCTGTGGCGGCGACGGCGAGTGGGTTCCACCAGAAAAAGAGGATCAAAACGTAAAAGTCAGATCTACTCAAATACAGCTCAAACTAGTCGTCACCGCCCCTAGGAACGGACTCAGGGGGCTCCGGCGACCCTGTCTGTGGCGGCGCCGGCGAGTGGGTCTCGCCGGAGGGGAGTGCGTGGGCTACACGCGCCGGTGACGGTGGCGGCGCGTGGCAGCTCCGTTCGAGGAGCGACTTCCGGCTCTGTGATCGCCGGTGTTGGGCGCACCTTTCTGCCCTATCAACGACCCCGACTGGCGACGGTGGCGGTGGCGGTGGTCGGACAGTGGCGGCGGTGCGCTTCTTGCAGCGGAATCTAGCCCCTAAGATCAGGAGCTCTAATACCAAGTTGAAAATGAGACTTATTATTATTCTCAAATCATAAAAAATACATTCTCAAATCTTCTATTTGTAATAATCTAGATCTCCTAAAAAGGGAAATAGGGAAACTAGGAAACCTAGGGAAAAATAAAATAAAATAAAATATTATGTATCTATTTCCTCTAATTAGGAAGATTCTACAGATATTATCCCAGATTACAACATATATATATATATATATATATATATATATATATATATATATATATATATATATATTTTGATAATCAGAATGAATGAGATTAATAGTCACATCAAACCTGCAAAAACACCAAAGACTACTTAATAGAAAAATTAACAGCACACCAGAAAAAATTCAAATTCTGAAAGAAAAGAGCATATGTGCATCAGAGAAACAGATCATAGGCTCAGCAATAAAAATAAAGTGACGTTTGTGTTCCAGAATAAACAGCTGTAGCATATTTAATGATTTATCATTAGCAATTCCTCTTACATTCCAAGATAGACCACTAAGATCGATTTACTTTTTCTGTTTTTGACCGACTTTAGAGGTTTTTCTTGTACCCTTGAAGGAGTTTTTAGGTGGTTTGCCAGGTTTCCTGGTTGTTTTAATAGCTTCTTCCTCGGTTTCATCCTACTCACTAATAATTTCATCCTCCTCTTGGACCTTATCCGCCCAAAATTTAGAGACCAATTTATCCTCCTCGATAAACTTGTAAGCAGTTTCAGGCACATCCTCAGTTTCAGTAGCATATAAGTCAACATTATGAACAATAGAAGTAGGAACATCGAGTTCAGCAGGATCAGTTGGTTCATTAGGTTCATTAGTGTCATCATTAGCTAGACTATGAAAACTGTTAATCAATTCTGACAGGGGAGCTTGTAGAAGATCAAATCGAGCCTTACAGGAAAGACCTTCAACATGATCATTAGCCTCTGGAATTTGCTTAGAGAAAGCCTGAACCGAGGAGGGAAGAACCTCATTTACCCTTATCAGTTTGTGGAGAAACTGAAGTATGTTTGTCCAAGTCAACCACATGATTATTCAGTAATCCATCAGACTGACTGAGTATGAATCAATTCCAAGGCTGGCATGTCAGCCAAATCATCAGAGGTTCTCGCAGCTTCACTACAAGATCCCTCAACTGCGTCATAAACATTGAAAACAACAACATTGAGATCAGAAAAATCCAAAACCTTATCATGCTTTTGCTTAGGAACAAACTTCTGTTCTACATTCTGCACTCCTTTTTCAGTGATTGCAGTTTAGTTTTTCCTTATCCAATTGTTGAAATTGTGCACAATCATCTTGCAGTTTATGCAGAAATGAGGTAATTTTCAGATTCAATAACAACTACAAAAGCATAACACGACCTCTCCACAAGGAGTTGATTAGGAAACTCATATAAGAAATCAATATCAACTAAAACATGCATTAAAAAACCTTTGGTTTTGTTCATAGTGTAGTGTTGTCAGCAAGATAAAGGGGAGGGCCAGCACATGCTATTGAAAAAATGGTCTTTGGTTGCTGGAAGTCTTACATCAATTAGAGATAAGGCCAATTTACAATATATAAGTGGATGCAAACCTCATCTTACAAGTCAGTTTTATAAGGTTGAATTAAGTTTAAAGTCTACTTCTTAATATGGTATCAGAGCTGAGTCAAAGTCTATCCTAGCAAAGTTTGTTGTTTGTTGGATTTATTGTTCCACTTGCTATCGAATCGCTATAAGATCGTCTAATAATGTCTAGTTTCATACGTGAGATGTATATGTCTCAGCATGAAGAGTGTGTTAAAAGTCTCGTATCAACTAAAAATAAATTTAATTTATAATATATAAGTGAGTTAGAAGCCAATTTTTAAGGTTGAGTTAAACTTAGAGTCTTCTTCTTAACCGTTGTCAATATTTTAAGTGTAAACCACATCTCCGAACTCTACATTAGTCAATTTCATAGTGGTAAGAAAAAAATCCTTTGTTCTACAACGACAAGATGAAATCTAGGGATAAGTTCCAAGAGGCAACTGCCTTTCTCGAGGAAAAGTCAAATTCATAAAACTATTTTCCAAGAGATATGGCTTACAAGAACCTAAAGATTTCCAAGAAACATCCTCATAAAACTATTTTCCAAGAGGTATGGCTTCCAAGAACCTAAAGATTTCCAAGAAACATTCAGGTTCTTGCAAAGCTTTAAATGATTCAAAGGTTTGTTTCAGTTTGATACAATTACCTACCACGTACTTTTTACATTCTCCCAGACAAGTGAGATAGACCTCAAAAATTTATACATTATAACCATATCACCCTTAATTCAAGGGAAAAGACAATTAAGAAAGCAGAATATTGCAAGTATTATGCAGAACTGTGCAGAAGTACAATTTTGAGCCATAGACACTTGAGAAGCCTTATGGACGGAAGAAACAGCTATCTTGAATGCATCCCCAAGGAATGACAATGCATGCAGAATCAGTCCCCAAAACAACTGCAACGAGATTAGCAAAAACGGCTATGCTCAAGAAAAGCCACAAGAATCCCTACAAAATACTCACCAAAGATGAACTATCCCAAGAAAACCAAATCAGAAAATATCAGTTGCACAAGAATTGGTCACAAAAAAGAAACCAGACACAAAGCAGCTTAAGAAGCAATGAGATCAAACACTTGGTGTGCAAAAGAAATTCTAACAAAAAGAATCAGAAAAAACACCAAACTACATTACAGAAAGAAAACCAAAAAGAAAAACTGATCACATACATAAAGAGACTCAAGACTTGTCGTCAAGTTGTCAAAATCCTGATTCTCTGTCCTCCTCTATCAATGGTGTTTACTTTTAAATATTTTTATCTTTTTTATTCTTTTAATATACATATATTTTATTCTTTTAATATACATATATTGAGTCTTAGACAATCGCTGATAACACAAATACACAACCTATAAAAAGGTTAAAAAGGATAGTTATTAAAAATAATAAAAATGTACCTTTTTCCTTATATAATATATTTTAACATATAATCCAGAGTGACTAAAGATATAGGATATTGAGATCCTTGATCTTTACTTTCTCATCCTTGACTCAATAGTGATAGGCACATTCACAAACATTCAAATGTTGTAGTCAGAAAGTCTACTTGAAAGTCTACTTTGTTTAGGGGAAGTTCTATACAGCTAAAAGTATTAAAGATAGACATATATCACTCACCAACTTGCTTGTTGGGAATATATAAGCCGCCCCCGGAATCTTGTGTTTCAACTCGTCAACCATTTGCTTCACTAGAAGTTTTTGGGTCTTAGGTTTGGCTGCTTTATTTACTTTCTCCTTCATACTAATATTTATTCTCCAAAGTGACGAAATGTTATATCACTATTCTTTTTCGTTACTTTTCCCACTCAAATAACATTCCCTCGGTGACTTTATATGTGCATTCATGTTCAGGTTTAAGTTGATGCACATTATATCTTTTCTTTCCTTTGTTATCTTTTCTATAAAGTTTTCATTAGAATATTAAGGTAAATAATACATTTTGTATCTTAATAAAATAATTATAATATTTTTTATTTGTATATTAGAATGAACATAAGAAGGTAAATTAATTCAAGATTAGATATGAAGGATGGTGATAATAATAAGAGTAATACTTATTTTTAATTTCATTAAAAATTGACATTTACTCAAAAGAAACAGAAGAACTTGTAAGTATTTATGTGTGTTCGAAGACAGAAAATGAAGTGGTCCTTCTGATAGAGGGATAAGATCATCAACTTGAATAAGGTAGATTGCTGGGATTCAATCACCAATGAAACCTAAAGTATGTGTTTCTTTTTTCCACTTTTCAATTAATATAGATGTTCCATTAAGTTGATGTATTTAATTGATGTGGTCCATTATGTCTATGTGCATAACACTGGTAAACTCAAAGCAAAAAGTCAATTCTCAAGTTTCAGCCGCCAAATTAAATGGTGAAAGAAAGGGTGTTCACTTGAATAACTAGGAGAGAAGATTAACCAATTAAATCATTCTAAATATATTGTTATAACTTCAAATTTGTAATAAAAAACTAAAATTAAGATGATTTTTACTTATTTTCTTATATTTATTATATTATTAATTATACTATATTTGTAGCTGTCCATCATACTCTTTCTATAAAAAGTATAGAGTGGAAAAATATCAGGAATTTGTAGACTATTTTTTCTGTATGATAAATGACATTTGTTAATGTTTGAAACAAGACATGCATTTATTCAAATGCATCCTCAATCGCCCAATGCTATATGGGTTGTTAATAATGTTAAAATTGGGTGTCAATCAAATAATTATTTAGACACACTAGATTACTGTCCCATTGAAAATGTTTTATATTAATAAATATAAAAGTATTTAAATTAATTTTTAAATTGGTTAAAAACCTTCTAACTTATGTTTTTTTTAGTAAAGTTGCAATTACATCACTTAAAGTCTTATAAGAGTTCTTTAAGAATTCCTATCATATATTATGCTAGATATCTATATGATGTTTAAATAATTAATGGTTAACTTAAGAGTAACAGATGTATTAGGAGTTAATATTCTACTATATGCAAGATTAACATATATTTACTAAGAATCAATTTGTTCAAATGCATCTTCAATATTGCAAACAACTTACATTGCAAACAAATTACAATACAAACATTTTTATAAATATGGAAATAAGAGTGCAACAATGTTGGAAATGTTCTCTTAATATTAATTGATCTTAAAATAAATCAAGATTGTGGTTAATAAGAAATCAAATGAAATCCAAGTAATTTATCCATAAAATATGTCTATATTATTTACATATTTACTACTTAATATAGAAGAAAGAAAAACAACCTTGCAATTTAGACTACTACCTATCATCAAATATTAAAGATATTTTTTTATCACCTTCTTAACCACATCAAGATTTTATATATAAACCTTACACAACAGTTATCTTTCAAAGTTTATATAAAAACTTAAGAAGATTAAATGTAATATCAATATAAATAGATATTTTAGCCTTCTATATATTCAAGTTTTTTAAGAGTAAGGTAAATTTTTTTATCCTTCACTCTTTGAATTTACTAATCTTTGAACAATCTTGCTATGAATTTACTAATCTTTGAACAATCTTGCTATGTGTTACTTGTAAGTAATAAATACTCACGAATATCAAATATTTATCATGGATTTTATTTGTGAATATCTACTACCTCATATATTTTAGCCATTTCTAATTATATCACTCAATTTTACCTAAATCCTACTTTATAGAAAAATTGTCCAGTAACAATTACAATTATAAAATCATGATTTGGTTGATTAGGCCAAAGAAACAATAAGATTAAAGTAAAAACAATTAACTGAATAAAAAAATGTTTCATATGAGAAAATAAATTATATTAACTGGGTTATATCACCATTACAGAACATGTTTAATCACGGCTTCATAATAACACATATATTAACAAAAGAAACTGAAGACTAAGATCTCATAGAACACAAATATTCTTATGTGTGCCTTTAGTTACTTGGGATGATTTACCATGTTTTCTAATCCTAAATTTATAACATTTAGAATTGAGTTTTTTCGTTGTTACTCATTCTCAAAGTTGTTCTTAGGTCAAGTGTTAGTAGAAATAACAATGATATATTGTAATCCTAATTCTAAATTTTGTCAAGTTAGAGAATGCAAGCCACATGCAACTCAATCGATTGTGAAGCTAACTTAAGCTAGAGTCCCTCACTTAAACTATTTGAAGCATATGCTTTAATTAAAATTACAATTAATATTACACTATTTCTTTCATTGATATTTGAATATATTTCGATAATTGATATATAGAAATATAAATATTTAATTTTAAATAAAATAATTTTATAAAAATAAAAATAAAAACTGTCATGCATTTAAGTTGTCTTACCAACTTCAGCTAATCAATTTTTAGTAGTTTATCCAAAAAAAAAATTGTGAAATTTTAGGGTGTTGTTCCTCCATCACCCCAAGTGCTCCTGTACTTCCCTACTATTGTTTTTTATTCCAAAAATATTCTACATCTCTCCGTTATTTTCTTTTATTTCAAATATACCCTGTACCTCTCCATTATCTTCTTTCTCTCTCTACTCAGATCGTTATTTTCTTTTATTTCAAAAATACCCTACACCTCTCCATTATCTTTAACAATATTTTTCTTTCTCTCTCTACATTAATTAACATTCATGGCAGATTTGAACTTGTGATATTTTGTGAAAAAATATCCTGCAAAGGTTCAGACCAAAGTTCAACCTTATCAGGTTCTAATCTGATCTCATTATAGAAATAAAATGTTGAATGTTTTATTTAACGCATATTTTTTGTGAGTGAAATATATTGCACAGGAAAAAGTTCAAAAAAGAACTTCAGATGCCTCCGATCAATATAGGAAGTTCGAAAAAGAACTCTTGCCATAAGCCGTTCAGGGGGAAGTTCAAAAAAGGACTTCAAAAATCCCCGCTCAACGCGAGAAGTTCGAAAAAGAGCTCCTACCGTAAGTCGTTCAAGGGGAAGTTCAGAAAAGAACTTCAAATGCCTCTGATCAACACAGGAAGTTCGAAAAAGAGCTCCCGTCGTAAGCCGTTCAGGGGGAAGTTCGGAAAAGGACTTCAGAAATCCCCGCTCAACGTAGGAAGTTCAAAAAAGAACTCCTGCCATAAGTCGTTCGGGGGAAAGTTCGGAAAAAGACTTCAAAAATGTCCACTCAACGCATGAAGTTCGAAAAAGAATTCCTGCCATAAGCCGTTCAGGGGGAAGTTCGGAAAAGGACTTCAAAGAACCTCGCTCAACGCGGGAAGTTCAAAAAAGAGCTCCTACCGTGAGCCGTTCGGAGGGGGAGTTCGGAAAAGGACTTCGGATATCCTAAATACAACGTATTTTCTGTTCAGTCTAGGGAACAATTCTAAAGAGAACTCCTAGAGTTCGCCACCCGGTATAGGGAGCAATGAAGACTTAAAGCGCATCGAATATATACTCCCTAAATACAACGTGAGTGACCTCTTTTAAAGCTCATAATAATCCATGCGCACCTCTTTCAATAAAGAGCTTGTTTGGACTGGGGGACTTATGTACTATATGAAATATACCAATCTGAGTTAATGATCACTTATTAGCAGTTAATAGGTATATTAGCAGGTATTAATGGTCAGATTACCTTACACTTTACAAATATACGGTATTAGTAATTGATTATTGGGTTTGATTGCCTAAAAATATATTGCATTAATGGTTAATCAAGGGCTTGATTGCCACAAGTCCTATAAATATACAATTGATGTTTAGGTAAAGACATCCTTTTCTATCTTTTTCTATCCTAATAAAATAAAGATCTCTTTAAGAAACATATCTTACTTGAGTGTCAGAGTGTTTTTTGCACGTCAACAACCCATCAAAGCAGATTACATTCTTAGAGAGAATTAGACTATCAAAAAAGAGCAAAACAAGAAAAGATGACTGACCTCAACCAATTTAACCGAAACATAAAGTATTATAAAATGCACTAAAATATAATATGTTTTTAAAATAATACGCATTAAAAGTGTACGTAATAATAATGTAATTTAATTCACGCCTATTTACTTTTCAACTAGACTGAAATACAATAACTTTTTAAAATATAAAGTATGGTAAAATTGTTGGTGAAATATAATAATTTTCTAAGATAATACACATTAAAAATTTACGTTAATAATAATATAATTTTATTTATGTCCATTTATTTTTCAACTATACTGAAAATACACTATTTTTTTATATTTAAAGTATTTATAAAATTCACTAAAATATAAAGCTTTTTAAAATAATATACATGAAAATTTTACATTAATAATAATAAAATTTAATTCATGCCCATTTACTTCTCAATTATACTGAAATACAAGTTTCTATATGAATAGTATTATAAAATGCGCTAAAATATAATAATTTTCTAAATTAATACACATTAAAAAAAATATGTTCATAATAATATAAAAATATGTTCAATATTGATATTATTAATATTTTAAGACATATTTCAACTATGGGATACATATTTTTTTAAGATTAAATATATTTTCCATCATTAAATTATTAGAAAAAGTTGTATTTTATTTTAAATTAAATTATAAGGTACTTAGTCTTTACATTTTATGAAAACTTTGCAAAAACATCTTGTAGAATTTTTTATTTGAAAAATGAAATTTTAAATATTTATTAAACAATTTTTATTTGAAAAAATACTTTATAACTTTATTCTTTTTAAAATATAATTTTTAAATAATTTAAAAACTAAAAACATACTTAATTATTTCCTATGTATCAAATTATTATTTTGTTTATTATTGTGTCAAATTATTAAATTATTTTGGATAATTCCTATTGAATAATTAATTATTAATGTTGAATAGTTTATATTTTTTTATCACTAATTATTTATTTAATTCATATTTACAATAAAAATAAGGAAGGTCACACAGTCTCCCTTCCTTGATGTTCTTGGTTAAGATGTGTCAATTTATGTTGGCTGAAAGGTTATAGTTGGGAAATAAATTTCAATTAGTACGAATAAAACATTTTTTTTTTTAGTTTTAAAATTAGCTCTGGAATATTGGGATCCAACTTATTAGGGCTATAACTGAAATTCTGGGTAGTATTTAAGTCACTATTATGAAAAAAAAAATAATAGTAAACCATCTTAATCAACATATGTTTTATATCATTAAGTTTTATATATCTTTTTGTAATTAATATTACAAATAAATATTATTCATGAAAGAATTAATGGGTTGGTACCGTTTTAGTATCAAACTAGTAGAACAGATTTGCTTCTTCTTTTTTATTTGTTAACATTGTTTCTATTTTCTATATAAAAATAATATTGAAATTATTATGTAATGAGATATTATAAAAATAGGTTGTATTGTTGTAATTGTTATTGTAAAATATATATATATATATATATATATATATATATATATATATATATATATATATATACTTTGCTTTTTATTTTTTTTCGTAAATCATTAATATTTTAGTGTTATTCGAGTGTAGAATTAGATATTCAAATATTTTCACTAAGTCTTTGTTTGATTATATTAGTAATATTTTTTATGCAAACGATTTGTAGGCACGAGTTTGAGGGAGAATGTTATATATATTATCTTTATCTTATTTTTATCTTTTATATTTAGTTAGTTTGTTATTATTTTTTATTTATATTTTAGGCTTAGCCCATATTTTTTCTATTATAAATAGAGTATCCCATATGTATATTCGAACACAAGGGAGATTAATCTCATATAGTTTTTCACTATATTCAACATGGTATCTAGAGCCTAATATTCTTTTGAGAAATTTTGTTTTCCACCTTTGCCACTTCACCCTCTGTTGTCCATTGCTCGTTGCCTCTATCCACCAATGTTCCCTGTGGGGGAAGTTTGTTTCTGGGTGCTTTGATGAATAAAGGAGATAATTATTTTGAAGAGTCAAATCTTCCACCTTTACTATTTAGCGTCGGTGTGTTGTCATTTCCATCATTCATTGTGAGGGAGATTCTATTTCTATGTGGTCAATCTAGTCCCTACAGTTTATTGTTGCCAACCACATTAGGCCACCATCCGTTACTGATGGGAATATAGTCCCTGTAGTTTGTTGTTGTCTACCATTGCAGGCCCCCATTAGTTACTAATGGCAATCTAGTCCCTGCATTTTATTGTTGTCCGGTCATAGTTGTTATTAGTTGTTTGTCAATGATGTGTTTGACCCGTCCATATACTTTGTTAAAGCCACCAAAACTCTCACTTAAGCATTGATCCACCTTTATGTCTCCTTCAGCCAAAGCAACAAGATGATGAAGAAAATGGTATCTGAAGGTACTATTGAACACTAGACCTGTTCAAATTTACATAAAAAATTATGTAAAGGGAGTAAGGGACTACGGTTCAAAGAAAGTCCTCTAGTGTCAATAACATCGTCTCCAAATGGCACTTTCCCTTGTTGCGCCCAACCCTACCCTACCACCACCTCCACCATCTCCTCATCAAATTATTTCCTCTAGCCACTACCTCCACCACCTTCTTCATTTGTCCCATGATTTCTTTATTTCCCCTCCCTTTTTTATGTTTATCAAATAGGAGAAGGAAATGCTAAACTACATAAATATTACATTTAGGAGAAGAAATGTAATATTAGGACATTGCATTGTAATATGTATTTGGTGTAATGCTTATATAATGAAATACAAAAGTTTTTTTGTGTCAATGTTCTATATGCCTTAAATCTGATATTTGTACTCTCACATATATATATATATATATATATATATATATATATATATATAAACATCTACGTTTATGTTATGATACATAGATCACGTTTGTTTAAACTCTATTACATATCATCTCATGCATAAATATGACTTAAGGAAGTCATATCGTTTACAAAAATAATAATCGTTTGGTGATATATATCCCACTTAAGCATTGATCCATTGATGACTTGGTGGATCATACAACATGTTTCATGACTAAGAGATATTTCAAATATTCAAATCTTTCTTCGACTGAGGGTTTTGTAAAAATATCAGCAAGCTGATTTTCATTTTTTATATATTCTAAATCAATGATCTCTTTTTCGACATAATCACGGACGTAGTGATGTTTTATCTCAATATGTTTAGCTCTTAAATCCAAAATGAATTTTTAGACAGGCAAATAACAACATTATTATCACAAAATATACGAATTTTACTCTCATAGATGTCATAATCTTCAAGTTGATTTCTGATAAGAAGTTGAGAGCAACAACTAGCTACTTATATGTTTTCTGCTTCAGCTTTGGAGAGGGCAGTTGTTCCCTACTTCATACTTGTTCAAGAAACAAGATTTTCTCCTATGAAGTGACATCCTTCACTTGTACTTTTTCTTTTAATTTTGTCTCCTGTGTAATTTGCATCACAGTATCCTTGCAATCTATACGATTCCCTTCTTTCAAAGCAAGACCAAGATTAAATATTCCAATGAGATAACAATATATGCGTTTAACAAAAATTAGATGAGTTTCTCTAGGATCTTATTGAAATCTCTAGGATCAATACCTTCCTGTTGAGAGTAACCCTTTGCTACAATCCTTACCTTATTTCTTATTACCTTTTCATCTTCATCTAACTTGTTGCGAAACATCTATTTAGCTCCAACAATGTTCTTGCCTTATGATGGCTCCACAAGTGTTCATATTTCATTCTTTTGAAATTGATTTGGGAGATGAGAGCAATTTGACTTTGTTGTAGTAGGACATGGTCTTGAAATTTTCCTTGATGTCACCAATTACTTTATCTTTTGAATGGTTTTTCTCCATTAGATTATGTGCTCTATTGGGCTCTTTTTTCTCTTTAGTTTCTTCGTCTTCAAGTTTAGACGCTTTGGTCTCACTTTGATCCTTAGACACTTTAGGTTCAAATGATGCGTTAACATCTTTAAATGTTGTTTCATGTATTTGAAATTTTGAAAATTCATCGTCTAGCTCTAACATTTTATAGTAAGGCTCAAGGTCATTGAATTTTATGTGGATTGCTTCTTCCACTCTAGACGATCTAGAGTTATAAACTATGAATACCTTAGAAGTTTCAGAATATCCAAGCATAATTCTTTCATCACTTTTGGAATCGAATTTCCCTAAATTATCTTTGGTATTTATTATGGAACATTGATAGCCAAAAGGATGAAAATAAGAAATGTTTTTTCTATTTTTCTATTATTCATATGGCGTTTTGCACAAAATATGGGTCTAATATGGACTCTATTTTGAATGTAACAAGTTGTATTGATTGCTTCAACCTATAAATGCTTGTTGGAAAACAGGTAGACTTCGTTTTTACACCAAGAGGGGGGGGGGGAATTGGTGATGTTTCAAAAACAAAATCTTTTCGCAATCTTTTATCAAAAGTACAAAGCTTTTAAAACTTTCTTGAAATGCAAGTAATGAAAATTTATATACAGCGGAAAAACGTAGTTGACTGCGTAAAAAGTAAAGTCGACTGGAATTAAAGAATGCAGGGATAGAGAAAATCAAATGTTGATTTTTATACTGGTTCGGCCAACAATGCCTACATCCAGTGTCCTTCCAAACCATGAAGCAAATGCACTATAATGGTTGTGGTTTTTACAACAAGGAATTTATAGAAGACCTCACGTCAAAAATATAAATCTCCTCTCTAACCCAAAACCAAAATATAGCTGCAATGACAAAAACCAGACTTGCAACAAGAATCTCCTCTTCTGCAATCTGAACACCACGTTGAACAATCCTCAACGTGAAACCCCTGTATCACAACAGGTCCAATTCCAGCAGTCTTCACAGGATGCCAAGCCTCAACAAGTGCAACAATCTTCAAAGGATGTCAAGCCTTAAGTGATCAACCCAGAAGCATCTTCTTTGTGCAGTATTTGATCACCACGGTCTTCTTGGAGAATTCTTGGAGCTGTTATCACAGAGAATTCAATCTGAAAGAAGAATGAAAATGTTAGATCCTCAAAAGTCTCTGAACAACTCGTGTTCAACCAATTTATAGTTTTTTGTCTATCAGATTGTTTCTCAGTCGAATAGGCTACTAATTCAATCGACTTTATTATTACAGTTATAACAGACAGTCAACATAGTAGCTCTCAGTCAACCAAAATCAACACACGTTTAATACAATTGACCAAGTCATCAATGCTCAACTAACTTTTAAAAATATAGCCGTTGGAGTGCAATAGCATAACAAAATTCCAAATCAGTTCAAAAACACAATTGAATGTAAAGCAGACAAAGTCGACTGACACATGTAAAAACACTTTGAAATTCTTTTCAACTCAAAACATCACAGAACACTAATTCTCAAAATTTGTACAAAGATTTTAGCATAGTCGAATCCATTAATAATGTAGTCGATTGTACTATAACTTTGTCACACAGTTATAAGTTCATGAAAGTGCTTGTGGTTTTTCACTTTAAAAAATGTGCAGTAAAACATACGTAATAAAGCATTTCACATTGCACATAAGCATGTAAGCATGTTCCACAAATATATCAAACAATCAACATAGGAACATACAACACAGTGCATCAAAACATGTTCAGCAGATATAACAATCAATACAGCATAAGAACATGTAATGCAGCAACATGTGTACTGTTATTAAGCAAAGTGTTGTCATCATCAAAAACTAGAGTGATATAGAGCTTGTGTTGTCAACAATCTCAACAATGCTTACGAGAGTTAAAGTCGTTTAACATAGATCTAGTCATTCCATGTAAAGATCTGTTCTTTCTCTCAATGACTTCATTTTGTTGCAATGTACTTAGAGTTCAAAAGTTATGTTTAATGCTATAGTTTTCATAAAAATTTTGAAATAGTTCATTTTCAAATTCTCTTCCATGATCAATGTTGATTGAAATAATCTTACAATCTTTTTCATTTTCAGTCCTTTTACAGGGTTTATAAAAAAGTCTCAAATGCTTCATCCTTATGAATAAAGAATAAAACCCATGTCCACCTAGAAAAGTCATCTACTATTACTAGTCCATAACGTTTACTAATCATAAACATTGTCATTATATGTCTAAATAGATCTATATGCAACAACTCAAGAGGTCCTCCTGTAAAACAATATTTTTACTTTTAAAAGACTCTTTGACTTGTTTACCTCCCATGCAAACGTTACAAAAGATGGTATCTTTGAATGATACTTCGGGTGATCCTCTTACGAGGTCATTATGTTGCAGTTTAAAGATTAATCTCATACTTGCATGTCCAAATTTGCTATGCCATGAGATTGCTTGTCTTTTATTGACATCAGACATGAGACGCTTTCAGTGTGTAGTTCATCTAGATCTATTTTGTACAAGTTGCCTTGTTTATTTGCAGTAAATATTAATAGACCTAGATTATTTTAGGATTTTACATTGGCCTTTTTCAAAGGTAACATTGTATCCACTATCACACAATTGACTTATACTCAACATATGATGTTTTAGGCCATCTACTAATAAGACATTATCAATAGAAGGGAAGGTGTTTATAACTATCTATCCAATGCTTATTATTTTGCCTCGATGATTTCCACCGAATGTGATTGTTCCTCTCTTCTTGCTCCTGAGATCTTGGAACATAGACCTTTGACCCATTATATGTCGCAAGCATCCATTGTCCAAGTACCATGAATGAGGTCTCTTTGCGGTCATCAAGAAAACCTGTAAGAGAGATGATTTTGCTCTTAGGTAACCATATTGCTTTGGGTCTTGCTGTGTTAGTTTTCTTCTCTTAAAGGCTGAAGCATTGTTATAGATTTCCTTTTTAGATTTATCAAAAAAATAATCAGTTCTAATCTTGAATGTATATTAGTATAAACATAAGATACTTTCTCAAAGGCTAAAGTGTTTAATTATCATTTATCAGATTATGTTTTCTCTAGAAAGTTTTGCTTGATATAACACTGTATTTGAATAAAAATTTATTTTAACCCTTAATGCTATATAAGAGATAGATTTCTGTTTGCATAAGAAACTAATTTATTTTGTTCATATAGTTATTAAATGATTCAATGAGAGATATAAAACATTATTCGTAAACTTTGCTTTAAACGTTGTAAAAACGTTTTTTCATTAAGTGCTACTATTTTAAACGACTTTTCTTTTTTCGTTTTCAGATGATTTTGTCATAGTATAAATTCATCCTTCTAATTAGCTATTCAATAAATCCTTATAATAACACCTAAAAGCACTATATGGAATTTAAGTTTTTTTTTTTTATGAACCATTAGTTACTAATTGAATAATAATATATTAGCCCGAAAAGTTTAAAAATTAAACATAGGTGAAAAATAAATTTACAAAATAATAATATTTAAATGGTAAATATCAATATGCGATTGGTAAAACATGTATAATTAAATTCTAAATAATTAATTGTAAATACATATCGAAAAATATTTATGATCGCCGAGTTTAAATAATTTTTGAAAACTGTGAAATTATTTAACTTTATAAGGAAAAGGACAACATACAAAAACGTTGGCACGCAGTGTTGTTCTAGAAAAGAAAGAAGAGAACCGAAAAACAATATGGAAAGATGCTCTCTCCCAAATCATTTGTTTTCATTGATATATATGAAAAAAAAATATATTTATAAGAAAAAAACAGCCTGTATTTTCATCTATATTTATGAAGAAAAACGTTACAATACATAAAACGTTTTAAAACATAAAATATCCATGTTACATATATGCTTGCAATATAATGAACTAAAACGTAAGTATTTAAATAAAAATAAATTATTAGTGATAAAAAGATATTAATTTAATTTAAATAATTTTTGTTGTTAATTTATTTAGTTTGTGAAGTTTGATCCTATAATGCAAAAGAAAAGAAATGATAAGAGAGTGGTAGTTTTGGTGAAGTAAATCTATGGATCCATGTTATGGTTATGTTGGTTTTAAGCGAAACAATAAAGGTAGAGAGAAGGGAGAAAGAGATACCAGAAAAGCTGTGCGAGGGTGTCCCTTTCGAAAGGTGTGGTGGAGGCATGTAAGGGATCTATCCCTCAAAGACCATCTAGACAAACATACCTTAATATATATTTAATTAAACCAACGCTTCTAACTTCTAACTTTTTCAAGTAAAATTCACAATTTCTAATCACAAAATTTAGACCCACTTTTTAACTTTAATGTTAAACTTATTCGATAACGATATTTTAATAATATTTTTTTGACATTTTAACATCAACGTGTCATTATGTGATTGGTTTAGAATTATTTTACAATCAGTAATAATAATAATAAATCCCAATATGAACCAATCACAAACTGACATATGAATAATATTAAAATGTTATCAAAATATCGTTATACTTGGTTCAATATCCTAGTCTCATCTTAATTATTTTCTTCTATAAGACAAGAAGTTATTATTAATCTTATTTTATACAAGATATAAGCTTTTATAAAAACATCCGTAGAAAAGTTATGTTATTGTTCATTAAACTTAGACTTAATCTCCTGAATTATTAAATGATAAAATTTATTGTATTTAAAAATAAATTTTAAATTTAATTCAATTTTACCATATTTATGAAATATGATTTATATGCTGTATATTTATATTAGTCATATTATTTTATATATTGTTGAGATATGTAAATCTTAAATTTAAAATTAAATATTAATAAAGAATTTAATAACAACTCGATAATATATAATATGATACACTCAATTAATAATAAGTGTTGTTATAATAGAGTTGAAGTTTACATAAAAGAAAAAAAAAAGATTTTTGGAATTTAGTTGGTATTGATATATATAAATAAATTGATGTTATTTGCACATGTGATTTGGATGAGGGTAAATAAAAAACAGTAAATGAATTGAAGTTTTGTGGATGTAGAGAAGGAAAAGGAAGATGAAGGAGGAATGAAAAATGAGTAATATGAATTGGTGTAGTGTAGTGTTGTATAAGAACAAGATCTGAAAGAGGGGCAGGGATGCAGTCACGGATATTTAACATCTCCATTCCGACCAAACACTGTCACCTTTACGACTGCCATGAAGAAGGCCTCCCATAGGGCCAGAATCAATTCCTCTTCCCTATAACTCTTATCTCTTGTCTCCCTATGTGCTGAGATATGGAGGAAAATCTGTTCAAAATTTTACAACACGACACCGCTTGGGTGCTTCCCTAAGCTCCTTTGCCCAAGACCAATAGGGTATTAACCAACCCAACCGTATTCTGCTTCCACTCTCGTTACTACATTACATAAGCGTAAAAAGGAGAGAGAGAAAAAGACAAAGAGATAGAGAGAGAGAAGATGGGTTAGGCTGAAAAGGGTCTTGCTATAACATTGTTGTTGCTTTGGTTAAGTTTAGTTTAGTTTCGTGGTGATGGAAGTGGGAAAATTCAATGGCATGAACTTTTTTTGGAAGAAACAGAAGCCAGTTTCAGAGTTGTGGCAGTTGCACGACCAACATAGCTGGGAGTGCAAAGAATCATCAACCCATTAGGAATAAGTGCAAAGCTTTGTAAAAAGCTGGAAGAGGAAAATCCCAACACCAACACCAGCATCAACAACACCACCAAGGGTCTGACTCTGGATCCTCACAGGAATTTCCATCATAATCATCATCGTCGTCGTCATCATCTTCATCATCATCTTCAGCTTCAGCATCAGACTCATCATCAAAATCTGGTGTTCAACACGAGACATGTAACAACCGAGGAAGAAGAAGGAGGAAACCAACAAGACCAGCAACGACAGGATGAAGAACCATCTTTCACAGGTTTAGACACGGAGCTCTTAAACCCACTTCAACTACCTAAGAAACGGTCTTCCCTCCCTCCTCTTCCACCACCGCCTTCGTCGCTTACTTCAACCGAACATGCGAGAAAGATGGGGGAATCACAGAACCACCATCTCCTTCACCAAGCACCAACACCGTCTAGATCGGCCATGAGAGCCGGCGCCGGCGGGGGCGAGATCGTGGAGGTGCAAGGCGGCCACATTGTCCGCTCCACCGGGCGGAAGGACCGTCACAGCAAGGTCTGCACTGCCAAAGGCCCCAGAGACCGCCGTGTGCGCCTTGCAGCTCACACGGCCATCCAATTCTACGATGTCCAGGACCGCCTCGGCTATGACCGCCCCAGCAAGGCGGTGGACTGGCTCATAAAAAAAGCCAAGACCGCCATCGACGAGCTCGCGGAGCTCCCTCCATGGAACCCCACGGCCACGTCAATGCAACCGCCGCAGCAGCAGGAAATCGCCCTCCGCGAGAACAAGTCTCTCCCTGTAGAACAAGACCCGACAGCGTTCGGCAACCGTGGCGAGAGCAACGTTGTCGTCCCCGCTACCAGAGTTCCGGAGCAATTCTCTCACCAACAGGTGGAGAGTGAAAATGCTAACATTGGCACCAGCAAGTACAACAGTGGTCCTGGTTTTCTGCCACCGTCTTTGGATACTGATAACATTGCTGAGACAATCAAGACTTTCTTTCCCGTCGAAGCTACCACGACGTCGTTTCAGAGTTACCCTCCGGCGCCACCGGATTTGAGGCAGCAAGATCTGCGTTTATCGTTGCAGTCCTTTCAGGACCCTATCATGCTTCAGCACCAGCCTCAGAGCCACAACGAGCCGGTGCTATTCGCCGGAACGGCGCTCGGCTTCGACGGCGGTTCCGCCTGGTCGGAGCACCAGAACCACCACTCGGAGGAGCACAGGTTGCTCTTTGGTGGCAACAGTGGCCATGGCGGTGGGTTTGTGTTCAACACGCCGGCGCCGGCGTTTGGCCAATTTTTTTCTCAGAGGGGACCCCTTCAGTCCAGTAACACCCCTTCGGTTCGTGCTTGGATAGACCCTTCGGTCGATCACCACCATCACAACCATCACTACTTCTCGCCGCTGATCCACCAGGGCTCCATCGCCGGCGGCTTCTCCAACGGCGGTGGATTCTCTGGCTTTCGCATTCCAGCACGAATTCAGGGTGAAGAGGAGCACGACGGCGTATCCGACAAGCCGTCCTCTGCTTCCTCAGATTCTCGCCATTGATTTTAAAAACACATAAAAGATCCCAACTTTGTTCTTCCCGAGGTTCTTTCTCACGACCCAATTCTTAAAATCTCAATGTTCCTCCTTTTTCGTTCCTCTTACTCAGTATTTTTTCGTTGATGTTATCTTAGGGCTTGTGGGTTGCATTGAAGATGACTCAGTTGATAAAGAGAACATGGTTTTGGAATATTAGGTTGAATGAATTTTCAAGCTGCAATGGGAATTCAAGAGAGAGTTGGGTTTGGATCTGTAGATGTGTTGATGTCAATGGCCTATGCCGTGGGAATGAAGAAAATCTGAGACAGATATTCAGGTCTTTGCATCCCTCGGTATTTTGATGTTTTATGTGTTTTTCGTGCTCAATAACTAGGACATGCAGTGCTGTGTTTCTTTGGTTTCATCTGTGTTTGATGATTGCTATTGCTATGTTTTCCCTTTGTTAGTGACTTTGTCATCTCTGTATTTCTTTCGTTTCTACTTTGTTGTAGTGATTTGAAAAACATTCTCACTGAATAAAAGAACTAGCTTGCTCTTAGTTGTTGTATATTTCCTAGTTAGTGCAGACCCAGATGCAGAAAAATGGGTTCTCTCCATGACAAAACAGGGTAAAACAAAATAAGCCGACATAGGAATCTTGCTTGGATTTGTTGGCATGGTAAGTGTGAATGTTGTTGTGTTGTTTCAAATGAGAGAAAAAGGATGGTCTTTTATTGGAAGTAATCATATTTTCT
Source organism: Vigna mungo (assembly GCA_036885675.1). Classification (NCBI taxonomy): domain Eukaryota; kingdom Viridiplantae; phylum Streptophyta; class Magnoliopsida; order Fabales; family Fabaceae; genus Vigna; species Vigna mungo. The sequence goes on from CP144694.1 coordinate 5,819,573, forward strand.
CACTTCTTTCTTCTAATCTGATGGTTGTGGAAAGTGCAGTGAAAAAGAAATGTAGGAACATGATTACTGTTTCATTGATTCCTAAGTTGTTATATGAAGGAAACGAAAGAGGGTTCTCTTTGCATTAGAATGATTGTTGTTTTGTTCCTTTTTTTACTACTTTCTCGTGCAACCATCCACCCGTCACTAGACACTAGCTTCCTCATCTTCAAAAACAATTGGAAAGAAATCTACAGCTCCATTACACCTTTCTCTTTCTTGCTTCGAATTTGGGAGCATTTGACTGAGAAGTCATTATCGATGAACAGTAGATAAACTGTTGACAAAGGAGAAAGGGTTGCTTGAAGCTGATTTTGATTCCGAGCTTGGTAAAAAGGCAAATATCCTAAATTCAGCATGGTTTGCTGCTTTTCCTTTCACATGTCATAATTGTGGTTCTTGAGCTAGTTTAGTATGCTATGACAGCGACTGAAAGCTTGATTAGGAATATAAAAGTTAACGTGATAAAGGAAAACATCCGCAAGTCATCTTTGATGACCCACTCACCTACCAGCTTAGTTAATGCAGAGAGTATGAAATGAAAAAAAGAAGCTTTAAATTCTAGTAGCATGGTTTTCTACCATCCAATTTTGAACCACACATCTTTCCTTCTAGAAAAATATCAGGTGTTTTCTTTTGGGTTTTCAGTCTTACAACAGTAACATGAGGTAATGGCAGAAGTCCATCATCATGACTCAGTTAAATTCCAATTGGTAAGAACAAGTGGGAAAAGTAAAAAACAACATCTGCAGGGTAGCCATGAAAAGGAGAGGGTGATTGATGAGCACAACCAAGCTCAATTATGAAAGAGTTCACTCTCATGGGTACCACTAAAGTGTCATACTTCTACACCTGTCTGTGGTCCCCTACCTTGCAATCAACCAAATCTCACAACCTCAAAAGATCTTTCCTAATGTTTTTAACCACCTTCTTCAAGGGGTAGTGAAAAATATCATATTAAAAAAACACAACTTTCGCCTCTCGTGCAATTGTTTTTCCCCTGCTAGTCGGTTGATAAATGAGATTACATCAAAAACAACATTCTAGTGGGTCATCAACTCATCGTACATCATACAACTCATGTTACTATATGTGGAAAGTGGCAAGTATTTAATGAATATGACACCACAGAGATTCACCGCCATGTTTCTTAAATTAAACCACTGGAAATCATCATCCCATGATATTAAATTAATGCACAAGAGACTTAATTACGCCAGAGAAACAACAGGTATCTGACATGGGATGAAAGATCATACTTTTGTTGTTCATTTTGCTTTATTGATTAATTTAAAGGATGGTCACTGAAACATGACAATTGGGTGTTTTATCTTCTAAGAAAAAGATAAACTTTATCTGATCCAAGTCGTGTATCAGTACTACTACTATGACCGTAGAGTTTGTTTTGGCCAACATTCAAATCTGTTACCTTCACACAAGTTTTACAGAATGGTCGGAAAATGTTATTTTAACCTAATTCAAGGTTTTAAAAACTGCAAGATCATCATATTAGACATTATCCAAAATCCATTAATCATAAAATAACGTAATATGAAAAAAATAAAAATAAAAATTACAGTGATAAGGGTGGTTGAGAAATGGGAGGTGATGAAATTGATTAATGAGCAGAGATGACAGAGGAGACAGCGTGGTTTATTTGGCTAGATTGTTGTTAGACAGATCTGGAATGTTGTTTTCTTTCCCTTTCGGAGTTTCCTTTGTATTTGACAACTCAGAATTAGACAATGGAACTTTGCTGTCAGTGGTTTTCTTTGTGATGGGGTCAGGAAAACGAAGCCGGATTTGCCATGGACGAGCTGCTACCCACCTCTCCTTCCAGCTCCATCCCCAGCTTTCTTTGCCAACGCTGTAGATAGCCTGGCCCAAATACTGCCTGCAATTGGGCCTCCACTGAAATATGCTCTGTGGGCTCAAATTTTTTACTTTTCTTAAAGCAAAACAAATATCTTTTCACTTTAATATAAAAACAAAATAAAAACAAAAATGGATGAAGAACGTTTAACATAATTTAAATTTAGATCTAGTTCATGTAAGAAACACGCATATGTTGAGATTTTCTTAGGAATAAATTAAACATCCTTTTCAATGAAAAATCTAAGACTTTGTAGTTTTTTTTGTTACTTAATTTTTTCATTTATAATCAATGTGGAATATGTTTTTTGATAAAATAAAACCAGATATGACTATTGGGCCTTTCTTTTGAAATGGAAAATTTACTAAATGTTAAAAAAGTGACCTTTAAGCCTAACTTAAATATCAAGCATTAGACTAAACATTAAACATTAATGGGTGGTCCGATAATGTCTCGATAGCGGGTGAAACAATATGTTCACAAATATTGTTAGGATAGACTCTGATACCATGTTAAAAAGTGGACTTTAAGCCTAACTCAACCTCACAAAACCGGCTATGAGATTTGCACCCTACTTGTATATTATAAATAGGTCTTATCTCTAGTATGTGTGACTTCCACCAATAAAATATGAATTGTCTATATAAAACAACTTAATACTATCTTAAACACAAAAATATTGAGATTTAATGTTCGTAGATGTTTTTTTTCTTCTTTTATGTTACTTAATTTTCTGATTTTTACTTATTGTAAAACTTTGAACTTATACTTAATTTATAATATTATGCTCATGTTATTAATATGGTGTGATGAAATTCTTTAAATTAAATTACGAGTGTTGCATAAAACAATAGCCTATAAGAATAAAAAATAAATTTTAAAAATGAATAATACATTTTAGAACACCAAAATTAAATAGACATTTAATTATGGTAATTAAATTAACGATTTAAATTTTCAAAAATTAAATAAAAAATATTAAACTTGGAATCTTACGAGCAAACTTATAAGAGTTGTTTAAAAACGACAGAGTACGATAGAACTCACCCAAGTGAAAAAATTGCTTTATAAGATCCTTCTGTATTTACCAAGTTTTAGGAAAAAGTAAAAATTAGAAAAGGTATAAATATATTTTGATATAAGATTTTTTTTATATAAATGAGGATATAAAAGAAAAAATAAAATAAAATATTCTAAATTAGAATTATAATAAAGTTTCTATAAAAATAATATAGGTACCGGAACTTTAAAGTTGATTAGATTTAGCATAAAAGAGGTTTAAATAAGGAGCTATGCTAGTGGTGTAGCGGTAGTGTAGTGGAACCAATAGTGGCCACTTGAAAATCTATATGTTTATTTTGAAGTTTTTTTTTTTTTTAAATAAAATCTTCATATAATCTCTTGGAAGAGTATTTTTGGGGTTTTTATTTTGAAAATTGAAATTATAAATGTAATAACAGTAAAAATGAAGAATTACGTTTAGATAGGTGATGATTGATAATTTTTAATTAGGAATGTTATTAATTGTTTTGTAATGTTTAGAATTTGCAAGTATATATAGTATTTATATACTAAAAAATGAGGGCAATTTCATATTTGGATGGCTAGGGTGGAAGTAGAGTTTGGTAGGATTTGGACAAACCTATAATCTAGCCCACTTAAAAAAAATATAGGATAGGGTTGGATGTGGGGTGGAACAAGATTTTAAATTTTTTTTCTTTATTTATAATTTTTAAGTGTCAACACAATTTTAATAAAATTTCATTCAAGGATTCAATTAATTTGTTGAAATTAATTATAGGCAGAAAAGAAAAATACAATTTGTCAACAATGTGAGTAAAAGAGTAGATTTTTCAAGTCATCCTCCTGCACCTCCCATTTCTCTTCTTACACTCCAATAATAATTATAAATATTAAATTATCCCTCATTAAAATTATAATAAAAAGGTAGAATTATAATAATAAGGTAGAATGTTTATCTTCACCTCTTCAATTTTTTAATTTAAAAAATGTATTTTAATTCTATAATATAAAATAAATTAAAAAAGTATATTTTGAATTGTATAATTTAATATTTTTAAATTTAGAATTACATTCTAGATTATATAATTTTGAATTATATTTTAGATTGTATAATCCGAAACATGAAAAAATTGAAGTAATACATAGATACATCTTATGTTTCTATATAATAGAAAGAAAAAAAAGCCGTGCAGGAAGAAACAATCCATCCATATTAACTCATTGCTCAATTTACACAAGACTGAGTTGGTTTGATTTGATTTTAATCCATTTAATCTAATCTAATTAGAAACCATATAATATGAGTTAATTAATACCCATATTATTAATATGAGTAAAATTAGAAACCATATAATATATTTCAATTTAAATTAAAAATGTTTCAATTTTAAGTTTATCATGACAATAGTTTTATAGCTAAATATTATTCGCTTTGAACTTTGATATTAATCATGTTATTTTAATGGATATGAGGTAAACAAAATCTTAATATTATTATTTAATACATTTTATTTGATAGGTGTTTTACATTAAAAGTTAACGTAGATTATATTTATTAGTATAAAAGACTTTATACTGTCATCAATTAAGTAACAAGTTAGTTTACTTTTATTGTAAAATACTTAAAAGTGTCACACCAAATATATAATTGGCGGTAACACAACCTTTTGTACTAATAATGTATCATATCTTCAAACTAAGATTTTACACTAAAGTGTCATTAAAAACATTAATAGAGATAATTTAAATATATTCTTTCAATCCTTCTTTAGAAACAAAATTATGAAAGGAATTACAACTCCAAAATAAATAATACTTTAAATTTTTAAATACTTGATGTTAGAAGTGTCAAAATGGGTTACAACATGTGGGTCAACTCGATCCACTACGAGTTCAGGTCGGGTTGAGTTAGAAAAAAAATGCATTTTTTTTATGTGGGTCAATTTTCAACCCGGCTCATTTAAACCTCGCTCATCCGGTTGAACCTGTAGTGAGTTGGGTTAGCCTACCAACCCACTTAATTTTATTTTTATTAATTTATTATCTTATAAAATCCTAAAAAATACCATCTCACTCATTATACGTGAATTATCTCTGGTTTAACATCATTTTGGGTGTGAAATTTATTTAGATTTGAATTACAAAAAGTTTGTAATTTTTTTTTATTTAAAAAAATTGTAATTAAGTAGTCAGTGAGCCAATTTGTTTAACCTACTAACCTGTGGTGGGTCTAGGGATGACAAAATAAAATCCACGGGTACGGGTATTCGCGGGTAAAACCCGCGCAGGTAGTTACTACCCGCGGGTAACGGATAGCGGATATTTTAATATCCGTTTCTAAACGGGTCGGGTACGGGTAGTATACTACTCGACCCGCGGGTACCGATAATAATTTATATATTTTTTAATTAAATTTAATTACAAAATAAAATAAAATTATATTTTATTATGTTAAAATTAATTAAAAATTAAATTTTAATTTATATTTAATTTAATTTATATTATATATATTTTTTGTAATTTTATTTTAAAAAATATAAAATATTTGTTTTTCGGGTATCTACGGGTATTTGCGGGTACCCGCGGGTATTTTTTAAACGGGTATCCAGCGGGGTCGGTGGTGGATACATTTTTATCTGACGGGCCGGGTTGCGGATAGACACTATCTGTGTCCGACCCGACCTGTTGCCATCCCTAGGTGGGTCAAACCGGGTTTGAATTTTTCTGATTCACTAATAAATAAAACGGATTGAGTTGGTTCGCTAAATAACCAATGTGTGGTAAGCCGAGTCGGGTTGGGCTAGGTGACCCGTTTTCACATAATCAAAAGTAGGTTTTGTGATTAAATGGAGAGGGAATCCTGATTTGTTTGTCCCTCCATGTTCCCACTCAAGAAACCATAAAATGTTGAAATTTGTGTACCTGATGAGAGAAGGCATATGCCATAGCTCGCTCTCGTTTGACTGCTGCTTCTTCTCTCTGATGTATCCTGAAAAGTATCTCTTCCATTGTGTCGGAACCTCCACACCATCCCACCTGCCATACATTTACCAACAAAACATATTTTCTTCATCGTGATTTTGACAATGGTTTGTTCAGTACTTTAGTTAACAAAAGTTGAAAGCTAAAAACATTATCAAGGTGGCAGTAGTAATATACCTGAATCTGATGAATCTTAGCTGCAAGTTTTAACTGGTTTTCTAATTTCTTTTGTTTAATCCTTGCTTCTGTTAGCATATAGAGTCTGCGAGCTTTAATCTGTTCCTGTATTCTGCTCCAAGTATGTATATAGTTCAGTGTAGTTACTGCCTGTTCTTTGGCAGCCTCAAGTTTCAATTCTACCTTCGATGGTGCAATGTTTATCGTGTAGTTTAGTGCAGTATCTCTTATATTGTGCAACGTTCTTCTTGCCTGCATAGATAGCAGTATTGTGCTAGGAAGATGGTTCCAATCATTGATAATTTTTTTTTCCATAATCTTTATAAAAGATTAATGGAACAGGATTTTGTGCAGATTTGATTTTTTCTCAGTAGTCAGTCACCATGAGTATGTATATCATACACACTACCAAAATGGTTAGCAGTAAAAGGAATAGATACTGCCTTTGATAAATTAAAAACTAAGAATGATTAATTATCACTTTAGCAGGCAAATATACCTGATTACATGATAATTCAAAAGATAGATCAAGGTAATCCAAATAATGATTTGGTGGGAGCAAAGGGAGAGTTGATAGATTTCAGAGAGGATATTGTGAATTTTAACTTGCTTTCCTTTAAAAAGAATATTCTATATTCTTTGCAATAACTTTTACATGAGAAAAAAAGAGTGGAATACACTTAATTTTATAAGTTAATTATCTTTCTAAAACAAGTAATTGTGGAGAAAAATTTATATAAAATTATCCTTATCTATTTAGCCCACTAAATGCTGAATTGCATTAAGAATATATGATAAAATGTCTATCAAAATCTAAAAGTGTACCAGAAATGCACGAAATGCATTTTGAATCCGTGTAGCAGCAATATCTTCCATCAACCTGGTGGGAACTGTTGTTTCTAGCACTACCAAACCTTCATTAGGAATGCTGTTTGACTCTTCAAGAGTTTCGTCTTGCTTTTCCTCCGACGACTCATCTAATTTTTCAGGGGTGAATTGCACCTACTCAATAGTGTGGCAGACAGAATTCAAAACATCATCAATGCTATCTTGAAAACACATTAAACTAAATATTTATGAATGATTTTTTATAATACCTTAGCTTGTTCCAATTTATCTTCCTTCCGTTTCTTCAATTTAACTATCCTCTTAAACCATTTCTTTGGACTCATAATTTCTAAACCTGAAAAAAAAAAAAAAGTCTCACATCGAATAAAACAACAAGACATAGACATAAATTTATATACATATAAAATATCTGCAGAAATTTTTTGGAGTGATACTAAAAATAAATTCGTGAAAACTTGACTTAAAACACACAATACCAATTGATTGCTCATACTCATGCATAAACTAATAGGGTTTTATAATCAATCTATTCCAACATCATTTTTCAGATGCACAGGCTTGTCATATTTCCTATAATAATTCCTAAATCCTGTTATACAAATTGATAATATTTTTTTTTCTGAATGAACATGTATGTTCTAAATTAAGTATCCAACCCCACAACAAGAAAACCATGCAGAACTAAATAGAAAGATGCAAAATAATGAAAAGAGTAAAGGGAACATACCAATAAGAGAAGCAAAGAAAAGGTTGCTTAGAGAAAGGTAAGGAAGCAGTTTATATATAACACTTTTTTCATTCACAGAGAGTTCATAGCAAAGTGACAAATAAACCACAGTGAAGCAGATGTTTAATCTCATGGAAGATCAGGAGTCTCCAGAAAGGTAACAGAAGCTAGTCACATATATCCAATGTGTACTTTCTGAAAATGAACTCACAATGATATCTAAATAACAAAAGTTAAAGATATGATTTCCTTGTCACTGTTCAATAACATATATTTCCTTTTTTTTATAATATAATTACCAAGTATCTACTACTTTCATTAATTATTAATATCGATCATGAGACCTCATTACGGCATATCTGAGTTATTGTTGTTTTTATTTTTATTTTTATTTTTTTTAAATTTTGATATAAGTTTTTACAAAGGATAATCTTAACAAAATATGTATAACTCCGCATTTAAGTTATTTGAATTATGCTAAGACAACTATATTTCTTTTATGTGTACATATATCTTTTATTATTAATTACATTGAAAAATTATATAATTTTGAATTACATTATCATCTTACGGATTTAAAAAACAACTGTAAAAAATATAGGGGACAGTAATTATCCATGCACTAAAAGTAACTACACATCTTTCAACTACTTGATAATATATTTTTTCTTTTTCTTTGTCCTTCGTGTCAATTAGTAATCTATATTACTCTTCTAACATTTTTTCCATTAAAACTATAAATTACCCAAATTAAATGTAGAAAATGATAATACAGATAATTGTATTTAAACAAATTTATTAAATATATAAATTGATATAAATGTTAAACTTAACTCCTTAAAATAATAACAAAAAAATGTGAATACAAATGTTTAATATTCATTTTACTAACACACTTTTACTCTTTACACCCCCCTTATTGAATTTATTGACCAAATAAATTAAGGTAAAAGACCATTTTGCCCTTGAGAAAAAATACAAATAAAACAAAGATTTTCTTTAACTCCCTTTCTGCCTTGAATTAAACCCACACTCATTCAATCGTAAATCAATCTTCCGTTAACAAGCCAACACATCACATTAGTAATATCACCGACACACCAAATCATCCAATTATAAATATATATCAATCATGTATTGCATTTTGTTAATAATAAAATAAATAACTATCATAACAATTATAGTTCTAAGCAACATCTAAACATTAAACCCAATTACCAACCATAACATTCAAGTCTCAAAATCCTCTTTATCTCCTAATTACTACATTTTCCCCGGGTCTTATATCTGGGTGTTCTAGCCTAAGTGTTTTTCTATTTCCTAGGACCTAAGTGTTTCCCTATGATTTTTATGTTAGAGGTTCTGGTTCTAGTTTTTAGTGTTTATCATCTAAGTTTTCTACTTGTGTTTTGTTCTAAGGTTTTTAATCTTTCTCCCTATAGTTTTTAGACATGTTTTGTTTCTTATCCTTGTTAAGAAACAGGTACGCTTCGTTTTACACCAAGAAGGGGGGGTGAATTGGTGTTAGTTCAAAAACAAAATCTTTTTGCAATCTTTATACAAAAGTATAACGCTTTTTGATCTTTCTTGAAATGCAAGCAATGAAAATTTTCTATGCAGCGGAAAAACGCAGTTGACTGCTAAACAGATAAAGTCGACTGAAATAAAGAGTGCAGGGATAGAGAAAATCAAACACTGGTTTTTATACTGGTTCGGCCAACAATGCCTACATCTAGTGTCCTTCCAACCCAGGAAGCAAATGCACTATAATGGTTGCAATTTTTACAACAAGGAATTTATAGAAGCCTCACGCAAAAATATAAATCTCCTCTCTAACCCAAAACCAAAATATAGCTGCACAACAAAAACCAGAATTGCAGCAAGAATCCCCTCTTCTGCAATCTGAACCCACGTCGAACAATCATCAACGTGTAACCAACACTCTTCACAGGATGCCAAGCCTATCACAACACACTTCACAGGATGCCAAGCCTTCAATTCAACGCAACAGTCTTTACAGGATGCCAAGCCTTCAAAGATCAATCAAGAAGTACCTTCTTCGTGCAGATAATGATCAAGCAGTTAGCGCATAAGCCTTCTCCCTTTGAATCTCTCTCAAGAAAGATCACCACCGTCTTCTTGGAGAATTCTTGGAGCTTAACACAGAGAATTCAATCTAAAACAAGAAATGAAAGTGTCAAAGTGTCAAAAGTCTCAGAACAACGCGTGTTCTGTCTATTTATAGTTTTCTGTCAGTCAGATAGATTCTCAGTCGAATAGCCTACTAATTCAATCGACTGTATTAATACAGTTATAACAGGCAGTCAACATAGAGGCTTTCAGTCAAGAAAATCAACACACATTCATTACAGTTGACCAAGTCATTAATGCTTAACTAACTTTTAAAAATATAGCCGTTGGAGCGTGTAAGCATAGCAAAATTTCAAAACAGATCAATAACACAGTCGAATATGCAATATACAATGTCGACTGACACATGTAAAAATTCTTTGAAATTCTTTTGAACTCAAAATATCACACAACACTGATTCTCAAAAGCTGTACAAAGGTTTTAGAATAGTCGAATCCATTATAGGGGTATTCGACTCGACTAGAACTTTGTCACACAAATATAAGTTCACAAAGGTGCTCGTGATCTTTTACTTCCAGAAATGTGAAATAAAATGTTTTTACTCAACCAGTTCATATTTCACATATGCATACAATCATGTTCCACAAATATATCACATAATCAATCATAGGAACATACAATACAGTACAACAAAACATGTTCAACAAATATGACAAATAATTCAGAACAAGAACATGTAATACTGTAACATGTATACTGTTATTAAGCATTGTGTTGTCATCATCAAAAACTAGTTTGATATAGAGTTTGTGTTGTCAACAATCTCAACAATCCTACCTTTGTGGAGTTGTGATTTCATTGGCTTTTGGCTTTGACTTATTCATTTCCTGATCTAGGTTCTCGAGTTTCTTTGGAGTGATTTTCTTATATTCTAGAGTTTTTCTGTCCTAGTGTCAAATTGAGGGTTGGTTTTCTAGTTTAGTTTGAGGTGTTTTTGGATGTTCTATCCTGATGCTGAACTAAGGTTGTTTCTTTCTGTCTTATCTTGAGGTTTCCTATTAGGGTGTTTCAAAGATTGGTCTCCTGTCCTAGGTGCTTTTGTAGTTAGATTTATCTTTCCATACATAGAGACTTCTTTCGTTTATGTTATTTAGTTAAACTTCAAAACCAAGATCAATGTTTCTTTTAGACGAGCTTGTCTTGTACGACCTTGACAATTCTTTCCGATTTTCTAACTGAACGAAATTGTCTTGTAACGAATTTGTCATACCTTGACAATCTTTCCCTTTTTAATCTTTAACAAAAATACACACTATACAAATGGTCTTACTAGAAAAATATATTATCTTTTCTTACTGTTAATGATTTTTTTCTACATGAATTTTATGTATAAAAAGAATTCAACTAGTATTGACTATTTTATAGAAAATTGATCAGAGCGAGAAGATTTAATGAAGATTAACACAATGATCAATAGAAACAAACAGATAATTACAATAAACGGTAGCAACAAGAACCAAAGATAAGAATAACAAACAACAAACAAAACAACAAAACTAATGTTTTGGAGAGTTCTGCACAAACTTCAGAAGACTAATAAGATGATCTTCTATAGCCTTTATATGCTCCCCCAAGCCCTTTCCATCCTTTGAGTTTGATAATCAGTTTGCTACATGATCAATTCCCTAATCTCAATGATCGTCTCTCTGTCTCAATTCCCTAATCAGTTCTCACCATAGAGAACTTTTTCTACTTTCTAGTTGAAAGCATACTCTTCATCCCAATCATCTATGAAATAGTCAAAGAGCTGGGAGTAGTCTATTGTATTCACAATGATGCTAGAAGTAATGACTACTGGTCTTCCAATGACATTTGACACGATGCGACCATGTTCCAGTATAGAGTTTTTCCAGAACTCTCTTACCAGTTCGATTAGGATGGGCTCATCCCAGAAGAAGAAACCTTCGGCTCCGTGCCATTATAGCAAGAGTGATACCATAATGGTTTTTTATGAGATTTGAAAGAGGATAAGGGTGAAGAGGATTGGTTAGAACAGATGTGAGTGATTAGCTCGTTGAGAAGGAGGAGTATTTAAAGGGTTTCTTACTAGGCAAGAAAGGCCTTTGGAATTTCAGACCCTTAAGGGTTTGACGATTTACTCTAATTTCAACTGTCAGAATTAGAGGGAAATCATTACGCATTAAATGCACGCAATGGGGTTTTTGGGTAATGTAGGAAGATGAAGTACCTTAATGGACATGTTGCGAAGTCAAGCATCGCATTGATAGAACAAATACATGGTTTTCTATCTCTTTTGACTCGTCGTGTGTTTTCAGTACTGGATGATCTATCCTACGCCGTTTCCTAAGAATGGGAAGAGTTTTCCTAGACGATATCATAATATTAACCTTTTAGGGATTTCCTGACCCTAATTAATTCCTAGTATCTTCATTCTAGAGAATTATTATCCTATATGTACTTCGTCTATCTTAGAGGTTTACTATGGATTTTATGTCAACCAGATGCTCCTATGCTGTTTGGAAGGTTTCAGTATGATTTTCCAATTTAACAGTAGTAAGCTACAAAGATATTCCTTCATGCATTAAATTTTCTATAAATCTTAATAAAATGATAACTTGTTGTACATCCATTTTAACATATTTAATATGTTCTTAGGCCGTTATGACATTATATGGTATAATTTAATACTGAGTGAAGGACAATGACTCGTACCTATTTTTCCATAGCTTAGCTTTGAACGACTTGATCAACTTGTAGAGATAACTCCCATCTTGACTTCTCTAAAAGGAGCTTTATGGTTGACTTATGCTCCTTGGTGTCTCTTGATTTCTTCGATGGATCACCTTGGTTGTTGCTTCTTATCCTACTTAGATAAGTGTTGGAGATTGTCATATGAGTCATGAGCTCTTCCTTCAAAATTCTTTGTGGACTTACCCACGTCCCCTCCTATACTTATGAGCATTGACTCATGTAATTGCTTTCCAGACCGGTGAGCATTGGTGGTTGATCCAAATGAAGTCTTTACTATTGATTGAAGATATATTCCTTTACATCTCCAATACTCTTGTTTTCATTACTTTTGAAAACAAAGATTTCTTTGATGAACATTTCCTTTTATATTAAGATAAAAGGAGAAGAGGCTTTCTTGTCTGAGCCAACTTCTTGATGACCACAAACTACCTTTCAAAACTGCTCATTTTTACTGCCATGTCTTTACTCTTGTACATCATGTTCCATGGACATCTTTCAGACCTTGACTCGTAAGTCCTTGAACTGTTGCCTCGAGTTCTGTTAAGAGCTAGCTCACTGGGGTTGGCTCTGATACCAATTGAAGATGTAGGGAAACACTAGAAGGGATGGGGGGGGGGGGGTTGAATAGTGTTTTCCAACTTTTCAAAACTTACGATGTGATCGTGATGTACATTGTACTTGTAGGATACTTTCATTTGGTTAACAAACGTTGTCTTCATCAAATCGTTTACTCAAATGTAAACCACATTATGCAAGAGTGAGCTTTAGAAAGTTTACAAGTACATCGTCTATCAATAGGTGAAAAGACACAAGATGTTTTATACTGCACTAGTGAAAAAACGCTGTTTAATGTCACCCAGTAGACGTCGGTTTCTTGATTACTCGACGTCTATGACTGCATAGTGGCATTATCGTAAATAGTTTGGTAAACTAGACGTCAGTTTCAAGGTAAGGCGACGTCTATGACATTGTAGACATCCAAACTGTCGCAAACCGACGTCTAATTGCCCGAGGTAGGTGATAAGACAGTCAATTGACGTCGGTGTTCACGGGGTCCGACGTCTACTAGACTGCAATTAATGCTCTTCACCTAATTCCCAGATGCTTAGACGTCAGGTAGTCAAAAGGCGACGTCTAAGGCCTGTCTGGAAGGCGGGAAGACAAAAAGTTCTTCAATTTAGACGTCGGTGTTTGAGGGGAAGCAACGTCTATGTGCCTGTAATTGATTATGTTCACCAAACTCGAGGGACATAGACGTCGGCTGGAAGGGCTCAGACGTCTAAGTTATTATAGACGTCGGCTCCCCATCACTTCCGTCGTGAAGATCCCTGACAGGAAATCAAACGTCAATCGGTTCAGCTTCCTAGGCGTCGGATCCCCTCGAAACCGACGTCTAATGGGTATTCAAAAAGTCAGTATTAATGTTAACTTGAACGTCATATTAGTTAGATACCCGACGTCTATGTGACTATAAACGTCGGGTTCTGAAGCAACCGACGCCCCATTTCATTTTAAATAAACCACAGACTCTTCGTGACATTCAGTTTCTGATATCGCGTCTTCATCTTCTTCTTTTTCTCTTCCTTCACCTCTTCTTTTACTCGCTTGCGACACCTCTTCTTTTTATCTCTTGCGGCATTGCATTTTTGTTTCTGATAACGTCATTGTCTTCCTCCTCTCCTTTTTCTCTCTTGCAGCATTGCATCCCAGGTGCGTGGTTTTTATTGTTACCGTTTAACCTTTGTCAATCTTTCATTGATTATATCTTCTGGTTCAACTGATTAAATTTGTTTTTTGTGTTGTGTTTTAGTGCAATTTTGTTCCTTTCTTGGGGTAACGTAGTAACACATTCTCCCTTTGCTAGCTGCCTCCCAGAAAAAGTGGCGTCTTGTGAATTTCTTTTGGTTGTTTCAACCCAAAAACGACCCTGGGTCGTTGCCTAGTTATTGTTTCACCGTGATTTTTCCCTCTCGCGGATGAAAATGGAACTAAGCAACCACCCAGGTTCGGTTTTGGGTTGAAATGCCATAAGAAATTCAAAAGTCACAAGCTTTTTTTTGGGGAAAACTAGCAAAAGGCGATTGTGCTACTAGGCTATCCAAAGACGGGAACACAACTGTACTAAAACACAACCACTGTATTAGACGTCGGTTAATGCAAAAACCGACGTCTATATATGCTCTTAGACGTCGGTTTGTGTCATGTTCGAAGTCTTTATGTGCTTTTAGATGTCGGTTAATGCTTTGTCCGACGTCTATATAGTGCCTTTAGACGTCCAGTTAAACTAGAACCGACATTTATTGACGTCGGTCTCTGGCACTAACTGACGTCGTTATAGACGTCTGTGGTTAGGATGTCGGACGTCCCATTGACGTCACCGGTTTAGATGTCGGTTTATTAATAGACGTTAAAATTCCAAAATAACCGACGTTAATCAGCGTTTTTCCACTAGTGCTGGTTCACCTGTTAGGGATACGTCTAGTTCTCCTATAAATTAACTTAGAGGGTTCAATTAGATATTCAATGAAGTACAATTGAGTTTAACTCACTCCTGATTTCGTAGTATTGTTCACCACTCCTGGTATCCCTAAACGCTCTCAATGCCTTGGATACTCGTTTAGTTTAGTTTCCCCCACTTTTGGTTGTGTAGTATCATTCACCACTCCTGGTATCCCAGATCAGCAAAGAACCTCTAGTTACCCTAGAAAAGTTGAGTAATCACACCAGCCCTGGCAGCTTCCTACCGATATTTCCTTGAGTTTCACCCATTCCTGGTTGCGCAATAATCTTCACCACTCCTAGTACTTTTGATCAACGAATAACCTCCAATCACTCTAGATCAGTTGAGTATTCGCACCACTCCTTGTACTTTGCTTCCTACCGAGATGTACTTGACTTTCACCACTCTTGGTTGCATAGTATTCTTCACCACTCTTGGTATCCCTGATCAACAAATAACCTCTAGATACCCTAGATCAGTTGAGTATTCGCACCACTCATAGTACTCATCTTCCTACTGAGATTTCTTAGAGTTTCACCCACTCTTGGTTGCGTAGTATTTTACACCATTCCTAGTATCCCTCATCAACGAATAACCTCCAATTACCTTAGATCAGTTGAGTAATCGCACAACTCATGGTACTCAGCTACCTGCTGATATTTCCTTGATATTAGCATCACTCCTGGCACTCAGTTACCTCGCCGAGATTTCCTTTGAATTTGACCCACTCCTGGTTGTGCAATATTCTTCACCACTCTTGATATCAGTGATCAACAAATAACATTCAATTACCCTAGATAAGTTAAGTATTAACACCACTCCTGGCATTAGGCGATCTCACCTAGATTTTCTTAACTTGAAAAAGTTAAGTTGGAAGTGTTTTAATTCTCTTCAGAATTGCTTACAAGTTGTTTAGACTATATCTCTCTACGAGAGGATTTGATTACAATACAATGTAGTCTAAACACTTGCAGGTGTTTATCTCATCTCTCTTTACAAAAGTAAGCATACAATACAATGAGGTGCAAGGGAGATGCTTTACTTTGCTCTTTCTCTCTTCTCTTTTTTTCTCTTGTGTTAGACACAAAAAGATATTACAATGAAACTTGAGAGACACTCATATTTTTCACTTTTTCCCTTTTTCACTTTTTCTTTTAGTGGATATTCTGATGAAGCTTGAAAATGTTCTTCTTTTCTTGAGCTCTTCGCTTTCTCCTTTTCTTTTATAGGAGTGATTTAACATTGATCGCTCAAAGAGATTTCATCACTCAATGGATGATGAGATACATCTTCATATTTTCTCTCTTCTCCATCATTTCTTTCTTTCTCCAGTTCTTCTATTTATGCACCTTGTGAATATAGATGTTGTGACAATGCTTGTCTTTTGGATTGAGCAATGTGACTGTTTGATGAAGCTTGTCTTGAGATTTATTCTTTTCTGACTTTTTGTGTAGGTGTTTGTCGTAGGATGGTAACTCTCACCATAGCAAATGTGCTTTTCAGAGCTTTTATCAAAAGTGATTTTGACTTGACTTTTGGCATAACTTTTGATAGCTTGATCAACGCTCCCTTTTGTCTTTAACGTTCATTTTGATATCTATAAAGTGAAAGTTCGTAGTGATTGTCCCACATAAGGTAAAACATATATGGCAGTTTCATTTATCTGTTAAACTTGTTTAAAATTTTGTGTTTTGTTGTGTCTTGTTATTTTTTGGGAGTATTTTAATGTTTTACTTCTTTGGTGTTTCTCTTAGGCGTGATTTTATTTTCTTGTTTCCCAGAAAAACATTCCATGAATGTCTTTCCTTTTACCTACTAATGATTGGACTTTTCGTGCAATCAATTAATCAGATATCATTTTTGTTGTTTTTGAACTTTGAGCATTTAATATTATTCAATGCTTGTTTAGAACAACAATGTGCTTTTTGATTTCCTACCGTTAGGTAGCATTTTACAATTAAGTTGTTTTAATCGGAGATACCAAACGTATAGACACTTCATCACAAGATGAGGTGTTTATATAACTCATGGTATTGTTTTTATCTAAGTAAACGCTTCTTTGGTTTTTGACTGGTTTTAGAAAGATAATGTTTAGCTTGTTTGGGCTTTCTTATGTGTTTTAATAATTATGTCTTTTAATTGTTTAGTCAACGACATTGTCTCAACTTGCTTTTGTTTTCGAGAGAAGCCAAATACCTAATCCATGTATTTAGTGCATTAAGCTTTTAGCTCAATTCTCTCTTGAACGCCTTTAGGCAAAACATCGTCTAGTTATGCGTCTGGGTATTCTAGCCTAAGTGTTTTTCTATGTCTTAAGACCTAAGTGTTTTCGTGTGATTTTTATGTTTGAGGTTTTGGTTCTATTTTTTGTCGTTTATCAGCTAAGTTTTCTACTTTTGTTTTATCCTAAGAGCTATGAAGATGATCAACTATGTTACTATATGTTTGGGATGTCCAACTGTCGTTAACCCTATTACCGAGTCGTGATTCCTCAATCATGGAGTGTAGAAGAAGTGCGTTCATGTCCTTTATCCACTTTATGAACTCTCTAGTAGGACTAGAGGACTCAATGGCTACTCCCTTACCTTGGTTCATTTTAAACCTAATTGATAAACAATATGGTAAGATGTTAACATTAAACAGACATAAAAGCAAGTTCTTGTCATATTCAAATAAAATAGTCATACAACACAAAAAATACAATAACTAAGAGTTTTGATAATCTCGCCACATTTGATCTGCTATGGAATCCCTTATACTACTACCAATCCTATGATCCTTTTCTCTAACTTGAGATGATGAAACATTATGGTCTTCCCTTTCATTAAACTCATTATCAACTTTATCAAGTAATGAGTCATCGTTATCCACGCCACGAAGGAAGTTGTGTAAGATACAACAAGCTAATATAATGTCTGTCATTGTCTCCAATCCATAGTGTGGTTTAGTGCCACTTGCGATGATAGGGAATCTTTTCTTCAACACACCAAAAGTTCTTTCAATAACATTTCTCAACGATGATTGTCAATGATTAAACAACTCGTGTGGATTCTGTGGTCCTCTACGTGTATATTCTTTAAGGTGATATCTGACGCCTTTATATGGAGTCAAAACTATGCTTTTCAACCTAAATCCAACATCACCGAGGTTGTATTTTCCTACAATGTTGTACTCATAAAGCTATTTAGTGACTAATAAATAAAATCTTCAAGATCCCAATATACACACTCACCTTGGGGGATAACCAACGGATCATCTCGATCAAGAGCATTTTTTAAAATTCTTGAATTAGATGCAGTGCCTTCCCACCTAGCTAGAATGTATGTGAATTTTGTATCAAAATCACACGTCGCAAACACATTTTGAGTTGGCCAATCTTTTCTTCCTCGAAATCTTGGAGCATATAATCTTGACACCTTTACACGAACATGAGTATTGTCTATGACCCCTAAACAATCCTAAACATTAAATTAAAAAGTCATCATAAAACTAAAGGTGTTTGATCATCCTTTGATAAAATAACATCTTCAAATATGTTCAAATGAGTACCTTAAAGTAGGGGTAAAATGGATTGTTGTTCAAGACATATGGATGAACCTCATTTCCTAAGGGTTGAATTAAAAATTCTGATTCCAAAGTTAAAATAGCATCCAACACATTGTGAAAGTGTTTGCTAACCGTCGACCCAGATCAATGAAAGAAAAATGCGACACTTCGATTCTTAACATTATGGCCAATTAGATGAAGAAATTCAGCAACTCCACTGTTGACCGAATGACGTCCTTAACTAACCCAGTGGTTCGTAGTCTCTCACAAAGATTAATAAATGCCTCTGGACCCATCCTAATAATGTCGCGGCATCAATTAGTATGCACAAGGTATGACATTAATTGCTCCCTACGACAATCTCTGTCTGGTAGGAAATTGCTTACATTACTCGAATCACTCGAGTACATATTCAAGATACTCAAGAAAATTGCTTACATTAATCAATTTTAGAAAAATATGATTACTATTAATTGGATTATAATTAAATTATCATTAATTCAAAATTTATTGTAAAATCTATAAATATATATTTGATTTAAAAAATTAAATTTCAATTTTGAATTTTTAATTGACATCGATATATTTTTCTCCAAATATCTTCACTCCAAATATAAAAAAATAATGATAAAAAATGATAAAATGAATACAAATATTCAAACTGCTAAGACATTGTTAAACAGTAAACCATTAACCATAATTCCAGAAGCAATCACAAAAAAATAACTCTTTGGTGCATCTTGTACGGCAGGTGACTTTTTAGATAACTTCTATACTGCCGTTGTGCAAAAAGGCATGTAAGCATCCTTATTTGCTGTGTTGTAAATAAAAAACAAGAAGAACATAGAAAACATCTCAAGTAAAAAAAATCAATAATTACCAAAATGTAATTCTTCCTCGGTTTGGTTAATGCTATGACGTGATTCCAATTCAGCTTTCAATGAATCAATCTAAACAAATAAAGTTGGATTGTCACAACTTACGAACTAGATATAGAGAAGGAGGCATTCTGGTAATTAACATCACAAACAAACTTCCATTCACGTTGACTAAAACCCAAGGTTTTATTATAAAACAAATGAAATTGGGACGTTTGGTGAGAAGAACAATTTACAGAACCAACACGCACCGCCTTGCGTAGCTCACACACCGCTCACGAGATTGCTAATCTCCACCACCTACACGTACGTAGCTCGACCACGATCACAATAACTCCAACCACTGATCACCTGCATCACCAACAAACTGTTAGAGGTGTTGATCTTTCACTCACTGCCATGGACTCCAATGGATGCCCTGGAGATGTTTTACTCCTTTCTGCATTTTGTTGCGAAGCTGCTTGAAGGAGCATGGGATGGAGTTGCATCCTCCACCTTCGTCAGTAAAACTGGATAACAAAAACTTTTCTCACATCGCCTCCGCCAGCTCCACCGCTTCCTCCGCCACAACCTCCAATGAAACCTTCTACATTTGGGTACCAAGCACCTGTCGCTAATGGTTATGTTCACCAGAGAGGAGCAGTCACCCCTACCTACGTCTCTACTCCGGAGAGGGTGACAACGTCGATGGCGTCCAAGTATCGTCGGTCGAAGACTTGCAGTAGCTATTCGAAGTTTGGTTTCGGAACTGAATACCACGTAATCGAATACATGTGTTTCACCAACTTTTTCGCTGTGCTAGAACCAGATACCTTCCTGTGAACCGAATACACAACTTTTCAAAAAACTTCGCATCAGGGGAACCGAATACCACTCTCCTAGAACCGAATACGCCACCATCATACTTCAATCCAAGCACTGTTTATTGTCTTCTTTTGCTCTCAAACCCGCTTCTTCTTCATGCCATGAACCTGCACAACCTCCTTCTTCCTCCCCGTCTATAACCCTGCAAGTCAAAAGCAACAATAACATTGTACAAATAACACACTATCTTACTAATCTCACGAGCTTCTCTTCGTCCTCAATGCAAAACAGCCAATAACAAACAACTCTCGCACACACCTTTCAACACTCTCTTCAAACATTTGCACACAGCTTTGAACACTCCTTTCGCACACTTAAGGCCACCAATATATTGTCCTTTTGAACCCTGAATAAATACAACAACCCAATACCAACCAGATATTAACTCATTCTTGTTAGGAAACAGGTTGGCTTCGTTTTACACCAAGAGGGGAGGGGGGGTGAATTGATATTAGTTCAAAAACAAAATCTTTTCGCAATCTTTATAGAAAAGTGCAAAGCTTTTTGATCTTTCTTGAAATGCAAGTAATTGAAAATTCAATGCAGCGGAAAAACGCAGTTGACTGTTAAACAGATAAAGTCGACTGGAAATAAAGAGTGCAGGGATAATGAAAATCAAACACTGGTTTTTATATTGGTTCGGCCAACAATGCCTACATCCAATGTCCTTCCAACCCAGGAAGCAAATGCACTATAATGGTTGCGGTTTTTACAACAAGGAATTTATAGAATCACCACGCAAAAATATAAATCTCCTCTCTAACCCAAAACCAAAGTATAGCTGCACACAAAAACCAGAATTGCAGCAAGAATCCCTTCTTCTGCAATTTGAACCCATGTCGAACAATCCTCAACGTGTAACCAACACTCTTCACTGGATGCCAAGCCTATCACAGCAGACTTCACAGGTTGCCAAGCCTATCATAGTAGACTTCACAGGTTGCCAAACCTTCAATCAAACACAACAATCTTCACAGGATGCCAAGCCTTCAAGATCAAATAAGATGCACCTTCTTTGTGCAGATTATGATCAAGCAGTCAGCGCAATTGACTCCTTCCTTTGAATCTCTCTCAAGAAAGATCACCAACGTCTTCTTGGAGAATTCTTGGAGCTTCTAAAATAGAGAATTCAATCTGAAACATCAAAATGAAAATGTCAGATCATCAAAAGTCTCAGAACAATTCGCGTTCTGTCTATTGTTAGTTTTCTGTTAGATCAAATTGCTTCTCAGTCGAATACCCTACTAATTCAGTCGACTGTATTAAAACAATTATAACAGACAGTCAACACAGAGGCTCCTTAGTCAACAAAAACAACACACATTTATTACAGTTGACCAAGTCACACAAGCTCAACTAACTTTTGAAAAATATAGCCGTTGGAGCGTGTAGGCTTAACAAAATTCCAAACAGATCAGTAACACAGTCGAATAAGCAATATGCAATGTCGACTGCCACATGTAAAAACACTTTGAAATTCTTTTCAACTCAAAATCTCACATAGCACAGGTTCACAAAATCTGTACAAAGATTTTAGCATAGTCGAATCCATTATGAGTGTATTCGACTGGACTAGAACTTTGTCAACACAAATATAAGTTCATAAAGGTGCTTGCGATCTTTTTCTTTTAGAAATGTGCAGTAATAAAAAACATTTTATTTCACATTTCAATACAAGCATGTTCCACAAAAATATCACATAATCAATCATAGGAACATACATTGTAGTTCAACAAAAATGTTCAGCAGATATGACAAACAATTCAGAACAAGAACATGTAATACTGTAACATGTGTACTGTTGTTAAACATTGTGTTGTCATCATAAAAAACTAGTTCGATATAGAGTTTGTGTTGTCAACAATCTCAACACTTCTCTTGGTCAAAAGCACTTTCAATACATTATCACTCTGTGCAAGAATCTTTCCTGTGTAATGCCTCTACGAAGTAAGCTCAGTTAGGAATCTTTCTGTAACCACGCCAATTGCACTCTTGTGAATCTACAGTAGTAAAGCCTGACCATGAAATGAAATTGTTCTTTAAAGACACTGACCATGAAACTGTTCTTCACAACTTTTATTTGGAATCGATTCTGTGTTAAACTGTGTGGTAGAACCCGATTATATATATTTAACTCATATACAGTGATGGGATTGAATAAAACGATGAGGGTAGACATGACATTTTACTATAAATCCCTGCAAATCTCTTCCCAACCGCGGGTGACCCAAAATCCATCCATCCTGCAAATCCGTCATCCTCCATCGTTGCTTTTCCTCTCAAGCGAACAACAAAGACAACTTAATTCCTCGCCCGCAAAATGTCGTGAACATTATAATCCCTTCAAACGAACACAATGTAAGATTATACTCCCCCGTAAGAAAAACATGTATGCATAAGATTTGGAGAAAACATGACATATTTTATTGAATTTAAACAAACATTCAAACACACAATATTTAAAGCATACAACTTAAAACATAAGTCATTCTTAGACTAGAGAACCTAAAATGCATCTATATTTAGTTTGATTTACCTCTTTACCTGATTCATCTTTATCTAAATAGCAAGAGGTTCCCATAGGAGTAAATGCTTCCTTTGTTTTGTCCATTTCAAACTTCTTAAGAATTTCTCTACAGTACTTAGTTTGAGAAATGAACGCACCTTCTTTCATTTGCTTAATTTGAAGACCGAGGAAGATTGTTAATTCTCCCATCATAGACATTTCAAATTCACTCTGCATAGTCTTAGCAAATTTCTCACAAAGAGATTTATTAGATAATCCAAAATAATAACAACATATACTTGAATGATCAAAATATGTTTTCCTTTATTAAAAACATTTACTTAAATTTTGTTTACCATTGTTTATGATAAAATTAAAAAAAAAAATTAAATTTTAAACATTAGGTACCCAACTAGTTTGAATGGATCCTTTGGGTTAGATTGAAAAATTGAAATCATTTTACAACTCAATCATATCTACCACTTCGAACAACATAATGCTTAATTTTACATTTATTTGAACTGTGACTCTTTTTCATACAATAAAAGCATGATACAATATTTGTGTTTCTATAAGTTGTTCCTTTTTCTACTCAAGTTCTACTGGTTCTATTATTTTGTTTATTTTTAATTTTAGGAACATAATTATTTATATCAACCTTTTTACTTTCTACATTATTTTTGCTACATTCACCTAAGGTTGTTTGTTCTAGTAGTTTTTTAAAATTTTCACAAGATGCACATTCATCACTACTAGTAAATTTATCCTTTCAATAAAATAAAATTTTATTTTTTAAATCTTTATTTTCTTCAAAAATATTTTCTAAATTTAATTTTAAATTTTTATTTTTTTCAAGAATATTTTCAAAATTTAATTTTAATCCTTTGAAATCCTTTTTCAATTTCTATGTTTTTTATGATGAGCAAGAGAATGGTTTTATGGGTTCTTTCACAAAAATGGCATAACAATTGTTTTATCCTTATTGTATTTGTGCTTGATACATATTGAAGATTTCATTTCTAGAAGAAATAATCGGTTAAGCAATGCATATAATCTAGTAGATTTCTCTATATCACTTGTATGCTTAACAAGGGCAAACATCTGTGAATAATCGATTACATAAGTTGTATAATCGATTAAAACACGATGCTATGCCCATATATGCTTAAGTGTTGAATTAATCTGTTTAGAATGGAAATTGATTTCAAAATTTGTTTAAGTGTTGACATAACCGATTACATAAGTTTCCTAATCAATTTAATATGTTTCATATGTCAAAATCAATTTCATTTAAAGCTTGAACTGTTTTTAACGATCAAATGAATTTATTAATGGCTTATGAGAATTGTATAATCGATTGCATGTGCTGTATAATCTGTTAAATTAAAACAAAAGCAAATCCGTTAAAGCACAAGGAAAAGCTTAACAAATACATCAGGATTTAGAAAGTCCTATAAATAATTGTCTTTCGCGGTGTTTCAAAATAATTCAATTGCAATCAATTTCATAACTAACTCTTTCATTGAGTTTTGATTACAGCAGCGTCCAAAAAGTGTCTTGAAGAATCAAGGATCCAATTTGGGTTTTACATATCAAGATACTATCAAGAAACTGGGCTGAATTGTTATGATTGGATGTACACTGTTGGAGTGTACTTAGAAGACTAGTTTCATCATTTATAATTTGTGGATTGCGTTCCTATGCAAGTGTGTTAGGTGAGAGAGCCGAGTGTGTTGTCATTGAGAGCTGAGATTGTTCTCAAAGTGTTAAGAAAGCTGTGATTGTTCTCTGTGTGGTAAGGGTGTGAGGGTGTTCACCTCTTGTTTGCTATAGTGATTTTGAGTGGGGTGAGAAGTACATTGAGAGGGGATATCTCTATATTCTTGTGACTCTATCATTATAGTGGAATCTCTTCAACTCAGGTTGTTGAAGGAAGACTGGATGTAGGCTTGGCCGAACCAGTGTAAATTTCTTGTGTTAATCTTTTTCTATCCTTTTCTCTTTTATTGTTGATTCATCACTTGTTGTTTTATTGATTTCAAACAAAGTAAAGATTTTGCAAAGCTTTTGAAAAGATCAATTTTTAAAGCAAAATCTAATTCACCCCCTCCCATCTTGGTTTAAAATATAAGAAATCTATTTTCTAACAATGTTTATTCTCTAGTCCATCAAAAAGTGGCATGTTGATTCGTATCTGACCCATCCAAAGTGGCTCCCTCATTCGCATTTCTGTAAAATTCAAATTCATTTATATTTTTAATAGGCTTGTACTAAAAATTTTTAAATGATAAAATTATGAATATAACATATTTTAAGAAATGAAATTATAAAAGTAAAGATTATAAAATTCTTCTATGGGTAACAGGCCAAACATTATGCAAGGTAGGCCAGAAAGGGGCGAGCCAGCCCACATTGCCATCCCTAGCCTTATCCAAGGAAAAATTGCAAAAGGTACATTCTGTAGCGTTTGTCATGGAAATGTGTACAAAATATGAGAAATACAAGAAGTAAAAGTTGAGTTTTGTCTTAAGAATTTTCACAAAATTTTGTACGTATTGTTTGGTATTGCGCATTCAATGATAATTTTCTATTTGATAGATGATTTATCGAAACCTTTTAAAAAAAATCAAAAGATTCTTCTTTCTCGGGTCAGTGTAGGTAAAGTAACATGGATTATAATAGATTAAGGAAAAAATAATTACTAGGAATTTTGATATTGGTTTCTCTAATAGTTTGACTACGTTAAATTCTTAACTAACTAGTCAAGTTCCTCTAAGTAGAATACTATTGTGTAGTATACATGAGTATTCTTTCAAATCATAGTCATTCTTGGTTAACACCATACAAGTATTATTTTAGATCGTCACTCTTGTCTCCCTAGGTTTCATTGTTTTTTTACTCTAAATCATGATAAAAGGAAATACGTTAAGCAACTAAATAAGAGTTTGATAAAGAACCATCTAGAGGAAGCAACATTGGACCATTAATAAGAGCTATGGCTAGGAGATTGGAAGAAGAAGAAGGAATTCAAAGAACTTTTCACTTGTAGAGATAGTTTAATAACTTATCTTCCTTTCTCTTGAAGTTTTATAAATATGTACATAAGTTTTTGCTTTTGGCCTTGTATTTTGGCCAACTTTTCATGTCTTTTAGGCTTGTTTTTTGCCATTTTATTCATAAGTGATTGAAATAACTGACTATTTCACCTCATAATCGATTATTACAACCAAATTTGACCTTTTCTCCGTTATACTCATGGCAATCGTTTAGGCGATGCCAGTGTTGAGATTTGATGATTATATGACCATTGGACGAAACTTGTCTTGAGGTCCAAACTTTCATGGCTATTGTTGTAGGTGTCAGTCATATGTTAGTGTCTTTTTGTCAAAGCAGACTTGCTTTACAAAACTTTATCAAAAGCAAAAATTAACTATTCATTTGGCACGACTTTTGATGAACGAAGCATTCCGCTTATATCTCCTTCTTTCTAACGTTCATTTCTGACTCCCATAAGATATAGCAGATTGTTAAGACAAAATCGTCTATACGCCTAAACACTCTCATATTTTTAAGTTTAACCCAATAACATTAAACAAAATAAGAATCTAAAAATATATTAGGATAAAACAGAAGACTTAGACTCAAGGATCCCCAACATAGAAAAACCTTAGGAAAACCGTTAAGATTATAGAAAACATAAAAACACTTATATCAAAACATCCATACACAATACTAAATATCTGTTAAGTCAAAAACGTCTAAGATAGTTTAAGCTAAACACGTAAGCTTACTATACCCAAAGGTGTATTCAGTTGAACTATCAGGAAAACGGAAAAGTGTCAAGACAATGTCTTTGACAAAAGCATTTTAAAAGCCCAAACCTAAAACACCAAGGAAAACATAACATGCTAAATGCTATTGCTATAAACAGGAAAAATCACAAAAAGCGTTTGCATCAGCCTAAACAATAGTAAGAGCTAAACTATTACTTTGTCTAACGATGAAGTTTCGATTCAACGCTTGGTATCTTTATAAGAAAATCTTAATTGTTAAATGTTACCATAACGGTAGCAAATGAAAAGCACTTTGTTGTTTTTTGCAAGCATTAAATGACATTAAATGCTAAACGTTAAAAAACAACAAAAGTGATAAGGTATAAGACATATATGTTGCAAGCACATTCTACTATATTATGTCAGCATAAATTTGAAGAGCATAAATTGTGATAATGTCTCTAAGTCAAGTCTCAAGTGCTCTTATTGCAGGAAGATCCTTATGAAGACTTGGTTTTTATATTAAAGCTTTTGTATTTTAGTAGATTGATGTTATATAGGATGTGGTTTATACTTGATTCTGTGTATTGTTTGCCTTAAGGTGTGCTTAAAATCGTTTTGAATCATAAAACCTCATTTTATACTCAAGATAATCGATTACCACTTATGATAATCGATTATCAATAATCAATTATGACTTGCAATAGTCGATTATCACGAGTAATTATGAGAATTTTTATGCAAGTTTTTGACCGTTGTGCATTCAATGATGCATAACTGATTACCATATTAGGATAACCGATTATTACGCGTCAAAAACCTTACAACAAATTTTTGGAGGTATTATTGAGTGTGATCTCTATAAACGAGATTGGGACTCTCATTCTAATATACAACATACGAAATAGTGTTTGCGGTGATAAGTGCTGTAGGGTTTGTGGAACCCTTGTTGTGTGGCTTTGAAAACTTGGCGTGCTAGCATAGAGCGAGAACATTATCTAGGAGTGTGATTGAGTGTTGTTGTTGTTGCCGAGTTGAAAGCCTATCATCCTTTGTGAAGATTCATAGGAGGTTTTCATCCTTTGTGAAGATTAAAAGGAGGTGGTCATCCTTCGTGAAGCATTCGGAGCAGGTGTTCATCTCTTGGGGTAACAAGTAGGGTGTTCTAACCTTAAACTGTTTTATTTTCTTTGTGATTGTAACAATTTGTTGGTTTGTGTTAGTGAAGTGTTAATTCTAGGTTGAGATTAACAACTGGACATAGGATCTCTGTGATCCGAACCAGTATAAAAATTACCTGTGCAATTTTCACTCTTCCTTACTCTTTAAATTTGTTTAAATTATTTTTAAGGAATTTATATTTACGAGAAAATTATTAAGAGAACAATTTGCGATAAGAAACCAATTCACCCCTTCTTGGTTTGTTGAACGCGTTAACCATTCCCTTTCACCGCTCTGAAAATTGGTATCAGAGCTTGCTTTGATAGTAATTCAAAATGACAGGGCAACATCAAACCTTTACTAAGGGTGCCTCTATCAATAGACCTTCATTGTTTACTAGAGAAAACTATGATTTTTGGAAAGTGAGAATGCAAATCTTCATGGAATATATTGATAGTTGTTGAGATTTTTGATAAGGGAAGCATTGGTTTAGCTAACCTTAATCTCACAGTGCTTTGTTCACTCTGTTTTTGATGATGACAATACATTATTAATAACACATGTCTTGTTATGTGTCACATGTTCTGTTACTTATTGATTGATATCTTGTTGAACATGTTTTGTGTTGATTTTGATATGTGAATGCACATTTACTGAGTCTATATATCTTACATCATTTCTGGTTGCATTACACATAGTTTCGAAGAAGAAAACCACATGCACCATTGTGAACTTAAATTGTGTGGCTGTTAAGACTCCGACAAGTGTATTGAATCGTATCAAGTAATAATAAAACGGTAAGTCCGAGTATCGTTTCCCTAGAGACTCTTAGGCCTAAACGTTCATGTGATTTCTTGATTTCTTAAGACTTGATGGAACGAAAATTAGGGTGGTTTTAAATGCAAGACAAAAAATAAACATGATTGCAAAGATTGATCAATTGACAGTTGGAATTATATGAATGAATGATGTTGTTGGGGTTTATGATTTCATCCTAATCCACTCTCATATATTTACAAATTCTACTTAATTCTACTTCTTTATCAATGTTAGTGCCACTTTCTAAATTCCCCTAATACCAATATCTTGGTGAATAGAGTCTACTCCTAATTATTAGTTTACTATGTCTAGTTTGTTGAGATTGTTGACAACACAAACTCTATATCAAACTGGTGTTTGACAATGACAACACAATGCTTAATAACAATCCATAAGTTCCAGTATTACATGTTCAGCTGATATACCAAATTACTCTATTTATTGCTTAGAATGAGCTTCGAATCTAGCAAAACACGTTAGTTGAGTCAGTTGAGAGTCAAAAGCTTTTCTTAGCGATATTATTCTTGTTTTGCATTGTTTTGCAGCATTTTTGGTAAAGATGAAGAATGGGATTGAAGAGGGAAGGTCTTAGACTCAAGAAAGATAAAGAAACATGAAGAAAGAAGAGTCTAGGAACCGCCCAGCGCCCAAAATCCAACGCTGGGCGGCCAAATGCGAGGGGGAGCCACTGTCTCGCACCCAGGCGGTGCAGTCAGGTGGTTTTGCGATTAGAGGCAAACCGCCGGGTGGCGCAATTCACCGTCGGGCGGTGGCGCGATTAACGGGAAATCGCCAGGCGGCAAAAGTGTGGCGCCGGGCGGTTGTCTGTTGGGCTTGGGCCTAAATTTTGTGACGCTCCTCAGCTATAAATAGCCCTAGTGCGAGTTTAGATGCATTCTTTGGACAGAAGAGGGTAACCAGAACTACTTTTCACTCCTTGGAGAAGATCTCTTGGATGCTTAGGCTCCTTTTTATCCAATCTAGGGTTTGTTTTTCCATTCTTCCATCATTTTTCATCTAGTTTCACCATGAGAATGGTGAACTAAACCCTTTTGTTGTTGGGGAACAATGTAATCTTTTGAAACTCTCTTTTATTGAAACTCTTATTTATTTATATGTTTGTCGTATGCTTTGATTATCAATTGTTGGGTTTCTCTTCTGCGCTTAAAGCTTTTATCGTTTAACTCATTTGATAATCGTTGTTTGTCTTTATTGATATGGGAACGTACGGTACTGTCATGAACTGGGGGAAATTCCTTGATTAAGCAATACCACCTAGGGATAGGGGGTATGACGATCAATTGTTTTTGCTTCTATTTATAATGCATTATTAATTACTATGGGAGGCTAGGGATAACAAGCCAATAATTATTAATAGGCTCTTTTCGCCGAGGGATCCCCTGCCAATTTATTGCAGGGCTGGCTGGGGAAGAATGTTAGAAGGTTGCAGGGGGAATAGGCCGCGGTTCCTGTTGACTCCCTGGCAAGTGTACAAGATCGTTCCAAGTAATATAATTGGTAAAACCCAATATCGTTCTTCCCAAGAGACTCGAAAGGCCTTATCGTTCGTGCGAATTGAAATTGTAAGACTTGTAAAGAAAAATTAATTGTTGCGGATGCAAGAACACAAAATAAACATGCAATGCGTTTGATTCAATTGACGAGAAAAGACTATGGATGAATGGAGTTGTTGGGGGTTTATAATTTCATCTTATCCGCTCTCTCTTATCTACTCCTCTTGTTTAAATTGCTTTATTATCTAATTGTTATGCAAACTTTCTTGGCCTAGCCTTAACCCGATCCCTCGGCGAAAAGAGCCTATTACTAATTACTGACTTGCTATCCCTAGCCTCCCCTAGTAACTAGCAACGCATTACAGAACAGAAGCAAAAACAATTGGTCGTCCTACCCCCTTATCCCTAGGTGGTATTCCTTAACCAAGGAATTACTCACCAGTTCATGACAGTACTGTACGTTCCCGTATCAATAGAGACAAACAATAGTTATCGAAAGAGTTAAACGATAAAAGCTTTAAGCACATATGAGAACCAAACAATTGATAATCAAAGCATATGACAAGCATATAAATAAACAAAAGTTTCAATAAAAGAGAGTTTCAAAAGATTAAATTGTTTCCCCCAACAATAAAAGGGTTTAGTTCACCATTGTCATGGTGAAACTATATGAAAAATAATGGAAGAATGGAAAAACAAACCCTAGATAGGATAAAAAGGAGCCTAAGCATCCAAGAGATCTTCTCCAAGGAGTGAAAAGTATGTCTGGCCGCCCTTCTCTATCAAAAGAATAAGAGTGAAATCGCAATAGGGCTATTTATAGCTGAGGAGCGTCACAGAAAATAGGCCCAAGCCCAGCAGAGAACCGCCCGACGTCGAACTTATGCCGCCCAGCGGTTTCCCCTAAATCGAGCCACCGCCCGGCGGCAAGGGTCCACCGCCCGGCGGTTTGCCTCTAATCGCAAATCCGCCCAGCGTCAACGCCTGGCTGTCAGACAGTGCCTTCTCTTTGCATCTAAGACCAGCGGTGAAATTTACTGTTGGGCGGTTCCTAGAATCTTCTTTTCTTTATTTTTCATCCTTTGTCTTAAGTCTAAGACCTTTACCTTCAACTCCATTCTTCACGTTTCTCAAAATGCTGCAAAACAATGCAAAACAAGCATAATATCGCTAAAAACAACTTTTGACTCTCTACTGACTCATTTTATGTGTTTTGCTTGATTCTAAGCTCGTTCTAAGCAATAAAGGGAGTAATTTGGTCTAAAATGACATATGAAAATAACGTTTTTTCAACCGTTATCACAACCCCAAACTTAGAACTTTGCTTGTCCTCAAGTGAACAAAACAAAACAACACACAAAACAAAGTTTGGCTTTCTACTATTTCATCCAATGGTTCAACACTCCTAATGTACATGATAAGAGCTACTCAATTTCAGACCTTCAGTGAAGTCAAATCAAGATGCATGCATGCTTTCAAATCAATGCAACTCACAGAATTTTCCACAGATGTTCCACATTATGAATGACCAATCCACTAAGCAAAAATGTAAACATGAAATTTATCAATTATCACCAAGCAAGTTTTCACTCAATCACTCAAGTGTTTAAGGTGACATGTCAACTCTCTATTATTCACAAGTCACATGAAAAAAAATTGTCATTCATCTCAAAATGCTCACATGCAAATGCCATCAAAAGGACTTTTCCAAGGCTTGTAATGAGGCTGGGTTAACAAGGAAAATTGGTTTTTTTGGAAAGCAAAATCCTTGAGTTAAGAGAGCTACCATAGTATTCAACATTTAAGCACAACTCTCTTCCTCACCAATCTCACTTATTTCCCAACTTCTTCCCTTTTCTTTTGCATTGAGCTCATCTTCATGCTTTTCTTCTTTTCTTTTCTTTTTCTCCTACATTTTTCTTTTTCAACATTTGAGCTCAATGCTTTTCAACTTCTTTTCAATTTCCCCCATGCAACCCCAAACTTGAACCTTTTCAACACATACAGTTAAGCTCAACCCAAGTCAAGGTAAAGAATTTCAAGACAAGGGTTCACATCCTGTTTAAGGCTAAGGTTCAAAAAAGGTATAATATTTTAAGCACTGTGGGTGAAAATTTGGCTAGAGAAGGGTTTTTAAAAATGGCCTTGATCATATGACATTCACATGCAATTCAATCAATAATCAAGATTCAGGCAATATCATTCATGTTTTCTTGTGAACAATACATGTAACAATGAAAACTCTAGAGCTCAATACCTTACACAACATGCTTTCTCACACATCATTCATTTATACACCTTGCTTAGCATCATAACCACAATCATAATTCATCACCATGTGTCCACATTGCTAGTGAACTTTGTCACTTGAATATCAACATGCAACACAACTCAATTATCATTCACATCACATCATCATCAAATAGACTTATCATGCATGTCATTCAGTCAAACATTGTCAGAAAAGTTTCAAGCCAAGCATAGACACTGAAAATAAAAATTCAACCTATTCTAAGAATTCAAAATGCAAAAGTGAAAGATAAAACCCCGGACTAAGTATTGGCATCCATCAGTAGATGCCCTTCCAGTCCATGTCCTCATCTGAGTCATCCTTATCACCAGCCTCTGCATCCTTAAAATCATCATCATCATCTTCATTGTCGTCCTCCTCCATGCTTGGAGCTTCAGCTGCTCCAGATCTGCTCTCTTGTGCCTACTCTAGCCAAGCCACTCTGTTGTTGAACTCATCCATCGTCCACTTATGAGCAGGAGGTGTGTCGTACATGCCTATGATTATCTCGGCAATAACAACCTGTCCTTGGGGTGGAGAGACCTTGAATGTATGCAAAATTCTTATAACTGATGATGGATGAAACCAAAATGCAGTGCTCTCTCAAAAACCCCAAACTTGGATTATGGAATGATGCAAAAGTGATAGAGGATGGATTTTCTAAAATGCAACAATTAAACTCTAAATACAATTTCCACTCACTTTACTCACTTATGCAACAATTAAGCCCTAAATGCAACTAGAACAGAATTAAAAAATGCAACAATAACAAATCAATCAACTGGGTTGCCTCCCAGGTAGCGCTTGTTTAACGTCACGAGCCTGACCCAAACCTGTCTAGCACTCATCAGTAAGTGCATATCTTTCCAACACCCTTTAGTAGGTGTGCCTACCTATATCCTTCAGTAGATACATATAAAATTTTAGCATCCCTCAGTAGATGCTACCCAAAAAATGTTTAAAAATCCAAAAAGTTACATGTCCAAACTCAAATAAACCTAAACTAAAAATAAAAAAATGTTTTACAACAATTGGGATGACCCTAACAAACACCCATCAATAGGTGTTGATATTCTTCTCGCTTGATATTCTTTTCTTTTTCTTCTTCCTGCTGAATCTCTTCAAAAAGTTGATCGAACCAAGCACTTGTTTCCACGTATCAATCATAGGAACTTTAATCTCTAATTTCTTGAAGATCTCCACAAAGCATTTAAAACTTATTTTCCTTCCTATGATTTTTCTTCTGATGAGGAGAGGGTTTTGCATATGATCTTTTCTTCTTTCCTCTCCTCCTCTTTTTCTCAATCTTCCCATTCCTCAACTTTCTTTTTTCTTTTTTTCTTATTTTCTTCTTTTTTTCTCAACCACTGCTTTTTCTTTCTCCTCATCTTTATCTCCCTCACTCAACCTTTCTGTTTCTTCTTCCTCTATTTTCTCCTCATCTATCTCTATTCTTTCTTCATCTATCTTCTCCTCAACAACAACCTTTTCTGTTTCTTTCTCTTTTATCTTTTTCACTTCTTTCTTTACCTTCTCCTCATCAACAACCTCATCCATTTGTGTCTCCAAATTTCTGAACGTAACTTCATAGCTCTTGGAATCACACTTCTCCAGAAATTTGTCGAACTTTTCATTAAGGCTTTTGACTTGTTCCGTCACATCAGCTATCTGTTGGCATAGTTGTTGATCATACTCCCACGTTTCTATTGGTGAGGAGTATTGTTGCTGCCATTGATATTGTTGCTTCTCCTCCATGCTTCTATGAGAAGAAAATCTTGTATACACGCCTTATGGCAAGAATTCATCATTTTTTTCAGTCTCCTCTATGCCTTTGACATGGTACATTTCCAAATTCATAATCCTCTGAAGCAGTTCATCAGACTCTGTATTTTTCTTAATTGGTCTAACTTGTGGCTCAACAGCTTGCCCAAATTGACTTTGATCCATATATGAGTGATGTTTCCACCAGTGATTGAAATTATTTTGGTAGAATTGAGTGCCCATATAGTCAAATTCTTGTCCAAACTGCATTCTGCAAACATTAGGCACAAAACCCTAGAAAACATTTATTAGAACAAAAATAAAAATAAACATAAAATCAAGTCAAATTCAATCAATTTACACTACTTGAAAAAGTTAAACCTCGAGTCCCCAGCAACGGCACCAAAAACTTGTTGACTCCCTAGCAAGTGTACCAGATTGTTCCAAGTAATATAATTGGTAAAACCCAATATCGTTCTTCCCAAGAGACTCGAAAGGCCTTATCGTTCGTGCAAATTGAAATCGTAAGACTTGTAAAGAAAAATTAATTGTTGCGGATGCAAGAACACAAAATAAACATGCAATGTGTTTGATTCAATTGACGAGAAAAGACTATGGATGAATGGAGTTGTTGGGGGTTTACAATTTCATCTTATCCGCTCTCTCTTATCTACTCCTCTTGTTTAAATTGCTTTATTATCTAATTGTTATGCAAACTTTCTTGGCCTACCCTTAACCCGATCCCTTGGCGAAAAGAGCCTATTACTAATTACTGGCTTGTTATCCCTAGCCTCCCCTAGTAACTAGCAACGCATTACTGAACAGAAGCAAAAACAATTGATCGTCCTACCCGCTATCCCTAGGTGGTATTGCTTAACCAAGGAATTACTCACCAGTTCATGACAGTACTGTACGTTCCCATATCAATAGAGACAAACAACAATTATCGAATCATTTAAACGATAAAAGCTTTAAGCATAGATGAGAACCCAACAATTGATAATCAAAGCATATGACAAGCATATAAATAAACAAGAGTTTCAATAAAAGAGAGTTTCAAAAGATTACATTGTTTCCCCCAACAACAAAAGGGTTTAGTTCACCATTGTCATGGTGAAACTAGATGAAAAATAATAGAAGAATGGAAAAACAAACCCTAGATAGGATAAAAAGGAGCCTAAGCATCCAAGAGATCTTCTCCAAGGAGTGAAAAGTAGGTTTGGCCACCCTTCTCTGTCAAAAGAATGAAAGTGAAATCGCAATAGGGCTATTTATAGCTGAGGAGCGTCACAGAAAATAGGTCCAAGCTCAGCAGAGAACCGCCCGGCGTCGCACTTATGTCGCCCGACGGTTTCCCTAAATCACGTCACCGCCCGGCGGTTTGCCTCTAATCGCAAATCCGCCCAGCGTCAACGCCTGGCTGTCAGACAGTGCCTTCTCTTCGCATTTGGCCACCCAGCGGTGAAATTTACTGCTGGGCGGTTCCTAGACTCTTCTTTTCTTCATTTTTCTTCCTTTGTCTTGAGTCTAAGACCTCTACCTTCAACTCCATTCTTCACCTTTCTCAACATGTTGCAAAACAATGCAAAACAATGCAAAACAAGCATAATATCGCTAAAAACAGCTTTTGACTCTCTACTGACTCATTTTATGTGTTTTGCTTGATTCTAAGCTCGTTCTAAGCAATAAATGGAGTAATTTGGTCTAAAATGACATATGAAAATAATGGTTTTTCAACTGTTATCAGTTCCCTGCAGAACCGCGGCCTATTAACATACACCCTTCTAACTTTCCCCAAATGGTTGTTGAACGTTATCCTGAGAATAATAAAATTGGGAGAATCGACCGTGGTTCACCCCATGAACCACGGCATATTCCCCCTGACTTCTCCCACCTGCTCTAAATGGGCAGGTTAAATGGTCAAGGAATAGACCGTGGTTCGTCATCCAATCGCGATTTATTCCCATATTTGGGGGAATAGGCCGCGGTTTCCCCCCAACCGCGGCATAAAGTTTAGTGAAAATTTTCAAAATCTCCATTTCAGTTTAATTTTTTATTTTTTTAAATGGGAATAGACCGTGGTTTTCACGAAGAACCGCGGTAGTATCGTTTGTTAGGTTAAAAAAAACGTTGAACAGTTTCATCTTCCTCGCGAAGTCTGAAACTGCAACGACGCTCTCCTCTCTGGCACCGCTGAAACTGCAACCTTCTCCGTGCATTGTCGCTCCGCCACTGCATTCCGCGCGCCGCCACTACAACTCTCCGCCGTTGCATTCCAGGTACCGCCGCTGCATTCAGCTTTCTCTTTTGGTTTTGCATCTTAGGGTTAAATTGAGTGTTTGCTCTGCTTTCTCTGTGCATTGTCTCCTCGTGCCACCAGAACTCTCCGCCGCGCAATTTTTTCTCTGTTCTCCGCTATGCCACCATTCGTCGTAGTCGCCGCGTCAAACAAGTAAAATTTTCAAATAATTTTTTGATCGTTTTTGTTGTGGCTTTGATCGTTTTTTGTCGAATTTGCTGTGGTTTTGGTCATTCATTGAATTTAAAACTGCGTTCATTGCTGTGGTTTTTGTCGAATTTTCTTTGGTTTTGGGTTTTTGTTTTGATGTTTGCTGCGTTCACTCTACTACGAATAATGCATTTTGCTTACCAAAATTAATATCAAAATTGTGATTTTACCAGCTAAACTCAACAATTAATTAAACTCATACTAAAAATTAAAACTGTGGAAAACCATCATAGAGCTATTTACAGCAAATTAAAGAAGATGATAATTGAAAGGGGTGGTTAGTTACTGATTAAGATTAGGAAGTTGCAATGATTAATAATCACTTACCCTTTCTGCGAGACTGTGGCTATCAGTAGCTTGACCATTTGGACATGAATGTAATCTTTCTACCAATGTTTATATTTTACTTTCTAAGATGATAAAGTTTCTTTCATATAAAAAAAGGTTTACACTTTTTCTTTTTATAAAAGTTAACCATGTTTTTCAAATTAAAATGAAGTAATTAAACTTTTCTATAAATTAAAATTAACTTATAAACGAGAGTTAATTTTTTAAAAAAGAAAACTTGTCTAAAAAATAACCTCTTATATTTTGAACGTGTGTTTCTCATATATAAGATTGACTGATAAAGGTATTACCCAACCATTATCAGTTTAAAATTAGGAATTTTTCGCTGCAGCAACAAAGCTGTTATTTTAAATTTTTTATAAGGATAATTTTATGAGTTTAAAAAAAAATAGTTATAATATTTGAATAAAACTACATTAATCTGACTTAATAACACGTTATACTAATAGTAACATTATAATAATTAAATAGTAGAAAATTTAATAAATTGTATAAACATTTTAATATTTGTTTTGATAAAATATGTTTTAATTAAAATGTTTCAATATATAGCTTAGAAAATACTAAAAATGTTTGTAAATGTTGATAAAACTTTCATATATACATATATATTAACAATAGTAATGAACATCTATTTTATTTTACATTAGTTTATCTTAATTTAAGTTACATCAAATTCTTTTTATCAATCATAAAAAGTTTTATTAATTAATCGATGAATAAGTATTTTTCTTCTTTTATTACTACTAATTTATTAGTATATGAAATTTAGTCTTAACAAATAGGTATCAAGGTCACTCATGTCATGTCTAGTACTACTCTTTACAATACAACAAAAGTTGTTTGAAATGTTTATAATCAAATTCTCACAAGAAGAATATAGAACATTGACACTCATTCTAATAACAAGGAACATAATAACAAGGAGCATAACATCAGTTGTGAACTAACACTTGAATATTGATCATTCAACCCACAAAAATCTAACCACTTGATTCTTATTTTTCTCCTCTTCCATTTTATGGATTACACCACATAGACAAACTATGATAATTCCCATATCTTATTATGTGTGATTGAATGTTTGAATTAATCATTTGAATGCTTATTATTAATTGTATGATTGTATGACTGAATTGATTGTATGATTGAATTTATTTAATATGTAAAATTATATAGTTGTAATATTGTAATATTTAGGAATGGATCGAAATTGGATTAATTTACCACGAATTAGTGCTGAGTACGAGAGAGGTGTAGAGGAATTTATACAATTTGCGCAACGTAATGAGGAGAGAAGTGATGATGAAGTGAAGTTTAGATGTCCTTGTGTGAATTGTTTGAATGGGATAAAGTTGAACGCAACCCAAATTAGAGAACATCTTATCTGTGATGGTTTCCTAAGATGCTATACAACATGGATATGGCACGGCGAAAAAATGCATTTTCCCACTGACTCCTAAACTGAAAATGTTATTGATTCCACCATGGAAGAAGATTGACCGGATTAAGACAAATTAGAGGACATGATCCGCGATGTTTGAGCAGAAAATTTTGCCAAAGCTCATGTGTATGAGACGATGTCGCCTGATTCGGAAACACCTTTGTATGTCGGTTCAACTAAGTTCACACGTTTGTCAGCGGTGTTAATTAAGGCTCATGAATTTGAAGGCGAGCAATGGATGAACTGATAAGAGTTTTACAGAATTGTTGATGTTGTTGAATGAAATGTTGCCAGATGGAAATACACTACCCACTCATAATTATGATGCGAAGAAAATTCTTTGTCCAATGGGTATGGAGTATAAAAGGATACATGTTTGTCCCAATGACTGCATTTTATATAGGAAAGAGTTTGAATTTTTGACAAAGTGTCCAAAATGTGGCTTATCACGATACAAGTCAAAAAACAATAGTGAAGATAATGGTCAGATAGAAAAAAATGGATTTTCTTTGAAAGTGGTTTGGTACCTTCCAATAGTGCCCAAACTTAAGCGTTTGTTTGCGAATCCCAAAGATGCTAAAAACCTTAAATGGCATGCAGATGAGAGAAAATTTGACGGGCTGCTTCGTCATCCAGCTGATTCAAAGCAATGGAAAAAGATTGATCAACAATTCCCCCAATTTGGTAAAGAGTGTAGAATCTTAGGCTTGGTTTAGCCACTGATGGAATGAACCCATTTGGTAATCTAAGTACCAATCACAGTTGTTGGCCAGTTATATTGATAATTTACAACTTATCTCCTGCATTATGTATGAAGAGGAAGTACATGATGTTGTCTATGATGATATTTGGTCCAAAGTAGCCTGGAAATGACATAGATGTTTATCTAAGCCCACTAGTTGAAGACTTGAAGTTATTGTGGGTTGATGGGGTTGAAATATTTGATGCATTCGCTTCTGAAACTTTTGTGATGCGTGCAATGTTATTTTCACCATTAATGATTTTCCAGCTTATGGTAATTTGTCAGGATACAGTGTCAAGGGTCATAAAGCATGTCCTATCTGTGAAGAAAACACTGCAGCTAATCAATTGAAACACGAAAGAAAGATGGTGTCTCTACGTGATCGGAGATTTCTAAAATGTAATCGTCCATATCGAAGGTTAAAAAAAGCATTCAATGGATATCAAGAGAGGGACGAAGCACCAAATCCACTTACTGGCATTCAAATTCTTGAAAAAGTTAATAAAATACATCATGTATTTGGGAAAACATCCAAGAAGTCATCTGTAACGACCCCTTGGAAGAAGAAATCAATATTCTTTGATCTTCCATACTGGTCAAAGTTAGATGTTAGACATTGCATAGATGTGATGCATGTAGAGAAGAATGTGTGTGATAGCTTGATTGGTACACTACTCAACATTCAGGGAAATACAAAAGATGGAGTGAATGCTCGTTTGGATTTGGTTGACATGAATATCCGAGAAGAGTTGGCACCCAAGGAGATTGGTAAACGTACTTATTTTCCCCCTGCATGTTACACAATGTCTATACAAGAGAATATAAGTTTTTGCCTTTGTTTAAAGAGTATCAAAGTACCACAAGGATACTCTTCAAATATGAAGAGTTTAGTGTCGATGCAGGACTTAAAGCTTGTTGGCATGAAATCTCACGATTGTCACGTCTTAATGCAACAATGGTTACCGGTGGCTATTCGTGGAATTTTGCCCAAAAATGTTAGATCTTGTGTCAACTAGAGATGTTTTTCCCTCCATCTTTTTTTGACATCATGGTACATTTACTTGTTCATTTGGTTAGAGAAATCAAGTTGTGCGGACCGGTATACTTAAGATGGATGTATCCTATAACACCCTGGCAACTTACAGAGACTGTTGACTGCCCTCACACATCACCACGAGACTTTCCAGTGTGTTTTGTCCTCACTCGCACACTTTCCGGGAAAACTTCCCGGAAGGTCACCTATCCCAGAATTTCTCCAGGCTAAGCACGCTTAACCATGGAGTTCTTATGGGTTAGGCTACCGAAAAGTAAATGCATTTTAGTGATATGAGTAGCCAAATCAATTCCTTTAAGTTATCCTTCAACTGTATAGTCCCATACCTATACAGTCTCCAGATCCCTCTCATTCCGGTGTATGTTCGATTCGTCCATGTGCTTCTTCCACTGGAAGCCTGCCAGGAGTCGCTCCTTGTCTGTGCCCCCTGCACCATGCCTCTTGCATCGGCGATCACTCCCCGCCCTCGTCAGTGCCTGGGTGTCACATGCATGTGACACCCGGGCACTGACAAGAGAGTGATCGCCGGTGCAAGAGGCACAGACAAGGAGCGGCTCCTGGCAGGCTTCGAGTGGAAGGGGCACATGGACGAATCGAACATACACCGGAATGAGAAGGATCTAGAGATTGTATAGGTATGGGACTATATAGTTGAAGGATAACTTAAAGGAATTGATTTGGCTACTCATATCACCAAAATGCATTTGCTTTTCGGTAGCCTAACCCATAAGAACTTCATGGTTAAGCATGCTTAACCTGGAGTAATTCTGGGATGGGTGACCTTCCGGGAAGTTTTCCCGGAAAGTGTGCGAGTGATAACAAAGCACACTAGAAAGCCTCGTGGTGATGTGTAGGGGCAGTCAACAGTCCCTGTAAGTTGTCGGGGCGTTACATATTCTATTGAGCGTTATATGAAGATTTTGAAAGAGTACGTTAAAAATCCATATCGTCCTGAAGGTTCAATGATTAAAAGGTATATTGTTGAAGAAATTATTGAGCTTTGTTCATATTACATGACATCAACGAATCCAATCGGAGTTCCTCGCACATCATGGTCTTCCAAATGTTCTACAAGTAAAAGCATCCGAGGTGTGAAAGCGGTGACAAAAGATCACAAAGAATTCTCCTGTACTTGGATTAATGAGATATTATGGTATAATAGAAGAGATATGGGAGGTTGATTACACCAAGTTTTGTTTTCCATTGTTCAAATGTAAGTGGTTTGACAATAAGAGTGGTGTGAAAATAGATGAATCGGGTATGACACTGGTTGATTTTCGAAAGGTGGGTTACCAAGACGAACCGTTTATCATGATTCATCAAGCATCTCAGGTTTTTTATGTCAAAGATCCTGCGTCTGACCATTGGTATGTCGCTCTTCAAGGAAAAAAACAAATTGAAGTTAACGAAGACAATTTGATTAATATTCATATTGCTGACAACCATTCATTTCAAACTACCACAAATTTGGCTGAACAATCTCTAGTTGACAACGATGTACATGCAATTCGGTCAGATCATGATGAGGGAATATACATATGATGAATCCATATCTTTATGTATGAATTTTCAATTTCTATATAAGTATTTCCTATTGTTACATAAGTCTTTTATTAATATTTCATGTTGGATCATGTTGGATATTACATAAATCTTTTATTAATATTTCATGTTGGATATTACATAAGTCTTTTATTAATATTTCATGTTGGATCATGTTGGATATTACATAAGTCTTTTATTAATATTTCATGTTGTTATTTATGTTGACAGATATATGGCTAATCATCCACATTCTTCAGGGGATGAGGCTCCCCCTTCCAGATCCACTAGGGGACCCACCAGGATGAAACAACTTTTGATTAGAAAGAATCATGGTGAAAAAACACCGGTGAATGTTAACATGATCACGGGTGTGGCAACTGCTCCCTATGCAGATGACTTCTGATCATACCTTGAAGTAGTGGCACGTGAAAAGATTAATATTCTTACTCCATCTTTTGACCATGTGTCTGAGGTTGATCGGAACATTATATGGAAAGATATATTGGTAAGTTATTTATATCATTTCAATGAGAGTTTGTTTATTTTGATAATTTTGTATTGATACAACTTTATTATGTTTTTTTAAGCTAACATTTGAGATTCCAAATGTCGCAACACTTAGAAATAAGTGTTTCTCAACTGTTGCTGAAAACTTCAAAAATTTTAAAAGTAAGTTGACATCAAGATATATATTTGGAAGCCATAAAAATAAGTCTCCATTTACTACATATAAGTTCAGTGATGAGGAGACTTGGCAGTTTTTTGTACAGAGTCGGAAAACAGAGGAATGATAGGTTAGTATAGTTGATATTATTCAATTCATCATTAGCAAATGTATATCATATCAACTAATTAATTAAATATATGTCACGGGCAAAAAGAAGCAAAGCACAACAAACAAGTGCTCAAAACAAAAACCCCCACCTATTATCTCGTGGTGGATATAGGAAGCTTGAGGAGAAAATCATCAAGCAAAAGGCAGATGCTAGACCACCATCTCAGGGTGGTAGCCCCCCTCAGCCTCCTTCTCTACCTTCTTGACATGAGAAATGGAAGTTGGCTCGTTTGAAACGATCGGGCACTTACTCTTCTGACACTGCACGTGAAATTTCTGAAAGAATTGTAAGTTACCACTGTTCCTAATATAATAATAATTTCATTATACATACTGCATAGAACTTTTTAAAGAATAATGGTGTTTTGTAATGTTACAGGACTCCTTGGTTGAGCAGAGCTCCCAAGGTCAATTCACTCCAGAAGGTCGCTAGGATATTCTTAACGCTGTGATTGAACGACCTGAGCACCCTAGACGTGTACGTGCTGCTGGTCCTGGAGTA
This sequence comes from Vigna mungo, assembly GCA_036885675.1. NCBI lineage: Eukaryota > Viridiplantae > Streptophyta > Magnoliopsida > Fabales > Fabaceae > Vigna > Vigna mungo. The sequence continues at coordinate 5,862,698 of CP144694.1, forward strand.
GGAATTCGAGATTATTTTGGGAGCTCTTCTCGTCAGCCTTTATATGCATACAACGAAGAACAAAGAGAAAGGCTGACACAAGAGATCACAAAAAAGGTTCGAGCCGACCTTACGGACGAGATCACAAACAAGGTTAGATCAGAGCTCAGGGCTAAATTGTTTAGTGAGTTCAGCTCCATGTTCCAGCAGCAATTTGAGACCTATGGCATGCGCCCGGTGCCATCTCTTGTACAGGAAGAGGAACATGTTGTGCCTCCCACAGGTTAACTTAATAAACATTTATGTGTAATTATATCTATTTTTTGTATAATCTAACATTTACTCTGACAGGGAGAAGCGGAAAAGGAAGTTGTTCAGCACCAGTCGTCCCAGGGGATGACATGGACGATGCTAGTCCATGTCTGCTATACATTTTAGACGATACCGAGACGGTCCTGGTAGTTCGTGGAACAGTGTTTAAGGCAGCGACTGTTGTTCATGGTATGGAACTATCAGAGGATGAGGTGAAGGTCTCAGTAGACGAAATGATCATACCAAATGCCTCAGTTCCTCTGCCCACAGATGAGATTTTCACTGTGGAACAAGTATTCAAGTCCTTTATCGCTTGGCCTAAACATTTGATTGGTTCAGTTTCTGACCCCCCGGTATGGAATTCTTCTTTACACTTCTCAATTTTAAAGTTTACATGTTATTGATGTCAAAACTTATCTTATTTTTTCATGTAACAACAGACGCAAGCACAAGAAAAGATTCCTCTATCTGAGGATGATCCTCTTGGTTCATTGTAGCTACTTGCTGACATCCTTGAAGATAAGCCTTTGGAGGTTGAATATGATTCTAATGTATTTGGGAGAATCTCTGAGGTCCCATTATACCTTCATGGCTCAGATGTCAGAGAGCTTGCTTTGGGAACACAAGAGTTGAATATTACAATTATTCAGCTATGGATGATGTAAGTCTATGAGCAATTATTTATATATAAAATTGATTTGTATATCAAGTACCCTTATATCAAAGTTAACTTTTGATTTCAGGTATTTGTGTGGGACCAGTAACAAGTTGGGGCACTTTGATGATTATGGATTTATTGATCCCCAATCCATTCACGAATCAAATAATTTTGATCACATCAAAACAAATCTAATAAGAAATTTTGCAAGCGGCAAGAAAATATATTTTTTGCCTTATATATCCGGGTAAGTGAACTTTGTTGACATAATAAAGTTCCATATGTGATTTTAAAATATAATAATTAAGTTATTATGAATTCCAGGCGCCATTGGCAGCTTCTTGTTATTTCTATGCACGAGAACTATGCTTTATGGTTCTGCTCATTGCACAGGCCTCCTCCCACAAATCTCAGACAACTAGTTGATTGGTAAGAACCTCAATGTTTGGACTTTCTTTTTTATATAAATGAATGCTAAAACTCTTATATATATATATATATATATATATATATATATATATATATATATATATATATATATATATATATATAGTTCTATTCCAGCAAGTATGATGATGGTTGGGAGATCAATTACAAACACTAGAAAGATTGCATGGATTTCTCTCAAGGTTTGACATATGCTAAAGCCATACTTTCTTATAGTTGTTTCGTTTTAATGTTTTTCACTAACTATTTACAACTGTGATGATATATTGTAGTGTAACACACATAGTGGATCATATGAGTGCGGATACTATGTAATGTATTGGATGACCCATATTATTCGTTCTCATATCACAAGAGGCTGGGAAACGGTATTATTTAAATCTAACAAATTTTGATTTTCTCCAAAATTTGGAATTCATATACACTTATTAATATCAATTGTTTTGTGCAGAGATTCAAGACTACTACACCAGTTCCTGAGAAGCCAATTTCATTCATAAGGAAAGCTGCTGCAAAATATTTCATTAGATTATATAATAAGTCATAGTTATTAGATTTAAACATTCTATTTTATTATATTGTATTTTATTAGACTTTGTACTTTATGTGATGTTAAAATACATTTGAACATATGTTTGATGTGTTGAAATTGAATTTGAACATGTATTTCATATGCAGGTATGTTTTTGTGGTAGTGGATATCACAAAAACAGACCTGCTATTTTAAAAAACTACAAGAGAATATGTCGCGGTTGTTACCAAAACCGTGGTAGAAAGTAGGCGAATATGTCGCGGTTGTGACCAAACCCGCAATAGAAAGTCTGTCGTTTTTTTATTTTATTTTTTTTAAAATGACTTTTGGCCGCGGTTGTTGCCTGAACCGCGGTCTATTCCTAGTCTTTTCCCCCGGTTCGAATCGCGGCCTATAGTGGAACAATTTTTTTTTTAAAAAAAAGGGGTTTTGGCTGCGGTTCCTTGTGCAACCATGTCTATTTCCAGAACTTTTGACCGCGGTTGCAACAGCGGCCTATAGTCACAGACTTTTTACCGCGCCTGTATATGCCGCGGTTCGTAAACCGCGACGTATAGAGAAAAACAAGCGCGGTCGTTTCCCTGCGCTGCACTAGTGCTAGTACAAAAACAGCATATAATGTCATGCATTCAACGTCTAACCATTGAATAACCAACGTTAAAAATGATTGGTGACATTTTTGTAAATAAATGCAATTATTAGACGTTGTTTAAGACTGTAATTCGACGTTAATTTGTTATAAGATATCGAATATTAAGAAGTCTGATGTCCTATTGGGTAAATTTTGAGAAAATGTTTTGTGCGAAGGTGAAAAATGTACTTACGTATGACGTCGAATACCCTAGAATTAGACGTGAAAAGGTTATAAAATGTCAAATGCCCTAGAGTTAGACGTTAAAAGGCTAGTGAATTGAATAAAAATTTGAGCATGAGGTTCAAAATTCATTCACTTTATCTTAGTGCAAGAGACCCTCTTCTCTGCTCAAACTTTTCTCGAACGCAGTTTGACAACCATCACATGTAATCTTTCTTTCATTTAATACAAATGCATGTTGATTAACTACTTTAGGTATGATTTTCGTTTGTTTTGACCGAATGCTTTCATGTTCTTATCCTTCATAGGTGCATTCTACTTTCCTAGTGGCAACACTTTATTCCAACGAATCCACCCTTTGAAGGTTAGTTTTCGTTTTAAAGAACTTATTTGTTGAACTTGTTTGTTTTTGTTGTTTTATTGAACTTATGTTGTTGTTATTTGTTGTTTTTTTATGGTTGTTGATACTACACTACACGTTCATAGTTCACGTTGTATAAAATACCAAAAATTGGATTACATTTGTTGTTTTTCTGTTTTTTAGGTCTCATAGAGTTGTAAAAGGATCACAATTATTTTTTTTTAAAAAAAAGTACATTGACAAAATTCGACATTGATTTACATTATTTGACGTTGGACATAAAGCAATATCTAATGTCAATTTTCTCTACTGGGGACATCGGATTGTTCTATGTCCGACGTCAAATAATGCAAATTAACGTTGAATTTTTTAACTTCGACGTCAATTTAACGTCTCCCAATATAATGTTGGTCTCGAATTCGACGTAAAAGGCCAAAAAAACACTGACGTTATACAATGTGTTTGTACTAGTGAACCGCAAGGATTATCATTGGACAATGTTATTGGAGAAGTCTCAAAAGAGGTAAGTACTCGTAGAAACTTAGCAAAATATTGTATGATTGTGGCTTTTGTTTCACACTTCAAACCTAAGAGCATAAAGGAAGCTCTAGAAGACGATCAATGGTGTGTTGCAATGCAAGAAGGACTCAACTAGTTTGAATGAAATCAATTGTGGGAATTAGTCCCTAGAGAAAACACTCATCAAGTGATATGAACTAAATGGGTGTTCAAAAACAAACTAGATGAAGATGGAAACATCACCAAGAACAAAACTAGGCTTGTTGCAAAAGGTTATTGTCAAGAAGAAGGTATTGATTATGATGAAGCATATGCTCCTGTTGCCGGGTTAGAGGCAATATGTCTACTTCTTGCTTATTCATCTATTATGAAATTTAAATTATATCAAATGGATGTTAAAAGTGATTTCCTAAATGGTTATCTAAAAGAAGACATATTTGTTGAACAACCACCGGATTTTGAAGATTATAAATATCCAAATTACATCTTTAAATTAAAGAAAGCTCTTTATAGTTTAAAACAAGCACCTAGATCTTGGTATGAAAGGTTTAGCAATTTTCTACTAGAAAATAAATTTAATATAGGTAAAGTTGATTCTACTTTGTTTATAAAAAGAGTAGGAAAACATATTCTGCTTACCCAGGTATATGTTTGATCTGAACTAATATAAAAATCACCTGCGCAATTTTCTCTCTTCCTTACTCTTTAAATTTGTTTAAATTGATTTTAAGAATTTTATGTTTACGAGAAAATTATTAAAAGAACGATTTGCGATAAGAAACCAATTCACCCCCCTCTTGGTTTGTTGAACGTGTTAACCATTCCATTGCGTTGCTCTAACATATTCTTTGCAAATAAGCTACTCTACACGTGTCTACAAGCCTCAGTTAAAATATCATAAGTGAACGTTAGAGACAAAAGAGATATACACAAAATGTTCTTCCTTTGAAGTGGTGTCTAAAAGAAAGTACAACCTATTTAAAGCAAAGTAGTAAAAATGTAAGCTTGCGCTGACAAGTTGACTTTAACCAATGACTATTGTATACAAAGAAAGAGAGGACACATGAATCAAGGCCAAGAGCTTATTCTAACAGACATTTATCCAAAAGCCTTTAAATAGAAGATTATTCAAATTAAGAATCAAGAAGATAACATACAATGAAAATATTCATCCTTTGAGAAACGTTCAAAAGAAAAACACTGAAAGAACTTAAGAAAAAAAGAATATTTGAGCAGAAAAAGAGAAAAGAAGAAAATCAATAATCTCAAACTTCATTATAATATTTGTTTAATGATTTTAAGAAAGAGAGAAAAAGAAAAGAAAGAAATTACTAATTAAGCCTTCAAACAAAATATAAATCTACCAACATATTTTTAACAATGATTAACTAAGTTTATGGTCTAACTTGGTCAGACATAAATCGAAACATAACAAATGTTAACAAAGGAACAGAAATAACAAAAGCTCCAAAGGCAGCATTGCCACCAAAACTAAGCCTAATAACAGCATAGTCATTAAGCAAAGAAATTAATCAGCGTCTATTTTTTCTTTTCCATTCTTGCTTCTCTAAGGCTAATGATTTTCTAGTCCCTTTGAAACACTACATACCAACTCACAGCCCTAAGAGTGAGACCACAAGAAATGGGTTGAAGATGTTCAAAGCTTCAGAGTGAGATCTAGTTTAACACTTCTTGCCACCACATTATGATTCTGAAACCTATCTGATTGTTGTCCAATTAGTGCTGCATTTGCTGATGGAGGGATGAAATTGTAACAATGTTGCTGCTGTTGATTGTACCCTGATGGGGGAGGAACTTGATTCTTCATGTTTGCCTTTAATAAAAGAAAAATGGAAGTTAAAATTAGAAAATGGCTAATATGAGTTTTTCCAAATCGGACAAAAATCAGGATATACCTGGTTGTGAAATGGTTGGAATGCTGAAGTAGAGTTTAACTTAAAATTTGAGCATGGGATAGGAGGAGCTAGTCTAAGAAAATCTCCATTAATACTCTCATTATCTTTCTTCTTTTTCTTTGAGTTTAGCTCTGAGTTGGATGCTGCAAGGGAAGGAACTTCCCTGCAAATCAAGAGTGAGTAAGCAAAATTTGTAACTACAAAGAACTTATCAACTCAAAAGATCAAAGTTGAACCAACAACCTTATAGTTGAATTGCTAAAATCCAAGTTGAATTCTCTTCCACGACGGCATGGAATTGTTTCACTTGCTTTAACAGGGGAAGGAAAAGTTAAAGGTTTAAAATTGGAAGAGGTTACAGGTGGGGTTTGAAGAGAGAAGGAGCCTGGTCTTTTAATCCCTGTCATCTGCATCAAGCTCACATCATTAAATTTCTGTTGTTTCATCTATTCCAAATTTTATAAACAAAATCCAAGGAAGATTATCTAATCACAAATATTGAATTCATCAAAATATCTATACAAAAATTGAAAGAGAGAGGATCTATGAACAACTAAATGAAAAAATATGTTCAGATATATGAACAAAGTTCATGTAAAACACTAGCTTGAAACAAATTCAGCGGTGGAAACAGTTAAAGTTAATCAATTGAGAGTTGAAAGTGTGAATACCCTCTCCTCCTGCCTCTTGGAAACATAGCATCCACTGTAGCTTTGGTTTGAAGGGATCTCTATTAAGGATTTAGGCACAGTTATTGATGAAGTCCCTGAGGAGGCACTCACCTGCAAAATCCAAACCATATCTGTCTTATTCCACAGGAACAGAATGTGTAAAACATGGAAAACATTTTGGGAATTCAAGAGAGAGAGATCAAACATTAAAACATCTTACCATTGATGATGAAGGGTGTTGTTGTTGGGTTCTCTGCAACCAATTGAAGGAGGGGTTAAGAGGGTTGGACTGACATGGCAAATTTGATGCAAGAGTCAATTTAGGGTCCATCCCTAAGTTCTTGCTCTGAAGTTCAAAATTATGGTGGGCCCACAGGTGGGGCCCACTCACACGCCCATGTGGTGGAACACCACCATGCCAACAAGCCTCAGAGCCTCCACCACCACCACCACCACTGTTTGCTAATGAAACAGTGCTTGAAGGCAATGAATTTGGAGAAGATGGATGGTTGCAGTGAGGAAAGTTTGCAAATTGCAGACGCAGATCACAGGGTGAATTGTTTGATGATCCATTTGCATTTGCACCTGCTGCTGCTGCTGCTGCTTTTTTCTCCTTTTCTTCTTCTTCAAGTCTAATTTTTTCAAGCTGTGCAACACCAAGTCCCCTCTGAGGCACCTTCTTTGGCTTTGGCTTTTTGCAAGGTCTACCAGCACCTTTTCTACTGCCACCAGCACCACCACCAACGTTCTTATTCTTAGAGCTTTCATCTTCTTCACCCATTGCTGCTATATTTCATGCACCACTCACTGCAACAATTCGCCAAACAACTCCAAGGCAAATAAAACCAAGATGAGAGAATAAAACAATGTGTCAGAGTGTCACTACCAACCCAGTTATTTCATGCAAACCTTGAATTGTTCAAGTTTGGGGGAAATTCTGCAAAGCCTGTGAGGAAATCTAGAAGAAAAAAAGAGAAAAAGTAGGGTCACAAGGTGTAAAGACACAAAGTTTCTGAAAAGATTTCGGACTTTTCTAAAATCTAGAGCTTTTTGACACAGACATATATCATCATCATATCTTATATATATATATATATACAAAACCAAAGCTCAAAAATAGCCTAAACAAGAAAAATGGAATGCATGTTCAAAACAAAAACCAAGCAAATCTATGACAAGTAAATATTAGTTTTCCAAACATCAGACTCCCTGAGTGGTTTAAAATCTGATTCAAAAGATTTCAGTAATCTCTACTTTGATCTGCGTTGACCAGAAAAAATCACACACCCTGTTTATTAAATGTGCTTATGTAAATCCCATTATATTAAACTCAGAAAAATCATAGTTTCACACACCTGAATCAGACGGTTCAGATACAAATAATTGTATCTGTAATTTTCCTTTTTCTTTCTCTCTAAATCATTTTGAACTATAAAACTATGTAGGAGACTCTTTGGGAAGACAATGTCTTCTTAGGTTGTTTGTTTCATATATATCATGGAAGGACCACAATTCCTTTGTTGTCTTTTATAACTTTCTTGTCTCAAGTGTGTGGGTCCCACTTATGGTTTTTACTACCCACCAAATAGCCTTCATAATAACTCATGCAAGAAGAGAAGGAAATGGACAATCCTGGAGTAAGGCTTATTTATGGATGGTAGTAATGAGTGTCATTAATAAAAGCAAAAAAGTCAATACAAAATATTTGTTAGAGCAAAAAATTTAAGAATTTTTTATGACTGTTTTATTTTTTTTATTAATTGAAACTATTAAATTTTAATTGTTTTAATTTGAGAAATTAAACCTCTAATTTTTTAATCTCCTCTTTAACAGCACCTTTTTTTATTTGTTCTTATTCTAAAAGGTGACAAAACTTATTAAGAAAATGTCTAGGAAAATACTAATTAAAGAATATTTAGTATGTATTTTTTATGGTCATAAGAGCATGCAGTTTATTTTAGTAGATATTTTAATTATTTGAAGGTTATTGTCAATGAATATTTTAAACACATTACTAAATAAGAAATGCTTAATATATTAATTGTTTTTATTATTTGAAGATATGTATTAAATATTTTTTTACGTTTCTAATAAAATAAATATATTTTTATTTTTGTTTCTGCATGATACCTAAGACAATTACTTAATATTATTTTATTTAAAATGATGATTAAACATTTTCATTGTTTTTTTCTTCTGTATTTCTTCAACTCCGACTCCATATTTTAAAAATGTGAAATTACTTTTTATGTATTTTATAAGCAACTAGGAAAAATATATTCATATTTTTTATGATAATAAAAAATAATGAAATATAATTATAAAAATAAAAATAAAAATAAATTAATATTATTATTATAAAAACAATTTTTATTTATTTTATGCTTAATTTTTTTATTATGACTAGTTATTTTATTTTTAGAAAATAGTTAAGTTAAAAACATATCAATTAATAAAACAATTAAATTTTAAAAAATATCACTTAAAGAATAAAATTGATAACATAATTATTTAATTTAAAATATACTTACAAAAAATTAAAATTAGAAAACGAAATATGTAGCAAAATTGGTGAATCTTTATCTAATGGTGTAGATATTTTAATCATTCTTTTAACATAATATCTTATAAATAAGAATCAGTTAAAAAACATTGTGAATTCATTCTCTTGACAATTTTTTTAGCAGTAGAATATTAATAAATAAGGGTTAAATATATTTTTATTTTAAATTTTTATATAAAATTAAAATTTGTTGTAGTTTTAAATTTTGATGTATTTTAAGTTTAAATTTTAAAATTAATGGATATATTTTTTTAACCCAAAAAATTAATATCTTTTTAAGAGTTAAATAATTTTCCAAAATGAAATTTGAGCTTAAAAGTGTTCAATGATATAAATAGCATAAATACTAGTCTAGAACAACATTTAACAAAATTAAAAACTAATACATTTGAACTAAAAGAATTATATTTATTCATTTCAAAAATTTAAGAATTAAAATGTATTAAAGTTTGGATGGACAATCACAAATTCTAGTTTCGTCCCGAAATTTAAGATTAAAAATATATTTAACCTTTTATATATATATATATATATATATATATATATATATATATATATATAAATTTTTAGGGATGTGAAATATATAAATATACTAATATTTAATTATATACTTATATATATGAAAAAAATTGAGAGACCAAATTTTTAACTAAGATCATAAAAACAATAAATAAATAAATATATATATATATATATTTATATATATATTAAAAGATTATTTTTAATTTAGAAGTTAATATACAATAAAAAATAAAATATCTTATAATTTTATATCGAACACACGAATAAATTAAAACTACATTTTTACAACAAATTTACAATATCTAATATTGTGACGTCATTTTTCATGCATACTTTTATCATAGTTTAATTTTTTTATAATTTAAAATATAATTATAAAGATAAAATAAGTATATAAAATGTATCCTGTTATGTATATATTTTTGTAGATGCATTAAATTAATACTATATTTTAAAAACTATTTCAAGATATTAATACATGTCTAGTTTCTCATCTACTTTATTAATGTTTAACGATAATATATTTCTCTTAAAAAAATACTAATTGGATATGTTTCTATCACAAATAAGATTTTTTATATAAAACTACATTTAATTAAAAAAAGAGTCAAATCCTTATATAGCTGAAAACATAGACAGCGTGTGTTTTATATTTTGAAATAACAAATATTTTGAAACAAACAAGGATGAAATTAATTATGTAATTAAAATTAATTTTGTTTTTTTCTGTAAATATTTTTAATACATTATAAATAAAATATTAAATGAAAAGATAAATTCAATTAATGCAAAGAAACTATAAAACTATTAATTCTTAACATTAAATATTCTTAATTACTTTATAATTTATTAAATACTTTAAATACTGATAGCAAAAAAATATTAATTGAAATCATAAATACATTTAATGTTTTGAAAATATTTAATTCCTTGAATATTGAAAAAAAAATTATTTAATAAGTATAGAATAATTAAAAGGAATATTTAAAATAATTTACCTCTAAATTATCCATTTAATGGGATGATTCAGTTTGGTATAATAGTAAAAGTAATTAATAAATTGTGTTATTTCTTGAATGTAGTATGCAACCTTCTTTTAATTTGACTTTTGTTAATTAAATTTATTTTGTTATTATATTGAATACGAAATAAATATTATAAAATTTATTTAATGTTTCTTTTAATAACAATGTAATGTGTGTAATAGGACATACAGTAAATAAATATAAAAAAGCATAACTTACAAGTTCAGATTTTTTTATTAATTTTTTTAATTGTTCTTCTTATTTTTAAAATTATACAAATGTTTGTATATTCAAATTTTTAATATATTTTAAAACATCAAAATCAATATCAACTCACATACTTTAAAGTTAAATATAGTAACAATGTTAAAAACTTAATAAAGAATCCAAATTCATAAATACATAAAAAAAACATATATATATATATATATATATATATATATATATATATATATATATGTATTTCACCAACAATTTTGACATAGCTGTAAACAATTTATGTTCTTTTAACGGCTAAAATGGGTTTCAACTTTTAGTAATGTTTGGGATAAAGAAAATAATGCTTGAACAAAGTCAAAGTTTATTGTTTATTATGTACAATACCATAATTCAACAGTTATAAAAAGCATTCATGCATTCTAAATTTAATAATTTTTAGTACTAAAATAATTTATATTGATTGACATTTCTAGATGTTAATAATATACAGAAATATTTTCTAAATTAATTAGTCTCCTAATAGATAATTGTTTTAGAATAATTAATAATTATTTATAGAATTTAGAATAGAGACTAAGAATATTTTAATAAATTAAGTTAATAATAAATATTATTATTTTAAGGTAATTGATTTTCTTAATTTTGGGGAAACACTGAAACTATATTTAATATTGTACATTATATGTCAACTTATTTGCTTCCACTTAATTATTTAATAATATGTATTATTTGGTGTATTAAGAGAATGTAATCTATTGGTTATATCCACAAAAAGAAAGTACGCAGTTGTTAACATTTTGAATTCTAATAAATAATTCTTCAACCTTACGGGACTATTTCTTTTGAGTAAATAGTTATACATTTTACGATATTATTTTAATTATAAAATAACAATTAAAATGTTAGGAGTTTGTCTTTTCTTAATTAAATTTATTCTCTCATTTTTAAGAGATTGAAGTATTCTGTTTAAAAACAAATTAAAGTGGATTATCTATTAATTTAAAATTAATATCATTAGTAAATTTAGCATAATTATAAATCATCAAAAAATAATTTCTTTCAAATTATTTATAAATGTATGATTAAATAATGAAATTTTATTAACCATTCATCAGTTTAAAAATGTGAGAACTTATATAATGATTATAGTAAATATTTTAATAAAAAAATTCAAACTATAAATAGGTTTTATATTAAGAGAAGTTGGATTTTATAAAAACTTACAACTTTTTTACTCTTCTTTCTAAACTTCTTCATTATATTCTTTTTATATTATTGACTTCATTTTTTATTGGTATGAAGATAAGAATATATCATAATATTCTTGGCAGTAAGGTCTATCTTTCTACTCAATTAGTTTGTTAAACATAGTAAGTTTCTTTTCTTTACCCTTATTTCTAAACTCCTCCCCATCATTATTTTCATATAATTGACTTCATTCTTCATTTGTTTGAAGATCAAAATATGTCAGAAAACTCTTCGCAGCAACATATATCTTTTTACTCGATCAGTTTGTTGAACATAGTAAGTTTTTTTTTTCTCTTTCTTAGAATCATTTATGCTTAAGGTTGCATGTAGGGATTATGAGATTGTATGTTTGGTCTTGAAACTCTATATGCATATCTATTCAATTAGGATTGTTGGGGTATGGTTGAATCATGTATCTTAGCCTTCTTTATGCATATATCGTCTTCTTTGTGGTTAAAGGTGCTTAAAACCAAAGGATATTGTGTTGTGCTCTTAGACTGCTAAGGGAAATAAGTTATTAAACATTGATGGTGTCTTGGTATGAAATTGTGGTGAAATTTTGATTTGGTTTAAATTGGATTTGATGTCTAGTTTGACTTAGTTAGTTGAGAATGTGAATTTGATTGATTGAATCTAAACTATGAATTGATCTGTTGTGATAAAAATGATTTGGCGTTTGAATTGCAGTCATGGGTATATATGCATGAAATGTGTAATTTGTCTTAAGGGATGATTGCTTTAAAGATGAGTGAGTTTATTTCAATTGGTATTAAAGGGTGTATTTCTACTTTGAAATTATTGGTGTTTCTTAAGCTAAAGTGTAGTTATAGTATAATCTTATTAAGTATATCAAGAAGAGTTAATTTGATCAATTAAAATTAATAGAGAAATTTTCGGCTTCTGGTGCAGCTTCAGGCGCCCTTGTAATGCCCTCTGGTTGTAACAAAGCCAGTGAGTTCATTATGTAACACACTAAACTAGGCGTTACACTGTATAAATATATTTTTCCTTAAATCATACACATTGGAAATTTTTCAACTTGTATAGAAGTAATACATAATTAATTACAATCGGATTAATCTCAAAAATAAAATATTGATATTACAATCCCTGATCCTCTAACCCACATCTCTCTTCCTTTATGTATGCTCAGAGCACATCAGCCAAATCATTTGTAATAAAACCTGCTCCCTATAACATCACACATTATATGAATATCACATTCACATGCACAAACAAGCAAAGGTGAACTAACAAAAACATGTTAAATCATGCAACCATCATCATACAACATACGCATCATAAACATATACAACATACACATCAAGAACACACATTTTACATCATAGTTATACTACATCACTATACATAATCCAATATACATCACATACTTAACATCATACTAAATCATACTTCATACCCATCTGTACATCACACATCATTTCCAATCCCAGTAAATCACCATTCGTTAACATATCATGATCATAGATTTGACTCATTCGAATATAAATATTGATGGAAGTCTCGAGTTGTCTTGCACTTGTAGTGGCAATTCCGCTGGCTTAATCTAAACTACCACACGAGGTTAATCCTTTCCTACTCCGACCCATCTGGATCCGTGGATAAGGACCTCATACAAGGTTTGTCCGTTAACACCTATGACATTGACAAGTGCCCATAGACTAGGACCTCCTGCCCCTCTCACCATATAACTCCTCCTTCTCTACTTAAGACTAGAGGGTTATTAGAGTATCGGGATGACCTTCCCATTAGGACCCTCAACATCCATATGTACACTAATACCATGCCACAAAAAAATCTTTCCACGAGATTCATATCATATTCATCAACTCATACCATGCCTAAATGGATGAATTCATATCAACATCATGTCATATTCATAGTACACTGACATAGCACAACTCAATCAGGCTCAACATGTATATAAGGACATCACAATACCAAAGCATACATATCACAATTCCTCATATCACATAATAGTCTCACACAGACCATACAACAATTCCATAATCATCTGATGCATCAAAACAGCATAATCATAGCATAATTATATATTGCAGTCTCAAACAATCTATACAACATTTTCACAAACCTCAGATGTATCAAGAATAGAAAACCATTCCCATCAGAAAATCTAAAAAACATCACGAAACTGTTTAACACACTAGAGACAGACTGGTTGTCTCGCCCTACTCGCCCAATGAGCAACTTCACTCGTCAAGCGCTGGCTACTCTGGATAGATTTTTCCAAAGGCGCTCAACCCTACAGCAGCGACCCAGATGCAATTCACACATCCTTAGATTCATGAGATTCACCTTTTTATCTATTCTACAAATTTTCTTTAACATTCCAGACCTCTCAAACATCAAAAATTCACCAACTATCATTATAGATGCTAAAAACCATCTCAGATATCAAGTATTCATGCTTTGACTCTACAAATCTCATTTCCAAAGTCCAAATCACATTCAACCATCATAAACATCAAATTTATTTCCTAATCCAACTCCTAAATTCATACACAGATTCAACACAAAGCATATTGTTGAGATTGTTGATATGAGGAGCAAAGGTTTAGCTTAACCCACAATCTCAGTAATATTTGTGTTTTTTATGATGACAACTCATAGTTAATACAAACACATGTGTATGTTATATGTTATACATGTTGTATGCTTTGGCTTAATGTGTTATATTTGTACAATCATATATGTGAACATGATTCTGTTGATTACTGCATACCACTATGTTTAAAATGTGATTGAATTTGTGTGTGCTAAAATGAGTTGTTGGAATTGAAAAACCACATGCACCAAGCATATCTGTATGACCAAATCAATTACAATGGTATGTTAATCAATTAAGGTCATCAAACAGCTTAAACTTTAAAGTGTGGCAAAACAACAATTTTAAGTTGATTACATTATTTGGTAAATCGATTAAAACTCATGTGTTTGCACAAATAATTTTCAAATGTATTGTGATGTATTTTGAAGAGAAAAGTTTTCAAAATTGTTCTAAGTGTTTCTACTTAATCGATTGTATGCTTCTTGTATTCGATTAAGTTAGTTAAGATTTTGAAAACTATTTAAATTCTTGACATAATTGTCACAACGGTCATATTTTTTAATATGTTGACCAAGCATTTATTGCAATTCGATTATATTAATTATTCATTCAATTAATTGTTGTGATTGTTGTTAATCTGTTACAACTGCAAAGTTCTTTCAACTAGATTAATAGCCTAATTGATTAAAACGCGTCTGATTTGTATTATACTACATATTGACGCCTGATTTGAATTATGTAAGAAGAATTGATTTTTACACTTTCATATTTTCAGAATAAGTTGTGATATCTTACAGAGGAAAGAAAAGCTCCAAGAACCAAAGATCTACCGTGGTGATTTAGAGTCTTGAAGGTTTCTTGTGCAGCAAGGTTAATTGAGTTTGAATGTCTGATCTCTCTACACAACAACGTGTATACTGCTTGATCAAGACCTATTTCAATCGTGAAGATTGACTGATATTCCCTATGGTGTTTACAGGAAGAAGAACAATGTTCTTGACTTTGAGGGTACCTCAAAAAGTTTGACAGTAGAAGAGGGTGTTCTTGCTACGCGTCTTGTTTGTTGTATTGCCTATATTGGATTGGTGGGTTAGAGAGGTGTTTTACATTTTCACGTGAGGTTGCTGTAAAAACCTTGGTTTAAAAACTTGGATCTTTATAGTGCATTTGCTTCCTGTGAGTGGAAGGACATTGGATGTAGGCAGGTTGGGCGAACCAGTATAAAAACCAGCGTTTGAATTCTCTGATCCTTACACTCTGCATTATAGTCGATTAACCCATTTTCGTATTCGATTAAGTGAATTGTTGCATTGCATACCATTTTACTTGCAATTCAAGAAAAGTGTAAAGACATCTTATTTAGCGAAAAAGATTTTAAAAGCAAACATTTTTACGCTTCACCAATGCACCCCTCTCCCCTTCTTGGTGTAAGAAACAAAGCACTTTTTTTAACAATTGGTAGCAGAGCTGGTTTTCTAAAGATATTTGAAAAATAAATCGATTATTATTTTTGCATAATCGATTCGATCCTGAAAATGGCTTATGTTTCTCAAACAAGGAGGATGAGTGAATCTATTTTTGAACTTGTGCAAGTTACTTGTAATGCTAAGTCTAATTCCATTACTAATGACTTTTATGAGTCTCTTGAAACAAGTTTCTTGTGAAACAAGAAAAACGGTGGAGATGAGTTGGAATCCAAAGCTGAAAGGATAAATCTACAAACATCAAAATGGCAATAAAGAGAATGTGTCAGGAAGTGATCACATTATGATGGTTAAATCTGAAACGACAAAAACGTGTTTGGAACAAGGAGCAAAAGGTTCCATGTGGTATCTGGACAATGGATGCTCAAGGCACATGACAGGAGATCCAACAAAATTTACAAGAATCTCTTACAAGACTACTAGTCCAGTCACGTACGGTGATAACAACAAGGATAAAATCATCGGTATTGGTAAACTCCAAACTCCTTCTGCATATGAAATTGATAATGTACTACCTGTTAAAGGATTGAAACATAATTTGCTTAGCATTAGTCAATTGTGTAATAGAGGACTGAAAATAACTTTTCAACCAAAATATTGTTTGATAAGCAATGGTTCAACTGATAAGTTGTTACTAATAAGAAAGAGATACAATAACATATACATAATCGATTTTAGAAAAACTTCTTTCAAATTTGTTGTATGTCTTATGTCTAAAGATGATGATGCATGGTTATGGCACAAGAGATTAGCTCATATTAATATGGGCTAATTAAACAAGCTAATGTCTAAGGATCTTGTCATTGGCCTTCCTAACATTCGCTATGCTTCTGAAAGATTATGTGATGCATGCCAAAAAGGAAAAGAAAATAGAAAATCTTTTAAAAATAAAAGAGAATTTCTACCACCAGACCCCTGGAACTATTACATATGGACTTGTTTGGTCCATCAAGGGTTAGGAGTCTTAGAGGTAACTTGTATGGTTTAGTGATTGTTGATGATTATTCTCGTTTTACTTGGACTTTCTTCATTTCTGACAAGAGTGAAACTTTTAGGGTGTTCAAGAAATTTGTTGCAGTTATTCAAAATGAAAAGGAGCTCAGAATAAAATGCATAAGAAGTTATCATGGCAAAGAGTTCCAGAATGAAGTATTTGATGAATATTGTGCGGAGATGGGAATTTCTCCCAACTTTTCTGCACCAAGAACCCCTCAGCAAAATGAAGTAGTGGAAAGGAAGAATAGAGCATTAGAAGAACTGACAAGAACCATGCTAAACGAGAGGGACTTACCGAAGTATTTTTGGGCAGATGTTGTGAGCATGGTTTGCTATGTACTGAACAAAACTGTGATTAATCAATGCCGAAACTGACTCCTTATGAACTGTTCAAGGGAAGGAAGCCTAACATCTCACCTCTGCGGATCTTTACATGTAAGTGTTTTGTTCTAAACAATGGTAAGGAAAGCCTTGGTAAGTTCGATTCCAAAGCCGATGAGGCTATCTTTATTGGCTATTCTCTTACAAGTAAAGCCTGTCCTGTTTATAATAAAAGGACCATGAGTGTTGTGGACTCTGTACATGTACCTTTTGATGGATATGTTGATACTACCACTAATCAAATACACTCTAGAAAGTCTATAGATGCAGGTGATTCTGTTGGAGAGGAAGAGGAAAATGAAGAAATTCTAGAAGAAGAAAATTCTGAGTATGTAATCGATCGTCCCAGACCTGAATCGATTAAGGAATGGAAAACACCAAGAAATCTCTCGACAAGCAACATCATTGGTTATATCACGAAAGGAGTTTCCACCAGGTGGCAACTTAATCAATTCTACATGAATGTAGCATATGTTTCTAAGATTGAACCCAATAACGTTGAGGCTGCATGTAGGCAGGTTGGCCGAACAAGTATAAAAACCAACATTTGAATTCTCTGATCCTACACTCTACATTATAGTCGATTAACATGTTTTTGTATTCGATTAAGCAAACTGTTACATTGCATACCATTTTACTTGCGATTCAAAAGACATCCTATTTAGCGAAAAAAAAGTTTAAAAGCAAACATTTTCACGCTTCACCAATTCACCCCCCCTCTTAGTGTGAGAAACAAAGAACTTTTTTAACACATACCAATAACCCAAACTTATCAAAATCCTATAAACATCTAAAATCAACACCAAAATCAACATGCTCATGGACGACAGCGGATAAACAGTACATACCACATCTGGTTATAAGACTCCTTCTATAATCATCATTAATACACTATTCAACCAAAACTAGAACAAAATCTCATTCTAGCGTCATTCACCGATTCAAAACACTTAACATAAACATAATCTCATTCTAAAATTGTAAACAAACTCCAAAAAGTAAGAACATAAGCATATCTTTATTTCAAAACCTTTCACCGATTCAAAATGTATCACAAAAGCATAATCTTGCTTTAAAACCAGAAACAGAATAAAAATCCTAAACCTATTCAAGAATCAAGGTCATACAGAAATAAAAGACTCAAGATTAGCTCCCCTTACAGTTTTCTACCAAGCTTGCTCTTCAAAACAATTTGGCGAAGTTCCTCTGGCCTAGAATTTGCTCTCGCATCTCCAAACTTAGCTCTAGAACCTCCATGCTCCAAGCTCTGCACGCCACTGGCCTTAGGTTCCTCTCAAGAACCTTTCTTAGCCCCTGGATGGTCCTTAAATAGCCAAAAATGACGTTCTTAACATTAAAGGAACTTGCCTAGCGAGCTGTAACTCGCCCGGTGAATGGGTCCACTCTCCCAGCAAGTGAGTCTACTCACCGAGCGAGCCAAAAAGTCGCCCAATATGATGTTGGGGACATTCTATAAGGAATCTTGACTTTTCGGGAATCCCAGCGAGTTGCTTCACTCACACAACGAGTATGCCAGTTTGGTTGAACCCCTTTTTGAAGTCCAAAATACGTGTATGAGTACTCGAATCGAAGCTTTTTTAGTCTACTTTCCAATGGAGAAATAATAAACTCAATATCTAAATTTTACAAAACATTATAAGTAAAATAGTAAACCATGTCAAAGTTGAAAGCATTGTATTTTACTTATAACTTGAACTTTTGTTACAACCTGCTAAATTTTGAGTTTCTAAGGTCTTCTAATGATCCAAGACTTACTCTTACCCTCTGAATTCAAGGGTCTTACACATTGACTTGTTGGTACTGGGTGCCACTTCTAGAAGGTCGATCACTTTGAAATTAGTGTTTTCTAAGGGGTTTTAGCATCGAGTTCCACTTTAAAAAGGTTTATTGTTAAACACTTGACTTTAACGATCAATTTAAGCAATGCATTCTTTTAAGTAAGTGTTATTCAATTGTTGAGAAATGATTGTTGCAACATTTTGATAAAGCTTGCTCTTTAATAAAAATTCGTTTAATAACATGAGCTTTTGTATCAATTAAGATAAATCGCTACTGTAGGATTTGTAAGAGAAGCGTTTAAAGAGAATAAAGCAATAAAAACACGATCATTTTAATATTGGTTTACTCTACCGAGCTACGTCCTGTCTTCTCTGAGATCTCAGAGGGTTTCACTATAGTCTTCAATAAGATTACAAGTGAGTATTCTCACCACTCCTAGTATCCCTAGAAACTCCCGATATCTTCTAGATACACTTGTGTAGTTGAGTTTCCCCCATTCCTGGTAGTGCATTATTCTTCACCACTCCTGGTATCCTTAGACACGCTCGGTGTCCTCTAGATACACTTGTCTAGTTGAGTTTTCACCCACTATTGGTTTCCACTAGACACACCTGTCTAGCTACTATTTAGCTTTACCAAGTTAACCGTCAGAATTTGACGCACCTCTGGTTTCCACTAAACACCCTTGTCTAGCTACCGTGTAAGTTTTTAAAGTTAAATGTAAAGTGTTTATTCTCTTCAGAATTTACAATCAAAAGATTGATTATAAGTCCTTAGACGATAACTCTCGTAGAGAGGATATATGATCAATACAAATCAATCTAATAGACTCACGAAGTGTTTTCTTTCAACTCTCTTTTTACAAAAGTAAACTTATATATTGATGAAGCTTGAGAGTGTTTCTTTTCTTGAGCTTTCTCTCTCAGATATTCTCCTTTGAGTGCGTGCGCTTTTTGAGCGTTTCTCTTGACGTTTCTTGGCTTGAGCTCTTTCTTTCTATATGATATTGTCTTTATTCTCATTTTAAATCGTCTTCTATTTAAAGGCTTCTCAAAAAGATATCTGTCAGAAGAGCTTATGCCTTGATCCTTGAGTCTTCCTAGTTCTTTTCGTATGAAACAGTCGTTGGTTAAAGTCAACTTGTTAGAGTAGGCTTGCTTTTTCAGTACTTTGACAAAAGTAGGTGGCATGATTTTCTTAGCATGACTTTTGATGCAAAGAACATTTCGTAAATGTCTTCTTTGTTCCTAACGTCCACTCCTGATTTGTATAGGATGAAGTAGGTGGATGCGTGTAACAGGCAATCTGCACAATGTAGACTAGATATGCATGCAGTAAACATGTCTTTTCTCTTATCACTTTTGTTATTTTTAAACGTTGAGCATTTAATGACATTTTATGCATGTACTAAGATACCAAACAGTTGATGAAAACATCACTGTTGAATGAAGTAGATCGTTCGGCACATGTTATCATCTAGCCTATGTAAACGCTTTAGATTTTTCTGTTATATTCAACAAGTGTGTTTAGCAAGGTGTCTTCTAATGTAAGTTTTTGGACTATCAATTAAGACTTTCAAGCATACTTTCCAAAAACATATTTTGACAATTTTATCTACTAAGATATGTTGAGAGTTTGTTTGGTTATCATCTAACGATGTATAACGTTTGCATTCATCAAGACTTTTTTTGACGCATTGATTTGGGAACCGTTTAGTAGTGCGTTGTGTTCATACCTAGATGTTTCACTAAGGCTTTGCCTAAGGTATTTAGGTTTCTCAACATTTGCATAAATCACTTATGTTTTACCAATGTTGTTAACACTTGTCATATGCTTATTTCGTTTAATGTTGTTTGTTAAACTTCAAAACACATTAGAGCAATTAGACAGTTCAGTCTTATAGATGATCATTTTTTAACAATCTCCCCCATTTTTGTGTTTAATAAATACACATCTAAGCGATATGATTCTTCAGTCATCGTAGAAGTGCATTTATAGTTAGTTTGTCTTATGGCATGCGAGTTAGTTTTCATAGTAGTTGTAAAAAATAATCAACGCATGATAAATAATCAGAGCATAGTATATATGTAAAAGTGTACAATGTTATGCTTGAGCACTTCTAAGAATCTGGATGCTTCCTCTGATTCTATGTTGTCCTATTTTATCCTATCGTCTAATTAACTCCCCTAGAGTATATGCTCTTGGATATTGACACATCTACCTTTTTTCTCTCTTATTTGATAAACATTAAAAAGAGGTGAAAGGAGAATAGAGACAACATCACTACCTGGCAGGTATGATATGAGTTGAGGATGGTGCAAAAGAAGAGAGGAAGAAGAACTTGAGAAAGTAGAATGAAGGAAGGGAGAGGAGAAGTGGTGATGAGGTAAGGTAAGGCCCTATCGTGAAAAGTGTAGCCTAGGTGGAAGAATTACTTGTCTAAGGTAGGTAAGTTCTAAATATGAAGATAAGAAGGAAGTGTTTAGATATCATATGCATCTTGATCCGAAGATAGGATAAGATGATGATGGTGGTGTGGTTGTTCAGGAGATGGTTTCATTAGTTTGGATGATCGAGAGTATAAAAGGTCAGTGAGTATTAGGGAGGACATTCGAGAGAGTGAAAGCAAGAGTGAGAGAGAGAATAATATATTAGGTTTTTTAAAGGAGTGGATGTGTTGGAAATGAGAAGAATGGAGTTGACTTAAATAGAGTGGGAATGTTAGTCATAGTCGGTTATGATTTGTCTTTTCTATTTAATGCACTTTGTACGGCTTTGATTTGAAAAAACATTTCATATTTGTTGAAGACTGTAATATTTTGGAAAGAAACGTTGATGCAATGGATAAGTATTAAGAGGGTGGCGGAGTCAGAAGATTTGTCTTCTCGAGAAGGAAAAAATTTAAATGGTTTAATTGATATGCAATATAGATGATGGACCAATTTATGGAAAAGACTCAAAGCTTGAATTTTGATTATCTGTCACTTAGAGTCTTTGGGAATCCTAGACATTTTTCTAGAGATGAGCTCAGTATTTATACACAACTTATGCATGTATGCAATTGTCTTGTAGATGATTTGTCTTAAACAATGTTATACATGAGAAGTTGATAACGGTCTAAAAACCGTTATTTTCATGCTTGAATTTGATATAAAAACACACCCTTTATGGCTTAGAATGAGCTTAAAATCAAGTAAAACACTTAGTTGAGTCATGTGAGAGTCAAAAGTTGGTTTTAGAGATATTATGCTTGTTTTTGCATTGTTTTGCAGGGTTTTGATGAGAATTGAAGATGGAAGTGAATCAAGGTGGACTTACACTCGTGAAATATGAAGAAAGAGGATGAAAAGAAGATTCAAAGGGACTGCTGAGTGTCAGAATGGACCGCTGAGCGGCCAGTGTGATTTGAGGCAAACCGCTCAGTAGCACAATTGACCGCTGAGCAGTGGCGCGGCTAAAGGGGAAACCACTAAGCAGTTTATTTAGGTGCTTAGGCGGTTGTTTGTTTATATTAGCTCAGATTCTGTAATCTTTTTGTTATCTTTTTGGCTTATATATAACCCAGTGCGAATTGAAACATAATCTTTTTGGCAGAGAGAAAACGTCCAGAGCTGTTCCACACACCTTGGAGGAGGTTCCTTGGATGCTTAGGCTCCAATCTACCAAGTTTAGGGTTATTTCTTCCATTCTTTCATTACTTTTCATCTAGATTCACCATGAGTATAGTGAACTAAACCCTAGATTGTTGGGGAACAATGTAATCTTTTGAGACTCTCTTATATTGAAATTCTTATCTTCTTTAGATTCTTGCATATGCTTATCTTTATCAATTGTTGGGTTCCTTACCTTTGCTTAATGCTTTTATCGTTTAACTCATTCGGTAAATGTTGTTTGTCTTTATTGATACGGGAACGTACAATAATGTCATGAACTGGGGGGAATTCCTTGATTATGCTAATACCGCCTAGGGATAGGGGTAGGACGATCAATTGTATTTTGATTCCGTTTATCATGCATTATTAATTACTAGGGGAGGCTAGGGATAGCAAGCCGGTAATTAGTAATAGGCTTTTTTCACCAAGGAATTGGGTTAAGGGTAGACCAAGAAAGTTTGCATGACAATGTGATAAAGAAGCGAATTAGATAAGAAAAGTAGATATAAGAAGGTGGATAAGATGAAATTGTAACCCCCAACAACTTCATTCATTCATAGTTTCTTTTAGCCAATTGATTCACTGCATTTTGCATATTTACTTTTGTCTTGCATAAAAACCTAAAATTTAATTCTTTTCTCAAGTCTTATGCAATTGGTTTATACGAAAGTTAAGGCCTAAGAGTCCTTTGGGAGAACAATATTGGGTTTACCAATTATATTACTTGATAACGATCTGGTACACTTGCCAGGGTCTTAACTGACTGGCCAGGAGAGCAGTGTAGGTATGCTGCTATTATAGGGGAGCATAGGGATTACGCAGACATTGAGAGATTGATGTGCATCCCTGGGAGACACTTTCAGAGGAACCCTAATGGAGCGCCAGTTAACATCCTTAGGGCATATTTGGCTCCCCTAGCCAAGTACTGGATGACATTCACTCATGCCAACATACAGCCATGCTCCCATGTCTCTAACATCACGATGCATCAGATTCTTGTCATCTACTGCATGTTGAGGCAGATGGATATTAATGTCGGCAAGATCACCGCTGAGGAGATTCAGAGCTGTGCTACTACTGTGAGTAGCAGGACACCACTAGGACATTCGTCCCTGATCACATACTTGTGCCAGCAGACTGGAGTGGACACTGCAGTTCCACCTTATGAGAGGCCGAGGAGGGCTATTAATGCATCCTATTTTTGTCAGTACTGTAGAGAGGAGGAGCCAGCCGGAGCAGTTCCTAGGAGATGTCCTAAGAGGGTAGCAGCACAACAGGAGGAGGTACCTGCAGATGCACCGACGCAGCATGTTGAGCCTTTCCAGACGAGGGACATGTACATGTCCATGATGGAGGCGAGGATGGAGTCTCTCCGCAGAGGGCAGATGGCCACTGCCGAGATGATTGTAGGATTGTACGATATGCCACCAGTGCACAGGTGGACTATGGACGAGTTCCATAGTGCGATGGCTTGGCCTCAGGAGCAGGCACAGGGCAGTAGGTCTGGAGCAGCTGGAGCATCAGACAAAGATGAAGATGATGATGATTTTGAGGATGCCCAGGAGGGGGATAAGTACGACTCAAATGAGGACTTGCGCTAAGGGCATCTACTGATGGATGCCAGCATTTAGACAGGGATTTTTTCTTTTTCTTTTGTACTTTGGATTTGTAGTATAGAAGCATTTTATTTTGGTGTCTATGCTTGGCTTGTACACTAGTTGTGATGGTGGTTTGATTTTATATTGCATGATGAGTTATTCAACGATGATGATTGAATGTGGTTGATGATTGAGAATGTGTGTGTCAATATCCAGGTGAATGGTTCACTAACTATGTGAACAGGTGTATGGTGGTTTATGATTGTGATTGTCATGCTAAGCAGGATGCATGAATGATGTGTGAGGAAGCATGTTGTGTGAGGTATTGAGCTCCTGAGTCTTTACTGATGTATGTACTGTTCACAGGGAATCATGAATGATATTGCTTTAGTCTTGATAATTGATTGAATTGCGTGCTTATGTTGTATGATCAAGGCCATGTTTGGAAACCCTTACTTAGCCAAATTTTCACCCAAAATGTTTTAAAATGTTATACCCTTTTTTAACCTTGGCCTTAAACATGATGAAAACCCTTGATTTGAAATTATTTACCTTGAGTTGGGTTGAGATTAATTGTATGTGTTGAAAAGGTTCAAATTTGGGGTTGAATGGGGAAAGTTGAAAGGCAAAAGAAAAGCATTGAGCTCAAAGGTAGTAAAAGAAAAATGCATGAGAAAAGGAAAGGAAAAGAAGAAAAGAAATAACATGTAAAGTGAGCTCAATGTAAAAATAAAAGGAAAAGGGAAGAAGTTGGGAATAAGTGAGATTGGTTAAAAAGAGAGTTGTGCTTGAACCTTGAATGATAATATAAACTCTCTTAACTTAAGGATTTTGTATTCTAGAAAAACCAATTTTTCTTGATAGCTCAGCCTCATTACAAGCCTTGGAAAAGTCCTTGTGATGACATGCAAGTATTTTGATTGTTTTAGATGAATGGCAATATTGTTCTATGTGACATGTGAATAGTAGAGAGTGGAGTGATTCCTTAAACACTTGAGTGATTGAGTGAAACACTTGCTTGGTGAGAATTGTTGAAATCCATGTGTACATCTATGCTTAGTGGATTGATCATTCATGAATAAAACATCTGTTGGGAAATATTTGAGTATGTGA
The DNA here is from genome assembly GCA_036885675.1 of Vigna mungo. NCBI lineage: Eukaryota > Viridiplantae > Streptophyta > Magnoliopsida > Fabales > Fabaceae > Vigna > Vigna mungo. The sequence goes on from CP144694.1 coordinate 5,888,099, forward strand.
ACTAGATTGGATTGAAAGCATGTGTGCATTTTGGTAAGATTCCACTGAAAATCTGAATTGAATAATAACATGTTGTGAAGAAAAGGATTTTTGAAAATTGTTAAACTATTTGATGAAAAAGTGAAAGCCAAGTTTTGTTTTGTTTGCTTGAGGACAAGCAAAGTTCTAAGTTTGGGGTTGTGATAACGGTCTAAAAATCGTTATTTTCATGCTTGAATTTGATATCAAAACACACCCTTTATGGCTTAGAATGAGCTTAAAATGAAGTAAAACACTTAGTTGAGTCATGTGAGAGTCAAAAGTTGGTTTTAGAAATATTATGCTTGTTTTTGCATTGTTTTGCAGGTTTTGATGAGAATTGAAGATGGAAGTGAATCAAGATGGACTTAGACTCGTGAAATATGAAGAAAAAGGATGAAAAGAAGAATCAAAGGGACCGTTGAGCATCAGAATGGACCGCTGAGCGGCCAGTGCGATTTGAGGCAAACCGCTCAGCGGCACAATTGATCGCTGAGCGGTGGTGCGGCTAAAGAGGAAACCGCTGAGCGGTTTATTTAGGCGCTTGGGCAGTTGTCTGTTTTTATTAGCTCAGATTCTATAATCTTTCTGTTATCTTTTTGGCTTATATATAGCCCCAGTGCGAATTGAAACATAATCTTTTAGCAGAGAGAAAACGTCGAGGTGTTCCACACACCTTGGAGGAGGTTCCTTGGATGCTTAGGCTCCAATCTACCAAGTTTAGGGTTATTTCTTCCATTTTTTCATTACTTTTCATCTAGATTCACCATGATTATGGTGAACTAAACCCTAGGTTGTTGGGGAACAATGTAATCTTTTGAAACTCTCTTATTGAAATTCTTATCTTCTTTATATGCTTGCATATGCTTATCTTTATCAATTGTTGGGTTCCTTACCTTTGCTTAATGCTTTTATCGTTTAACTCATTCGGTAAATGTTGTTTGTCTTTATTGATACGGGAACGTATAGTAATGTCATGAACTGGGGGGAATTCCTTGATTATGCTAATACTGCCTAGGGATAGGGGTAGAACGATCAATTGTATTTTGCTATCGTTTATCATGCATTATTAATTTCTATGGGAGGCTAGGGATAGCAATCCGGTAATTAGTAATAGGCTCTTTTCACCAAGGGATTGGGTTAAGGGTAGACCAAGAAAGTTTGCATGACAATATGATAAAGAAGCGAATTAGATAAGAAAAGTAGATATAAGAGGGTGGATAAGATGAAATTGTAACCCCCGACAACTTCATTCATTCATAGTTTCTTTTAGCCAATTGATTCACTGCATTTTACGTATTTACTTTTGTCTTGCATACAAAACCTAAAATTTAATTCTTTTCTCAAGTCTTATGCAATTGGTTTATACGAAAGTTAAGGCCTAAGAGTCCTTTGGGATAACGATATTGGGTTTACCAATTATATTACTTGATAACGATCTGGTACACTTGCCAGGGTCTTAACAGAAGTCATTTAGATGATGACTCTTTGAATTTTATCCCTAAATGCTATATGATTTGCACAAGACACATTGAGTCAGATTCATTCAACGGTTCTCATACCAAGAAGGGTGATTAGACGATAAAGTCTATCTTCCACTAATAGTTTAGTGAAGATGTAAGCTAGTTAATCTTCTATGTTTACGTATTGTAAATTCATAGTACACTTGTTAACATGCATATCAAATTATGCTTGACCTCAATATGCTTTGCACATGAATGAAATATAGGATTTTTAGATAAACTAACAGCAGTAGTATTATAACAGTAGATAGGGATATTACTCTCGAAGTAGTTGTAGTCTTCTAATTGATTTATGATCCATAGTAGTTGTGAGAAACAGTGAGGGACAAATATATATTATGCTTCTATAGTAGATAACACAATTGTATTCTTTTTCTTGGTCAACCACGAGACAAGGTTTCCTCTAATGAAGTGGCAACCTCCACTTGTGCTTTTTCATTCCACTTTGTCTCTAGTGTAGCCAACATCATAATAGCCTTCCAATTTGAAGCTTTTGCTTCCTTTGTAGCATAGGTTGAGATTGGTTGTTCTTATTAGATAGTGAAAGATTCACTTAATAGCACTAAGATGAGTTTCTCTAGGATCCAACTAGAATCTTGCACATAGATAGACACAGAACATTATGTCAGGTCTAGACGCAGGGAGATACAAAAGTGAACCTATCATTTATCGATACGTAGTGTTGTCCACCTTTGCTGAGCTTCAATTTAGCCCTAGGCTAGTTGTTGGATTCATTGGAGTCTTCATCTTCTTTGCTTCATCCATTTTGAACTTCTTAAGCAACTCCTTGATATATTTGTTCTGATGAATATATATTACGTTGGTCTCCTGCTTGATTTATAGTCCAAGAAAGAACTTTAGTTCACCCATCATGCTCATTTCAAATTCACCTTGCATCATGGTGGAGAATTCTTGACAATGATCCTCATTAGTAGCTCCAAAGATAATGTCATCAATATATATTTGAATTATGATGAAATCTTGATTGACATTCTTCCTTAATAACGTGGTGTCTACTTGTCCTCTTTTGAAACCATTCTTGATAAGGAAAAGACTAAACCTCTCATACCAAGCTCTGGTGGCTTGCTTTAATCCAAATAGAGCTTTGTTAAGTCTGAAGACGTGTGTAGGGTTGATTGGATATTCAAAGCCTAGAGGTTGTTCCACATACACTTCTTCCTTAACATCACCATTTAGAAATGCACTCTTAACTTCCATTTGATATAGCCTAATCTTATTGTATGTCGTAAATGACAAAATAATGTGAATGACTTTTAACCCTGCTCCTAGAGCATAGGTTTCAGTATATTCAATACCTTTTAGTTGTGAGTAGCCTTTCGTAACTAATGTTGCTTTGTTTCGAATGAATTTTCCATCTTGATCCAGCTTGTTACGATATACCCATTTAACTTCAACAATATGTTTTCTTTGGGGTAACTTTACAAGTTCCCACACATCACTTTTCTTGAATTGACCGAGATCTTCCTTCATAGCTTCTACCCATTAATTATCTTCCAAAGATTGATTGACATTTGATGGTTATATTTGAGAGATAAGGGCAGTATGAGGCTTGTGATATGACCTTGTTCTTACATTCTCGTTCATTGGATGATGTGTCGTTTATATGCAGTTTTGAGAAAGGATCATCTAACTCTCACTTGTTTAGGTTAGGCTCATGGTTAAGATTTACATGAATGGTTTCCTCTACTTTTAAGGTTCTAGAGTTGCAGACCCTAAACGCTATTGAGGTTTCTAAATAGCTAAACATGATTCCTTAATCCCTCCTAAAGTCAAACTTCCTTAAACTATCTTTGCTGTTTAGTATAAAATCCAAAGGGATGAAAGTAGGAGATGTTGGGCATTTTATCCTTCCACAATTCATATGTCATCTTGTTAGTGATTGGCCTCATATAAACTCTATTTTGAAGGCAGCATGCAATGTTAACCGTTCTTCCCAAAAGTGCTAGGGAGAGTTAAAATCGTTCAACATAGTTCTGGCAACTTTTTGTAAAGACCTATTTTTTGAAATACCTGAAAAACACTAGAAAGGGGGGTGGGTTGAATAGTGTTAATGGAAAAATTTTCTCAACCTTTCTGATATAGCACGTTGTCGAGCTCTGAAAATTTCTTTTTAAAAGCTTAAATGCTCGACTTGACAAATATGGATAAACGATGGTAGTTTTTGTTGTGCTAATCAGAATATTTACTGTAGCATTTTGTAAGAACTTTCTTTATGAAAAATTATCTTTTAGCTTGGAATATTCTTGTGTTTGAAAGTAAAGCGCAGTTGTAGGTTTTTGTAAAAGGATTATTTAGACCAGAGAAGAGATAATTGCATAAATGATTTTATACTACTTTGCTCCAACTCAGCTATGTTCAGTCTCCTACGTAGAGGGTTCTAATATAATCTTCACACGATTACAAATAAGTATTATCACCACTCTTGGTCTCTGAGTATTAGCACCACTCTTGGTACTCAACAACCTTAGCCAAGATTTCCATTGAGTATTAGCACCACTCCTGGTACTCAGCAACCCTTGCCGAGATTGCCTTTGAGTATTTGCACCACCCTTGGTACTTAACAACCTTAGTTGAGATTTCTTTTGAGTATTCAAACCACTACTGGTACTTATAACCCTTTCTAAGATTCCTCAACTCAAATAGAATTTAGTTGTTAGTATTTTAATTCTCTTCATAATTGCAATCAAAGATTGCTTAAAAGTCTTTCAAACTATAACTCTCACATAGAGGATGTGAATACAATACAAAGCAGTCTAAACACTCGTAGGTGTTTCTCTCTTTTCTCTTACAACAGTAAGTAATACAACAATGAAGCTTAAGAGTATTTCTTTTCTCTTTTGCTCTTTTCTTCTCTTCTCTTTTTCTTTTCTTCAGCTTAGATGTATTCTTTTTCTTGAGCTCTTTCTTTTCTTCTATCTTGCAATGCTTATAGGATGGATATTTCATCTTAAGCTTTTCACTTGTCTCTAACGTCCACTTTTTAATATTTGATTTATAGCTCTGTCGATGCGTGTAGAATAGGTTATCTACAAAAAGTAGAGTAAATTGTTCATGCAACAAATACATCTTTTTTTTATCACTTTTGTTTTTCTGAATGTTGAGCATTTAATGTTATTTAATACTTGTTGAGAACAACAAAGTGCATTTTGATTTTCTACCGTTAGGTAGCATTTTACAATAAAGCTCATTTATAAAGATATCAAGCGTTGTATAGAGACTTCATCGTTGGACGAAGTATTGTTTCAGCTCATGGTTTCGTGTAGTCAAACAAAGGCTTCTTTTGTTTTTGTCTCTTCTTAGAAAGATAGCGTTTAGCTTGTTTAAGCTTTCTTTTTATATTTTAATATTTAATGTCTTTTAATATGTTTAGTCAGAGACATTGTCTTGACTGTTTTGTTTTCGAGAGTAATACTAAATACCTCTTTCAGGAATGATAAACATTAAGCAATTAACTTTAACTCTCTTAGACGCTTTAGGCACAATAGCATTTAGCCATGCGTCTGGGTGTTTTAGCTTTTCTACTACCTAAGATCATATGTGCTTTCCTAAGCTTTTCTATGTTATGGATTCTAGTTCTAAGTCTTGAGTTTTCACCCTAAGTTATTTTCATATTATTAACCCGTTTTAATGTTATTTGATTAAACATGAGAGCGTTTGTGCGCATTACGATTTTGTCTTAACATTTTTCCTCTCAACAAATCCATTTTCCTATAAAGTCCTAGGAGTTGAGAAATTATGCTTAATGCCAGAGTTTTCACAAAAGTTTTGAAAAAGTTCATTTTTAAATTTTCATCCATGGTCACTTTGGATAGAGATAATTTTCAAATTCTTTTTGTTTTCTATCCTTTTATAGTTTATAAAAGGCATCAAACGCCTCATCCTTTTCAATGAAAAATAGTACCCATGTCCTTCTAGAGAAATCGTCTACTACTACAAGTCTGTAGTCTTTACCACTCATAGACGCAGTTCTTGTAGGTCGAAACAAATCTATATGAAGCAATTCAAGAGGTCGTTTAGTTGAAACAATAATTTGGCTCTTGAACGATTCCTTGACTTGTGTGCCATTTATGCAAGCACTATAGAAGATTGTATCATTGAATAATACTTCTGGCAATCCTCTTACGAGGTCATGATGTTATAGTAGATACCAAACATGAAACACATTGAAATTGTAGTTCATTTAGATTTATTTTTTACATGTCACCTTGCCTATTACCAGTAAATACCAATGAACTGTTATTATCTAGGACTTTACATTAGCCTTTTTCAAATACAAAATTGTATCCATTGTCACACAATTGACTTATGCTCAACAGATAATGTTTTAGGCCATCTACTAATAAAACGTTATCAATAGAAAGGGAGAGGTTTGAACCTATCTTTCCTATTCAAAACATGTTATCATTCTTTGTTTCTAATAATCGAACTTCTCTTCTTTCAATAAAGGAGGACGGTTAACGGTGTAGCCTTTTTTTTCATGTCTTAGGATCGTTTCCTTGTTTCCTGTTAAGAACTAAGCCCACAAGGTTAACTCTGATACCAACAAAAGTACCCGGAACAACACTAGAAGAGGGTTGAATAATGTTATGGAAAAACTTTTCGCAAAGGAGATAATATAACACTTTTCTCGAGGATTAAAAAGGTATATGTAAGTTTTTAAACACTCAACTTTAAAGATCAGTTTAAGTAATGAATTAGTTTTAGTAAGTTTTTTTCAATCGTTGAGAAATGTTTGCTGCAGCATTTTGATAAAGCTTGCTCCTTAATAAAGAGCTGCTTAACAACAGGAGTTTTGTATCAATTAAAATAAAGTGCAACTGTAGGATTTGGCAAAGAAGCCTTTAAAGAGAATATAGTAATAAACACACGATCATTTTTATATTGGTTCGCTCCATCGAGCTACGTCCCGTCTCCTCTAACACCTTAGAGGGTTCCACTATAATCTTCAACAAGATTACAACTGAGTGTTCTCACTACTCTTAGTATCCCTAGACACTCCTGATATCCTCCAGATACACATGTCTAATTGTGTTTCACCCGCTCCTAGTTGCGTAGTATTCTTTACCACTCCTGGTATTCCTAGATACTCTCGATATCCTTGAGATACACTTGTCTAGTTGAGTTTCACGAACTCTTGGTTTCCACTAGACACGCCTGTCTAGCTACCATTTAACTTCACCAAGTTAAACGTTAAAGTTTCACCTACTCTTGGTTCCCACTAGGGACACCTGTCTAGCTACCGTTTAACTCCTCAAAGTTAAACATAAAGTGTTTTAATTTTTTTCATAATTTACAATCAAAAAATTGATTACAAGTTCTTAGACAATAAACCTCACATAGATGATATATGATCAACACAAATCAATCTAATACACTCACTAAGTGTTTTCTCTCTCAAATATTCTCTTTTGAGTGTGTGCATTTTATGAGCTTTTTTCTCCACGTTTCTTCGCTTGACCTCTTTCTTTTTATATTATATTCTTTATGCTCTTTTTGAATCATCTTCTATTTAGAGTCTTCTAAAAACATATTCATTAGACAAAGCTTTTGCCTTGATCCTTAAGTCTTCTAAGTTCTTGTCATATGAAGCAGACATTGGTTAAAGTCAACTTGTCAAAGCATGCTTCCTTTTTCAGTACTTTGAATAAGGAAGGTGGTACAATTTTCCTAGCACGACTTCTAATGCAGAGAACATTCCGTGAATGTCTTCTTAGTTCCTATTGCCCACTCGTAATTTGTATAGGATGAAGCGGGTGGATGCGTGTAATAGGCAATCTGCACAAAGTAGAGTAGATACACATGCAGCAGACATGTCTTTTCTCTTATAAGTATTGTTGTTTTTAAACGTTGGACATTTAACAGAATTTAATGCTTGTTCAGAACAACAAAGTGCTTTTGGCGTATTTTTTCTTTCGGGTAAAATTTGATCATTTAAGCTTTGAACTAAGATACCAAGCAGTTGATGAAAATTTCACCCTTTGATGAAGTAGATTGTTCAACACATGGTATCTCTAGCCTATCTGTTTTGTTGTGTGTTGTGATAAGTGTGTTTTAGGGTTTGTGTGACCCTTATGCGATGGCTTAGAGAACTCGATGTTGGCATAGAGCGAGAACTTTCATGGGAGTTGTGATTGAGTGTTGTTGTTGTTGTTGCTAAGTAAAGCCTTATCATCCTTTGTGAAGATTCAAAGGTTGTGGTCATCCTTTGTGAAGCATTCGAAGGAGGTGTTTATCCCTTGTGGCTCTCAGGGGAAGTGAGTTTCATCTCTTAGGGTAGCAAGAAAAGTGTTCTAAATCTTAAACATTTTTATTTCTTTACGATTGTAACAGTTTGTTGGTTTTGTGATTGTGGATCGTTAATTCTCATGTGAGATTAACAACTGGACATAGAATCCTTGTGATCTGAACCCATATAAAATCACCTATGTAATTTTCTCTCTTCCTTACTCTTTTATTTGTTTTAAATTATCATTAAGGAATTTAAATTAAAAGAGAAAACATTTATAGGCAGAATTTGCGATAAGAAACCAACTCACCCCTCTCTAGGTTTGTTTTTCATGTTATCCATTCCGCTGCACCGCTCTGACAATTAGTATCAGAGCTTGCTTTGATTGTAATTCAATGATGGAGCAACATCAAACCTTTGCTAAGGGTTCCACTATCAATAAACCTTCATTGTTTACTGGAGAAAACTATGCTTTTTGGAAAGTCAGAATGAAAATCTTTATGGAATATTGTTGGAAATAGGATGGCTCAGTTTCAACACTAAGAGGGGGGTGAATTGGTGAGGTTTAAAAATCATAGTCTTTTAAATATCTTTTTCGCAAAGTAAAAACCTTTACAAAGTTTCTTGAATCGCAAGGAATGAAAATTCTAAGTGCAGCGGAGATGTAAAGTTGACTACGTAAACAATTCAGTCGACTTAATGTAAAAGTGTAAGGATAAAGAAATCAAACGTAGAGTTTTTATATTGGTTCGGCCTCAATGCCTACATCCAGTGTCCTTCCATAATCCAGAAGCAAATGCACTATAACGGTCAAGGTTTTTACAACAAGGCTTTTATAGAGACCTCCACGTCAAAAATATAAAACACCTCTCTAACCCTCTAACAAAAATATAGGCAGCAACACAAAGATCTCAGCAAGATATCCCCTCTTCTGCAATCTTTAACCCACTTTGAACAATCCTCAAAGTGTCCAGACTCCACGAGTCTACCTCCTGTAATCCTAATAGGAAAAGCAATCTCCAATAGAATGATAGCAGTCTTGATCAATATGAATACACCAGTTGTGCAGAATCTGATCAAACAGTAAGCGCAATACAGTTCCTCCTTAAGACACTCTTGCAAGAAAGATCACCACCGTCTTCTTGATGAGTTCTTGGAGCCTTTTCTCAGAAATCACAATTTGTAAATCAAAATGAAAATGTTAGAATATCCAAAGTCCTCGCATGATCAACTGAGTCACGTTTATTTATAGTTTTCTATAAATCAGACGCTCCTGTAGTCGACTGTGCTACTAATGAAGTCGACTGTCATAAGATAGTTATAACAGTTAAGCAAATTAGCAGCAATCATAACAACCAACTTGGTTTTGCATTTACTACTGTTGACTCTCATAAATGTTTTAACAGACATTTGAAATATAGTCGTTACTGTACACAAGCATTAACAGAATTTCAAATCAAATAACTAAGTCGGATCCACTGCGCATGTAGTCGACTTAGACACTTCAGCCCAGTTTGAAAAACTTTTCAATGCAAAATCACTCACAGCACTGCTTTTGAAAATTTGTGCATAGTCACGAGTTTTAATCGACTTACTTCATAATGAAGTTGACTTAAAACTTGCAGTTATGCCACACAATATAAGTTCATCAAAGTGCATGTGGTTTTCTTTTCATAAACATATGTAATGCAATCATAAATGATGTATCAGATATAATATTAGTGAATGTGCATTCATATATCAGTATCAACACAAACATGTTTATTTAGATATCATCCACAATAAAAAATAGAACATGTAACACATAACAATACACGTGTTATTAATAATGTGTTCTCATCATAAAAAACCAGAGTAACCAGAGCACTGTGAGATTAAGGTTCAGCTAAACCAATGCTTCCCTTGTATCAGTATCAACACAAACATGTTCATTTAGATATCATCCACAATAAAAAATAGAACATGTAACACATAACAATACACGTGTTATTAATAATGTGTTGTCATCATAAAAAACCAGAGTAACCAGAGCACTGTGAGATTAAGGTTCAGCTAAATCAATGCTTCCCTTATCAACAATCTCAACAAATATGTTGATAGTGAGATTTGGGAATCTATCACAAATTGTCCTTTTGTTCCCACTACTTTTATTAACAATTTGCAGGAACCTAAACCTCGTGGCTATTGGAATACTGACGATAGAAGAAGATCCTAATAGGACGTAAGGACTTGTAATATAATATCATTTGCTTTAATTGTTGATGAGTTTTACAAGATCTTTACCTGTAAGAATGCTGAAGAGATGTGGAAGATGTTGAGAGTCACTCACGAAGGAACAAATGATGCTAGAAGGGCGAGAAGGAATACTCTAATCCAATACTATGAGATGTTTCGCATGAAGCAAGGAGAAACTATCATAGACATTTAGAAACACTTCACTCATATTGTGAATCATCTCATTGGGTTAGGTAAGTCTTTTGACAATGATGAATTAAATATAAAAATTCTTAAATCGTTGGACATGACTTGGTAACCAAAGATGACCACTATAAGTGAGTCACAAAATCTCAATATCATGTCAATGGCTACATTGTTTGGTAAATTGAGAGAGCATGAACTGGATCTTGGAAGATTGAACAAAGATGAAGAGAAAGGAAACAAAAAGACTTTGGCGTTCAAATCTGAAATTAAAAAAGGTAAAAATATTAAGGAAGATGAGGACTCGGAAGAAGAAGAAGAAGAAAATATGGGTCTCATCATAAAAAAACTTAGAAAGTTCATGAAGTCCAAGGGAAGAAGGATATTTAGAAGCGAAAAGAAGGAGAATCAAGAATCCTCCTCTAATAATCGTTGTTATGGTTGCGGAGAAAAAGAACACATGAAGGCAGATCGCCTAAACCCAAATAAGGGTGAAAACAGAGGCCAAAAGAAATTCTTCAAGAAAAAGAAGGCATATATAGCTTGGGATGAGGATAATGAATCTACATCAAGCTCAAGTGACTTTGATGAGCAGGCCAACATATCTTTGATGGTTAATGACAATATTTTTGAGAATTAAGTAAGTTCATCTAGTGATTCTGAAAATTATAATTATAGTGATAGTAAATTACTTGATACCTATAAGGAATTGTTAATTGAATCAGAAAAATTTGATATTGCTCATAAGAAATTAAAAAACAATTTTAAGGAATTAACTTCAAAATATGAAAATATTCTTGAGGACAATAAAGATTTAAAAAATAAAATTTTATATTATGAGAAAGGTAAATATATTAGTAGTGATGAATGTATCTCATGTTTAAATAAAAAGAAACATTTGGACAAAACAGCCCATGTTGAAAGTAGTAAAAATAATGTAAATAAAAAGGTTGTTAAAATAAGTATGTTTCTAAATATAATTACAATTGTTATGATTATAATTATAAAATTAATAATAAAAATAAATATAGAAGAACCCGTAAAGTTTGGGTAGAAAAAGGAATAACTCATAGGAAACGAAATGTTGTTACTTGTTCCTATTGCATGAAAAAGAGTTATACCTCAAATAAATGCAAAATAAAACATTATGGTGTTCCTTATGGAAAATATACTTGGGTTATAAATTGATTTAAAAATATTTAAAATATGATTTAACTAACCCAAAGGATCCATACAAAGTTGTTGAGTACCTAAAATAGCTTGTTTTGTTTTCATTTTATAGATAAGTTCAAAATCCAGGAAGTCCATGTGGTACCTTGATAGTGGTTGTTCAAGGCACATGACAAGAGATAAAAAGAAAGTTTCAAACTTTCGAAAGAAGGAACAAGGCTATGTCACATATGGTGACAAAAACAAATGAGAGATCTTTAGAATATGAGACATATGAAGTACAACTACTTTGATGATAAAGGATGTACTGCTTATAGAAGGATTAAAGTATAATCTACTCAGTATTAGTCAACTATGTGACAAAGGTTTCAAGGTAACATTTGAACCCAATTACTGCACTATCCATAAAAAAGATTCTTCTGAAATTGCTTTGAAAGGTATTAGGCAAGCAAATATTTATTTAATTGATTTAGAAAATGCTTCAAATAAATATATTTCATGTTTAGTATTAAAAGAAGAAAATCCATGGTTCTGGCATAAGAGAGTTGTTTATATTCATATGCAACAATTGAATAGACTTATATCTAAAGATTTAGTAATTGGTCTACAAAAACTAAAATTTGTTAAGGACAAATTATGTGTTGCATGTCAAAAGGGTAAACAAATTAAATCATCTTTTAATTCGAAAAATATTGTTTCGAGTGAAAAACTTTTAGAACTCTTGCACATGGATTTATTTGGTCCTTCAAGGATAAAGAGTTTTGGGGGAATTATTACGCTTTAGTAGTGGATGGCTATTCAAGATATACATGGACGTTCTTTATTACTCTAAAGAGTGAAACTTTCAAAGTTTTCAAAAAAATTGCAAAACAAGTTCAAAATGAAAAAGATTTGAGAATAAAATCTATTCGAAGTGATCATGGGGGAGAATTTTAAAATGAATCTTTTAAAAAAATTTGTGAAGAACTTGGAATTTCTCATAACTTTTTTGCGCCTAGAACTTGACAACAAAATGGAGTAGTAGAAATAAAGAATAGATCTTTAGAAGAACTTGTAAGAACTTTATTAAATGAATCAAAAATTCCAAAACATTTTTGGGATGACGTTGTTAGTACTACATGTTATGTTTGAAATAGATTGCTTATTAGACCTATTCTAAAATGTACTCCTTATGAATTTTATAAAGGAAGAAAGCCTTTCGCATTTGCAAATATTTAGATGTAAATGTTTTGTTTTAAATAATGGAAAACAAAATTTAGGAAAGTTTGATTCAAAATCCGATGAAGCTATATTCCTTGGTTATTCTCTAACAAGTAAAGCATATAGAGATTTTAATCGGAGAACTTTTGAAATAGAAGAATCTATGCATGTTGTCTTTGATGAAATTGTGGACCTTAAGGAAACACCTCTTGAATCAGATGAATCAAATGCAGGTGAAGAAAAATACTTGCAGGAGACAACAAATGAAGAGACAAATAATCCTCAAACTAAATATTTGGCTAAGACATGGCAACAACCCCAAGGATTATCGTTAGACAATTTTATCAGAGATGTCTCAAAAGGGACAAGTACTCGAAGAAACTTAACAAATTATCGTATAATTGTGCCTTTTGTTTCATAGTTAGAACCTATGAACGTTAAGAATGTTACCAATGAAGAGCATTGGTAAATCTGAAGACAAATGAATTTGATGATGCTACAAGAAGATAGACTTGAAGAAGATTGATATATTTGTTTTAAAAGCATCTTAGTAGTTTACAAATGTATTAGGGATGTATTTAAGTATGTAAAGAAATTTTGTAACTCTAGAACTGTTACGTATTTAATCGATTATGAGAAGCTATAATCCATTATCCTGAGCTTTTCTAAAAAACCATGTTATCACTGGTTCTGATGAGAACTGCCCAAGTTCCTGGAATAATCGATTATCCCTCAGAATAATCGATTATTACTATTTTGAAAAACCTGTTACGGACTTGAATAATCGATTATAACTTACAATAATCGATTATTGCTGGCAGTTGTAAAGAGTCTTTTCATTTTCAGACCAGTTAGCTATATATAGTTGTCTTAAACCCTTAGAGGGTAACTCTGAGCTTTTTGAGAATACAGTTTGTCTAAGGAAGTTCCAAAAAGCTAGTTCATTGCCTTTGCCTGGTCTCGTGAATAGGAGAAGTTCGCGCTTTGTGTGTCAAAGGTCGGAGCGGTTCTCTTCGAGTTGGTAAGACTGCCATCTTCCGGTTCGTTGGTCGAAGGAAGATTTTCTCAGTGTTGTTCCGGTTCCTTTGTCGAAGGAAAGTGCAGATTGTTCGCTTCCGGTTCGTTGGTCAAAGGAAGCACACTTTCAGTTCGTCGAAGGAAGGTTTTTATTATTTTGTTTATTCACTTATATTGTAATCTGTGAAACTGAATTTTAGTGAAACAGTTAATCACTTTTTATAGTGATTAACAACTGGACGTAGATTCTGTTGAATCGAACCAGTATAAAAATCCAGTGTGTCAATTTTTCTATAACCTACAATTTTTATTGTTTACGCATATCAACTGTTTGATAAATTTTCTATAAGAAAATCATTTTATAAAAACGGACCATCTTAACTTGAAGTTTGACCGAACATGTTTTCCGCTAATATACTTTTATTCCGCTGCGCAACTCTATAACGATACCGATTATTTTCCGGCAAAGAAAGCTCTTCAAGACAACCAATGGTGTATTGCAATGCAAGAAGAACTTAACCAGTGATAGGAACTAAATGGGTGTTCAAAAACAAACTTGTTAAAATAGAATGACTTAATTTCTCACACTAAGAGGGGAGGAGTGAATTGGTGAAATGTAAAAACAAAGTTCTTTTCAAATCTTTTTCACAAAAGGTGATGCCTTTAAAGCTTTCTTGAAACACAAGGAAAAAGATTTCCTAATGCAGCGGAAATAAAGTCGAATGAATACAGTACATAGTCGATTAAATGTAAAAGAGTAGGGATAAGAGAATTCAAACACTGCGTGTTTATATTGGTTCGGCGAACCTGCCTACATCCAATGTCCTTCCAACCACGGGAAGCAAACGCACTATAATGATCAAGGGTTTTACAACAAGGTTTCTACAGAAGACCTCACATAAAAAATGTAAAACACCTCTCTAACCCTCTAATCAAAATATAGGCAATACAACAACTAGACCAGCAACAAGAATCCCCTCTCCTATTGTCTAAACCCTTTGAGACACTCTCAAAGTCAAGAACGCAACACGCTCTTCTGCCTGTAATCTCAAGAGGGAACCTCAATCCAATCTTCATATGATTGTAGACTCTGATCTTGCAATTACACCCAATGTGAAGATTTGATCAACCCTTTGAAAACACAACAAACTTGCTCTTCAAGAATCCACAAGTAGATGATCACCATGGTCACTTCTTGTTTCTTGGAGTTCTTTCACGCTTTCTTTAAGCTAGCACTTTCTGAAAAAGATATCACAAAACGTTAGATTCACAAAAGTTCTTACAAAAATCAGATTCGCGTCAATTTATAGAATAGCACAACTTTGACACATTTTAGTCGACTATGCTACTAATGTAGTCGAATATAACAATTTAGTTATAGCAGTTAGCAGCAATCAATGCAATTAATTGAATTCGCAATTAATGTAGTTGAATCTCATTTAATGTTTGGTCAACCAAATTAAAAATATGATCATTACAGTTATGACAAGCATTAAAAGAATTTCAAAATACTAACAAACTTAGTCGAATACTTCTCGCATGTAGTCGACTATGTAACAGTGTAAAATATAGTTTTGAAAAACTTTCCCTTTGAAAAATCTCACAGCACACTTTGAAAATAGTTTGTGCAAAGACACGAGTTTTAATCGACTCACCCCATAATGAAATCGACTTAAAACTGTTGTTTTGCCACACAATCAAAGTTCAACAAAAGTGTTTGTGGTTTTCCTTTTCCAAATGCATCATGCATTCACATATAAAATCAAATATATAACACAGTGAAATACAATGATCAACACAATAACAACACAATCATGTTCTCATATATGCTCAAACAGATTCAACACATTGATAATAAGCATATAACATGTAAACATAGAACATGTAAACATAGAACATGTAACACACAGTACACATGTGTTATTAATTATGCGTTGTCATCATCAAAAACTCATATATTACTGAGATTGTGGGTTCAGCTAAACTTGTGCTCCCCCTATCAACAATCTCAAAAATCTCCCCCTTTTTTTATGATGCACAACCATGATTAATAATCAACCATGTTGCACAACTCAAAATAAATTATCAATCAATTACCAATCAATACAATTCTCCCCCTTTGGGCATTAGCAAAAAAGGTAAGCACAATGGTATTGATATGCAAATAATCAAGCACATAGGGATGCATCAAATAATCATCAAAACAAATAATGATGTTCCCCTTATCAAAGATATTCCCATGAATTAATCTAATCTCTCCCCCTTAAATGAAGGCATGTGAAACATCTCAAGAAATATGCAATAGTCCCCTGACATTATACATGCTTTAATCTCAAAACACAAATGCACAATTCAGTGTAACAGTATATAACGAAGCATATAACAGCATATATCAGCAATGTATCATATCAGAAATATTGCAAAAATATTAAATCACAATGATATAATTTCATCCAACAAAAGCAATATAATTCTTAATTATCTCAAGACATGTATAGTAAAGAGATATAAGACGGAAAAACAGTTCATAGCACATATATCAAGAGTTAAAGATATCAGATATTCTAATTTTTGGAATCTTTAAACCCTTGTTGATACACAATCAATTTTCTCTCAAACTTAATCGACTTCATTGTTATCCTGTGAGTTGATTTTCCAGTTTTATCCATCCAGTCAACAATGTGTTGGGACGGATCAGCAAGTGTACTGAGACGCACAAGTAATATAAAATGGTAAGACCAAGTATCGTATCCCAAAAGACTCTCGGCACTAAACAATTATGTGATAACAAGATTAATTAAGACTTAAATGAAAATAGATCATTGGTTTTGAATGCAAAAACAGAAAATTAAATATGAATGCAATTGTTCAAAGTGGGTTGAAGATTGCAGAAGAGGGGATATCTTGCTGCAGATCTTTGTGTTGCTGCCTATACTTTTAGTTAGAGGGTTAGAGAGATTGTCTATATTTTGACGTGGGGGTCTCTATAGAAATCTTGTGTAAAAACCTTGACTAATATAGTGCATTGGCTCCTGGTTGTAGAAGGACACTAGATGTAGGCATTGAGGTCGAACCAGTATAAAAACTATGTGTTTGCTTTCTCTTTCCCTACACTCCTTACTTTAAGTCGACTTTACATTTCGCACAGTCAACTTTATTTTTCCGCTGCACTTAAAACTTTGCGAAAAAGATTTTAAAAAGACTCTGATTTTTTAACCTCACCAATTCACCCCCTCTTGGTGTTGAAACTAAGACATCCTGTTTCCAACAGTTATTCCACGCTAACCACTCCGCTACAACCGCTCTGAGAGTTTCATTTAAAACCCACTACTCACATCTGCTAATCCATTCACTCTTGAACTCTTTAAAACCCCTAGAATCCTTTAAATCTACAACCACTCATTAACGAATTCCTTTTCCTCTCAATATCTACTTCATCCACGTTTTCATCTAGTGAGTATAACACATCCATTTCAATCTCTTCTTAAATGAATCATTTATTAGGGTTTGCTCAAGCCCAAACTTGCGGCTTGAACACCCATTTTTGTAAATAAGCATTGGCATGTTATTCTGTGTTCATGAGATGATTCAGAAGCACTTTATTTATTGTTTCAAAGTTGAAAAACATTTTAATGTAGAGTTTTTCCATAAAAACTTTGCATGTCAAATTTGTGAAAAGTTTTAGCGTTTGTGGATATCCTGTTTCTGATTTTTTATATGGACTGCATGTTGTTATTCTTAGTTAAAACAATTTACTATTACATGTTGAAACTTTAATCAGAATCTTGTTTCAGTGTTGAATTTTCAATTAAATGGATAAAATGATGGTTGCATGTAAAATCTATGGTTGTGGAGTTGTTTAATTGATCATATAAAGGAGAAATTAAATTGTTGTGGTTGAAATCTATGTAGAATGGCCCCAAAAAGTTGGGTTGTACATGACACTCCTACCTCAAATAAGGGGAACGTAGCTACTACTTCAACATTATTGATGACTGCATATTTATGTCCTCATTTAGCCTTTAATGTTGGATTCTTAATTGGTTTTTGTACTTTAATAGAATATTTTAATTAGGATTTGTTATAATTTAGTTGAGGTACAAAAACATGTTAAAAAGATAATGTAATCTCCTTCAATTATTCTTCAACAGATATGTCATATTGTTCAAGCTTTATGGTTTTTTTTTAGTTTTTAGTTTATTAAAATATTATATTTTAAATTAATTTATAGTGTATTTAAATTTTTTTTGTTTTTTTATAATATATTACGTAATGATACGTGAATTAAATTTATTTTATTTAATGAAATAATAATTATTAATTTAATTAAATTAATTTTTGTTTTATTTTAATTATATATTATTTAATTGATTATTTAAATATTTTTTATTTGATTAGTTAAACGGATATGCTACATCCGTTCTAATTTTTTTATATTTTTTTAATTTTTAGTTTATTCATTTATTATATTTTAAATTAATTTATAGAGTATTTAAAGTTTTTTGTTTTTTATATATACAAATAAAAACATTATTAAAATAAAATCTAAAATAAAAACAATGAACTAAAATAATAAAAAAAAATTAAAATCCGTTCACGGATATCAACAACCATTAAAGGTGAATCAGATGTTGACATTCGTTTTACTGGAAAGACAAATTAGGCATGGGATTGTGCAGGCAGCATTTGGTGGTGGTGGAGGGAGCAACACTCTAAAGAAGATTATAACAATAGAAAAGCCTGACACAAAGCCTAATCTAATTTCTATATAAAAAGACATGGAAAAACACATTATTTGAATTTAAGAACCCCTTGAGAGAAATTTTGATGATATTAAATGTTATGCTAGAAAATTACATTCTTATATTAGTTAATATTCTAATATGTGTTTTATATTAGCCATAATGCATTGGATTGTCTAATCAAACTCATAAATCTTATGTGATCTATCAAAATCAGCTTAATAACTAAAAATTCAATTACATATAATACAAACCATAGTAAAAAAACATTTTACAAATCAAATAAAATCAATTAAGTACTTTTTAAACACATTGATTAATCAAAATGTTTTTTCTAGAAATAAAAGGAGCTACAATCATCCCTCAGATATAAAAAAGGAAACAAAAGAAACACACTAGGAATAATTTAATTATCTTGATTGTATATTTTTGAATCTTTTCCTTTCCAAAATAGAAAAATCCAAACTTTCCTTTATTAAACCTTCTAATCAACCATACAAATAATCAACCACACAAAATACGACTTAAGAAATTGATAGTATCTAATAGAGCTGTCAAAATGGGTCACAATTCGCGAGTCAACCCGACCCGTCATGGGTTTGGGTCGGGTTAGGTTTGAAAAAAATGTATTTTTTTTATGCGGGTCAGATTTCAACCCGACTCATTTAAACCCGACTCATTTAAACCCGGCTCATGCGGGTTGAACCCATGGTGGGCCGGGTTGGCCCACCAATCCACTTACCTAATTTATTTATTTTTTTGCTTGAAAAAATTATTTAAGTTCCATATTTTCAAAATTAATTAAACATCCATGTTGGGAGTGAAATTTGTTTAGATTTGAATTATAGAAAGTTTTTGTCATTTTTTTTATTTAAAAAAAATTGTAATTAAGTGGCCCAGTGAGCCAACCCGTTTCCCACCAACCCGTGATGGATTGAGTCGGGTTCAAATTTTTCTGGCTCGCTAATAAATGAGGCGGAGATGGGTTGGCTCACTAAGTGAACAACCCATGGTGGGTCGGGCCGGGTCGAGCCAGATTACCTGTTTTGACAGCTCTATATCTAATTGAAAAAAGTTAAACCTTATAATAAACCATACTCACATCTTTTAACAAAATTAGTAGGTCATTATGTTTAAAATAGAACCTTCTTTACTTGAATAAAATTAGATTATCAAATAGTCATAAAGAAATGAAATGATTACTTCTTATTATAATACTCCATTAAACATCTTCATATATTCATACTCACATCTTTTAATAAAATTAATAGGTCATTATGTTTAAAATAGAATATTCTTTGAATAAGATTAAATTATCAAATAACATAACATAGTTAATAAAGGAAATGTTTCAATGTGACTAATATGATTTTTACTTATGAAAGTAACTCTAATTAAATTATCAAATATCATAACATAGTTAATAAATGAAATGTTTCAATGTAACTAATATGATTTTTACTTATGAAAGTAACTCTAATGACAATTACATTACATGTTTAAATAATAATTTAAAATACCATAAAAATTGAAACTTTTATTAATTAAATTAGTTATATTTGAATAAATATTTGCAATTATTCTAATTTTGCCACATATGAAAAGGTTGCATCTAAAACAATAAATTAATTCTTATCACTTGATAAAAAAGAAAAAAAAACATATAATTTATGATATTGTATTATGCTTTGTTTCTATCAATGTAGTTAATAATAACTATAGTATCTAGTATCAAAGGGAGATTAAGTTAGAATAACAAGAGATAGATTGTGTATTTGTGATATATAGTTAAAATAGTTAGAAATACCTTAAGTATTTTTATTAATTTAACCTTTTCAAGAGTTTATTTAAAGGAGTACCAAATATAATTCAAATATTTAAAGTGAACCAATATAATTCTCTATAATATTCTTATTAATTATATTACTTTATTAAATGACTTGCTCTATATTCTCGTAAAAACAAAAAGAAAAATCTTATGTTCTATATAACCATCTTATAAAGTTTCTATGTACACCTTTATTGCATACTAATTGTTCCACTTCTTTAAATACTTTGATTTCTTCAAAAGTTATAATGTATAAATTAATTCACAAGTTTAGAAATAGACTCAATTAAAATTTCAAATTAAACAAATCAAACATAATACCATCTAGTTCAATTTATGTTATAATATTTTATTTTAAATTGTAGACTAGTCTCTTTAATGAATTTTTTAATCTAACTTATCAAGAACAAACCTATTTTAACATCTTACCTTTTATACAATATTATTTAATTTTGTTGTGATGTTCTAAAATTAATAAGTATCATTAAATATAAAACTTACAAATGTAAAAAATAATTTAATTATGTAGATTTTTTTTTTTTCAATTGACGAAATATCATTCTAATTCAGCAGAAACGTTTTAACACATTATCTATTGAATGCTAAGAATACTATGGAGTAGGATTTGTTTCCAAAAGTCGACCATTAAACAAGAAAATTATGGATTTTCCACAAATGTCAGATGTCAGAAGATGAATGGAGTGGATTAGGAAATTACTAAGCGCAGATCTCAGGAAAAGAAAAATTTACGAAGCAGTCAAATGTAATGAACCGACCAAGAATCGTCGCATTGCATTCCCAAAAAGGCACAGTAATAAAATCGCAGGCGAAGCGTCACAGTCACTCCCTTCCCTCACAGAAAAAAAGTGTCACCCTTCACCCAAACCCACACCTTAGGGTTCCTCAGTTCCTCTTCTTCTCCTTTAAACCCAACAAAAAAAAAAAAAAATCCTCATTCCCCAAAACACCCTTCGCGCAACGCATGGCGAAAACGAGGCCAGGCAGAAAGGACTTGGACTCGTACACCATAAGAGGAACCAACAAGGTCGTCCGAGGTAACACACAACCACCCTTTGCGTTTTCCTCGTTCAAAACGCTTCCTTTCCCTGTTTTCGTGGCTGCCCATGATGTTTTTTTGAGATGGGGTTGTCGTTGACAGCGTTTGGTTCTTTGGTGCTGCAGCCGGTGATTGCGTTCTGATGCGGCCATCGGACACGTCGAAGCCCCCTTACGTGGCGCGCGTGGAGAAGATCGAGCAGGACAATAGGAACAACGTGAAGGTGCGTGTGAGGTGGTACTACAGACCCGAAGAGTCCATTGGGGGTCGCAGACAGTTCCATGGTGCCAAAGAGCTTTTTCTCTCCGACCACTATGATGTGCAGAGTGCTCACACCATAGAAGGAAAATGCGTAGTACACTCTTTCAAGAACTACACCAAGCTGGAGAATGTGGGTGCTGAGGATTACTATTGTAGATTTGAGTACAAGGCTGCCACTGGGGCTTTCACTCCTGACCGTGTTGCTGTGTGAGTTTCCTCTCATATATGTTTTTCTCTATACATAATTCGATTTTTGTCCTATGAAAATTTAATGCAGAAACACGTTTATGTACATTGTTTTGCTATAAATTTAAGTCTCTACATTTTTCATTCTAAAGGATTTTTAGTCATTATAAAAGAATTAGTATTGTTTTTACTATTTTCATTTTAACAGAAACACGAAATTTTTGTATGTGGTTTTAGTCTTTACAACAATTTAATACATTTTAGTATTTGTGTTTTGAGTGAACTCGAGATTTTAAATTTACATTTTAACAGAAACAGCAGATTTTGGCAAGTGGTTTTTAGTCTTTAAAGCAATTTAATACATTTTAGTAGTTATATTTTAAGTGAAAGTCGAGATTTTAGTTTTAGATTTTAGGCTGTATAAGCATTTAATACGATTTTAGTGTACTAATATGTTTTCCGTCTTTATATTTTAAGTGTTCTTACTTCTAGTACCTGATGGCGTTGTCAGATTGCATATTTTTTTGGTAAATGTGAGTAAAAACCTATTAAAATTTTCAGGTATTACTATTAAAATTTGGGTTATGTTGGGGGATCAAAAACATGTCTTACCTTTTCATGTATATTTTGTTTTCGGTTATTGATTGTGTGGAAGGGAATTTTGGGTTTTAGAACTGAAGGTTTGCTTTTTTGGCTTGTGTTTTGAAGGTATTGCAAGTGTGAGATGCCATATAACCCGGATGACCTCATGGTACAATGTGAAGGGTGCAAGGATTGGTAAAATCATTGTTTTCTGCCTCGCTTTCTTTACTAGTATCGTGCTTGGAGTTTTGAATTTATTTTTTGGGTGTTTATTTTTGTATGTTGAATTTGAGCATTGGATGCTATTTACTGGGTTGAAGGAATTATCAGTTATGTGATCTCACCACCTGCAGAATGAGTGGCCTAAAGGGTGTTAGAAAGTTGTAAGTTCTATTGGAAGCTCATGTATGGTCCTAAAACTCTTGTATAGAACTGCATCTACCTGTGCAAGCCCTTTGCATGTTGGTCTTGAAAAAGCATTTTACTTGTGAAGTAAAAGTAAAACAAATCTAAGAAGAAACGGGTGAATATATAATGCGTTGTACATTCACTTGTGACTTCTGAGCTTCACAGCTAAAAGTTCAGTGACGGATGAAATTTATGTCTGCTCTAAAGTGTCAATGTGCCCAATGGGTTCTGTCGTTTCTTTTATTTCAATATATGCGTGAGCCAATAGAAATTTGATGATACAGAGGCTTATTCCATCCATTGATTGTTTCCATGCAAGTTTTGAAAAGTATACTTTGACATGTATTTTCATATAATGTTTATGAAATACGGGAGCTGCAAATTACTGCACTCATCATCAACATAGAACTTTGTGGACATAGCTTCTATGTGAATTGTGGAATAGTTAAAATCTAATGAATGTCCAAGAATCACATTCTTTACATGTTGAGTGTCTCTTTATGCTCTATAGAACACACATTTCAATCTTTGTAGGTTTTTTGTAGGTATCATCCTGCTTGTGTGGGCATGACCATCGAAGAAGCAAAGAAATTAGATCATTTTGTGTGTTCAGAATGTTCATCTGATGATGATATGAAGAAACCGCAAGCTACATTTTCTGCATCCCCAGGAGCCGATGGCAAGGTAGGTGACTTCTTTTGTCCAACACCAAATAATTGTTACTTAATGTTCCCAGCATATGACTAAGACATTATTAGTTTTCTATTATCTAGTTTCTGGCAAGGATATGGGGAGGGAAACGGGACACATTTCTGAAAAAGGAATGAATGATTTAACATATGGTCTAGAATTTGGAGTTTGATGGGAAAAAAATCTCTTTAAAATTTAACCCTTATACAGCTAGTTTCTAAAATGACCATAGATTGCAGCTAGTTTTTCACTAGTTAGTGTGGACGGAGGCACATGAATAAGTACTGGGCATGTGTAAGTTAACAGTATCATGTGCATTTCTCTCTTGTTTTGATACCAAACTTCGCATAGTTCTGTCTTATTTGCTGTCCTTAATCTGAAACACTGTGTGCATTGTTGGAATAAAAATATGTGGGTTGGCTAAATGTATACCTATGCTATTTTTAGTTGTTGTACTGTTGTCTGGCAGGTATGTATTCCTTTTATAGTCATTGGTAATGTATTGAAGGCTGTAATTTTCTTTCTTTTGAGATATAGGCTTAGCAATGATGTTTATCTTTTTGAGCCTTCGTTTAATTGATATCCTTATGACTATGTTACACTCACTTTGGTTAATCTGCTCAAACTTTTTAACAATATTTAACATGAAAAACCAGCACCTTCCATTTTGTGAGGGGGTTATACATGTAGGGCTATTTATTTTATTCACTACTTGTCTTATATCAATTGCTATTGAATTTTTGGAGGGGTTAATGGTGCTGGCACAGTGAGGTTATTTATTTCTGATGAATGCAATTTCATCCTCATGTCTTTTTTATGATAGGCTCAAGTTAATATGGGACTCTGATTGATTATATTCAGTAAGATATTTATTACCACAATTTAGAAACTCTCATCAGATGCCCTTTTGTTTGAAAGTGTTTAAAAAAACAAACTTTTGAAACCAATAAGCAAAAGAGAAGTGCCCTTTTTGTAATTATGAGTAAAAATTGATTTTTTTTTTCTCAAACCAAATGGGGTCACAAAATAGTTGGTAGACAGTTGGTTCATTGTTGAGGCACAGTGAGATTTTGCTTTTTGGATTGTGGTTTTATATTATTGGATTTCAAAATTTGAATTTTGCAGGTGGAGCCCAAGCGGCGAAAGAGATGACCATAATGCAGTAGTAACCTTGTTTGGAGGCGTGAGTGACTCTTGCTGAATTTGGGTGGCACTCTATGGTAGCTTTTGTGTGTTGTACAGCTTCATCTAGAGGCTATGAACATTTCATTATGTATCTGACTTAGCTTATATTATGTATCTATTCGTCTTAGATTTTATAACTCTGACATTCCCTCAAGTTAATTCCGACCCAAGTGTTTATTATTCTTCAGATGATGACATCAAAACCTAAAACACTTAGCTTTTTGTTCCTCCGTATTGCTCACCACCTTACAAATTTGAATGAAAACTTCGCCAAATGATTTTTCTTATTTATTTATTTGGATGAATAAGTGTGCAAATCCTACAAAAGGAGCGTATAGAATAAAGAATAAAAAATTATCTCTAACATTATGATGGTTGTATTTAAAAATAAAGAATAAAAAAGGGAGAAAAAAACAAAGACAAGGATAAGCTTGCACACTTATTGCACGGTACAACTGTTGCACGACCTTCTTTGTCCATGCTTATCAATTACAAAAAGAAGCCAAAAGCAGTTACAATTTCGTG
This sequence comes from Vigna mungo, assembly GCA_036885675.1. Taxonomy (NCBI): domain Eukaryota; kingdom Viridiplantae; phylum Streptophyta; class Magnoliopsida; order Fabales; family Fabaceae; genus Vigna; species Vigna mungo. The sequence goes on from CP144694.1 coordinate 5,913,156, forward strand.
TGTTTTGTTTTGTTTTTATCTGTTATGGGCCTTTTACTGTCTTGCTTGTATTTTTATATGTTATCCTTCTGTTTTGTTACGTGAGTGATGAAAGAGTTTTCATATTTATATGTTCCACTATGTTTTAGAGCATCTTTTTTCTTTGCTTTGCATCAATTTTCATGATGGTAAGAGAGTGGGTTAATTCCGCTTTGTTTCAACACTTACTCTAACAATTCAGATTTCTCAAAAGTACAACTTACATAGATAGTGCTCGGGATTTAATGGAGGACCTAAGAAAAAGATTTTCAAAAAGTGATCATTTTTTTGCTTTCAAATATTCTTCAAGAGATAAACTTCACTAAACAGGGTGAAAGAATTGTATTATAATCTATGAAGCACATGCAAACAAGTGTTATTAGAAGATCTTGAACATGGACTTGCGGACAAATGACAACATTTTAACTATGGTTTAAATTGTTCCTGTTGTCTAAAAAATGTTTCTTAGTTGTTGAAAGATGAAAGATACACACATAAAAAGACTTATTTTTCTCAAGTCAATAAGAAAATTAGAATTTCTATAAATATTATGTGTATCAATGTTTATCAAGTTGGTATTCCTTGGAGAATACTAGTTATATTTATAGGATGAACATGAACTTTGGGTCTATGTTCCTGTTGTAACATCCTAATTTAGGACGCCTCAAACAACCGTTTTAATGTATAAATGAATATAAATCCTTAAGACAACTTGAAAAATTAATTCAAAACTTTCAAATATTCGTAATTAAAACTCAAAACAACTAATTAAAACATTAATTCGTTAAACAATTTTATAAACTTAGTCTATATTCAAAAATTTCCAAAAAAAAAAATAAAATACTCAAGTCTCTCATTATCCTCGCTGCATTAAGCATCCACTGGACTACCCGTATCATTATCTGCTCCCTATAACAATCTGAGTCATACGATCATCGCAGGTGGAAAACAAAACCACAAGAAAAATGCAAGGGTGAGCTAACAGAATAAACATCAAATAATTGATATAACATTTATATCATAGTTGTTAAGTCTTTAACATAATTCTATCACATCCAACAATCATCAATACTCAATAAGACTTACAACAACCACCATCACACCCCTAAACAATTCCCTTAACCGAAATATGTACCATTCCCATTAGCTCTACCTCACTTTTTGAACAAAGGCAACTCGTGCCTATACCAAATTTTCTTATAACATCTAATCATCTTCTGTACTTCCACATATATTCCATTTTACCAAAACAAAACGATTCGATTGGTCCTCCACCACAGCTCCAGACCTGTCTCCCCTACTCCAAGATGTCCATCATGACACTAAACTCAACATGAACTGGAACCTTACGGGAAAGACGTTCATCCCTTTCTACCCTCTCGCAAGAGGAAAGGGTAACAATCGAATACACAGTCCCTTCCACCACCCCTCTAGGACGAAGAGACCCATCTCTTCTACCGCCTCTTAAAGATGAAAAAATTCACCTTTCTACCTTCTCGCAAGAGAAAAGGTACAACCTAGATTAAGGAAGTATAGACATAAAATATATTCAAAATTATAAGCACAACCATTATCATAAAAGTATAAAAGTCAACCCAATATCCAAAGGTCAACCTAGTGCTTTCCACACCCCCATATTTACCAATATACACCTACTACATGGCATCACCATGTTCCTTTCATAATGGAACCCACGTGATCCACTCCCTTTCATTACTTTTCTCTCTTTCATGTAACCTACACAAAGCATATGTGCATGTACTTATCCCTTTCATCATTCACAGCCCCACAAAATTCAATTGTTGTATACACACATTCACAATAAAACTAAAGAAATCTACACACGCATTGTGACCCAATACATCAATTTTGTGAAACCAAAATACTCACTCCCATAAACCATGAACAATATCATGCCAATCCAAACTTCTTTATGTAAAGCTTTCCTTATACCCCTGAATGGACCCCACACGCCATAATGCACATGTATCCACGGATAACAATTTCATCCACTAATAAAACCACAAGATGCTTCTATTACACTATTTTAGCATCCCAAGAAATCACCAAACATGATTACAATCTCACAAACACGACCCATTTACCATGCCCTAACCACTCTAACCATATTTTATGCACCATTTTTTTACCAATATTTATTAGGTTGGTATTCCTTAGGAATACTAGTTATATTTATAGGATCAACATGGATTGTGGGTCTATATTCCTATTGGAATAATACTTACCTAAGGTATATAATAGTAATATAATAAATAGTAACATAATAATAAATAATAACCAACATATCAAACTATCCAGATTTGGTTTTAATATGTGTATATTGCCTAAATAGGTATAGGTTTAGGCTACTCCATAATAAAGAGGCTTAAATGGCCTTATTAGGTCACATTCTTTAATGTGTCTATTGGGTCGGGTAGGAACATAAGCCCCTATAGTCTTAGGATTTTGGTTTGGTGTATGAGTTCATATAAGACCTTTACTTAAGCTTGAGCCTACTTGTGTAGTTTGCAAATGAATTGGTCATTCAACCGAGCTCATAAAATTGTTTGGGGCCATTCAACCATGTTGGTAGGTGGATTGACCTCAAGGCTGAGCTCTTTGAGTGGCTAATCCAGTAGCACTTTTAAATAATTTGGTCATTCAACCAAGCTCCTTCAGTGGCTAATCTAGCCTAGTGTTTTTAATAATCTGGCCTCGAGGATGAGCTTTATTAGTGGCTAATCCAACTGAGCTTTTTAAATAATATGACCTCGAGGTCGAGCTCTTTCAGTGGTTAATCCAGTTGACCTTTTTTTAAATAATATGACCTTAGGGCCGACCTCTTTTAGTGGCTACACACGGGAAGGACAATCTCAATTGGAGGTGAGCTTCCCTCTAGCTCTTCAGGCACCGTTGTCTAGAATAGCTTCAACCTGGCATCATCAACTGAGCTGATTACATCGTTCTCCTAGGTTTGGCTCCATCTACAATGGTTCAGGCTGCTTGATTGTTGTTTGTTGGGATATGGTGCTAATGATTGCTGAGTTGGTCAGTGGGGCTACTTTTGGACTCGTAGCATAGCACCTTTTGGGTTTGCTAGTGAAGATGATCCCATGTGAATCAAAACAGGATTTCAACACTTCTCATCACTTCTCAGGATGGCATGTTACCTGTAGCATTGGCAATTATTCAACATGTAGATAATCTATTGTAGTAGTTTGTTTCTATCTTGTGTTCTTGTAGAACTTGGATGTGATAATCTATTGGAATCCCTTCGTGGTCGAGCTTATCCTCTACGAGTCAAGCTTTGCGGTTAAGGTCATCCTATGTAGGTTAAGCTTCGAGATCGTGCTCATCCTTTACAAGCTGAGCTTTGAGGTTGAGTTCATCCTTTGTAAGGTAAGCCTTGAGGTCGAGTTTATCCTCTATAGGCTGAGCTTCAATGCTAAGGTCATCCTTTGCAGACCAAGCCTTGTGGCCGAGTCTCTTCTTTTCTCTTTTCAATAAGATCAGGTCCTTTTCCTTTCTCTGTTTTTCCTTACTTTGTGACTACCCTATGTAACCTTTTTTGTCATCCTGATGCACGAAAGTAAGGTTTGGTAGGATGCAATGGCCATTACGATTGATATGTCTTGGTGATAGGCTGAAACATTGAGGAGTTCAAAGCCTGTTCGTCCAAAATTGTTGGAAACAACTTGCAGAAAACTTGTTCATCATTAGTATTAATGCTAGAAACTCGTGACATGGTCATTCCTATTTTGGGAATATCTGACATGTATCTGAGAAGCTCCACATTCATGTCGGTCTATCTGTCTGTCGAGGTGTCCTGTGTAATGTTGGGGCTCCACTAATCATCATCTCGATTGCGATATCTTTGCATGCGGGGCTCTTATTCAGATTGGGGGGAGCGTCCATTATTTTCTCTCATTCTATGTCAGGCTATCCTGCTTTGTTCTCTTGGAGTCTAGTGTTGAGGAGGTCGGTTCTGACCTCTATTGGATTCTCGCTGAGCTATGAGGCTATGTAGCTTTACTAGTTGAGCTTCGTGCTTCATCAACATAATAAAGATGAAGGACAATGCTTTAGGACCATCAAAAAGCCTATCATGTTGGTGAGTTCCATGCTTGGGAGCCTCACTTGTTTTCGAGAACCAACACCTAGTATGGTTAGCGGTAGTATGGCTTAGACCAAATAGATGGTTTTCCATTCTCTAGCCCGATTGGATCCTATCAACTTGTACAAATCGAATTGTTATTAGGTGCGTAGGGCCTCAATCATGATATATATTGCCTACGCCGCTTGTCATGTTGTTGTTATGTTGGATTTGCATCTATATTGATGTCACATGACCATCATTGGGCTGGACTCCATGGGAAAGTTGTGGGTGGTGACCATGGGAATGTGAGGCCGAGGAAAAGTTTTACCGGGCCCCATGATGGATACCCATGTTCTTATCTCGATCTAGAGCGTGGAGTTACAAACAGGTGGCAAGATCTTAACAGTGGTTTAGATTGCTCCCGTTGTTTGGAAAAAGGCCTCCTAATTGTTGAAAGGAAGGAGAATCACCTACAAAAGACTCTCCAACATTCAATTAAGTAAGAGAGTTAAAATCTTTGTAAATATAATGTGTATTAGTGTTTATGAAGTTGGTATTCCATGGGAAACACTAGTTATATTTATAGAACCAATATGAACTTAGGGATGGCAAAATAATCTGCGCCCGCAGATATCCACAGATAAAATCCGCGACGAATAGTTGATATCCGCGGATATTTACTACCCGAAACCCGCAGATAACGGGTATCTTAATACCCGCTTATAAACGGGTCGGGTGCGGGTATTATACTATCCATACTCGCGGATATCCGCTACCCACAAAAGATAAAAAAAAATTCAATTTATATTTTATTAAGTTAAATTTAATTAAAATTAACATTAAATTATATTTTACAAGGTTAAATTTAATTAAAATTGTACTATACGAAGTATACCAATCAAAATTAATTGTCATTTATGGACAATTAACATGTATTAATAGGTCATATTGTCTTACGCTTTACAAAATATACGGTATTGATTATTGGGTTTGATTGCCTAAAAATATCATGCATTAATGATTAATCAATGGGCTTACCTACCACACACCCTATATATATATATATATATATATATATATATATATATATATATATATATATATATATATATATATATAATATTACAATCATCCTCTTCTCTCCTAATCAAATATAGATCTCTTTATGAAACATCTCTGACTTGAGGGTCAGAGTGTCTTCTGCATGTTAACAACCCTTCGGAGTGGATGGCATTCTCGGGGAGAACCAACCCTCCCTCGGACAATTCAACTCAAACAAAAATTAAATTTTAATTTATATTTAATTTAATTTATATTATATTTTATATTTTTTGTAATTCTATTTAAATTTTATGATAATTTATAAAAATATATTTTTTTAAATATTTGTGGATATTTGCGGGTATCCACGGGTTTTAAAATATCCGCGAATATTTTTTAAGCAGATATCCGTGCGAGTAGCGGGTAAATTTTTTTTTTGTCGGATCGGACTGTGGGTAGACACTATCCGTGCCCGACCCGACCCGTTGCCATCCCTATATCAACCTATATTTCTATTGTAATAATACTTATCTAAGACATAATAACAGTATAATGAATAACAACAAAATGGTAAATAATAACTAACACACTAAACTACCAAAATTTAGTTATAATATGTTAATATAGTCCAAATAAAAATATGTTTGGAGTATTCTATATTGTCTTATTGGATGAAAATATTCAATATATCTATTTAGTTGAATAAAAAAAGTGTTATACTTGTTTATGTTATTGAAAAATATAATTTCTAATTCTGGTTTATCAATAAATAAACTAGTTATATAAAAAATTCTTCTATGAAAAGTTATCTCCAACAATTTTTCACAATTTAAAAAATAGATTATAAATATTATATTATATTTAAAGAATAGATTATACACTATTTAATTTTATATTATTTTTCTTTTATCATTTAAAAATAGATTATAAAAATTACACTTTATATTTATAATTTAGAAATAAAATAAAATAAAAATGTTTGATTCAAATAAAAAACAGAATGTATAACAACAATTATATAACAAATTATATTTAAATTTAAATTAAAAATAAAACATAGTTAAAATAGTAAAAATAAGATTAACATTTTAAATTAAATAAAAAACAATAATTTACGTTATATACATTAAAAAATTTTGAAATTGGTTCTATATAAAACAAATGAAAAAAATAAAATTAAAAGTGCCTTGAAAAGGTGTACCTAGCTTTTAGATGCTTCCATAACACAGTGCAGAGTACGTGTCTGTCTTTTCAAATAAATGTTTGAAGAAAGCTCTTTTACTTATATCTTTCTGCTAAATTATATTAATAATTAATATTGGTTTATGTAATTTAAAGTATAACTTTGATGTAAAGATTATAATGTGATGATTATTAAAATATAAGGTATTAAAGTTATTGAAATTATTTTAGAATTATTAAAATTAATCCCTTTCTTCTCACCTCAAAAAGGGCATTTTGGTATTTTATTAAATTTAATTAAAAATCATAAAAGAGGGAAAAAAGATTTTGACTTCAGTTGAAGTTAAGTTTCTGGAAAAGAAAGAGAGAACGTATCTTTTCTCAGAAAAGAAAGGAAACTCTGACTGACAGACAAAAACATCCAGCAACTTCTATATCATCAAGAAGACATTAAAGAGGAGTAAGAGGAGAGATAACAATTGACAGGAAGAAACATGAAGAATTATACAATGTATCCAGGTTAATTCTCTTTTACTGTGTATATGGGAATTGTGAGTATCATGAAAATTCAAGATCGTGTGTTGTTTTGATTCAAGATTTGCTTACATCCTCCTCCTTCGTTCATTCTTCTCTGATGATCAATTTTTTGTTTTTTTTTTTTTTTCATTTTTTCACAGATGCTGGTTGCTTTGCGTTTTTCACACTGTTTTTTTTCTCTTCTCTCTTTTCTTTCTACTGTGTGATTCTTTCTTTGCTATTTATTTTATTTTCTTTTAATTAAAATATTTTCAAGATTTTTGTTTTATATTTCCATTTTTTTTTATTAAATTTGATTCGCAAATGTTATTCGGCTTCTCTTTCCGGTGTCATTCTGGCGAGTCAAACATCTGGACTGCTGAGAATGGGTGTTTGATCATGTAACTCTAGCCTTTTTCATCTTCTACTTCCAATTTTTATAAATAAAAATACCTTCTAATTAATAAAGGTACTAATATATTAAAATTGATTTGTTGGAAAATTCTATGTGTGCATTAAGTGAAAAGTCTTTTTTAGCATTGAATATATTGTTTAGAAGACCTACGTCTCATTCATCTCTATTGAGTGTTTTCCTAGTTGTTTAGTTGAGTTTTGAGAGATTGCTAAAACATTTCGTTGAATATTGAAGTGTTGGAGCTAGTTTGACAGCTTGGAGAGGGAACTGAAAATGGTAGCAGCTTGGATGCTGGTTTTTTAAAGATTCTCCTTGCAGGTCCATGATTTTAAATTATTGGATTTATATATACTATAACTGATGTCCATATTCGACAAAAAGTAAAACATTTAAAACATGGATCGGATATGAAAATTCATAAATCACAACATTAGATGTGAACATTAAATTGTAGAAAGAATCGAATGTCGACATTCGATGTGATTTTCAGATGTTGATTCATGTTTTAAATGTCTTTTTAAAATCTTTCATTATATTAATTTTTTAATTATCGTATTATTTTATAATTTTTCTTTTTAATTTTTCTATATTTATAAATGTTTAATTAGATAATTTATAATGTTAAAAAATAATTTGTATGATTTTATTAAATTTAATAAACAAAATTCATGAGAAAATAAAAATAGAAGTATAAAAATATATGCATCGAATATGAAAATTCAAAAGAAGTTTTGGATCTCGATATCCAATTCTTTGCTATGTATACATATTTTAAAAATTTTTGCTTCGCACGTTTTTTTAATGTAATGAGATAATTTTAAAATTTTTTTATATTATTTTAAAAGGTTTAATTATATTATTTACAATGTAAAAATTTGTTTTTTTTAAATCTTTTATTATATTATTTTAATATTTAAAAGTTTTTATTTTGAATGTAAGTTTATTAGATTAATTTAAAATGTTTAATTATATTATTTATAAATGTTTAAATAGATATTTTGTATACATTAATTTGTATGAATATTTTAAATTTATTAAAAATATAAATTTATTTAAAATTCAAATAAAAAAATTATAAAAGTTATTAGGTAGGTTTAAGTATTATTATTTTTTTGGTGTTTTAATTTTTAAGTTTATTAGATTCTTTTTTTATTTTATAATTTAATTATAAATGTTTAATTTATTCTATTAGTTTTTAATTTTGTTAAAAAAAATTTATAAAATAAATTGTGATGTGCTAGTGTGAGAAGCAAATGAAATGCGATGCAGAAAAATGTAAAAGCCAAACTTGTGCTGTCATGTGTGAGAACCAAATGAAATGCAATGCAGAAAAATGTAACAGTTGAATGTTAAGAATCTTTGATCAGATTCTTTTCGATTTCTATGAAAATCAAAACAACTTTTAATTAGAGGAAGAATAAGGATTTTGTTAAAATTTAGAGGTGCAGATGAAAGGGTTAGAGATGTAAGATGAAAAACCCACTCTAGTATTTGATCTATTCAGTCTAATAGATTAGACTGATCCTTCATGCATTTCTTTATTTTCAATTTTTTTTTATTAAGAATCAATCGTTTTTTTTAGTTTTATGTATTTTAAAAATAATTAAAATTGTAATTGGTTTTCGAAAACGTCTTAATCGATTTTCAAAAATTGATTAAAAAAAATTTCTTAATCGATTTTTAGAAACTGATTAAAATTTTTTTCTTAATTTTTGATAGCTAATTAAAAAAAATTTCTTAATCGGATTTTGAAAATTGGTTAAAATTCTTTATTTTTTCTTGAATTTTTTTATTTTTGTTTTTTTTTTTTGTTTTTTATTTTGAATTTCTTTTATTTTGAGATCCGTCTCTTCTTCCCACCTTTGTCACATTGTTTTCTCTCGGTGAGAATTGTCATCCAAACTCTATCTTTGCTCTCCGTGGTGGTGTTGTGCGGTGGTGTGTCGCTGTACATGGTGGTTCACTTTACTGATTGGTGGTATGTGGTGCAGATCATCCTTTCTCTACCAGGTGTGTTCGTTTTTTTACACTTTAATATGCATGATCTTTGATTTATTGTGCATGTTTGTCTCGCTGCTGTGTGCTTGTGTAAGAAGACGATAACCACTTAGGCCAAAACGGATGTCGCATATCCATTTGGCCTTGAAACGGATGTCGCAGATTCGTCGACGGATGTCGCAGATGCGTCGACGGATGTCGCACATCCGTTTCAAGGCGGATATGGGACATTCGTTTTGGCTTTGGGTTTTTTATTTTTGTTTTTTTCTTTTTTAGTTTATTAATTTTTTTTATTTGAAATGTGTACGGTATGATATCTGGGACGAGCGGTTACGAAGAATAACCGATCGGGGCCATAATTGGGCCAACTCTTATTATTGAGCTCGTAGCCCATCAATCTAAAAGGTATATGATTAAAAATACTGAGAATAAAATAATATCTAATTAGAGATATAAAGGGAGTTGTTTATGGGTAATCAAGTAAGTTAGTTTATATTCTATTCGGTTTATATTCTATTGATCTTGTATCACTTCAAGGCCTATAAATAAAGAACCAAGGACTCCAAACAAGGTACGCTTCACTCACGTTCTAATCACGCTACTTACACTATAATCACTCAGAAATCTCGTTGTCAATTCTCTCCTACTGAAAATCATTCTAATAAGAACTGAGTTTCTTCCATCCTACTACAGACGCCTAACTTGAGCGTTGAAGTGCCATTGCAGGTACCTCCCCCTCCGGTCAAAGCTTGAAGATCACTGAACGGTCAAGGGTGAAGGAGAGCGAGCGGCCAAGATCCAAGAAAAGCGAACGGTCAAGATCCAAGAAAAGCGAACGATCCAGTCCCTCCAAGTGCTAGAAAGCCGGAAAGCCACGTCATCCAGGTTAGTGTCTTGGTCCCACAAAATATTCACCGAAACATTTTGGCGCCCACCGTGGGACTGGACGACATCCCCATGAAAACCACGAGGAACCAAGACAAGCGCTCGGTATCAACATCACTGTTTCAGATCAACACCAGAAATTCTCAACAAAACAAAAGCTACACAATATGGATCATCATCAACAAGCTAAACAACTTAGATCATCATCAACAAGATAAGTATTATATTTCATATAAAAATAAAATAATAGAAAATCTTGATTCTTTAGAATATTAGCCTAGCCACACAGCAAACCACGGAAAAGATTAAAAATCTAAGTGACGGTTGCAATAACTATTTCAAATATTAAAAATATTGAGAGACGGTTTTAATGTCTTATTATATATTATATGATATAGCTATAAGTATGGATATTTGATGAAATATCCAACCTGACAGTGGAGATTATAATAACTACTTCAAGTATGGACGTTAAAGATATATATATGTATATATATACTCACGCACATCACAGGGGTTTTCCTTTTAAAAAAATTTGAAAAACAACGTCTTTGGCTTAAGAGTGGCAGAGCAATATGGAGTTTGTTCACGACTGAATTATCTTCCTTTAATCATCCCCTTTATTTTCTTTGATATTCCACGTACACATATAATATTCAGAGGTTCCTTTTGTTTCAGAAAGAAAACTTTCAGGAGATTCTTCACGAGAAAAAGAAAAGAGGATTTTAACAAGAAGAACCCGTCGAGTATGAACTTTGCAATCCAATCACATCACTCTTGTGACACCGAAGCTCGGGGCAATCCAGAGGGCGGATGATGAAAAGCTCTTCATAATTCACCAACATTGTTTCCTATGCTCCATGCTTTATCTCGTGTTGCAAGCTTTTTCACAGGCTGCACCACCTTTTCCCATACTACTTTTATTTAATAAAATAAGTTGCAGGGCTTGGTCAACGCTTCAGACAGACCGGGAGGAACACCGAAATTACTGACACCACGTTCCAAGAGTGCTTCAGCATTACCAGTGAGATTAGAGTACCCGCTCATTTTGCGGGTGGATCTCCATCTATGGTTTGTCGTCACAGGGCGCTGCAGCCACTGAAGCACCGTGAGTTCGTCTCTTTCACCTCCATGACCACGTCCTCTTCAAATATTTCAAGTATCGCCGACGATCACGACTAGAGGGATTTTTTATTCTCCGTCATTGCACTAATAGTGATCACACGGTGTCAAGGGTGCTTGACATGCCACCAACAAATATAGTGCTTTTAATACAAAATCATCGAAGCTGCTGCATTTTGGAAATTGTCACATATCATTAGACATTCAGGCATTTCAAAATTACTATGTATTATAATATGTTACTATATAATGTGTGTTTGAATTGAGAAACAGGTTTGAAGAAAAGATATCCGCACATATTGAGACGTCAATTGCCTAGTGAGGTACCGGGAAGTAGCTTCTTACGATGCTTCATTCTTCAGAGAAAGATTTTCTTTGAAATTTAAACAAAATCTGGCAGATGCCGCACCGATCTCAGCAGAATCATGAGTCATGATCTTCAATCGTTATCGATTCAAAGGTTTCATAAAACTACAAGATGCATAAAAGCACGACAACTGCTGGATGAGAGGCTACACTCATAAATATAAAAACTTTTTAATACGGCAAAGGGTTACCCGATTCTCTCAAACCGATCAATAAAGACATGATTATTTTGGTCATTATTGGATATTTTTCTATCTGTGCAGGGTTTAGTCATGATCAACATCTCCAATTATTGGGCAAGAAGCTAAACACTTACAAATCACCCACGATGCATTCTAATATGAATCCTTCAAATGATCAACAAGGACCAAACGGTCTTGTCTATATTTTTGATATTATCTCATAAGTCTCAAGATTCTAAAGCGGTTACAATCTTAACCGACCAATCTCAATATATCTCTAATATTATATCTCTTGCAGATTACTAAAGCGGTTACAATCTTAACCGACCGGTCTCAATATATCTCTGATATTATATCTCTTGAAGATTACTAAAGCGGTTACATCTTAACCGACCGGTCTCAATATATCTCTGATATTATATCTCTTGCAGATTACTAAAGCGGTTACATCTTAACCGACCAGTTTCAATTATATCTTCAATATTATATCTCTTGCAGAGTACTAAAGTGGTTACAATCTTAACCGACCGGTTTCAATTATATCTTCAATATTATATCTCTTGCAGATTACTAAAGCGGTTACATCTTAACCGACCAGTTTCAATTATATCTTCAATATTATATCTCTTGCAAAGTACTAAAGTGATTACTAAAGCAATGACTAAAGTGATTACATCTCAACCGGTCACAAAGCAGTAACATGCTCATCCAGTTTACATCGCAAGTCCATCATCTTACTCGACGAACGACCCAGTTCGTCAACAAGTTTTATGGGCGCCACAGTCCATCAAGCGACGAACGACCCAGTTCGTCAACAAGTTTTATGGGCGCCACAGTCCATCAAGCGACAAAGGACCCAGTTCGTCAACAAGTTTTATGGGTGCCACAGTCCACCAAGCGACGAACGACCCAGTTCATCAACAAGTTTTATGGGTGCCACAGTCCATCAAGCGACGAACGACCCAGTTCATCAACAAGTTTTATGGGCGCCACAGTCCACCAAGCGACGAACGACCCAGTTCGTCAACAAGTTTTATGGGCGCCACAGTCCACCAAGCGGCGAACAATCCAGTTCGTCAACAAGTTTTATGGGCACCACAGTCCACCATGCGACAAACGACCCAGTTCGTCAACAAGTTTTATGGGCGCCACAGTCCACCAAGCGACGAACGACCCAGTTCGTCAACAAGTTTTTTGGGCGCTACGGACCACCGAGTGCGAACGCCTAAACTACTATCAACAGGCACGAAGCACTGAATCCGGACGCCCAACTATAATATCGTTGACGAATAAATCAACATCCGAACGTCTACGATTATACAAGTAAGCTCGAATAAATTACTTATGTCTTAGATTATTATTTTCCTTTCAAGAGCAGATAAACAAGATATTATCAAGTCATCATCAACATGGGAAAAAGTTCTAGAAAGAACCCCGTCAATATCCAACATCTGACAAAGATCAAACAAATGAGCAACTACTAGAAGCATACTCTCCAAACACAACAGGTAAAGCCTCCCTCGAACTTTTAAGTCCTATAGTCAATCGTGGCTAAAGCCTAACGCTTAACTCGAACTTGGGGGAGATGATGTACGGTATGATATCTAGGACGAGCGGTTACGAAGAATAACCGATCGGGGCCATAATTGGGCCAACTCTTATTATTGGGCTCGTAGCCCATCAATCTAAAAGGTATATGATTAAAAATACTGAGAATCAAATAATATCTAATTAGAGATATAATGGGAGCTGTTTATGGGTAACCAAGTAAGTTAGTTTATATTTTATTCGGTTTATATTCTGTGTATCTTGTATCACTTCAAGGCCTATAAATAAAGAACCAAGGACTCCAAACAAGGTATGCTTCACTCACGTTCTAATCACGCTACTTACACTATAATCACTCAGAAATCTCGTTGTCAATTCTCTCCTACTGAGAATCATTCTAATAAGAACTGAGGTTCTTCCATCCTACTACAGACGCCTAACTTGAGTGTCGGAGTGCCATTGCAGGTACCTCCCCCCTCTGGTCAAAGCTTGAAGATCACTGAATGGTCAAGGGTGAAGGAGAGCGAGCGGTCAAGATCCAAGAAAAACGAACGATCCAGTCCCTCCAAGTGCCAGAAAGCCGGAAAGCCACGTTATCCAGGTCAGTGTCTCGGTCCCACAAAATTATATATCGAAACAAAATGTATATATAGATTTATTTAAATTTAGTTTTTATTTTAATTTATTAGTGGAAAAACTTTTTTAATTTAGTTATTCAATTATTATTTATTTAATTATTTCTAGAAAATTAAAAGTGATGATATGTCATTAAACGAATGTACCACATCCGTTCACGTATATGCCATATCTGTGGAGGTTGTCATATTCCTCATATATAACAAATTAGCACTCATAAAGAACACCACAACAAACTCAATGTATTCTAAATAATAACAACATACAGAGATACACAACAAAATGTAACATCCCAAGGTCCTAAAAGATTTTCGAAAACCTCACTCTGATACCAAATGTAACATCCCAATTATTGAGATGTCACGGTGCAATTTTTTTTCAAAACCTTACTATAAAACATTTATGAAAGATAACAATCTTTATTCGATTAAAAATGTGGAAGCTAAACATAACCACAAATGTTGTTTGCAAATCTCATAATATCACTTTTACATAAAAATGGCAAATCGAAAAACTTTTAAAAATAAATAACAAGTCCTCGAACATAAAATCCCAACTCTCGTCAGCTACTCAGATCCGATCTTATCTGCAAACCATCTACTCCCGTACAAGTACGATCATCATAGGTGAAAACCGCAACCACAACTTTCAGGGTAAGTAAATAGAATTTTCCTATCATCCGATATACAATAATCATCTTAACTACAAGAATAACCAAATCATAAACATATATCCTCAAAACATTAACATCACGTCATTAACATCTCAACTTAGTGGTCTATGTCCTCTACGCTGCCACACCACCTAATCATCAAAACTAATTCACTACAATTCACATGACACCCTCTTCTCGTATTGCACTACCCAAGATAACCTTTTTTCCGCATCACATGGCCAAAAGAGTCATCACTACCAACCCTCCTCTTCCCGCATCACACGGCCGAAGAATGATCCCCACCAAACCATCTCTTCACGCATCACACACTAACTTACAAAAACCCATACAAACACTCACGTAACCACTACTAAACTATCCTCTTCCCGCATCACACGACCAAAGAGTCATCATTGCTAAACCATCCTCTTCCCGCATCACACGGTCGAAGAGTCATCACTTTTCCTTCATCTTTTTTTCGAACAACTACTCCCTATACCTCTCCTCTCCTTTCAACAAAACCATACCCTCTTACTTCTATCACTCCATGCATCCATAGAATATCCCAAACCTCTCGGCACTCCAAACCACACTCTTGATGACCAATAACATCATCAAATGCATATGCAATAAGAACATACAGTTCAAAACCCTACACATATATGATAACTTCATGCCATGCACTCAACCTTAAAACATTAACAAACCCTCCTATACCCAATTATTCTCTAGACTGAAACAACCACCACTCATGGTGCACAACCGATCACAAAACAAATATGAATGTCAAGAACATCACAACCCCAATTACGCATACAAACAATAAATCTAGTTACTCCCATTACCCTACATACACAAGATAATTCTAGTCACTCCCCTTACCTGGTCTCATACGATTTTTGATTCCAAGATCACCAAGAAAGCTTAACAACGTCACTGATGCTCCTCCCATTTTTTATGCCCCGATCTCGGCTCTATTTTCTCATAGAAAACTTCTTTTCTCTCCCTTATCTTTAAAATTTTCGTTTTTTCCTCTTAGGGTAACAAAATGTTTACCCATTTTTACTCTTCTCCTTTTTATCCTCTTCTATTCTATCTCTATCCTTTTAATATTAATAAAATCTCTCAGTTTATATCTAAAACCATTAAGATTTCCTCTCTTATTCTCTTAACTACTTTTTAAAATATACAATATCTGATAATGATTTTCTCTAATAATAATATTTCTTTTAATCTTTAAACCAACCAAGATTATATCTCCTATTTTCATTTAACTAATTTTTAAAATAACAACTAAATCTTCTAAAAGATTTACAAAATATTATTTTATTAAATATCAAGATTATTTAATTTGCATACTTTTCCTTTCTACACCCTCTCTTAAGTAATTTCTACACTAATTAAATAAAGGTTAAAGACCCTTTTACCCCTAGGCAAAAAATACAAAAATAAAGAAATAACATAACAATTATGTTCTAAGAAAAAAAAAATACAAACTCAAGAACACTAATCTCCAAACAAAAACCCAAAGTATCAAAACTACTTTATTTTTAAAACCCCCATTTTGCCGGATCTTACATTCACCCCTTCACAAAAGAATTTTCGTCCCCGAAAATTGCACTCATAAAGAAGCATACACCATGCAAAACTTCAAATGATTTCCTAAAAATTACATTAATTTTCATAATACAATAATAATAACAATTTTTTAATGGATCAAAAGAACACCGCAACAAACTCAATGTATTCTAAATAATAACAACAACATACAGAGATACACAACAAAAACTACACGAGCTCCCTCCCCAAGGTCCTAAAAGATTTTCGAAAACCTGGCTCTATTACCGAATGTTACATCCCAATTTTTGAGATGTCACGGTGCAATATTTTTTCAAAACCATTCTATAAAACATTTATGAAAGATAACAATCTTTATTCGATTAAAAATGCGGAAGGTAAACATAACCACAAATGTTGTTTGGAAATCTCATAATATCACTTTACATAAAAATGTCAAATCGAAAAACTTTTAAAAATAAATAACAAGTCCCCGAACATAACATCCCAACTCTCGTCAGCTACTCAGATCCGATCTTATCTGCAAACCATCTACTCCCGTACAAGTACGATCGTCGTAGGTGGAAACTACAACCACAACTTTCAGGGTGAGCAACCTGAATTATCATATCCTCCGATATACAATAATCATCTTAACTACAAGAATAACCAAATCATAAACATATATCCTCAAAACATTAACATCACGACATTAACATAACAACTTAGTGGTCTATGTCCTCTACGCTGCCACACCACTTAATCATCATAACCAACTCACTACAATTCACATGACACCCTCTTCTCGTATCGCACCACCCAAGATAACCTCTTTTCCACATCATACGACCAAAAGAGTCATCACTACCAACTCATCCTCTTCCCGCATCACACGATCGAAGAATCATCCCCACCAAAACATCTTTTCACGCATCACACACTA
Source organism: Vigna mungo (assembly GCA_036885675.1). Taxonomy (NCBI): domain Eukaryota; kingdom Viridiplantae; phylum Streptophyta; class Magnoliopsida; order Fabales; family Fabaceae; genus Vigna; species Vigna mungo. The sequence goes on from CP144694.1 coordinate 5,930,316, forward strand.
ACTTACAAAAACCCATACAAACACTCACGTAACCACTACTAAACTATCCTCTTCCCGCATCACACGGCCGAAGAATCATCAGTTTTCCTTCATCTTTTTCTCAAACAACTACTCCCTATACCTCTTCTCTCCTTTAAACAAAACCATACCCTCTTACTTCTATCACTCCATGCATCCATAGAATAACCCAAACCTCTCGGCACTCCAAACCACACTCTTGGTGACCAATAACATCATCAAATGCATATGCAATAAGAACATACAGTTCAAAACCCTACACATAAATGATAACTTCATGCCACACACTCAACCTTAAAACATTAATAAACCCTCCTTTACCCAATTATTCTCTAGACTAAAACAACCACCACTCATGGTGCACAACCGATCACAAAACAAATATGAATGTCAAGAACATCACAACCCCAATTACGCATACAATAAATCTAGTTACTCCCCTTACCCTACATACACAAGATAATTCTAGTCACTCCCCTTACCTGGTCTCATACGATTTTTGATTCCAAGATCACTAAGAAAGCTTAACAACATCACTGATGCTCCTCCCATTTTTTATGCCCCGATCTCGGGTCTATTTTCTCATAGAAATGTCTTTTCTCTCCCTTATCTTTCAAATTTTCGTTTTTTCCTCTTAGGGTAACAAAATGTCAACCCATTTTTACTCTTCTCCTTTTTATCCTTTTCTACTCTATCTCTATCCTTTTAATGTTAATAAAATCTCTCAGTTTATATCTAAAACCATTAAGATTTCCTCTCTTATTCTCTCTTAACTACTTTTTAAAATATCATCAACCACCAAATCTTTTTAAAATCTACAATATCTAATAATGATTTTCTCTAATAATAATATTTATTTTAATCTTTAAACCCACCATGATTATATCTCCTATTTTCATTTAACTAATTTTTAAAATAACAATTAAATCTTCTAAAAGATTTACAAAATATTTTTTATTAAATATCAAGATCATTTAATTTGCATACTTTTCTTTTCTACACCCTCTCTTAAGTAATTTCTACACCAATTAAATAAAGGTTAAAGACCCTTTTACCCCTAGGCAAACATACAAAAATAAAGAAATAACATAACAATTATGTTCTAACAAAAAAAAAATACAAACTCAAGAACACTAATCTCCAAACAAAAATCCAAAGTATCAAAACTACTTTATTTTTAAAACCCCCATTTTGTCGGATCTTACATTCACCCCTTCACAAAAGAATTTTCGTCCCCGAAAATTACACTCATAAAGAAGCATACACCATGCAAAACTTCAAATGATTTCCTTAAAATTACATTAATTTTCATAATACAATAATAATAACAATTTTTTAACGGATCAAAAGAACACCGCAACAAACTCAATGTATTCTAAATAATAACATCAACATACAGAGATACACAACAAAAACTACACGAGCTCCCTCCCCAAGGTCCTAAAAGATTTTCGAAAACCTGGCTCTATTACCGAATGTTACATCCCAATTTTTGAGATGTCACGATGCAATTTTTTTTTCAAAACCTTTCTATAAAACATTTATGAAAGATAACAATCTTTATTCAATTAAAATGCGGAAGCTAAACATAACCACAAATGTTGTTCGGAAATCTCATAATATCACTTTTAAATAAAAATGCCAAATCGAAAAACTTTTAAAAATAAATAACAAGTCCCCGAACATAACTTCCCAACTCTCGTCAGGTACTCAGATCCGATCTTATCTGCAAACCATCTACTCCCGTACAAGTACGATCATAGTAGGTGGAAACCATAACCACAACTTTCAGGGTGAGAAACCAGAATTATCATATCATCCGATATACAATAATCATCTTAACTAGAAGAATAACCAAATCATAAACATATATCCTCAAAACATTAACATCACGACACTAACATCACAACTTAGTAGTCTATGTCCTCTACGCTGCCACATTACCTAATCATCATAACCAACTCACTACAATTCACATGACTTGTGGTTGAGATTGGAGCATGAGTGAGTGTTGGGATGTACCTGAGTATGTGATTGATGAGCATGAGAGTGGATGATAAGTCTATTTGCTATACCTAGTAAATCCTGGTGTTATCTGCAGATAGGTGTTTCTCGTACAAATATATGTACTTTTATGTATCTTGGGATGAGTAGCATTGCTTTCATACTGAGAACTTCTACGACTATGGCAACACATAAAGCTTTAGAAAACATTCCAAGAATGTCTTCGTATTTCACAACATCTATCTGATCCACATGTAGTGCATTTGAGTAGATCTTGGTATTGTCAATATTTACCTAGATAAAGAGAGAAAAAGTATAGCAGGTACGTACATACATTTAATGTTCTATACGTTGATAAAGTGTTGAAGCATGATTCGTAATATAAGTATTTATCGTGAATCTGAGCTATACTTTCACTAAACTATATTTCATTAAACGTGTTTTGTTAAACTTCAAAACTCAAGTTACTAAACCGTCTAATCTCTCTAGATAATCTTGTCTTAAAAAGATAAGTTATGTATTTATATATATAAATTGACTTATATCTAGTTGATATATTTATAATATATTTTTTATACCAAAATACATATATTTCAATATTTCAAATGTAAAACTAAATATTAATAAACAGTCTTTTAATAATTTAATAATAATAAAAAATAAAATAACAAATAATAAATTTTATTAAAATAAATTATAATATGTAACTGTAATATTATGTTACGAATTTTAAATTTAACTTATAAAACTTGTTTACAGTGTAAAATTTGCATTTGCTCAAAATTATATATAGAATGGATGTTAAAATTTTGGAAGTGTCGGCAAAAGCTACCATAAATGTATACGTACACATATCTTGCAAATAGTGACATGTCACCTTAGTAGTAACAAAAAAATTCAATGAACTCTTCACTAAGAACAACCCCTAACAAAATTCCAAGTGATGATGAATTGGGAAAGGGATCCGTACCTGTTATGGGGTCTTCTCAAGATAACTTTCTGACACAGCGTTTGTTTTTTTTTTTTTTTTTTTATATTGTTATTGAGAGGCTTCAGGAATCAGATTTTGTCTGACTAGACATCGATGTAACTAAATTTAATATTTTATCATTCATATTGTACGTGATAAAATATTTTTTATATAATTAAATTTTAAAATCTATATATATTAAAATTAAATTCAATAATAAATAAATATATTTAAATATTTAAATTTTAGATATTTAAGAAATTATTTAAATTATATTACACAGCAATTTTAATCATGGATCATTCATTTTAAAAATTATTGAAATTAAGTGTAAAAGTTAAAGTCAAACGTAGATGAACAAAAAAGTGAAAAATAATATGATAAATAATTTTAGGTTTAATGTCTCAATAAGTTTTTATTTTTGTCGAGAATATCAAATGACTCTTTCTTTTTTGGGTTCTTAATTGGATCTTTATTTTTGTAAAATTTAATCCAATAGAGCCTTTCCGTCAAATTGATCAGATGGCTTTAAGGAGAGCATGCTGACTGTGTAGTTTTTTATTACGAGAATTGAATTTTTTTTTTATATTTTTGAATTACGAAATCCAAACGAAGCCACACTCCTGCTATTGGTCTCCTTCTTCTTTGGATTCTTAGCAGCACTCCCGTTAGCCTTGGGCTTTTCCAGTGACCCATTGGCCACTCCACCTTCTTGCCCACTTCCCCAAACTTTTTTTGACAATTCAAACGTTTCTTATCGTGCAACTTTGAAAATATAAGACCATCATCACTATTCCCTTTCACTATAGCGATCTCGTACTTCTTCTTCAATCTCCGAGCCCTCTCCTTTAGCTGGTTGTTGGTAACATCCACATGCAACGACTTCTTCAAGAAATCATGGAAAGTCTTCCCCAATCTCTTTTCTTCTTTTTTTCCATTTATCTTGAGCGAACTGAGAAGCTCCTAGCTTCTTTCTTCTCTCTTCTCACGGGCAACCGACCTAGGGAATCATCTATGGCGCTGCGATGAAGGCAAGAGCACGATAAGGGCGTCGCTGATGGTGCAATGATGGCGCGATTCAAATAGAACCCTTCTTCCCTTTATCCTTTTCGAGTTTTAGTGCTTCCTCGCAGGGACAAAAGGGCCAGATTTAGCGGAGATTGCGCAACATAGGTTTATTTTCTCCTCTCCGTTCTGGATCGCGGTGGAAGATGGAGGCTTTCTCCTCCTTTCTATTTTTGTTTCATCTTACACGGGGAAAAAGATTTTGGCAGTGATTTGGCATGTAGCGGCAGTATCGAGTTTGGGTTTAGGGTTCCTGTTGTTCTCTGATTTTAGGGATTAGGGTTTGCTGAAATTGGGAAGTTAGGGATTTCTGGTGTAATTGGTTTTTTATTCAAATTGAATTGGTGATTTGCGTATTGTTTCTACGTATGGGTAAAGGATTTCTAGTTTGTTTTGGGTTAGATTTCTCCCCGTAGCAGAGAGAATGTGGTCTGTAATTGAATTTCCAACTTTGCCCTTTCTGTAATTGAATTTCCACTCTTTTAATTTAATTTTTTAATTCAAATTTTAAAATAATAGAATTCACCCACGTTTTTAATGTTACGTGTGTTAAAACAACACATGTCAGGTTACACAATACTTAACACCGTCTGATCAATTTAACGGAAAGACCCTATTTGATTCAATTTTACTTACAAAAATAAAGACCCAATTGAGATGCCAAAAAAGAAAGGATCTTATTTGAGATTCTAGACAAAAACAGATACCTAACCTATTGAGATATTAAACCTATTTTTTTATTTGGAAATCAATATATTGATTAACTTTTATGAAATTTTTTACTAGAAATTTAAGAAAAATGTTTTCAAGATGTATTATTTATTATGCGTTTCAGAATTTCATGTAGTTTTATTTTTTTAAGAAAATTATGAAGATTATGAAAAACAAAGTTTTTTAATTATTCTTTATTTTAACTTTTAAGTAATATAAGAGTTTAAAACGTATCTGAATAATTTATATATAATATTATCCTTGAAATTTATATATTATCATCACTCAATTGCTTTTTTTTATACAGTATGATAATTAAATTGATTCTATATATTCAGTTACTAAATTAATTTTTAGATAATAACTAAATTATTTTTTTTAATAAAAAATTGAATTAGTACATGTTATTAAATATAACATTTATTTTAATAGTGCTATACTGAAAATTCATATAAACAGTGAGAAAAAGATATATAATCAGTTATGTGTAATAATCATACTACTTTATAATAGGTTTTATGAGGCACTAGAAGCTCATCATAAAATTATAAAGATTTTGAAATATTTAGACGCTAGTATTTATAATGAGTAAATGGAAAATGTTTTGAATAGGAAAGCAATACACCACAAATTTCTATATTGGTTTACTTAATTTGAGTTATATTTAGTTTTCCTTTAAGTATTATTAAGGGGTTCCATTAATCTTTTTCAAGATTGCACGAGTTTTGCCGCTTTAGGATATCATAGAGTATTCTCACCACTCTTGTTTACAACGAGTATTAGCACCACTCCTGGTTTCCTAGTCAACACCACTAGACCGAGTTTAGCCATTTCTGAATCTAACCCTAGACAATTGTCTAGACGTTCAACTCAATCCGCATTCAACACCAAGTATTTGACTTCTCTTCAGAACTTACACGAGAGGATATGCGTTCTAATACAATACAATTTGTGACACTTGAATGTGTTTCTCTCCTTCACTAAGAATTTTCTCTCAAAAGATATTGAGCTCCAAACGTTGTAGGAGCACTGTAGGCTTTTCCCTCTTTCTACGTTGTTATTCTTCTTGTGTTATCTTTCTTCGCTTTTCATCAAAAACTTTTTTCTTCTCTTCAAGCTTTCTTCTATATATAGCTTCTCTTGAAAGATGACCGTTAGACAAAGAACTTGACTTCTGAAGATCCAATAGCCTTTTGATGTGAAGTCATACTTTAGTCTTCTTTATAGGGTTCATAGCTTTTCCTTATAGCCTTAAGCGAAATTTGAGCTTGTACAATGTGACAAAGCATACGGCTTCTAGTGAAACATTCCCAGAATGTTCTTCTTCTCTCACAACATCTTCTTCTTGGGTTCATTGATTTTGATCATATCTTTTTTGATTTGTTGATCTACATCACTACCAAGAACAAAGTATGCAAGCATCGAAGTACTTTTTTGTTACATGCACATCTCTTTTATTTTATGCAGATAACCTACTACACGCATCCACCTGCTCTATTCGAAATATATCAGAAGTGGACGTTAGAGACAAAGAAGACATTCATGGAATGTTCTTTCCATCAGAAATCGTGCCAGAAAAATAGTACAACCTACTTCCATCAAAGTACTAAAACAACAAGTCTGTTTTGACAAGTTGAATTTAATAAATGGCCGCTTCACACGACAAGACAGAGAAGATACAAGACTCAAGGCAGAAGCTCAATCTAAAGGATATCTTTTGAAGAACCTTTAAATAAAAGATGATTCAAAGAAAAAATCAAGTGGATAGCTTACGAAGAGAATATCATCCTACGAAGAAGAAACATCATTTAGAGAAAAGCATAGAGAAGTTCAAGCTTAAAGAGAATATCTGAGAAGAGAAAAAGAAAAAGTCATGAAACTCTCTCAAGCATGATTGTAATATTAGCTTATGATCTATAAGTAAAGAGAAAAGAAAGAAACACTCATCGAGTCTGTGGACTGTATTGTATTGAAAATATATCATCTCTATGAGAATAATCGTCTAACGACTTGTAAGCAATCAATTGATTGCAAATTCTGAAGAGAATTAAAATACTTGTTAACTTAGGTGAGTTAAGGATTAATAGGCAGCATATCAGGTTGATACCAGGATTGTCTAGTAGAAACCAGGAGTGGGTGAAACTCAAGTAGATGTTGTATCAGGGGATACCAGGAGTGTCTAGGAATACCAGGAGTGTCTAGGAATACCAGAAGTGGTGAAGAATACTGCCCAACAAAGAGTGGGTGAAACTCAACTAGGCAATGTATCATGTTGATACCAAGATTATCTAGGTATACCAGGAGTGGTGAGAATACTCAGTTTTAATCTTGTTGAAGATTATAATGAAACCCTTTATGATTAGAGGAGACTAAACATAACTCAATTGGAGTGAACCAATATAAAAATATATATGCATTTACTGTTTAATTCTATCTTAATGCTTCTCTTATAAAACCTCGAGTTACATTTTTATTTTAAATATAAGAACTTCTTATACTAAATGGTTATTCATTAAAGATGAAGTCTTATAAAGCTTGGAGTTACATTTTTGTTTTAAATATAAGAGCTTCTTATACTAAATGGTTATTCATTAAAGATGAAGTCTTTACAAACACTACAGGGAATATTCTAAACAACACTTGAAAAGAATTTATTGTTTGAAACTAATTGCAAGGTCGAGCGTTTAACAACCTATTTGAAAATCTTGTATTCGACGAAAGTGTTATATCAAAAAGGTTGTGAAAATGTTTTTCATTAACCCTATTCAACCCTCCTTCTAGTGTTTTCAGGTGCTTCAGTTGGTATCAGAGCTAACCTCGAGGGGTTAGTTCTTAACAGGACTCGAGGAGACGATCTTTAGATATGGAAAACAAGAAGCACAACCTCAACGGTCCACTTCATCCCAACAAAGAATCATCCACAGGGAGTAGTATAATTCTAGGCAAGGCAACCTCGAAAGTATTAATGACAATTTCGAAGAGGAAGCAAATGACCTTGAGCACTACTCAGAACAATCTGACAATAAAGTAAATTTTTTTTATCTAGATTCAAAATAAGAAACTTTCAAGAGGGAATGATGTGTTAAAAAAGGAATTAACATCATCCAAGGAGGAAGTAGAAATGCTTCAAAACAACGTCGACAAAGTAGAAGAAGAACAGGTTATCTCAAGGAGAGAAAATGATAGATTAGTATGGAAGCACAAAGAATTTGGTTAAAGATACAACAATTGCAAAACACATTAGGCGTCTCGACTCTCTCACACTTGATAACAACACCTTGGTTGAAATGTTACACAAAATGTATGAAGAAAATAAAGGCCTGAAAATGCTTGTCAAGAAGAGAAAGTGTCACGTGCACCAAAAGGATCTCAAGGACAACTATAATGGCATAAATTATGCATCCAAATCAAAAGAAATCACTCCCAAAGATAGACTTCAACAAAGCAGAAAACATCAAGCCAACATGACTAACAAGAAGAAACATGAAGCTAGGTGGGTACCAAAAAGTCAAGTTCTCAAGCTCTCAAACATGTGGGATGATCGAGTGAAAACCGCTCTTATGAAACCTGGGAGGTGGATCTTAACAGTACACGGCGGAAAGAAAGTGTTCGTCCCAAAGTTAGACGAGTCAGAAGATTTAAATTGCAAGCATGTTTATTATGTGTATTTAGCATATATAGAAAAAAATTTATTAGAATTTTAAAAATATTTGTTTTTATTAAAAATAAAAATTTAAAAATTAATATAATTGTACAAGGTGATTTGTATTTTATAAAATTAGAGAGAATAAATTTTGACATACGGCCAGATTGAGCCAAAAGTTTAAAATATTTTCTATCTCCACCCAAAAATAAGTCCATCAAAGGCAATTTTTGAAATAAGTGTGGTGTAGACTAATATTAATTTGTATTTTTTTTTTATTTTCTCTTTTCATTTTCTATTTTTCAATTTTTATTTTATTTCCATAAAAAAATTATGATTTCTTTTTGAGAAAATTGTGAAAGTATTAACTTTCTACTTGGTGAAACTTTTATATAGTATGTCTTATGAGAAATTCACCCAAAAATATTTTATTATTTTTAATAAAACATATTGACATTGGATTTTAGGATTTGATTTAATAACTGGAACTATCTTAATCTTGAAGTAGTAGTCATGTTTTATGTTGAACAAATTGTTGAATTGATTAGAATCTAGTCTAATTGATTCATAATTATAAATTATTAATTGAGTTAACTTGAGAATTACTTGGTTGAATCTTTTGCGAAAGAGTTTTTAGCCTTGTGAGTTTTGCGCCTAATTGTGATGGATGAACCATCGTGTGCCATTCCTATTTTTCTTGAGTGACATGTCAATGTTTTGTTTATACTCTGATATTTAACTTGATTATTTTGTTTTGAAATTTATGTAGATATGCATTATTTGATATGATTGAGGCATTTATTTATTTTAGCTACTTGGCCAAATAAGTCCACTCCAATATTAATTCATTGATAGCCCTTTGAGCCTTTAACTTTTTTTTCTTTCTTAAAACTCATTACAAAACCATAAAAAGAAAAAGACCATATTATCTCATATCTTAGAATGAAAGAAGGAGCTAATAAATTGTGTTAGGATTGAGTGATGAATAAACTGTATGAGTGAGTACATCACCTATAAAATAATAAAAAATGAAAAAAGGAAGATAAAAGTTTTCTTAAAAAAAAAAGATGAAAAGAAAAAAAGAAAGAAACAAAATGTAGAAAAAGAAGGATAATTTTTTTCTCAAAAAATAACAAAGAAAATAATATATTTGTTATCCGAAATCTTTGCTCTTTAATTTTTTCAATCCAAACTTTTTAAGCAGTTTTTCATACACAACAATATTTAATTTAATGTTTACTGTTAAATTTTTAAACTTGAATTATTTAAATAGTCTATTATTTCTACGATGTTATCTTCACATTGTATAGATTAAAAAAAAAACACTACACAACTGAAAAAAAATACTATTCATACATTGAATATAATGCATTAGACATCTATTATAGCGTTTAGATTAGTGTGTATATTATAACATTTAAAATAGTTTGTTTTTTATATTGTTTAAGATAATATATTATGTTTAAGATATTTTTTAGATAAATATGATGTTTGACCAGTTATCTAGACAATATTTTAATAAATATTATTTTGTTAGATAATTTTATTAAACTTCAAACTAAACATTTTCTGTACAATCTGTAATGTTTAATTTACTTAATAATTATAAATATAAGGATAAAAAAAAAAGAAACTATAAAGGCAGAAGAATAAAGGAAGGATAACTCTCTCCCACATCCATCCCTATCCCACAACTTTATTCATAATTAATATCAATATTTATATGATAAAAGATATATAGGTCAAATTTTAAATGATAAGGATTGAGTTATATCCAGTTCAGCAATTAGGTGCACAAGCTCACCTTCATGCTTTAGAAATTATATGATGAATCACCGAACTTATCTTATGAAACCTAAAAGGTTGTATTTTTTATTTAAATTCCGTGTCAGAACACTCACAACAAAAGGGACAAAATCAAATTCCTTCATTTTTACTTCAATTGAATTAACCTTATCAAAGAAAAAGCTAACTAGATACATTAATCATTGAATTTGAAATATTTTTTTTTAGAGTTTAGAGTCTTACTATGATTTTATTTTTAAAAACTGTTTTGTAAAAATTGAAAGAATAAAATATATTTACGTTGTCTTCAATTTTAATTTCTAAAAAAAAAATACTATTACGTATATTACAATATACAAATTACAATTTTTTTTGCTTGAAATCACTCCTACCAGAAAAGTTAGCACCACATTATTGTTGATTTATAGTCCTTTTCTTTAGTAAATATTTTAAGATAGTACCTTAAAATACAAATAAAAAGTTATAATTCTTTTTAAGAAATTGTTTTTCTTAACTAGTGAGGTTAGTATATTTAGTAAATATCTCCTTTTTAACTTTATAACTAATTTAAAATAAAATATGTGTTTCTCTATTTACGTGGGATTTAAAAAAATTGCATTTGAAATTTGATTCAAAAATTCATTTATTTGAAACTATTATAATATCACATTTTTTTACTGTAATTTTTTATAAATATTCAGCTAATATTTATAAGAATGTAAAAATGAATATATGTATATATATATATATATATATATATATATATATATATATATATATATATATATATATATATATATATATATATATATATATATATTTGCATGGCCGATTTAAGGTTAAGTAAAACTCACTTCATGTCCAAAACGAGGTTTCAAAGTTTTTAGTATTAATATTTTTCTATTAAATTAATTATAAATTTATATATAAAAAAAGTTTCAAAATATTTTTTAGTTCTAATATATCTTTATTAAATTAATTATAAAATTATGTTTAAGAAAAAAAACTTTAAGTTGTAACATCCCAATAAATATTACTCTAAAAGTATTGATTTATTTTAAGAGTTACAAGATAATATAGGAGAACAGTAAAGAAATCACTAAATTGAAAATAGAATACGCTAGAACTTAAAATTAATCCGAACAAAATACACCAACACAGCATATAAACTGAGTTAACAATTGGTTTACAATAAAAGCATAGACCGGTTGGTCAAAATAAAGATAATTCCTATACATAACCGTCTATAAAACAAAATACAAGAAATAACTGTTCCTAAGGACCGGACGGTCCAGTACCATACTCGGGTACCATCTCTAAACTTTCTTCAGTCTGTACCGCATCTGCCAGGTTTTCTTCTAAGGCAGCTTCCAAAGTATCTTCTGCTCACATTCATAAGAATGATCATAGCAAATGAGAGGAAAGTCGACCGGTCGGATACCGAACGACAACATACAAAACAAGACAAATAAGGGTAAGCTTATGTACATTTAACTTATCCATTCATCATACAAGTAAACACATTCTGCAAACAATTAATCAATAAAACATATCATTCACATACTCAAAAATCAACCGCTAAGACACTGTCCGGACGGTATGAACATGTAGCTCGGTCGTCCCTAGCACCCGGGCGGTGTAGTAACTGTTCCCTCAGCTGCCGCCCGAGGTTAGTCCTCAAACGGTTATATGCGCGTATAACCGCGGACCTCCTGCCATTCCCACACATGACCGACCTCTCTCTACTTGAGAAAACGTCCTCACGGAATATCAGGATCAAGGACGACACCGGAGTCATTCCCACATTCATACTTTACCAAATCAATTTTTCCAACTCATGAGATACTCCACCCGAGGAATTCTCTTACTTATTCAAATTACTTATTTATTCTTACTTTCATAAACGAAGAGTGTCAAGACCATGGACATATTATCACCACTAACTTCAAAGATAAAACGAGACCAGAAATATAGATGAAAGATCTGATAAGACTACAAATGACACTTATGAATTTTGACAGGCCGTTCCGGCAACGATAAAAATTAATCATCAAAGACTTAACAATACTAATAACCGGGCGGTATAATCAAAGATGAGACTGGAGAATAGAAGAGTATCATTTTGTTGAATAATAGTCCGACAGTGAATAAAGTCGTACCCCAAAAGATTAACTATAACTATTAGTCATCCGGCCGGTTTGGTAAGGAATAAAACAAGTAATAATCATAGTCGAAGGATGATCTATGACCGAACACTTCTCAAAAGGAATAATTTATTTAAACAAACCGGTAGTTCCAATAATTAAAACTTCACTAGACCGTGCAGTCACTAAGTGACCGGACGGCTACTCACAAAGAATGAATATCAGATTTATAAGTTTTATATAGTTTTAAGTGTCAGCCTAAGGCCGAACACTTTCAAGAACAAATGCTTAGTTTATGACCAGCGTTTATTAAGTACATTACAATGAAATTTATTAATGGAAACAATTTAGGTTTAACAACATACTAGGCCGAACAGTCCGATTAGACCGAACGGAAATAAGGGAAGACTGAATGATCCTAATGATCTTCAATCTCAAACTCACATTCTCTAAGTTTTTCATATATATATTCATCTCTTGCAACTCATATAACAACATATCACATTCAGTTCATGCAATTCAAACAACATACTTTACATATTAAACATGCATTAAATTATTCATATTTGAATCATACAGAACATCAAAATTAAACACTCATAAGCTTCCCTTACCTCTAATCCAGCTAAACTTCCAAAGTCCTACTATGAGATTGACCGAATCGTCCAAGAACTCTGACAGTAAAACTGATCGGTGCAAACGAAAGGTCTTCACACCAGGAGTACAATTTCTGAAAGGAGTTTGATGATCGGAACAGTGTTTGAGTTAGAATTCTAGAGAGAAGGTTTGAGCTTTTTAGAGAGAAGGAAGAGAATTTGAGAGTTCAGAAAGTTGGTTTGAGAAAGAAGATGAAGATTGCATGCAGAAAAAGTCTTAAGAATTCGAAGCTTCTACCTTAAATCCTCTTCCAGAACCGGACAGTTGGCTTGCTCTCAAAGTGCCACATGGTTTCCACTATCCAAAAATCCCTCATTCCTCTTGCAACCGGACGCGTCCCGAGGTTGGGAATTAATTGTTGCTGCAGAGTTTGTCTGCCACTTACTGGGTTTTTCCCTACTATGACGTCACTGCACGGATTACGAGAAAAATAAATTTAAATGCTTGTAGATTTTGGTCTCCCACTCACCAAAGGAGACCGGCCGGTCGCCACTTGGCCGGCCTGAACATAACCATTTTCTGGGTCGTGACATAAGTAGTACAAATAATCTTTATTAAATTATTATCAGTTTGTTAATTTTTATTAGTATTAAAAATGATATTTAATGAATTATTATTATTTTCAATAAATTATAATTTTGTTTTGAAAAAAAAAAGAAAGATTAGTTATTTTGTACTAAAAAATATATTTTGATGAAAAAATATATTATTTAGATTGAATTGTGAAACTATTAATTAAATTAGGATTTTATTTTTGGTAAATAATAGAAATGAAATCTCTTATAGAATAAGTCATGAATAAAAGTTGAAATTTGGATAGCAATATAAAAATTAATTGAAATTAATTACAATAATTTAATATAAAAAAAAACTCAAAAAATAAATTTAAATAAAAAATCTGTTCTTATATATTTTTTTAATGTCCCTTAAATCCTTTGGTTTTCTGTAGAATTCCTACTTAACAATATTTGAATATTTAATCTGCATATGCTTTATTATATATCATAAATATTTTTATAATGAAACGTGTTAGAGATGCAATAACGATAAGCTTAGTTTTAGTAAAGTAACATTTTTGTCCTTTGTTCATATTGGAACCAATTCACGTGGATTTCAACCTTTTGGTCCAAAGAAAGAAACATTAATATTACCTTTTCTCTGTCTAATCTACAATATGCTGTATACATCCAAACTGAGAAATGTCTCGCATTCTAAGTTATTGAAAACGATTAAATATGATAAATAGGAAAATCAAAAATATATTAGACAAACTTATTTTACTAATGAAAAAATGTAGTAGTAATAAAAAGTTATTGATAGGAAAAATCCAAGGATAAAATATTTATTAATGAAATTTAAATTTTTTTATAATCAATAATTTTAACAATGATTTTTAAAATATTAATTATCGATTAATTTAAAAGGCCATTAAATTTTAAAATACTTTAATTACTTATAAACGGAAACTTTAAATCAATTTACTTATAGAAATAAATATTTTAAATTATCGACAAATCTGTTATGAATAAATATTTTTATTAGTAATCAAAATTTTAAAATTTTCATAAATTTGTTTTTTAAAATATTTATTTTATCAATAAAATCTCGTTATAATTTAAAGTAAAATAAAACTATAAATCAACGTTATAATTAGAATTTCATTGTTCTTATTTATATTTTTTAGAATTATATATGTTTTAGTTTTTAAACTTCAATGTAAAATTAAAATTAGAATTGGTTTATATTTTAAATTTCAATACGTTTTAATTCTAAAATCTTAACATCCTGCACAATTTTTTTCGGTGGGGTACCTGTTACAGATTCTCCTATGCTCAAGTTAGTATAGAGTAGTATTAACTGCGTAATAAATGCACATAACAGACCTCTTATCTGTCACCTGTGGTCTGTATTTATAACCTTCTGTCATGGGCCTTGATTAGTGGTTTCTTAATCACGACCCAAGTGAGGCCTATTCCTAATAATCACGATTTACCTTAATCATCGAGGTTAGACTTTTACTTACGTCTCTTCATTAACCGTCTGGCCGCTGTTATATCGTTTTGGTATGGGATTGTGGTTCTGCAGAGTTCGGGCCAACCGTCTGGGTGGTTTCAGGTGATTCTGGACTTCTATGTTGATCGCCTCCAAGGTTCGTCCCGTCCACGTGGACCTCCAATACACTAATAGATATGATATTTTAATATAAAGGTGTTAACTTTTCTTTACTAGTTGAGGTTTGAGTGAAATATGTAAAGAGTTTAAATATAAGTTTTAAACACCATTTAACATTTAAAAAAATTAACATAATTAGGTTAAAATTATTATATCAATTATTTTTAAAGTTTGAAAAGTAAAATATATAAAAATTTACTTAAACAAATTTTAATTATGTCATATAAACATATTTTTTTATTTACTTGTCTAATTGTAGTATGAATATGAATCATATTTGAAGAATGTCATTGGAATCTTAATAAATTCTTCTTCTTTCAATTATATTTTTAAATTTATATTATTTAAATTCAAAAATAGTAAAGAATTACAAATAATTTGCACTTAAACTAACTTATTGACTGGATCAATGGTGTGTTTGAACGTGTAAACACTTTTGTGAATGCAATTGCGCACATCTTTAATAGAAAAGAATTTAATAATGAATTTTAATTTAAATACATTAATTAAGAGTTATATACTCTTAATATAATTTTTTTAATCAAATAATAGTCATATAGATAAAAACTATTTAATTTAATAACTTTGCAATTGTATTTTCTATCTAGAGTAATTTATCTATTTTTTTCATTTATTTTTAGAAGTTTATTTAAATTTCTTGAAATTGTTTTTATTTCTTATACTCTTGAAATTGAATTTTTTTAGCATGTTTTTGAAAATATTTATTTGAAAAACTTAAATATTTAAGTTTGGTCGTTTTATCATACTCATAATTGTACTTTGTAATTTAGTTTCTGTTAATTTTTGTTTGGTTTTTATTTTTCTTAACATAATTAATTTTTGTTTGGTTCTTATTTTTCTTAACATAATCCGAAAGTTTTAAATTAGTATGTGTTTTCAAGATCAAATATGTATATGCATACATTGTTAAAATAATATATGCTAAAAGTAGTATGAATTTAGAAAAGAATATACGAAAAAACATAGAAAAACAAAATTATTCCTTATGCATTTTGTAAAAAAAAAAAAAGTCTAACTTAGTTTTATGCAACTTTGTATCTTTTTTAAATTTCTCAAATAATGCCTCTGCTTTTCAATTGCAATGTTTGTTTTTTTATTATTTAGTTGAAGCTGGTTACCCAAGTTGTTTTTGGCATTTAGAGGTGTGTGACGATAGTTATTATTGTGCATTATTGAACTGTTACTCACGTGTAACAAAAGAGCAACAATGCTTTCAGAATTTGGAAAAAGAATTAAATTAAATTTAAAATTCAATCCATATCGTATAATTCTTTATGTTATCTATTTGAATATTGAAATATTTATAATATCTTTCACTCGTCAAACTGGAAATCTCCTCTTATCAATTATTCTAAATAATGTGACCGATGTTCCAACTCAATTCAACTCAGAAATTTTTAAGAAAATATTAAGATATTAAAAATTAATTTTTAATTAATAATATATGTAAAAATATACTTTTGTAACATTTCATTTTAATAAAATATAAATATTAAAGAAAATATTGTAAGAATATAGAAAATAGAGTATTAGAATTAGTAGGTGTTTTAAAATAATGAAACTGATTGTTTTATTATAAAATAATCGAATAATATAAATAGAATTTCTTAAACTCGTATCATTACTTAAAACACTTTTCATCTCTCTAAAATTTTCTCTCTCTGTTTCTCTCACTTTTCTCTTAGAATTCTGACTTCTAAGTCATTTATTTGATGATCAGAAAGTGTCTAGATGAACACGGTGACGAGGTCTACATTTCTAACCGATCAATTTGTCATAGAACAAGTTTAGACTCCTTTTTCATCTCTTGTCCCTAATCTGTTTTTAGAAGAGTTAAGGACTCTCACTACAAGAAAAAAATCGTTTACATACGGATTATTACATACGAATATGAGTCTGTATGTAATGGAACTATTACATACTGATATTATATACGGATAGTTTACATACAGATTTTTTCGTATGGAAATCCGTATATAAGATCTGTATGTAATCGTGACGCCTTTTGGTAGGAGCTTTCCCAGGGATAGATTAATATGTAATAGCCGTATGTAAGTTGATTTCCCCTTAAATATGGATATTACATACATATGCAAAAAAAAAGTAATAAAAGAAATTAAAAAATTTAACCCTAAGTGAAAGGCAAAGAAAGTTCTCGAGCCACTCCCACAGCTTTCCCTCGCAGGTCTTTGCCTCCTCTCATCTTTTTCCCTCTCGATCACAAATCACCATCATCAAGCCATTCTTCACTGTCTCTTCTCGCCGTTCTCGTCTTCTCATCAAGTCGTTCTTCTAGAGCATTTCCCCTTCATCATCTGGAACCATCATCTTTATTCGTCGATCCATCAACGTCTCGTCGAACCATCGTCTTCGTGGCTCAAACCGTAGGAGTCCCTGCCTCCAATCGTGGTCTTCCAGTCGTGGACCCCTTGTCCCCATGTGGTCCGTCAACGAACCCTAGAGTTGTCGCTGAGGAACCTTAGGACTCATGTTCTCGCACTCCGAGGTAAATGTCAACGTCATTCAGTCTCGGTGAGTTTGTGGTGACTCGAGAATGTTGTTCCTTTAATATATGTGTTTATTTATTCGGTTTGTAGTGGTTTAATGTTACGATGATTCATAGAAAAGAAGAAGTTCGGTTGTGTAACCATCTTTCAGTGTTCGTTGTTGTAGATTTGCTTTCTGGTAAGTAAATTTCATTCATTCATAAGTAATTTAATTTGTAAAATGTGAAAATCCTAAACCCTTTTGTTGTTTGTTATTGTCGGCACAAAATGGGGTGTGGTTTGGTTCGTGTAGAATACTTTGGTGCATTGTTAGGATGTTGAGTGTACATTTGGAGGTGTATTAAGATATGTTTACTCATTCTTTAAGGACTATAACATATAGTTTATATTATATATATATATATATATATATATATATATATATATATAATTTATATGGTTTTCTCTTTTGAATTTGTCTGATACAGGATTACAAAGTACTGGAAGGGTAAGATTGATAAGTCGAGGAAGCTTTTGGGATTGAAAAGGAAATCACCACAAAAGGGTGAGTACTTATTATGTTTTGTTTAATGAGTAAATAGGTAATCTGGTTAGTTTAATGGTTTTTATTTGATTAATGAATGAATTGAATGTAACAATTGGTATCCAATTCTTGTAAAACTGTATGCATAAGGAATGAATGATGATGTTGTTGTTGCATGTATGGTTTGTATGTTTGCCTTTGATGTTGCTTGGTTTACGGGGCTCTTGGTACAAATCCAAAAGAATGAATGCTTGTATTATAGATTAGCAATAAGAAGTCTTGAAGACAAAGCAAATGATTAATACCTTGGAAGTTATTCAACTTCTGTGTCGTCCCATTTGTCCATACATATTCATTAGATTGTACTAACTAACCCTAAACGTATATAACTAAGCTTAATTAGGTGTAATGTTTAGCCATAACAAACCTCTCAAACGCCATTGTGAAGGGATTCAACTCTTGAAACGAGGCATGTATTGTTCATGTGCGTTTTCAAATCATAATTGTAAACAAAAGCATTACAATTACTAGATTTTGCCACTATTTTTAGTGGCAGCAACTGAAAGAGATAGTATTAGCTCCAAATCTGGTTCTGTGGTGTTGAAGGATGTGTGACCAAGGTCTACTACTATTGGGAACCCTGTTAGGTTGATTGGAGGGAAGGACAATCCTATTAAATTGGAGAAGATGCCTAGTTTTACCATGGACCATACTTCATACATCTCTGAGTGGTCTTATTATGTTATTTAGGGTCCTAAAACATGTTTTCTGACATGTTTTAGAGTTATGCTTAGGTTTAATTGGCATGGCTGAGGGGACTTGGTTGTTGTTCGAGAGAGAATCCAAGTTCTCTAGTTGACAACATGTGTCCTTTTAATCCTTGTGTTAGGTTCTAGAAATAGTTAAATGTAGTGCTTTGTTGTTGTAAGTTTCGATGATCACCAACCGTTTGTGTAAAATGTAGATAAATAGGAACAAACATTCCAACACAAAGCACCTTAATAGCAACTTCAGGAAGTTTCTCTGGAGCCATTACCTTTTATACCTCACAAACTTCCACTAGTTCCATATTACCATCACTTTGTTTTGGTCCAAATGAGTTTCTCCTAGAATATTCTCTCAATTGATGTGCATACAAGGACCCCATCCCAGTTGCAAAAAAGCCTAAGCCATGAAGCATTACCTTTTCATGTATGGCATGTAGGCGTCTTGACCACTAAACACATAGTCCAAACAAAGGGTGAGTGCCACTTGACCTATGAGGAGAGCATGGCAACTTGGATGCATGAGGCTCAGATGTCATGCACTTAAGAAAATTATTTACGCGAAAAATATTAAAAGAACGATTTGAATCAATTCACCCCTCTCTTGGTTTGTTTTACACGTTAACCATTCCGTTGCACCGCTCTGATAGAACTTCTAATTGGTAGTTTCAAGTATAGTATTGGAGTTCATCTTGTTATGGGAAGCTCAGTATTGGAGTTCATCTTGACATTCTAATGGTCACTAATTCTCAAGTAGAGAAGGGTGAGGCATGTCGTAAGAATAACAGGAGGTCCTAGTCTAGGGTTTTACCTTGGCCTAAGGCAAGTGATAACAGATTAACTTTGTGTGGTAGCTTAAGGTAGGCCAATTGTTTCACCATAACAAGTGCATGAATTGCCATAGCTCAATATTCATACTAATCTGGATGGTTAAGTCAAAGGGTTGTTAATTATGCATAAAGTGGTTGTTTGGTTTGATGTGCTACGTGTTCTTGTGTGAATGTTAATATGTGTTAATATATCATCAATTATTGTATTTTAGCTTACCCTTTTTCTTGTGATTGTGTTTGTGTGTTCCTTGCTTATTCTCTTTGTTATGATCATCCGGTGGGTGCGGATGCTTAGACTTCTTTTAGTTATTCTTGTAAATAGTTTTTATCATAGATGGTTTGTAAATATAAAGTCTCTTTTATAGTTATTAGATAACTGTAATAACTTTATATTTCCATTTGTTGACTGATCTATTATATTGAATATGTGATGACTATTATATAGTATAATGCTATATTTTGGGATGTTACAAGTATTACATATTCAATAAATAATACCAAATACTCAAATAAATACATATAATGTTATTACAGTTATCGAAAATTATAATTATAACATTATATATATATATATATATATATATATATATATATATATTCCATAATACTAAGAATATTATTATATCGAAACTAAGAACATAAAAGGTTTTTCAAAGTAGTTTAGAAATAAAAGAACATAATCTTACTTTATACTTTAATTCCATCACTACCTAACACCTGCTGACAAAAATATCGTTATTTACTCACATTAATGTGATCATTACAAACAAAAAAACAAACACAATAAACAAGCACAGATAAAAAGGTAAACTAATTTACCAAAAAGAGGAATCATGCAACAGAAAAAAAGGTGTCAACACATATGCAAGTTATATCAACCAATCCCAAGTCATACAATCATGCATTCTAAACTTAACCATCAGATATATGTATTCATGTCAAACTCCTCGGAGTTCTGCACTTGTAGTGATATTTATACTTTCTAGAGTCAGAAACAGAGGGGTTATCACCTTAACACCTACAAGGTTAGTCCCTTTCACGTTAAGGACCAAACCAATGTCCATAGACTAGGAACTCATGCTCCTACCACCACGTATCTCATCATTCTCTACTTGAGATTGAATGGTTATTAAAATGTCAAGATAACTCCCATTTCAGAATCTCTACATTAACACATACACAACTGAACGCCACCATATAATCTCTCCACTAGATTCATGGAATTATGCCAAACACATATACTATGCACATTTCCAATAGCAAACTCATCATCATCACTTATCATACATGAATAAATGTCGCACATACTCACAATCATATTATAACACCATGAAGCATCATAAATTCCATTATAAATCAATTCAAACATCAAGAAATCAAAAAATCACACAAAAACACACTGGCACTTAAACTCGCACTCAATACAAAACTCCTCGCAATAAGGAGCGCTTAATGCTAGATCTCTCACAATTTTTCTCACTTAGTGAGACTAACCACTCGCTCAATGAATTAACATAAAAATGGTTCCAGACCTATAGTGGTAATTGGTGCTCAACGATACCTAGCCACCGTTCAACGTACGACCATTCACACTTTTGACCGCTCAATGCTGAAGGCTGGCACTCAGTGGTTTAGAGCAAAAAAGCTTTTAGACCTTCACTACCAAGCCTGCACTCAATGTTATACCAACACCACTCAACCCCATATTAAAAACCTACACATTGAAATATGTGATTTGAGAAACTAGAGACCTATCCAGATGATCAAATTGGTATCTTAACTTAGTGATTGGGTCGAAAATAGGTTTATGTATCAGTGGGCATACCAATTTGCTCAAATGGCCAAATACTCAGTTCCTCAAATCAACACTAATTTAGACAATTCAACAACAAAATTACGAATATCCACATTTCAACCAATTCCAAGCAACTCAAACATACAACTCAGATGCTCAACATACCATAAACTTAAAAATAAGGCAATTTAGTTTCCCTTACCTGTTAAAAGATCAACAACTCCAATGGTCTCAAAACTACCCTATAAGGTCAACAACTCTATCTGCTCCTACAAATCATAGAAACATGATCAAGATATATTGTTAGGACCACTAATCAATAGAGAGTCTTTTAGAAGACTCAGGATGACACATGCAATGGAGAACTGCCCACATGCATGGAAAAATGCACAAACTAAAAAAATAGCAAAAACTTACTCTTTTGCAGAAGTTGATTGGACAAACTTGAAGATTTCACCTTAGTGGTCACTCAGGCATTCTTTAATATTCAAATAGATAACCTAACAGTTAGAAGATTCAGAGAGAGGAAAGAAAGCTTACAGAGAGAAACACATTTTATAGAGATAGTATGTTCTTAGATAATAAAACTCCTTAATTAAAATTCTATTTATACGTTGAACTTTTTAATATTAAAATAACTAAGTCTCATTATTTAAAATATATCATTACTTCTAAAACAACATTTTATAGACTTTGGTGTTCTCAACTGGATTCACAAATTTTAATATTTCTTCTTTCAAATGTACAAAATCAATGTTGTTGGTGATTGAAAAAAAATGTAATTTATTTTTCTATCGTTTATTTATGCACAAGACAAAGATGAATGTGATGGTGATGTGAAGAAATTTTCAATTACACGAAGATTAAATATGAAAATTATATTTAATTTAAAATATTATTTTAAAATTTAAAATTACTGACAAGATATTTTCTATTATATTTAATTATTAAATATAAGTTTAATAGTATTTTTAGTTCCATAAATTAAATGTCTCTTTATTTATTTTTAATTAATATGGTTTATATATTTTTTAAGAAAATTTATTACAATCATTTTTGTTAGATTAGCATTGATATTTACTTATACAATCATTCATTGTTTTTCATGACAATCCTAACAACAAAAATTTAAGGAATAACATTAATAAAATCTAAGGAATAAGTCTCTTTATAAAATATAAGTCTTTTTTATAAAATATAAAGACTACATTGACTAAAGTTATTAAATTATTATCACAAATAAAAGAAAAAAAATACTAATAAACCATATATATATATAATTTTTACAAAACTCTAATAAGATGATGAATTCAAGGAAAATAAGCCAATATTTTCCTAAAAGGGTAGCGTGTGATGAAACCTGCCTTTTTACTACCTACATGATAGAGTGAATAATTATTTTACAATTTGAGAGGATTCAAATTATTTTGTTTAGGTAAGTATCTCTTTTGGTCTTGAATGTATAAAAATAAGTGATAATTTAATTCGGGAAAGAATTAAAATTCTGACTTAGTTGTCGAATATGCTAAGCTTTATCATTTATTGTCAAATTAATTTTAAGAATACAATATAGTATTAATTTGATCATTTAGTTTAATATAAAGAATGGTCTTATGAAACTTAATCAAAGAATGTAATTGTCACATTCATATATATTAAATAAATCTTTTTTTTTTCTTTTAGAGGCTTAATCGACACATTTAAAGAATAAGAAACATTTTTATCCTATTTTCTTAAGGATCAAAATCAAATTAAAAAGTATTCATGAAATCTAAGCACAATATAAAAGCTTCCTTATTTTCCAAGATAAAAAACGCATACGAGAAATATATTTATAAGTTATTTTTCTTAAAAAACACCATTGTTTAAAAAATTTAAAAATAAATGACATTAACAAAAATAAGGTAAACAATAATCAAATATGACCAAAGAGGTAACTTCCCTCTAAGCTAACTTTAAAACAAAAATAAGATAGACAATTATTAAACATGACCAAAGAGGTAAGTTCCCTCTAAGTTCAATTAAAAACAGAAATAAGATAGACAATAATTAAACATGATTAAAGAGGTAACTTCCTCTAAATTAACTTAAAAACAAAAGTAATTAAGATTTTTCAATATAATGAGTATTGATTTCCCCGTCAAGTTGATATCCCAAAACTTCAACTATATGCAAATCTATAAAGAAAGATACAGAAAAAACCTAGTTGGCATAGGTAGGCCAAATCAAACCTATGCTAAAAGATAAGAAAACTCACCCAAAAATATTCAATAAGGGTAAAATACTAAACCAAAAGGAAAATCTAATTTATTAACAAGGAGATCAATATACCTACTACTAGACACCTTAACTTTCAATAAAAGAATTCCAGAAAGCTTCACACGCTGACGAAAAATTACATTCCAACTAATTTTAGAGAAAAAACTATTTTTCACATAAATCTCCACAACAAGAATAACAACATATAATACATTCCGAATTATAAAATGAAAAACTATAAATACATTATTTTTGTTAATATCTTTGTCGGTTGTGTGTATCAAATTGTCTATGGCAATACCATTTATTTAATCCATCCAAAAGGAAAATTAGTGTTATAAAAATGGGCTGGAACATGTGAGTCAATCCAGTTCATTATAGATTTGAGTATCAATTTAAAAGGAAAATTAGTGTTGTCAAAATGGATTGGAACACGTGAGCTAATCCAGTTCATTACGGATTTAAGTCGAGTTGGATTGAAAAAAATTTTGAAATTTCGATATAGGCTAATTTTGAACCCGACTCACTAAGAATCAGACTCATCCAGGTTGAATCCATTGTGAGCCAGGTTGGTTACAACCCATCTAATTTTTTAATAAATGTTTTTTGTTGGGTTAGTCATTTTACAAATATTGAAATGGATGCTCGCGTGAAATTATTTTTGTATGAAATAATTAGACAACATGAAAAATCCACAAATTTATACTTAGTAACTCAATTTTTATATAGAAACAAATTTGAATCGCTATGAACTCATTAAAATTTTTGTCGACGATATTTTGTGATATCTTGATGTGAATGAAATCATAGGTTTGATTGATCATAAATATAATTTAAGATTCTTCTCCTTTATTTAGATTTGAATTATAAAATTTTTGTTATTTTTTTAATTGAAAAAAAGAAAAACTTGTAATTAAATGAGTCAGTGAACCAACCCGTTAAATCCACCAACCTGTGATAGATCGGATCGGGTTCAAATTTTTTTTTTGACTCTGTAATAAGTGAACCAGATTAAGTTGACTCACTAAGTAATTAACCCATGATGGATCGAATCGGATTGAGTCGGATAGCCCATTTTAACAGGGAAAATATTTTGCCTTTAAAATTTTAGATTTTTGCCTTTAGTTTCGATGAAAAAATTAAACATTTTACTACTAACTATCATCATTTTACAAGTTTTATACCGTTTCTTTTTTCAACATAATGTACTGTTATATTTTTTTTAACTTCTGCTTCATAGAAATATATTACATTTGTAACAAAGTAACAACAGCATGTCTCTATAAACTAATTATCTCCACTGTTTGCGAAACAATGCCCATTACTATTAACATGTTGATAAAATAAATAAAAACTAAGGATACTAATAAAATTAAAATAAAAAACATGATAAGGTTTATTACATAAAATAGTTAGATAATCAAATATGTAGTCCTTTAAATATAGTAAAAAATTATGTGAGATTAATTTCCATTTTATTGAATCTATACATGGAATCTTCTATTTATAATAAAAGAAACATGAGTTATGCTCAAAATCCAAATAAGAAATAAATACAAACTAATTAAAGATAAAAGATAAAAATAAAATAAAGATAATATATCTAACACTTCCTCTCAAGTTGGTGCATACAAATCGTATGTACCAAGCTTGTTACAAATATAATCAATTATCGGCCCCCCTATAAAGACCGTGAAAATATATGCTAACTGATCACTTAAGGAATTCAGTCTTGATATCTCCTGATACAATATTCTCTCGAATGAAATGATAATCAATATCAATGTGTTTGGTCCTCTCATGAAAGATAGCATTTGAACTAATATGAAGAGTAACCTGATTGTCACATATAAGCGTCATTTGGGTGACATTTCCAAATTGTAACTCTCTAAGCAATTGATAAGCCAAACAAGCTCACAAGTGGTTGAGACTATAGCTTTATATTTTGCTTCTGCATTACATTTTGCTACAACACTATGTTTCTTACTTTTTCAAGAGATCAAATTACCACCAATGGAGACACAATATTCAGATGTAAACATTCTATCAGAAGAAGACCCTGCCTAATCAACATCTGAATAACAAACCGCTCTTGTATGGTTATTAAAACCATATAACAACCATTTTTCCAAGAGATCCTTTAATTTATTTTAATATACAGATAACTGCATTCTAATGATCTTCACATGGGAAATTAAGGAATTGACTTACCACATTAACTACAAAGGAAATGTCATGATGAGTAATTGTAAGATAATTAAATTTTTCAACTAGTCTTCTATATTTCTTGACGTCTAACATAAGCTCCCTCTGTTTTGGTAGAAGTTTAGTATTAGGATCCATGGGTTTGACAACAAATTTTGAATTCATCAACCCAATTTCCTCTGAAATATCCAATGGATACTTCCTTTGAGATATAACAATACCATCGTTGGATTGTGTCACTTCAATACCCAAGAAATATCTAAGTTTGCCAAGACCTTTGGTATGAAAATGTTTGTAAAGATGTTGTTTCATCTGAGAGATGTCATGACTATCACTGCCTATAAGAAAGATGTCATCAACATATACTATCAAGTAGGCACATCCAACACTCAAGTGACGATAAAAGACTAAATGATTTGCCTCACACTGAGTCATACCAAATTGTTGAACAACATTACTAAATTTAAAAAACCAGGCCCTAGGAGACTATTTTAGGCCATATAAGGATTTGCGAAGACAACATATACCAATCCAAAAGACTCCTCCTGAGCAAAAATCCCTAGAGGTTGCTTCATATAAATCTCTTCTTGCAAATCTTCATTGAGGAATGAATTTTTTACATCCAGTTGATAAAGAGGTCATTCTTGAAGAGCCACCATGGCTATAAATAAACTAACAAATGTCATCTTTGCCATTGAAGAAAAAGTATCACCATAATCCAAACCAAAAATTTGTGTGTAACCTTTGGCCACAAGACGAGCTTTAAGGCAATCAATAGTTCCACCAGTACCAACTTTTGAAGTAATGAGAAACACTAGAAGAGGGGTTGAATAATGTTTTTGGAAATGTGATATATAGCTCCTAGGTCAAGAACCTAAGCTCCAAGAGAGGAAGATGGAGTCAGATCAACAAAAGATGTACATATGTCTACTACAAATGAATTGGAACTAGAAGGTTGTTGATCCTTATACCATTTGAGAAATTTACTAAAAATAATAGAGTCATCTGTAATATCGGATAAAGGAGGATCCTTAGTTGGTAATTGTGATGAAGGAGTAGTCTGAACAAAAGTAACAGATCTAGGAGGGCAACCTTGTAAAGCATAATATCTATCAATCTTGTGGCCTAGCTTGCCGCAATGGTCACACTTGATACATCCTTTTTATGACTTGCGAGAGTAATTGCGATCATGATGTTGAGATGCCAACCTAGAGGAAACATATGTATCATTGATGAGTTTAATAGGTACACATAAAAGAGTGGAACAAGTAGAAGTCCACGTGGGAACAATAGTTGAACCCAAAATCTGATCACAAATATGAAAATATTCATGAGCAATGTTGTGCAATGCTAATAACATGAAGAACTTTGGTCGTTGCTCTATTTCTTGGGCCAGAGTAGAGGCAAGAGGCAATAATTCATTAAATTAATGAAAAAGAGCATGAAGTTTACGCATATAATCAACCATAGAGTCCTGATGCCGAGGAGCAACAATATTGAAAAGATCATGACTGTTGAGATTGTTGATAAGGGAAGCACTGTTTAGCTATACCTTAATCTCATAGTGCTCTGGTTTTTTATGATGATAACACATTATTAATAACACATGTATTGTTATGTGTTACATGTTCTATTCTTATTCTTTACTGTGATTGTATCTAAATGAACATGTTTGTGTTGATTTTGATATATGTATGCATATTCACTGATTTGATACTTGATACATCTTTTGTGATAGCATAACATATGTTTAAGAAAGGAAACCCACATGCACTTTGATGAACTTATACTGTGTGGCAAATCTGCAAGTTTTAAATTGACTTCATTATGAAGAGAGTCGATTAAAACTTGTGACTTTGCACAGATTTTCAAAAGCAGTGTTGTGTGTGATTTTGTATTGAAAAGATTTTCAAACTGAGCTGAAGTGTCTAAGTCGACTACATGCGCAGTGAATTCGACTTAGTTAGTTATTTGATTTGAAGTTCTGTTAATGCTTGTGTGCTGAAACGACTATATTTCTTTTGTCTGTTAAAACATTAATTGAAAGTCAATTGTATTAAATGCAAAATCAATTTGGTTGTTATGAGTACTGCTAATTGACTTATCTTTTATAACTGTCTGATGACAGTCGACTTCATTAGTAGCACAGTCGACTACAAGAGTGTTTGATTTATAGAAAACTATAAATAGACGTGACTCAGTTGATCACATATGACTTTGGATATTCTAACACTTTCGTTTTGATTTACAGATTGTGATCTTTGAGAAAAGGCTTCAAGAACTCATCAAGAAGACGATGGAGATCTTTCTTGCAAGAGTTTCTTAAGGAGGAATTGTATTGCGCATATTGTTTGATCGATCTGCACAGCTGGTGTTCATACTGATCAAGTTTTCTATCAATCTTTGGAAACATTGTTGTTGTCCTGTTGGGATTACAGGAGGTGGACTCGTTGAGTTCTGACACTTTGAGGATTGTTCAAAGTGGGTTGAAGATTACAGAAAAAAGGATATCTTGCTGCATATCTTTGTGTTGACTGCCTATATTTTTAGTTAGAGGGTTAGAGAGATTGTCTATATTTTTGACGTGGAGGTCTCTATAGAAATCTTGTTGTAAAAACCTTGACTAATATAGTGCATTTGTTTCCTGGTTGTGGAAGGACACTGGATGTAGGCATTGAGGCCAAACTAGTATAAAAACCCCTGTGTTTGCTTTCTCTTTCCCTACACTTTTACATTAAGTCGACATTACTGTTTACGTAGTCAACTTTATATTTCCACTGCACTTAAACATTTATTCCTTGCGATTCAAGAAACTTTGTAAAAGTTTAGACATTGCGAAAAATATTTTTAAAAGACTCTGATTTTTAAACCTCACCAACTCAACCCCCCCCTCCTTAGTGTTGAAACTGAGTCATCCCATTTCCAACAATGACAAACACCATAAAGACATTGAGTATCATTTATGTATAATAATTTGGCATGTTTCCAAATTTCAAAACATGTTTCCTAGGAACGATTTTTTTTTTAAAGGAATGAGGTACCCTTAAGAACAATGCATAACTGAGCATCAATTTTCAATCAACGGGTAACCGTAGCAGAAAAGTAGTTGTCACGTTCTGTGTAATATGATCAACATATTACTGACTCTTAAGCCAAAGTTTAAGGTCTAATGCCCAAGTTGCATAATTAGTGTCATCTAACTTATCAATAGATAAATGCATATTAACATAATTAGTATATATGGATGGGTTAGACGTACTAGTGATAAGGTCAGACGTACGAGTGATAGAAGAGAGGTTAAAAGCGGTGAACAAGCAAGAGAGAGTAAAATCCTAAAACCCAAATGAGGCCCAATCAACACAACCAAGCCAGATTTAGAGAGAGGATGTAATGACAAGTCCAACGAAGGTGGTTCGCGCCGAGGACAACAACACATGTGTAGCCATAAGCGGCTACAAAGCATGGCGGAAATGAATTGCAATCGTGAAAGCATGTATGAACTCCGATGGTAGCGATCTCAACGACATGGTCGCTTGACCGAGACGAGCAAAACCATGGCATCGGTTGAAACTGATGTTTCACGACAGTGATTGCAACGGTTATGGTGACAACGGCGGTGGTGGTGACAATGGTGGTGATGGTGGCTCTAATGGCGACGACGATGATTATTGTAGGTAGCGGCAGTGAACATTTTTCCAAAAAACCTTATGTTTTAGATACCATGTTGAATATAGTAAAAAATTATATATGAGATTAATTTCCCTTAGATTGAATATACGCATACTTCCATTTATAATAAAAGAAATATAAGCTAAACTCAAAATACAAATAAAAAAAATAACAAATTAACTAGTTAACTAAAGATGAAAAATAAAAGATGAGATAAAAATTAATGTCTAACATAGTCAAATTTAAAATATTGAAAATCGTATCAGGAAAAATAAATTCATGATATATAACTCTATGTAAATTTCATATTCTATTTTAATATGTTTTGTTAAATTTATGATGTTATCTAAATCCATTACTATTGTTATTTAGTTCCATATGCTTCAAATATATATATATATATATATATATATATATATATATATATATATATATTATTTAAGATAAGTATAAAAAATTTATATTAATTAAAATTAAGATGATTTTACTGAAAACCTTCTGTTACAAAATAATTTAATTAAATTGAGTTAGCTTTAAAATTTAATTTTGAATAAAACCAATTTTTAGTATTTGAATTACTTTTAAACTAAATTTCTAATTAATTTTCTAATTTCATTCAAATTTTCAAAACGATTCCTAGGTATTAGTTTTTTTTAATTTAGTCTTTTAATTTTTAAAATACTAAAATTCTTCATTTTTTTTAAGGGTTAAATATGTTTTTAGTTCCTATAGTTTGAGACGATTTTGGTTTTAGTTCCTTTTCAAATTAAGATACAATTTAGTCCTTCAACATTAGAAAACTCTCCTTTTAGTCATTTTTACCAAATTTTTTTAACTTTATTTGTTGTTTCAAACGCGTTTCTCAGTTAACGTTGAAGAAAAAATGTGTCAAACAATATAAACAATCCAAATACTATAATGAAACGTGTTTTGAAACAACAAATAAAGTTAAAAAAATTTGGTAAAAACGACTAAAACCAAAATTTTATAAAGTTGAAGGACTAAATTGTACCTTAATTTGAAAGAGGAACTAAAACCAAAATCACTTCAAAATATAGAAACTAAAAACATATTTAATCTTTTTTTAATTTGGATATTCGCTATTTTTTATTTAATTATGAAGAATGATGTAAGAAGAATAAACAGATTTTGGTAGATAAAGAAGAAAAGTAGAAGATGATTGATTGAAATTGAAAGATGAGCTAATAGTCAAAATGATGAAATTGAACGTCTTTAAAAAAAAATCAAAAGGATTAAATTTTATGATTTTAAAAAACTAAAAAAATTAAATTTAATATTTTTGAAAAACAAAAGACTAAATTTAATATTTTTAAAATATTAAACGATTAAATTGAAAAAATCGATAATAATTATTTTTTTTTAAGTTCAAATGAAATTAAAGAAACAAATTAGAAATTAAGTATTTTTTTTATTCCTCCATGTGACCGTACCAAAAAAAATAAAATAAAGCGTTAGTAAATGTAAAATGGCAGGTTGACATGTTAGCCAAGATGATTAAGTTTGTTCCACATAATTTGCTAAAGAAAACCATTAAGGTATATTTTGACACGTAACAAGGTTTGTACGACAGTCACGCAACTATATAAACCGCCAAAACCTTTGTTTCCATGTTCAGAGAAACAACATAACGTGTGGTGTGGGGGAAACTAAACTCAGAATTCTCCACTGGGCCTTCACAAATCCGAACAAGGCAAAGGATTCAGAGCATGGACAACAACTGCAGCAACATCATCCACCACCAGCATGAAACCAGAGCAACTTCCACCATCACCATTAAGGGCATTCTCAGCCTTCTAATGGAAAACATTGATGAGAATTTGGATGGTGGAAGCAAGAGAGTCATTTCTCTGGGTATGGGTGACCCAACTCTCACCACATTATTCCACACACCTAAGCTTGTTGAAGAAGCTGTTTCTGACTCTCTTCACTCTCACAAGTTTCATGGCTATGCTCCCACTACTGGTCTGCTCCAGGCTAGAATGTAATGCTATTTTTCTTTGTCTCTCTCTTTTGGGATTTCAGAATATTCATTCTAGCACTGTTCATGTTTGTGAGAATGCCCAATTTGGTGGTCCAAAACTTGTTTGCAATTGTGTTGGTCTTTCAGAAACTTCTGTGACCCTATTAATGTCTCTTTGGAATCTCAATCTTGTTTAGCCTTGGCTTTATTGTTGCTTACTTTTCTGAGAATCTTAATTTGCCTCTCCCAAATTTACATGCAACCAAATCTAGAAACAAACTTCGTCATAAATGAGTTTCTTTATCTCCACTGAGTTTTTGGTCTTGTAGCTTTTCTGTACTGATATTACTGTGTTTTAAAGAGCAACAACACAATAACAAGTTGAAAATCCAAATTTTTATTTTATGTATAAATAAGTTAAAAGTAAAAACTTATGCACAAAAACTAATTTTAATTCATGAAAAAGTTTACTTTATTTCTTTGATTTTCTTTTTCTAAAAGTGTTTAGGGATAGAATTGTTCTTAATTAGTCTACTTTTAGAGAATTACTATTTTTATGCTATGTGGATATTGATGATCGTTTTGGTAGGTTCTGACTTTGGCTCACTGTTTTCAGGTTTCCATCAAATCCTGTCCAGTGTGAAATTGTATGGCATTTGTTCTTGGCATTTTCTTTATGATTTTGCATTTTGGTCATGTGGTTCGGTAACTTTATGGAAAATCGTTTTTGGGTACTATTATTGCACTAGACGCCATTTGCTTATTTCAGATTTTGTTCTTTGTTTCGTTCCCCGTTTCTTTCATATTTATCAGTACATTCAATATCTGAAACTACTTTTTCAACATTTTTTTCTTGTTATTGAATAACATTTTTTCTGCTGGTAAGTAGCGAGTTCAAATGGGACCAGGATCAGTTTCATTCAACAAACATGTTTTCATTGCACTATTCGCATAAACGTGTTCTTTTGGTTGTCACTGAACTTTAAACATGCGCAACAATTTTGCTTCTATGCATATTTTTTTTTTCTGCAGTTCCTATGAAATTCTATAAGTAACTAAGAAATAAAGTCATGTGATTGTTTGTTTTGTTTCATATATCTATATTTGTACTACCTTATTCTAAAATTGAGTACCATCTAAAGTTACTTTCTTGTTGGTGACAGAGCAATTGCTGAATATCTATCTCGTGACCTTCCTTACCAGTTATCAAGTGATGATATTTTCATCACTTGTGGATGTACACAAGCCATTGATGTTTCAGTGGCGATGCTTGCTCGCCCCGGTGCAAACATCTTGCTTCCAAGACCAGGCTTCCCAATCTATGAACTCAGTGCTGCATTTAGAGGGGTTGAAGTGAGGCATTACGATCTGCTTCCAGAGAAAGGTTGGGAGGTTGATCTAGATGCTGTTGAAGCTCTTGCTGATCAGAACACGGTTGCGTTGGTGATCATAAATCCTGGGAATCCTTGTGGAAATGTGTACAGTTACCATCATTTGGAAAAGGTTTGTTCTTTCTTAGTTGCCTAACATAATAGGTTTCTTTTGAGACTATGTTTCTGAAAGTTAACAGTATTAACAGGAGTTATTGAAATTGTTTGTGTCTTGGACTTAGATTGCTGAAACTGCAAAACGGGTTGGAACAATTGTGATTTCTGATGAAGTATATGGTCATCTTGCATTTGGGGCAAAGTCATTTGTGCCAATGGGAGTTTTTGGCTCAGTTGTTCCTGTTCTCACTCTTGGCTCACTGTCTAAGAGATGGATAGTTCCTGGATGGAGGCTTGGTTGGTTCGTAACAAATGATCCATCTGGCACTTTTAGAGAACCAAAGGTTTGTGTCTTTCTACTCTGTTAGCTCACCTTTTCATCTGTTTTAGTCTTGGATCATTGATCCCATGCTACTTGAATAGTTACACTTCAATTAGAAACAAATACATTAGTTAATGTGAGAAGATCTTTAACTCATCTGTGATTAATGTCTTATGGATGGGAATGAAGATTTTTTCAGTATGTTTGTTGATGATCTATGTAGTGCTTTATTTTATACGTGTTGAACTACCTTTGATTATTTCCTATTTGATTGCTTCATTCTTTAGTACTAATATACATTGGAGTTTCAATACTTGACTGTATCTTAATGTCTTGTTGAGGACGTTTAAGAATTTTAAAACACTTGTTTTTGAGAAGGAACATACTATTAGATTGGAGGAGGTGCATACCTCAATTAGGACTAAGGAGCTACGCAGGCTTTAAGAGTTAAAGCAAACGATAGATGATTGAGTTTGAATGTCTCAAAGTCAATTGGTAAGAAAAAGAAAGAGTGGAAAGGGAAGAAGCCAACAAAGTATTCATTTGATGATAAGGGATATCTTCAATGCTAGAATTCAATAAGAAAAGTCTTCGATGCTAGAATTCAATAAGAAAGGTCCTTCCAGGCAAATAGTTTAGAGAAGGTGATGTATGAGGAGGGAATTTGCTAATGTTGCAATAGGGCTAATAGTTATGAGTCTATTAGGATGTTGGTGGCATCTGTGTTAGATATAAAGATGCTCTAAGTCATGAACTCAAGGTGCACTTATCACATGTAAAAAGAGAGTGATTTTTTAGGGACAATGAAGCGTGTAAGCTGCAATGCAAGTGGTCAATCAGGTTAAAGATAATTGACAATTGGGAGATTGTCTTGCAAGTAAGGTATGTTCTAAAACTCAAGAGAAATATTTTTTTCAATCAACATGTTTGATTTTATGGGTTTGACAACCAAGATTGAACAAGATATGATAAATATGCTAAAAAGAAAGTCTATAGTTGCAAATGGGGTGAAAAAAACGGTCTTTATATTTTAGACGATTCAATAGTGATCATGCATGCATATGTGGCTAGGAGACGATGCAATAAAAGGTGAAGTTGTGGCACCTAAGGTTGGAGAACATAAGTGAAAGGGGTTTGGTGGAGCTTGGCAAGCAAAACCTACTTAGAGGAGTTGGAGTTTTGTAATCACTGAGCCCTTGGAAAGTCTCATATTGAAGTTTGAGATTGGTAAGCATGTGTTCAGCAGACCGTTTGAGTATTATCATGCAGACTTGTGGGGTCCAATATAAGCTCAAACTTGTGTGGGAGGGCCTTTTTTCTCACTATCATAGATGATCACCTTAGAATAGTGTGGATCTTGAAAAGTAAGATTGAAACTATTTAGAGGTTGAGGGAGTGACACACCCTAATTAGTAATCAAAAGGGGACCAAAAGATAGAAGGCTCAAAGCCCAAAAGCTTCAAAAAGCTAAAAAAGGGTTTTAGGAGGTCAGTAATGGAGGTTTGCCCTAGAGGAGGAGATTGAATCTTTGAAGAAGAACCATACATGGACATTTGTTAATCTACCATAGTGGTTTAGAATTCAATTACTTCCTAAGGGAGACATGATTCCAGTGTAGCAGTTATGATTGCTATGTCTACGTTCTAAAAAGAGAAGAAAAGTGTGTTTTGTTTGCTCTTATATGTAGATGATATCCTTAGAGTCAACCATTACAAAAATAAAATAAAGGAGCTCAAATAAAAATTAAGCTTAGGATTTTAAATGAAGGATTTTGGTCTTGCTAGAAGAATAATTGGGATGGCAATATGGAGGGATGAGATGGTTGAAGAGTTGTGTCTATCTCAACAAGGATAGTTGAAAAAGGTGGTTGAAAGGTATAGGACACGAGTCTAAGCTTGTGGTTACTCCTTTGGGTAGTAATTCAAATCTTTCATTTACCTAAGCTCCTAACTCCGAGGACAATGTGAGAGAGATGGAGACTATTTCATATGCTAATGGAGTAGGGAGAATAATGTATGGATGGTCTGTAGCTGACCGGATCTGGCGCATGCTGTGACGGTTAGCACGTTTGTGGCAGATCTTAGACATGCTCATTGGGAGGCTTTTGAAGTGGGTGCTTAGGTACATGAGAAGAATTTTATTTTCTGGTTTGGTATATAGATAGCCCACCATACCAAAAAATTGCTTTCTGGGTACTTTTTACATTCTATGGAGTTGCAATTTGTTGGAAAGCCATTTTTCAATCTCTTGTGGCTTTATCTATTACTCAGGATGAGTATATCACACTTCAAAAGGGCTGAAGGAGGCATTGTGGTCGAAGGGGATGATATTAGAGCTAAGTATTGTGCAAAAGTGTGACTATACATTGCTATAGTCAAAGTACCATCCATCTAGCGGATCATTAGATCTACCAGAAGAGGATCAAACACATAAATGCTAGACTGCACTTTATGATAGACCTAGTTGAGTTTGGAGAGTTCAGGATATGAACGAAGTATAGGAGAAGGATATGAAGGTAGTATTGGAGGAGAATCTTGTGGATGTGTTTATAAATTCTTTACTAAGATCGAGATTCAAAGTGTTCTGGAGTTGATTAATTTTATCTTTGAGAATAAAGGAAGTTGATGTTGAAGGTCTTCCATGATTTGGAGTCAAGGTAAAGAATTGTGATGATTGGTTCTCAAATCATGGGTTCGTGAAGAGCACAAAAGGTCGTCTACTATGCGAGTGTCTACTAGTGCTAAGTTTAAATAGACCATCTAATGCCTATATTAATTGAATTTTTAGGCTTAGTTGTCTTAGTGGTTTTCTATTATTCAATTTCTAAGGTTCTCTCTCTCCTTCTCTCTCTCTCTCTGTATATATATATATGTATTTGTATAATGCTTTATATGTATGGTATATATTATTATTTGAACCCAACATTATTCAATCATCCTTATGTGATTTCATAAACCATATGTTTCCTATGCAGGTAGTTGAGCGCATTAAAAAGTATTTTGATCTTCTGGGAGGTCCACCCACTTTCATCCAGGTTTTAAAGTTTTCTCTTGCACCCTTATTTTCAATACATAAATGGATGCATGGCTTTTGTGGTTTGGCTAACAGCAATGTCAAATCAAGGGAACTCGATCTCGTTTAAAGCTTTGATACTACCACATGAAATTCAAAAGTTAAAAATACAAAACAATGAAAGGAAAATGAAGTTTAAACTCAAAATTATCATAGCTTAAATTGAAAGTATGAAAAAAAAAATGTCACATTCTGCTCTAGATTTATTTCTAGACTGAACCATTGTTGCAGAGCAATGTTTTAACTGATGAAAGACTAGACTAGCATTCACTGGTCGATACTAGCTCTGTTATTTGATCAAATTCAAGTTATTTGGTTTGGTGCTACTGATATATGTCAGCATTTCATCAGAATTTCTTGGTTAAGCAGAATTTTCTTGCATGACAGGCAATCATATGTAACTTATTCTTCTACCTAATTGGTTACGTTTCTGGTTTTACAGGCAGCTGTACCTCAGATAATTGCAAATACTGAAGAGATTTTCTTCAATAAAACCATTGACAATTTGAGGCATACTGCAGATATATGTTGTACAGAGATAAAGGATATTTCATGCATTGTTTGCCCTTACAGACCAGAAGGGTCCATGGCTATGATGGTGAGAGACTGAGGATTTATCAATTTATTGTTCTTTGGGAAGAGGATAAATGTCCTAACAGTAGAACTCATTTATTATTTGTTCTTGACCGAGATGTAGGTGAAACTAAATCTTTCACTCCTAGAAGATATTAGTGATGATATAGACTTCTGTTTCAAACTTGCAAAAGAGGAATCTGTAATCATTCTTCCAGGTACTTTTGCAAATCCTTTATACAGAAAAATAAATTTAATCTTGAAAGGTACAAATTTCAAAGTTTATTAGGAAGTGAGTTTGAGCTTAACTCATGAGTAATGATAGAGTGAGACACATTTACATTCATTTGAAACACACAAGAGTAAAGTGATCATAAAAGAGTAAATTTTTATATTTTTTCAAAAAAAAAAAAGCGAAAAAAGAAAAGGATAGTGTCAAATGAATGTAAAAAATTTATGTGTATCAAAATATAATTTTTCTTAAATCATTTTCACAAAACCAGTTTATAAGGTGAAAACGGTCTTCATTTATATTTAGTAAATTAATTTTCTCTTTGTCATGACTCTAAACAGACTTTGAAAAATGAATGTTGTAACAAAGAAAAGCATGAATTTTTTGCAGGAACTGCAGTTGGGCTAAAAGACTGGCTTCGTATTACCTTTGCTGCTGATCCATGTGCTCTTGGAGAGGGTATGAAAAGGATAAAGTCTTTCTGTCAAAGGCATGCAAGAAAATTGTAAAAGCATTAGTGAATCCACAAATAAATAAAATTATTAGACTAATGCTGGCCTTTTAATGCAACACTACACACGATTTGCAGATTGTATACAATATAGCATTCAGTCTCATGAGATATATTGCAACATTACTAAAAGGAGGTATTCATATATACTTCTTTAAATAGATAAATTGTTAATATATAACTGTTGTAAACTTCAATTGTTTGCAACAATAATTGCCAATAAAATCTTTACCGAAGTAAATTTAGTCATTAGTAAAAAAATGTCTGAGAAATCAAGCCTATCATGTCATGTATAATTTTTTACTATTTTTTCCGGATTTTGTATCTACCAATTTCTCAACAACCCATCAAACACTTGATCATATATCACAATTTAACCTCTCCACTCAATGGTTTGATCCGATGCTAACATAGATTTCGTTGAAGGTTTGCATCAATGGTAGTATTTATATTCTATAGAGTCATAGATAAGGGTAATTCGACCTACTTCCAAATGGGGTTAATCTTCCCTTCTACAACCCAAAGGGTCAAGGTAAAGACCTCCTGTCATTCTCTTCACCACCCCATTTATCTTGACATTAGTTGAGTGGTTGGTAAAATATCAGGATACCTTATCTCCAAAGTCTCACTATCAAGCATTCACCACAACTTACTTGAACATAGAATCTCTCCTTGAGATTTTTCTCACAACACCCATCTTTCATTCTCACAATATACTCATACCATTTCAAAAGCATCAACAATTATCAAAACATATGCCTCGTAAACCAAACCACATAATAACATGGTTTTCTTCACAATAACTCGGCACACCAACTAGGCAGGGGAAAACAGCTTGGAGATTGTCACCAACAGTTCGGGAAGGGTCCAAAACCCCAAAAACAACTTAAAGAACGTTCAAAACTAACGTCTAGAACCCCAAATTCGAGGTTCCTAATACCTTCATCATTGCTAGACAACTCGTACTACCAGACGATATACCAAACGCTTACCACTAGACAACTCCTTACAAGAAGATCTATCAAACAATTACTAGTAGACAACTCCTTACCAAACGATTACCATCAGACAACTCCTTACCAGACGATCTACTAAGCGATTACCACCAAACAACTCCTCACCACACGATCTACTAGAGGATTACCACCAAACAACTCCTTACCAGAATCTCTACCAGACGATTACCACTAGACTACTCCTTATCCACTACAATAAACACTGATATTATTGACGGTAAAAATCCATCGGTAATGCGCAAAATCGTCAGTAAATTAACATTACTGAAG
Organism: Vigna mungo; assembly: GCA_036885675.1. Lineage (NCBI taxonomy): Eukaryota > Viridiplantae > Streptophyta > Magnoliopsida > Fabales > Fabaceae > Vigna > Vigna mungo. Next base: position 5,969,522 of record CP144694.1, read on the forward strand.
GACTACCAACCGAGCATCCATTGGTAAATTTTACCGACAGACTTTTTTTTCTTCGGTAATTACCGAAGGAAAAATTCGTCGATAATTACCAAAGGAACAAATTCGTGGGTAATTACTGAAGGAAAAATCCGTCAGTAAATCCGTCGATAAAAATCTGGATCATCTTCTTCCTCGTTCTCCCTCTCCCTATCTTTCTATAATTCATTTTTATCGAACCATAATCTTTGCATGGTCAAGGAAAACGTTGGTTTTAGTCATTATAGTGGACAAAATCATTTTTACCAATCGTTCTTCAGAATTGGTACAGTTTGAAAAAATTGGTGTTGCACAGTGGTGGAAGTGCCTAAGCGTGAAAATGGAAGAACAAAAACGGGTTGCACAGTGGTGGCAATAACTTCAGCATGAAAGGGGAAGGAAAGAGACAATGAACGGTATTGATAGTGGTTGCAGAAAAGAAAGATGGAGGCGGTCTGAACGGAGCAGCAACCTTGTTGAACGGAGACTGAGGCAGATTTGTAGCAGGAATGAAGTGGAAGAGAAGAAAAAAACTGAGTAACAGAAGGAGAAGTAGGAAAAAAAATGTAACTTCCTCGTGCAAATGATGAAGAAATAAGAGAAAGGGAGATATATAACACACCTTGCTCATGGAAAGATAGGAAAAAGGGGCGAGAAAATTCTCGCTCATTTTACCGACGGATTTACCAACGGATTTCCTGCCGGTAATTAAAATAATGGATGGAAAAATTCCTGTCCATTTTATCGATGGATTTTATCCTTCAATAAATGCAAATTGCATTACCGGCGGATTTTTCCTTCTATAAATACCGACGAATCTTTCCTTCGGTAAATGGCAAGTACATTGCTGATGGATTTACCGACGGAATTTTTCTTCGATAAATGCAAACTACATTACCGACGGATTTTTCCTTCAATAAATGCAAGGTGATTTACCGACATATTTTTCCTTCGATAATGGTTTTGTCGGTAAAATCCGTCGTTAATAAAAAATGAAAACGTCGATAAAATTTGTCGGTAAGTCAAATATAACAACGGAAATATTTCCGTTAGTAAAAATTTGTCTATAATTATTAGATGTTTTGTAGTGATTAGACAATCTACCAGACGCTTACCACTAGAAATCTCCTTACTAGACGATCTTTGAGACAATCACCACCATATTTTTTTAGTATTTAAGAGGTCAACTAAGTCTTAAATGGTCCCAAGACAATTCCTAAAACTATAGACTTTTCCCAAAATCATGATATGAGAATTTTACTTGTCAAAACCCCCCATTTTATGCCATAAACTCACCCTTTTTCTAATTATTCCAAACCAAAGTTCTGAAAAATACATCAACTCAAATTCACTAAATCTACATTCACAAATTCATCATTAAACAACTTTTCACATTAGTAAACCAACTACACACCAGTATGCATAAGTTTTCAATTCAACACACCACCCTTTTTAAGCATCCAACATAACGAATTTCACAATTTAATTAGAGTTCACAAGTCAATCATCACATCATCATACAAACATTAAATATCACATACATATGAAATCCATACCAAATAAACTAGCTTCCCTTACCTGGTTGACGTTCCTTCAGCTCTAAGAACTCTAAAATTTATCCTACCACTCCAAGATCTCTATTTACTTTTTATAGCTGAAATAAGTTGGCTAAAAATGAATATCTTGCCTCAAGAAATCCTTAAGCAATCTCTTATCTTCTCATAGATGAGTAAGGAGTTAGAATTTCTAGAAAGAAGACAGAAGAAATTTTTAAGAAGGAGGTTTTAGAGAGATGCAACTTCTTAGATAATGAAATTCCTTATTAGAAAATTATATTTATACTATTACTATTTTTGAAATAAAATAATGAAACATTATTATTTAAAACACTCTACCACATCTAATACTCGATTTTTTGAAAGTTTCACATAAAAAAAAGTACAAAATTTACTTTTATTTTATAAATTTTATTATATTACAACAGTTAAAACCTGTCATAAAATATATTATATTTTATTATTATTTATTAATTAATTAAAATTTTGAAACCGTTACAAATTGTTTAAATTATTTTTAAAAAATTTCAAAATTCCAAAAAGTATTTAGGAATTATTTTTTATAAATTTTATAATTAATATTTTAATTATTAGTTTTAGTTAAAATTATTTAAAATCATATTTTCAAATATAATAACAATAGTATTAATAATTTTATCATATTTAAAAATTAATAATCTAATATATTATATAATGATTTAAAAAATTAATAATCTAATATATTTAGTCGCAATAAATCTCTTCAAGGTAAGTTGTTATAAAAAATATATCAACTTTTGATTTTTATTTGAAAAATATTATACAACCAATGTCACACAAATTAGCAATATAATATCAAATCAATTCATTAGTTCTAAAAATATCATAAGTTTTATATACCATCCATCCTCGATCAGATAAATTCAATCTTGCAAACTCTGTCATTTGTGCAACACTAACATGGTTCCCAGCTACTTGGGGGAATTGACACACTTATATATGGCGGCAACCTTGTTAGCATATGTTGAGTTGTTTACATTGTCAACATCATAGGCAGATTTGGCCAAAAGGCAAGTTAAATCCAAAGTATTCTAAGCATGAATAGAGTTGGCAGTGTAGCAGTGCTCCTGTTAGAGGTGTGTTAATTTAATCCATGGCTCGAAGACCACTCTCAATTCATTATTAAAATAATTCTATTAAAATAGTCCTATTTTAAGAAGCTCTTTTAAGCAAGGGATTAAAAAAAAATCTCAACTCCTAAAATCCTCTCTCAAGTGTGTTAGGCTTAAGGTTAAAGTGAGTTTAACCCAATTACAAAATTTATTGTAATTTTATTCTCTCTCATATTATAAATAAATGTTAAAATATCTATTATTTATTATTTATAAATATTAAATATTCACAGATTTTTTTTTAACATTTTATCTTACAAAGGAAAAATATTTTAAACATTAACATTTAAGTTAATTGTAAAATTTATAAAAATAAATAGCAATTTTAATATTAATGTCAAATTTTTCTGTAGAATATTTAAATTTATCTGACACGTAATATCACGAAATTGGATTAAGAAGTTTATTTAAACAAGTGATATTTAAATTGGATTATCATTATTGATTGTGGAGTAATTTTTGACCAATCACATATTGACATATAATCAATGTTCAAATGTTGTTAAAAAAATGTTGTCTAAATATCATTATCCTTTTATATTAATGATATTTAGACAACATTTTTTTAATAATCAATGTTCAAATGTTGTCAAAAGAATGTTGTCTAAATATCATTATCCAATATAAAAGATAAGAAATTTCTTTTTTTTTAATAATCTAATAGCATGTAATCACCACCATTAATTATTTTCTATAATATGTCATTTACTCGATATCAATGTATTAAAAACTAAACAATGCATTAAATATATTAATTTAGTATTTAATGTATTTTATTAAATGTTTTAAATTTTAATTAATTATGAAATACTTTTTCTGTTCTCGGTTCATTACGTAATTCATAACTTTTTTTTGTCTTGGTTAGCATTTATGACCAGCATGATGTAAAAAATAATTTAAATTTTAAATAACATCTTCTAAAGTGAAAAAAAGAACCAATAATCCTATTATCGTTTTTAAATTTTTTAAAGCTAAGTAATATAATGAAGGTACTTCATGTCTATTGTAGAACATACAAATGAAAGGTTTATGTAAAAAAAAAAAAGAAAATGCAAAAATAAATTGAAAATATAATTAAAATATTTTAATGGACATGAAAATGAAGAAGACCGATTAACTAAAAAAAGCCCATGGGCTGGCCCTGACCCATAGGACTTGGGGCTTTTTAGTCCTGGGGACTTTTTTAATAAAAGACTTTTTTGGTCCTGTGGACTTTTTTGGCCCTAACCCACGTGGACTAGGGTCAGGGCCTATTTTAGGGGCCTATTTGACAGGTCTAGCTCTTGTAGCACTAACATAACATCTTACAATGTTTAGAGGGAAAACTGTTGGAAGGTCCACATCGATTAGAGATAAGGTAATTTATAATATATAAGTAGGGTATAAAAACTGATAATGACCCGATAACGAATAAAATAAAAATATCCAAAAACCAATGTTAGGATAGATTCTAACCTGAATCTTTTACTTTGTTAGAAAGTGAGTTTTATCTAGAGTCAAACCTTTAACAATTGTGCTCTCAGCTTAAACTCAGGTGGAACAAAAAGTGTCGTATTAGAAATATATTTGACCAAAAGTTTACAATCTTCAATGACAGTAATAAAAGACTCACTGATTAAATTTAAAATAATATAATAGATAGATTGTGACAGTTAATAAAATGTAACAGAAATAAAAATATTCTTAGCAGTTCATCTAACTGCTACAAAATAGTGATCAATAAAAAATACTTTCTTTGTAGTGACCACACACCATATGCAACAACAACTCTAATAATCTAATAAAAACCGACTAATTGTATCTTAAATATTATTTTTACTGAAGAAAATAATCAATTATATATTTTTTAATTCTTCTTGTAACCATAAATTATAATTTTATCAATAATGAAAACACACACTAGTGCAAAAACGCTGTTTAACGTCATCCATAAGACATCGGTTGGAGGGTAGCCCGACGTATATTAGCGTACGATGGAATTACCGTAAATAAGTTGGTAAACACAAATCGGTTTATAGAGCAAACGACGTCTATTATATAGTAGACATCCGCTCTGCCTGAAACCGACGTCCAAGGGCCTGGAAGACAGTCTTTTCTGCCCCATTGACGTCGGTTGTGATGGGGGGCTGACGTCTACCTAGCTGCAATTAATGCTCTTCACCTGATTCTCAGACGCTTAGACGTCACGTAGTAAAAAACCGACGTCTATAATGTTATAGACGTCTGTGCTCCCTTAACTTGACGTCATTGGGCCTGTCCGGAAGGCGGGAAGACAGTCAATTTCTACAACATAGACGTCGAACTTCTGGGGTGTGACGTCTATGTGCCTGTAATTAATGCAATTCACCAAACTCGCAGGCATTTCGACGTCTAGTATCAGGGCGCCGATGTCTAAAATGTTATAGACGTCGGCTCCCCAGGACAACCATCGTCTACTTCCCTCATAGGAAATGAAACGTCAATCCGATCAGCGCCTCCGACGTCTAACAGGCAGATTAAAAGTTTTCTTGGACGTCATATTAGTAATATAACCGACGTCTAGCTGACTATAGACGTCGGTTTCAGAATCAACCGACGCCTCATTTCATGTTAAATAAACCGTAGACTCGGAGGAGTTTCACGGCATTGCAGTTTCGCCTCGCAGACTCGCAGTTTCGCCTCATTTAATCGTTTTCCTCCTCTCATTTTTGTCTCTTGCACCATTGCATTCCAGTTTCTGATAACATCATCGTCTTCCTCCTCTCCTTTTTCTCTCTTACGGCATTGCATTCCAGGTGCATGTTTTCTTATTTAAACCGTTTAAACTTTGTTTAGACCGATTATATTAGTCTTCTGGTTCAACTGATTAAAATTTGTTTTCCTTGTGTTGTATTTTAGTGCAGTTTTGTTCCTCTCTTGGGGTAACGCAGTACCATATTCTTCCTTTGCTAGCTGCCTCCCAGAAAAAGCGGCGTCTTTTGGATTTCTCGTGGCGTTTTGACCCAAAAACGACCCTGGGTTGTTGCCTAGTTATCGTTTCACCGTAATTTTTCCATCTTGCGGTTTAAAATGGAACTAAGCAAAGACCCAGGTTCGGTTTTGGGTTGAAATGTCATGAGAAATTCAAAAGACGCAAGCTTTTTTTCGGGGGAAACCAGCAAAGAAAGAGTATGCTACTGGGTTATCCAAAGACAGGAACAAAACAACACTAAAACACAACGACTATATTAGACGTCAGTTAATGCATACACCGACGTCTATAGTGACATTAGACGTCGGTTAGTGACATGTTCGAAGTCTTTATGTGTTCTTAGACGTCGGTTATTGCTTGATCCGACGTCTATATATTACCTTTAGCCGTCAGATTACACCTGCACCAACGTTTAGTGACGTCAGACATGACACTAACTGACGTATGTATAGACGTCTGTTATATGGATGTTCGACATCCCATTAACTTCACCGGTATTGACGTCGGTTGTGAAGAAGACGTTAAAAGCCCAAAATAACCGACGTTAAACAACGTTTTTCCACTAGTGACATTACATGTTGTTTTATATTTTTATATGATAATAAAAATTAAAAAATAATTATTAAAATAAAAATCTATTACTAAGGTCTATCTTTAAGTGTTAATTAAAAAGTATGTTAATAAAAAATATTTATGAAAGTAAATATTTTAAGAGTTCTATGTGGATTGTAAATCATAGATCACAAAATAAAAAGAGTTGATTGGATTTATAAGAGTAAACATAGTTAAAAACAACATTAAAAACATTACATTATTAATGGTTATAGATGAATATAAAATATAATTTAGATATACAATATTTAAATTGTTGAAAACGGACAAAGTTAATAATTTATTAAAAAAATACACTTTTTTATATTTTTTTTTCTATAATTTCTGTTTGATTTTTTCATGGTTTGATACTTTATAATTGATCCAAATCGAATTGAATGTAAATTAATTATTTAAATATTATTACATTAGATATTATTTTAATCATATGAAAGCATATAGTGTACAAGAAGAAATTTAATATGTTTAACTTTGGTTCACGTCTATAAATATGCTATAAGGAGTAACAAAATATGCTTAACATATTGATGAGATAAAGGTAATGTTGTCATGGTGATGTGAAAATTATGTTATTTGTCTTTTGAAGAATAGAAATGCTCAAACAAAACAAAACAAAATATTAGTCAAAAGAAACAATACATAATATAAGAATTGATTTGGATGTTTATGTTTTGAAATTTGTGCAATAGTGTATAAATGAGATTTGTTGTTAGGCTTATAAGAGATGAATATTAGGAGTTATCCAATACTTATGTTACATTGAATAAATATAGCAAAATCACTTATTTTCTTTAGTAAAAAATATAAAAATCATGCTACAATATGAAATACTTGAGACAAATTTTGATGAAGAAGAAATTGTGTATCTTAAGTTGTTTCCATTTTCTCTTAAAGGAAAGATTAATATATGATTACAATCTCACCTAAATCAAAGTTTAACATTGGAAGAATGTGAAAAGAAAGTTTTTGACTAGATTCTTCCCACCATATAAATATATTAGTGTTAAGGCTGCCATTGCAACCTTCTCCCAAGGAGTAGATGAAAATTTATGCTAGCATGGGAGAGGTAAAAAGCTTTGCTTAAAAAGTGTCCTAAGCATGGATTTTCTGAAGTAGCACAACTCAACATGTTTTATAGTGGACTTAGACTACAAACAAGAATGTTGCTAGAGCTTCAACAAGTGGAACCATGATGATGAAGAGTATTGAGGAAGCTACCACAATCATTGAATCACTGGCAACTAGTGATCATCAAACACAATATGACATAAGTCAGTTTTCAGAAAAAAAATAATTCTGGAGCTAGGAACGCAAGATGCCATATTGGCATAAAACAAACTCATTTCTCAACAATGGAAGAGTTGAAAAAGAAAATGAAAAAGTTGTAGCTTAAGTTGAGAGCTCACGACTCCGTGCAATAGATTTTAAAATGTGATTTTTGTGTAGGTGAATACCAGAATGACCATTGCTCTATTGTTGAAACTATAAGGGAAAAGGAAATACACTTCATCAACAACAACAAAATGCCAAATAACTACTCTAACAATTGGAGATCAAATAAAAACCAAACTCAACAACAAAGTTGGAGACGAGATGATGGTTCAACTGACAGACAAACTACACCAGTAAATTACCATGGATAGTAACCTCAACAGTAGGACATAGTGTCAAAAAATTGAGGATGCACTAACACAATTCATCTAGGTTTCTACATCAAATCATAAGAACACAAAAACATCACTTAGGAGTCTAGAAGTGCATATTGGATAACTAGCACAACAAGAAGAAAAACTCACAACCAACACTAAAATTAATCTAAAAGAACAATGCAAATCAATCACAATTAGGCAAGGAACTGTTATAGGTAAAGGAATTAATGATGACTTAAGAATATAAAATAATGGTGAGGAAAATTGAGAGAAGAAAATAGAAAAAGTGTGAGCATTATTCTGAAAAAATGAGAGAAAAACAAAGTGCATGAAAAAATCATAGAGAGTGTACCTATTCAAGAAGAAGAAGTAGGGAGTGAAAGAGAAAGTAAGAAAAAGAGAGATCACGAGAAAAAAAAGAAAGAGGGAGAGAAGAAAAAGAAGAAGTTATTTGAGAATGGTAACCCTCTTGTCACTCACCTATCATACTCTCACGGGCCAACAAGGAAGGATAAAGAAAGGCAATTCACAAGGTTCTTGGACATGATAAAAAAATTTGCAAATAAATGTGTCATTCACTGAAGCAATGGAATAGATGCCCACCTATGCAAAGTTCATGAAAATTTTATTAACCAATAAGAGGTGAATCTTAGAAGAGGAAATTGTGGAACTTGAGGTTGGATGTAGTACACTTATTCAAAAGATTCTACCACAAAAAATTGATGATCTAGGTAGGTTTACACAACTTATGACTATAGGACAATTTAGAGTTGGAAAAGCCTTGCTTGACCTTGGAGTAAGCACTAACCTCATGCCATTATCAATGATTAAAAAGATTGGTGATGTGGAGATCTTATTTACAACGATAATGCTGCAATTGGTTGATAGATCGCTTAAACACCTTTATGGAATAATAAAAGACCTAGTAGTAAGGTTGTCAAACTCAAAAGTTTACATAAACTCGTGAGAACCCAATAAACCGACTCGTAAACTTGTAAGAATTTACTTTACACGAAAAAAAAAATATGAATAACATCCTAATTCAAATAAGTCCACAAAATTATATAATTTCAAATAAATAAGTGCATATTTTCATTCAACTCTTCTCTTGATGAATGTTGTGCATCCTTATTGTTCCCAAATGTAATGTTATCAAAATCAAGAGCATCTAGAGTAGGATCTATTCTTGCTCCATCTAAGTTAACATTTTCACCATCATTTTCACCTTCATATTGTTCAATCTCAATAACATCATTGAAATCACACAAAAAACACTAAAGGGGGTGAATAATGTTTTTAAAATTCCTTTGCAAAGTAGCGTCTAATGACTTATAAAGAGAATGTATATAAATTGTAAGATGTTTAGATGCTGGTTTTTATGAGATAAGTATAAATGGAAAATATTTTGAAAAGCAAAGCAAAAAACCATAGATATTTATACTCGTTCACTCAAGAAGTTTTAAGAACTTTTAAGGGTTCAATAATCTTTTCCAAGATTACACGAGTTTTGCCTCTTCAGGTTCACACCGAGTATTCTCACCAATGCTGGTTTACAACAAGTATTGTAACTAGTCTTGGTTCTCTAGTAAACATAACAAGACCGAGTTTAACCACTTCTGGTTTACAAAAAGTATTGTTATCATTTGTGGTTCCCTAGTCAACACAACTAGACCGAGTTTAACCACTCTTGGTTTATTTCAAGTATTCTTATGACTCATGGTTTCACTCCAAACAATACGTCTAGACAAATGTTGTATTCCTCTTCAGAATTTACAACACAAACAATGTTAAAATCACAAATATAGGTGATAACTCTCAAGTAAAGGATATAAACATTATGAAGTGTTTTGTGTTTGCTAAGATTTTTCTCTCAAAAGATATTCAGCTTTAGAAGATGTATGAGCATAACAAGTGATAGGTCTTTGAAGCTTTACATTAGGAAAAATAAAACATAAAACTGAGTAAGAAGTGGTTAGGGGTAGTTAAGAGGAGTTTAAATAGTAGTTAGAGAAAGTTTTAATTAGTAGTTAGGCAATTGTTGTCTTTTAAGGAGGGGACGTATACTAGTTCTGGTTGTTGAGTCTTTTATTTCTAAATAGGGAATGTTTTCCCTTGGAGAGTGTTGATGGTTTTTAGTATTTTCCTTTCAATAAATTATTGTCTCATAGTGAGGATTCATTTCTCTATTTGTGATTGTTTATTTTGAGATAGAATCTTGGTTTGTTGTCACCAAGAAACCTAACAATTAGTTTGACTCGCCAGATCAAACAAACAGTGAGACATGGAGAGTCACATGAGTGTAGTGGAAAGACTGGTGAAGGAAAATGCTCGCGCAATCGAAGAGTAGAGGGAGGCATATTGAGCCAATTTCTAGAGGCTTAGTGACACAATGAAGGATTTTCTGTAAAGAATGAAAAATATGGAAAGAGGATCTTAAGGAAGTAGAGGGTTTGTGTCTAGAGACAGGGTGGGAAAAAGGGATGAAACTGAAAAAGAATGGGGGAAGAGAGAAAGGAGAATCAATGGGGAAGGATGAAGAGAGTAAAACTTCCCACGTTTGAAGGAGAAGATCTAGTGGGGTGGATAACAAGGACAAAAAAATTCTTCGAAGTTTAGGAAGTTATATCTAGAGAGGAAATTAGATTGGATTTCATAGGTATGGAAGGAGGATCCAATCATTGGTTTCAATTTTGTAAGAAGCAAACCGACGAACCTACTTTGGAGGAGTTGATGGAAGAGCTTATTAAGAGATTTGGGGGGAAAGAAAGATGTTTAGTGTTCGAAAAACTGGTAGAGGTTAGGTAGAACCACGAAATAGAGAAGTATATTCAAGATTTTGAAATGTTGTGGGACAAGCAATCGAGTTGATGGAGGAACAATTGATGGGATATTTCTTTGTGGGCTTACATCCTGGCATAAGAAGTCAGATAAGACCGCATAATCCTAAGGATCTTTTGAGGGCCAGGATTTGAAAATCCTATAAACAGATGTCTTAAGCGTTGTTTCAATACAATTCTATGAACATTCACTTTCATAACTAACCTGTTGTTTGAGTATTGGTTGCAGGAGCGTCTAAGATTGTCTTGAAGAATCAAGATCATACATTTGGGTAAATTCATCAAGATTCTTGCAAGAAAGTTGAGCTAATACATTACTGATCATATTTGCACTACTAGTGTATTCTTTGAGGATCAGTTCTACACTACAATCAAGAGGACTGTGTTCCTATTGCTGTTAGCCATGAGGAGAAGAGAACTATGGTGTTCTTCATTGAGAATTGGAATTGCTCTCAAGGTGTTCAAGAAGTTGGGATTGCTTTCTGGGTTTGGTAAGATTGTGAGGGTGTTCACATATTGTACTATAAGTGATATTGAGTGGGGAATGAGAGTATATTGAGAAGGGATATATCTATATTCTTTCTTGTATACTCTATCATTATAATGGAATCCCTTCAACTAAGGTTGTTGAAGGAAGACTAGATGTAGGTTTGGTCGAACCAGTATATATTGTTGTGTTGACCTTTCTCTTTTATTGTTGATTCATATACTTATGTTATTGATTTCAAGAAAACTCAAAGATTTTGCAAAGTCTTTTGAAAGAACAATTTTTTAAGCAAAATCCAATTCACTCCCCCTTCCCCTCTTGGCTTGAGATATAAGGCATCACTATTTTAATAATATCAATCATATCAGTCCAAGAGTTTTTTTATTTTAATTGAGAAATTACTTTGATTAAAGTTAGAAACTTTCATGTGATTGATTGGTTTTTTACCAATAATTGAGAATGTACTTTGACTAAAGGTGAAAACTTTAACAAGAACTAATTAAGAATGTACTTTGGTTAATTATCTTTTTACTTGATATAAGAGGTAAAAGAATAGACATGATTACACATAGTAATATTTAATTAAGAATGTACTTTGGTTAAATTTACCATGATTAATGTACAAAGTTTTTGCTTTTGATTGAGAATGTACTTTGGTTAATAGTGAGAAGGCTAACAAATTAATTGAGAATTTACATTGATTAATTTAAAAATCTAAGACAATAATTAACTAAGTAGTAATCTTTAGATAACCAATGGTGAATCTTATTTTGAAAAAGCAGTGAAATCAACGTATTTTCTTTATCATTGTTTTTATTTTTTTATAAATTTATTTCTTTCTATCTTTTGCCATTTTATTCTTTAATCTTTTATTGATCTTTATATTCTTTATTGTTTTTGTTTACTAACCTTTTGTATACTTTTTATAAGAACTAATTTATTAAGAATCAATTTTGTGTTCGTTGGGGGTAACGACTTAGGGTTGAATTTACCCTTTTTATTTTGTTGACTACTATCATAGCAATACTTAGTATTAATTTGATCGCGTCAATGTCAACGTTATCAAATTTGGCACCGTTGCTGGGGGAACACGGTTAGAATTTTCATCATTTTGGTTCTTATTTTATTTTTGTTATTTTAATTTTATTTTATTTATCACTAACATTTTCTTTTTATCTATTTTTTTTCTATTGTTTATTTTATTTATTTTCTTTAGTTATTTTAATTTAGTAAATTTTTCTTTTTCATAATTTTTCTTTGAGGAATTTTGTTGGAAAACTTGTAAAACTAGTTGGGGAACACTTTGACTAAGGATAAATAAGGTACTTTAGTTGTCCATTGAGACACAACTCTTGTTGATAGGGGAAGCTTAACCTACCTTATGCATCTTGATTTTTGATGATGAACAAAAGAATGATTTTATGGTTTCTTGCACAACAAATGGTATAACAATTGCTTTATCTTTATCATGATTGTCTTGATATATGAATTCATTATTAGTAAATGAATCATGCTTTAAACAAATTGAATATATCTTTTTTGGTTGAAATAATTGATTAAACATTGTATATAATATGTTAGATTTCACCGGATCACCTTGTATGCTTAACAGAGGCAAACTACTCTATGGTAATCGATTACATAAGTTGTCTAATTGATTGAAACAGGAAGCAATGCCATAACTGTCAATTACATGCACAGGATAATATGTTAAAACAAAAACAAAACTATTAAAACAGAAGGAAAAACTTAACATATTACATAGAAACCTTAATCGATTATTAATGCGCCAAGATTCAGAAAATCCTATAAATATGCGTCTTGAGTTCTGTTTCAAAACAACAATTGATATCATTTTCAAATACTAACGTTTTACTTTAAGTTTTGAATACAAGAACGTTCAAGAAGAGATCTTGAAAAATCAAAGCTTCATTGGTTGTTTACACATCAAAATTCTTTCAAAAAAAGTAGATTAAAGATGTTCTGATTTGAATATGATCACGTAATAAATTATACGTAGACATACTTTTATTTATTTTGTTTTAACTAGCCTGTTTGTAATAACAAAATAACTTAGTTTTGCACAAGTTACATAAGTATCTATATTTCTTAGAAATTAAGTAAAAAAAATAGAAATTAAAATGAATCATAGACCTACTTAGACTTAAGTTTACTTATAAAGTTATTACTATCATCCCAAGTCAATAAATTTAACACTTTTTTTAATAATTAAAACTGTTGACGATAACAATAAACATTTATGAACAATAATTCCTTTATATAAAAAAATATTAAAATATATCAGTTTCACTAAATATTTTAATTTCAATTAATGAAAAGTTAAATATTTCAATTTCCAATGTTGGTTTGGAAAAGGTGGCCAAAGTCCATTGTGAATTAGAATATTTATTTCGCGAGTTCTTTCTACGAAAGCTCATCAACCCAAAAAAAAAAAAAAGAAAGAAAAAGAAAAAATGCGCACACACATATAAATTACAGACACCCACACTTGTTGTTCGTTGCTGGCCATGTCAATGTTCATGACAAGGCGCGAACCCCCTTCGATAAGAACCTTTCTCCTGCCTCTCCTCTCTTCACATTGGATCATTTCCTACTCTCTCTCCTCTTTCGTTTTCTCCCTTTTCTTTCTCTCTCTCTTCTCTCTTCTCTCTTCAAACGCACCGTTTCGCATTTCCATCATACGATCCACCAGCATTCTTCTCACTCCACTTCCCAGTAATAACCCCTTCCGCACTCACTCCCTCAAAATTCCCGACTCTCCCGATTCTCTGCATTGAAACGCCGTCGTTATCTTCGACTGTGTTCCCGTTTCCGGAGCTGTTTTCATCGAGAGATGGACCCTGGCTTCGTCGAGATTCCACCTCCTCCGGTGACTACCAACACTCCCAATTCGATGAAGCCGGAAGAGGTATGTAACTATAGAACTATATGATTGTATAAATATATTTCTCAGTCTCTATGTATCATCACTATTTTTTTTTCTTTAATTTAATTTGGTTTTGTTTTTTTTTTTGAAAATTGTTTTATGTAGCCCGAGCTCTGGCTAAATTCTTGAAGTTTTTGTTCTGATATGAGGCTTTGGATGATGATCGTTTTGGTTGATCAATTTGGGTTTCATGACGCTTTTTATTTCCGAAAGGCTTTATTTTTTGAATTTTGCGGTGGCATGCATTTCTCGGATTGCGTGCTACGAGCTTCGTTTATTGGTGTTTGGTTTCAGGAGGGGTATAGTTTCTTAATTGTAACATTGTAAATTTTGTGTGTTTTTTGGTTTGTAATGTTGTTTCTGCGAAAAAGAAAACTTTGCTCTTATTTTGTTTCATTTTTTCAGTCTAGTCTCCGGAGTGTAAACATTTTTAGTCAGGTTGTGAAATTGTTTTTATCAGCCCAAGTTGGTCCTTTCTGCAAGTTTTTTTCACCAACAATGTTGATTTTGGATGATGTGACAAACATTAATTTGATATCGTATGTTCATGTGTTACCAAGTTAGCCAACTTTTGAGATTTTGGGTATTTTCCTAATGATTGCGCTCTTGTTACCAAGATTAGCTGACGTTTTAGGAGTTTTTGGCACAATGGTTGGTGATTTAGCTAATATTTAATTTCACTGTGGTCGTGATCATATCTGCTCTCTCTTATGTATTCTTTTTAGTGACGCTTCAGAAAAACTAAAAAGATAAGAATTTTGACAGAATTATGCTATTGTTGGAAGGAATAAATTGGTTTGGTTGCTCAACAAACCAAGAATTAACAAGCTTGCCAAATAATTTGATATAAAAAGGTTTTTCTGTGTAGCGTTTTCATTCTTTTCTTTTGTTCCCCTGAAATTTTTCTGGTATTGTTACATATAAAGCTATGTTAATATTTAAATTTGGGTTCTTTTCTGTTAACATATTGTAATTGCAATTCCTAATTATGTAGTTGTTTCTTGTCCAGTTGTATCATTGCTGGGAATATCTTAACATGCTGAATTGCTGATTAATTCTTTTTTATAACATCATAAATTTTGAACAATGTCACTTTCTTTCCTAATTTTGACTGAGATATTCAAGTTGACCGAATTAATTGAAAATACATAGACTTCAATAACAACTTTTCCCCTTTTATATAGTTTTCTCTGAGTTTTTTTAGATTCAATTATGACTATGCGATTTATATAGATTTGTATATTAATTGTATTTTACTTTTGTAGGCCAGAAGGCATGATGTGATTGACATAGATGACGACAATGATTCTACTGAATTAGTATTAGTTGGTGATAAAGTTGGTAAAATTGACAAGGGGAAGGCGATAGCAACAGTTCATGATGATTATGGTGATCATCAAAATATGGTATACGACTTACTGTTTCTCACAAATGGTTGTTGTTATCTTTTCCAACATTGTGAAAGACTCAAATTTTGCTGGAAATCTTTTTTCAGGAATTGTTAGATGATGTTATGGATAAATCTGGATCAGGTGATGGGCATGATGCTGACAGTTCATGTGATGATGATGACTACTCTGATTTGTTTTCGGATGATTACATTGATGCAGACCAATCTGCTTTAATACAGACACATTTTGATAATGTGGATATACCTCCCGGAATTGAGGTACCTATTCCTTGGATGGCAGAGTATGATCTAGGTTTGAAGAAAACTAACAATCATTCATTGTCTCCTTGGTCTCATACCATGTCTGGTGCTTACGTTTCTCAAGTGACTGATTCATCTCAGCATTTGTTAACATTAGAGCCTTCTAACCTTGAAACTCAAGGACCTTCTGCAGGTAATTCTAATTTGCAAGTTAAAATGAATACTATTAATCAGCACCCTTCTGGAGTAGAGTTATCTTCCCCTCTGGTAAATTGCCTGAGTAAGAAGAAATCAAATGCCTCAAAGCACAGGAGGCATAAGCCAAAGATGGCATTTGGAATGAAGTCATCTAAATCTAATTTATCTACAGGACCTTCTGAGAGTAAAAAGAAGCCTAACATTTTTTATGCTCCAGCTAGCCACATCTTTGTAGACAATTTTGAGGCCAAGAAACTGCCAAATGCAAGTGAGGTACCACAGTGGGGACATTTTGGAAATTCTAAGACAGCTGATGGAAGTAAAACTTTGAATCACCCAAATTTTGTTGGATCTTCTTTTCATTTTCCTGGAGTTGGATTTAATAATGATATGTGGTCGAAGAAAGGTTTTCATTTTCAGCCACTCTCTAATTATACGGTTAAATCAAGTTTTGGTGATCCCTTTGTTCCTTTTAGCGCCGCGCCAGAGCCCTTGTTTGATAACTCTTGGGTTCATTATCCTGGGAGAGATGGAAATAATGGAGCAGCTGCCGAAAGTGCTGTTGTTACAATATCCGATGAAGCCAGAGATGAAATTTTGAGGAAATTTCAAAACTTTAAACAATTTGACACTATTGAAAACCCTTCAGACCATTACTTTCTTAATGCTAGCTGTTCCATGAAAAAGGTAACCGTTTAACGCGTTCCTTTCTTTTTTCAGTTTTAATATTAATTATTTAGACTTAATGTCAATTTATTTCCTGAACAGGTTTCACAGAAATGTGCTAAAAGACTCCAGGAAGAGTGGAAGTCATTGGAGAAGGATTTGCCGGGTGAGAGTTTTAGTATTCCTGTAATAATGCCTAAAATAATTTCCATCAAGTCACTCTGTATTTTATTAAATTGATTTCTTTTCAAGCTGATGGATCTTATGGTATGATTGTGATTGTTATTAATACGATAAGGGTACTTATTGTCATACAAAAGGACTATTTGCATGGTTTCATTGTTTTAATATACACATACACATGCGCACTTATGAAACAATGATACATTGTTTCTGTTCATGGAGTCCAGATACAATTTTGGTCTGAAACTGGAAGTTAACATGGCTATATATTATGTTTTGAATGATTATGAGCAATATGCTGCATGCTTTTCGGGAAATCCCTTGCTGTTTCTTTGACACTTGATTTTATCTTGATCAGATTCAATATTTGTCAGAGTTTATGAATCAAGAATAGATCTTTTGAGGGCAGTAATTATTGGAGCAGAGGGAACACCTTATCATGATGGCCTTTTCTTTTTTGATTTTTTCTTCCCGAGTAGCTATCCCACTGTACCCCCGGTCAGTGGTTGAGGATACTGTATCTGAACTACACATTTTTTCATGTTCACATTTTTCTTTTTTCAAATCTAACCAAGGGGCATTTTTCAATGCAGGACGTCCACTACCACTCTTGTGGGCTTCGACTCAACCCAAATTTATATAGTTCTGGCAAAGTTTGCCTTAGTCTACTTAACACCTGGTCTGGTCATGAGAATGAGAAGTGGCAACCAGGTTTTTCAACAATTTTACAGGTTCTGGTATCTATACAGGGTCTAATCCTGAATTCAGAGCCATACTACAATGAGCCTGGATTTGCCCATCTAATGGGTTCTAAAGAGGGTGCATTTAATTCCTTGCATTACAATGAGAACACATTCATCCTATCATTGAGGACAATGGAGTATATCATGAGAAGACCTCCAAAGGTTTGATTCTTGAAATATCTTATTTCATTTTTGGGTATATTAAACAATTTCTATCGTTTAAGAAAGTGTACCTTGTCATGTTCACTCATACCTTATTGCACACTGATGGAATGTCTTATCACGTGAATCCCATATTTCATGCATTGCACACTTTATTGTATATTTATTTGGGAACAACATGGTGCATTAATGTATTATTTATCCGTTCAACAGCATACCCATATTCACTTAAGATATGCTCACTGCTGTTACTAATGAAAAAGTTGATCTGGGCCACGCTGATCAGTATACAACTGGGCCTAATCTGTGAAGGGATGTAGGATGTTGGGGCCATTAGAGACAAAAAGGCTCCCTAAGTAGTTGAAGAAATACTGCTGATGTTATATTTCCCATAATTCTGTTTTGCTGTGAACCGTGGTTCACATGTTTGTGAACCACGTGTGTGGCTAAAATCTCTTTGCTTGTAATCACCTGAGTATATTCAGTGGGATGGGCAATTGCTTCAGTAGTGAAGAATTTGTTGGATTTCTCTTTTTTTTTAGGACCTTCCTTTTCTTGATAGACGTTTTCTCATTTATCCTTCATTAGTATCAATTGGTCCTTTCATTGATGTCTCATGCCTCCAAAAAATGAACTGCTTCATTAAAGTATTGCCCTGACAATGTGATGCAAACACAGTTAAAGGAACACTGTCACAGTGTTTGAGTGGAGATGGCTATCATGATCAGATTCTTTAGCAGTCTGCCAATGCAGGTGGTCCTCGACTACTGCACACTGTTAGTCCACCGAAGATGCACCTTCCAGCATTTGATGGCTCTGAAAGATTTGCCTGCTTTTTTCAAGCTGAATAGTATTTTGCTCTGATACACACTTCTCTTCATGAACTTATTACATTTCTTCCCTTCTTTATGTAGGGACATACTCTTGCATGTTATTAGTGGATGTTTTCTAATCATCAGATCATCTCTTGGGATGCCTATATCCCACTTTGTGGAGCTCTGTTTTTGATATAGGACTTCGTATAGTTGGGTACTCTATTTTTCTTTTGTAGTTGTTAGAAACGTTTAATAGTTATTTCTAAATAGGGAAGTGATGATCTGACTTATTAATTCATATTCATTTGTAAAATTTCCAAAATCTCTCCTAATTGAGTACAGTTTGGAATCCAGTCTTCCCTTAGAATCCCAAATTCTTTAGATTCTGAGTAATTCCTTCTCCTAGAATTGTCTACATCAGTGGTATCAAACAAATTCAATGGCTTTTCAAGGTGCACAGTTCAAGCTTTCTATTGCCTGTCATCCTCAAACGGATTGACAAACTAAACTGAGGTTGTCAATAGATATTTGGAAACCTTCTTAAGATGCATGCTGCAGATGTTCCTCGGGATTGGTCAAAGTGGTTAGCTTTGGCTGAGTGGTGGTATAATACCACTTATCACAGTACCATAAAAGCTAGTCCTTATGATGTAGTTTATAGCCAAAACCCTTCATCTTATCTTCCTTATTTACTGGGGGAATCAAGAGTGTAACTAGTTGGCAGAACCTTGCAGAAGAGAGAAGAAGCATTGAAGCTGATTAAGTTTGGCATGAGAAGAGCACAAAGCAGGATCAAACAGCAAGCTGATAAACAGAGAAGTAATTGAACATTTGATATTGGTGATTTAGTGTATGTGAAATTACATCCTTATGGTAAATCTTCGTGGCCATTTGAAAAAAAATGCTAAGCTAGCATCAAAGCATTTTGGTCCATTCCATATTGAAAGACAGAATTAGAGCAGCAGCATAGAAGATGCAATTTCCTGCTCATTCTAAAGTTCATAATGTGTTTCATTTTTCTCAACTTAGCATATGAGCTGTGAAGAGAAGAAACAAAGCAGCTACCAAGTTCATAGTTAAGTGAAAGCGTCAATTGTCTGAAGAAGCTATTTTAGGAGTTCTTCTATGATCTCCAAAAGAATATCCAGACTTTAGCCCTTGAGGAGAAGGATTTTGTTAATGGGGATTCTTCTACATGGGTGTTCTTCTACTTGGCACAATTCAGCATTTGTTCCTCAATGTCTTATAGACTCAGGAAGTTTGCATAACATAATGTAACCTCTTGTGGCAAAATTTTTTGGATTATCTCTGGTCATTCAATGTTTTCATGGGTAATGGTCAGCTAGTTCGATGTTGTGGTGTTTGACGTCAAGTACCCTTGAAATTTGTGGATTACGTCTTTCATGTTCCTATACATGATCTTTTGATGCACAGTGCAGATTTAGTGCTTGGTGTTCAGTAGTTACAGATGTTAGGCCCATGTCTTTCTGATTTTTCTATTTACTCATTGCAATTAATGTATCAAGATCACCAACTGACCCTCACGGGGTCCACCACATCCATAACTCACTATAGCATTGTATGCTTAGTTTTGTAGATTTGTAGCAAGTATTGCTATTGATTCATTTTGTTAGGTTCTTGGGTTTGAAACCTAACAATGAACACTAATAGTAGGTAGAAACAATAATGGAAGAATGGGTTTTTCTATTATTCACAGTAAAAGAATCCTCTTTACAAAGAATGGATTGGGAGCATAACCTCCCTGGTTGGGAGCATAACCTCCCTCTACAGGCTAAAGACCTTTCTTACAACGAATTCACTCAATGCCCCCTATAGAGTTACAAGAGCTCTATTTATAGCAGCTCTGACCCGCTCCCCCTTTTACAACTGACACCCCCACACCCTTAAGTCCTCATGCTTTCTTGATGTCTGGAAGAAGTTTGATAGGTTCAAGGAAAATGCTTATATTAGGAGAAATAAAAGGGTCAAACATTTATAATTGTCTGTGGGTTGGTTTTGCTGTCTTAAACTTTTATAAAAGCAGTTGTTTTTAGCAGTGTTTTTAGGAAGTTTTGTAAAGGGAAGGCTAGGGAGAGTCTAGTCCTCTCGAAAGACCAGGGCTAGTGTAACAATTTAAATTGCTGTGCTTGTTTCATTGTTAATAAAGTTGTCTAGTTTATCTGGGTGAACATCCAAGAACCTGTCTTGAAAGTCTTTATAGTTTTAAATAAATCTGGGAACCTATCATTGGTATTCAAAGCCATTTTTCTGGTGCTGTGGTGGCTGTGCGGCATGGTCAATATGAGAATGGAGACAAGATTGGATGGACTGAGCACATAATGCAAGAACAGGAACATGAAAATCAGAGAAGGTTCCAAAGGTTGAAGGAAATGCTTACAGGGTTGACAGGGTTGGTGGAACGTTTAACATCCTTTGATAAACAAAGAGCGGATAATGCTTCTATTGCCAAGGAAGGCAGTGGACACTGTCTCAAGAATGATGGAGGGAATGAAAGTGGACGTTCATGACTGATTGGGGAAATATGGAGGAAGCTAGATATTCCTCTTTTTGCAGGAGAATATGCTTATGGTTGGACTAACCGATTAGAGAGATATTTCTAGTTGAAAGAAGTTAATGACAAGGAGAGGATGAGGGATGTTATGGTGGCTTTGGAGGGAAAAACCCTAAATTATGTCACCTCATCACTCGTTCGTCCCCAAGACGACTAGTCTTCTATCTCTCTCCCGTTTCCTACCTTTGCACCTCCCTGGAACTCCTCAACATCAATGGTGATTCTTATGGCGGACATTAGTTCCTGTGGGTCTTGTATTTGCACCTAGCTCCGAATGTCCTCCTGCAATCCCTCAAGAAAACATCCCAACAGCTGCTCATCTGCCACCTTCTTTGTTTGACCCGTCAAAATCTTGAAGTCTTGTACATACTCGTCCACCGTCCCCTTCTGTTTGGATGCTGCCAAACACTTAGGGATGGTTCCAAACCTTATCACCAGGGCTTCATTCAAACCATTCCAAGAACGATTCTTGGCTTTCTCCTTCCAAGCTCTGAACGAGTAACCTGCGGTGCCCTCCATGCTTATGTATGCGAGTCACACTTTCTCCTCCTCCGCTACTCCTTGAAGCTTGAAAATCCTTGTCGCCCTATTGATCCAGTTTAATGGGTCCAGTAATTCAATCCTCTTCCACCATTGATTCTGTGCCTCCGAATGATCATACCCACTCACCCTACATTATCCTCATCGTGCCGTCGTTGGTTTTCGTTTATGGAAGTCTGACTTCCATTTGATTGTCCTTCGTTGTTGTGAGCCTGCGCCCCCAACATCCCCATTATTTCTTACAAGTTCCGGCGCACTGCGTCGGATTCTGCCTTCATCCCGTCCATCGCAATCTCCAGAGCCTCCCATTGTCCCTTCGTGCTCCCCTTCATCTTCGCTTTGCACCCAATTTGGACTGTCAGTTTCTTGATCACTTCTTGTTCAATTTCTTGATTACTTCTTGATCCTTCACCCCATTATGATTCCGACAACTTCTCGAAATGGCAGGTCAGACCAATTTGTTAGGTTCTTGGGTTTGAAACCTAACAATGGACACTAACAGAAGGTAGAAACAGTAATGGAAGAATGAGTTTTTCTATTATTCACAGTAAAAGAATCCTCTTTACAAAGAATGGGTTAGGAGCATAACCTCCCTGTACAGGCTAAAGACCTGTCTTACAACATATTCACTCAATGCCCTCTATAGAGTTACAAGAGCTCTATTTATAGCAGGTCTGACCCGCTCCCCCTTTTATTAGATGAACTACACTGGAGCCTGCACCTTTTCCAACATTGACCTGTGCTCCAGTTATCATCAAATCAGATTGGACCCCGGGGACACTTTCAAAGCAGAATCATTTTTAATTCTTAGAAACCAATGTCCCATGTACCTTCCAGGTGACTATGAATCAGTTATTTCAAGCTTTTTTGCATAAATTTGTTTGGTATGCAGCTGAGCTTGCGCATCGGACATGATACAGCTGGGCCTAATTTGTCGAAGGTTGTTGAATATATCTTTCCTTTGATCGAAAGAGGATTTCTCATTTATCCTTCTCCCCGTATTAGAAGTGTTACTTTAAAATGCAGATCCTTGGAAATACATGAATAGTAATTAAGAACCAAGGAGTTTCTATATGTGTGTGTGTGTGTTTTATGTAAATTACGTTTTAGTTGTAACTTTTTTTTTGGTTAAAATATTGGACCATTGAGGTTATTTTTTGTTTCAGAATTTTGAGGACTTCGTTGCTGGGCAATTCTGCAGTCGAGCTCATGATATTCTGGTGGCATGCAAAGCATACATAGATGGTGCTCAAGTAGGTTGTTTGACCAAAGGTGGAGTGCAGGATGTTGATCAAGGTGACAAGAGCTGCTCCAATCAGTTTAGGACATCTTTGTCTGCACATGTGGACATGCTTGTTAGAGAGTTAACTAAAATTGGAGCTAAGGACTGTGACAAAGTATTTCCATCAGCAAAGGAGAAAACTCCGTTGAATGAAATACCCGAGGTTGCTGCAATTCCTGATAAAAAATTTCGAGACATGATGAAGTCTTAGAATATATTACATTTTGACTATAGCTTAATATAGATGATAGCATGTATGATTGAGTTAAATCGAACTCATTACTGATTATAACAATGGCTGCACATAATTCTGGATATTGTTTATAGTTGCAGACGATTCTTATAATCCGTAGAATGTCATAAAAGCCTTCTTTGTTTTATGCTGGCTTATGTTTTTTTCGTTGCTTATTTGTTGCCTCCTAGTATTTTTGGAGTACCCGCATATGTCGCAGTGAATAAAAGATTCTAAAAACAAAAAATGCTGAAGTCTCGTCCTTTTAGATGGATGGAAGGTAAGTGTATGAGACCTCTCAGCTTAGAAAGCCCTCCTACAATGGAAGGAAGCTAAAGGAAAGGGTAGTGAAATCGAAAATCAAGAGTGACTCAAGAGCAATGGGGTTGGACAACAAGTTCAACAACATTTCTAGAGATGGCAAAAAAATCCACGTTCACGGATATTTGTGGATAAAATCAACGATGGATAGTTGATACCCGCGGATATTTACTATCCGCAACCTACGGGTAGAGAATATTTTAATATCCATTTATAAACGGGTCGGGTGTGGGTATTATACTATCCGTATGCGCGGATATCAACTATCCGAAAAAACAAAAAATAAAAATTTAATTTAATTAAAATTAACATTAATTTATATTTTACAATGTTAAATTTAATTAAAATTAAATTTTAATTTATATTTAATTTAATTTGTTATATTTTATATATTTTTTGTAATTCTATTTAAATTTTATTTTAATAATTTATAAAAATATATTTTTTTAAATATTTAAATATCTGCGGTATCCACGTGTTTTAAAATATTGGCGGATATTTTTTAAGCGGGTATCCGTGTGGGTAACGGGTCAGATAGTAATAACGGTTGAAAATACCGTTATCTGTGATATAATTTTGATACTAAATGCACCTTTTTTGACTTAAAAACTTGCTTGAAATCATGATTTTGTTTAATTTGTGTGAATAAAAGAGTTGATTGTTATACTTAATGATTTTATCACTAAATTTCCTTAATTTTGTAAGTTATTGGATGATTTGGAAGAAGAGCAAAAGTAGTGAGGAGTTGAGCGGTGGAACCCAGAAAAAGGTAGCACTGAGCACCACTCCAGTACCCCCTAAACGCCAATTTCAAGTGTCACAGCACGCCCGAGCGCCTTTTCAGGGGCGCTGAGCGCTAGTTCTAGCATCGCACTACGCTTGGGCGCCCTAAGTGGGGCGCTAAGCACTAGGGAGATGAGCCTGGGCTTTGTTTCTATTATGATTTCACCCTATTTAAAGGACTTAGACACCATAGTTTTGGTATCTTTTGGAAGAGGAGGCGCAGTAACACATTCTTCCACTCTTTGGAGGTGGATTTGGATGCGGGAGCTTCCATCTTCAACTTTTAGGGTTTTTCTATCCCATTCTTGTCCATTGTACATCTAGTTTCACCATGACGATGGTAAACTAACTTCTATTTGTTGTTGGGGGATGATGTGACCTTGTAAACTCTCAAGTATTTGAATTTATTCTTAATAATATATGCTTCTTTTGTTAATTGTTAGGGTAATTCTTCTGTGATTAATGCTTGCTTTGTTTAACTCATTCATCGCATGATGTATGAATTACATGAGTGCCGGGAGGTTCCTTACAATTCAGGTTCTTGTAGAATTATTCCCAAAAGCAATATTTCTCAAGGATGGGGTTATGAGTTTTGGTCGTCTTAAGCTCCTAATCTTAATGTAGAATTAATTATTAGGGATGCAAGGGATTGTGACCTAGTAATTAAGGATAGGCTTTCTTCGCCTAGGGATCAGGTTCTAAGTAAATTTGCGACTGATGTTGACATTAATGAAAGAAGAAGAATTCTTACATACATGAGAGTAAACTTGGTGAAATCTAACCCAACAACAGGATTATTACTTGCAACAATTCGGTACACTTGTCGGTCACCCAACACGTAGCTGTGAGATTTTTTTTGTCGGGTCGGGTTGTAGGTATGCATTATTCGTGCCCGACCCGACCTGTAGCCATCCTTAAACATTTCACTAATCTCAAAAGTGCAAAAATTACATAGTCATTATTCTCTTATTTATAGGTAAATATCAGCCATCTTTCTGACCCAAATTCCCTCCCAAATTCAAATTATTTTGTGTAAGAGGCACCATCTTTTCGAACAAGCAGGATCCATATTGCATTCCAAGTCAACCAAGTCACATGGAAAAATCCTTCTCGTAGGTGCTGGGCCAGGCAAGGATTTGGTTGGGCCACCTCTTTAATCCATAAGTTAATATTCTTTATAATTCTAATCTGGAAGTCATGCTCTCTAATCCAAAAGACACCCATTTAACATCCTATTTTAGTTCCTTTGCTTCCCATGGCTTTACAAGCTTCTTGGTTGGTTTGATCCATGATCGCCAAGCCTTATTAGACCCTACAAGACACAATATAAGTATTAAAAGAGAATCCTTCTAAGACTTAGAAAGAAAATCAAGAAACCCTTTAAAAGTCCTTCTTCAACTTCTCTTTCTTAGCCTTAGCTTAAGTTGGTACTCTTTTGAATGGACTTCCCTCCCTAGTAAGGTTTCCATCATACCCTCCCTCTTGAAAAACGATTTGTCCTCAAATTGGAAAGGTATAAAGAAGCACAACTTTTGTTTATTACTTCCCTCCTGGATCAAAAGTCTATTTACAACAAACATCGAAGATGAATATTATTAAAATGATGTATCCAAATAAAAGAATACATAATGAAGGCCTTTTGAAAAAGATTTTATTAGAAATATCCTTGGCCTTTATTTTATTTTTCCTTTCACTTTGTTTTGAACATTATCTTTCATTATATAATAAAACAAAGTGATGTTTTTTTAGAAGAAGATTCAAGATACTTACCTTTGGATGAAGAATTTAAATGCAC
Organism: Vigna mungo; assembly: GCA_036885675.1. NCBI lineage: Eukaryota > Viridiplantae > Streptophyta > Magnoliopsida > Fabales > Fabaceae > Vigna > Vigna mungo. The sequence continues at coordinate 5,995,669 of CP144694.1, forward strand.
GCATATCTTCTTCTCCTTTCTCTTTTCTCCTTTAGAAGGTTGTTTCTCCAACCTTTCTTCTTCTTTTCTTTCTTTTTCAATTTTCATTTTTATTTTTATTTCAACCTCTTTCACTTGTTGAGGTGTAAGAGGAATCAAAATTATTTTACTTCCTTTGTAGAGAAAAGTTATTTTATTGGTGTAGCCATCATGAGTGGAGTTATGGTCATATTGTCATGGCCTACCTAGTAAAACATGCCCAACATCCATTGGCACACATCACATAAAACTGTTTCTTCATAGTTTCCAATCGAGATAGGTATGTTTACTTGTTCTTTGGCTATTATTTCTTCATCCTCTTTTATCCACTAAAGCTTGTAAGGCTTGGGATAAGGAATAGTAGTTAAGGCCAACTTTTCCACCATTCTAGAGCTACAACAATTACAAAAGGATCCACTATCCATAATAATGAATAGGTATTTTAAAAAACTTTGCATCTTGTGCGGAATAAATTCTCCCTTTGTGATTGTTCTAGTTCTATATGTTGACTTCAAAGAAGTCTTCTCACCAATATTAACTCTCCTTCACAAGCTAAGGCTTCTTCCAAGATATGAAAGTATTTGAATTAATAGAATAATCTTCATCTTCATCTTGATGTTCTAGGATATAAGTAAACCTTTTGTTAGGACACTCAAAAGCACAATGTCCTTTCTAACCACACCTAAAACACTTGGTCTCTTTTACCCTATCATCTTTAGAAGATTTTTTAGAGGGATATTTTTCTTTTTCTTTTTCCCTTGGTCCTTTTTCTTTGATTTGGAGGGTTCACCCTCCCTCTTTTAATCTTTCCTAGGGTAGGAAGAATCAAAGTAGTCTCTTTTAGAGGAAGTTTTCCTCTTCAATTTTTGCTCTACTCTAATACAAAATTGGACTTATTCATTAAGATCATTATAAGGTAAAAGTTCTACCTTATCCCTTATGTCATAATTTAGTCCACTTTGGAACCTAGCAATTTTTATCCTTGACTCCTCTCCTATCCCAACCCTCAACATGAGTAATTCCATTTTTTGCATATATTCCACAACACTCATGTTTCTTTGTTGGATTTTATTGAGCTTGTCCATTAACTCTCTATCATAATAGGCTGGTACATGCCTTCTTCTCAAGGCAGACCTCAATTCATTCCAATATCTAATGGAAGATAGGTGTCTAAATCTCAGGTCTTTAACCAAGATTGTCCACTAATATAAGGCATAACCTTGAAAACTCAAAGAGGTCATAGTCACTATTCTCTCATCATCTATTTGGTGACACTCAAACATTTGCTCAACTTTCATCTCCCATTCCAAATATTCTTCCACATCATCTTTTCCATGGAAGGGAGGAAGGTCAATCTTAGTTTCCCTTTGGTGATGTTCTCTAGATCTATGGTTTCTCTTTGGGGGTGACTGATAGTTGTCATCATTGTGATGACTACTATAATGATCAAGCTCACTAGGTGGAGAGGATGTGTCTCCAAGGTATTCTCTTCTTCTGTGTGAAGACCCTTCTTTCTTTTTTCCTTTGTTTTAATTAATCAAAAGTTGACCAATCATATCTTTGAGTTCACTAATCTCTTTGTCCATGTGTTGGAACTTTTGTTCAAATTCCTCTCTTAATTGTAGGCTCTCATTGTTAGGTCTTACACTCCCTTGGACATTAGATTGACTCATACTTGTGAAGTATTTAGAAGTAGTTTTCTCAAAGTTGTCAAAAACTTGCACAAGTGATGAGTGAAAGAGATTTTCTAAAACTTTCTTGTTTTTGTGAAGGATTTCTAAAGATAATATAAAGACAAAGTGATTCCAAGTAGCTCTTAAGAAGGAGAGGTGAGTCTCAATTGGATAAGCTTAAGAACTAAGTCTTTCCTAGCCAAAGTTTCCTTAGATTGTCTTTACCTAAGCTTCTAGGTAGAAATCTTTCAAAATATTTTCAAATGTAAAATGAAATGCTCCTAAAACCTAAAGAAGGTTTATCTAAATGCTAGGTTATCCTATATATCACAGAGAATTAAAACACAAAAGTCCTGCAAGCAATTAGGTAAAGTAATAAAGATGAAAAATGCAAATGCTAGAAGACCCTAAGTGATGTGTAAGTGACACTTTAAGCCTTTTGACACACTTTCACACTAATGAAACGAAATCAAACTATTACAATGTTCAAATGTGAACTTGTAATTTCTTCAAGAGCATTTTCCCTAGTCACTTAGCCAAATAACAAAAATTAACTTTAAAAAACAAAGGTTCTATGATATAGAGGCTCAAATAAACTCAAAATAATGCCTAAAATTAATGTAGGCATCAAGCTTTGGCTGTTGTTATTTGTCACTCCAAAAAAGATTGCAAAGTGAGACTTTTTGGTGAATTTCAGCTATTGGAACAACAGAATTGCAACTGCTGGAACGGTAGAAAAATAAATGTTGGAGAGTCCCCTTCCTTGATCCAATTTGAGTTCTCTTTCCACTTCCTAAGAAGCTACCTTAGTAAGTATAGGTTTTTTCCTCTGGATGCCTGAAACAGATGTCACAAACCTCCAAAAACCAACTCAAACATCACCAAACAAATTTATCACACTGCACCAGAATTCAACAAACCAATTTCTTTGAATTTTGACAACTTAGAAGCCAAGAATAAGGAATTCAAATGGAACAGAGATGGAATAACAATAAGCACACGAAAGGAACTTAATAAAGGCTCTAGAACAGATTAAGAAAGCAAGAAAAGTCAAAATCACAACTCAAAATTCATTCCAGATACAAACTGTTTGATATTTTCAAAGGTGTTTGATGAAATGGTCCAAAATATTTTAGATTTTCAGTTTTTTTTTTCTGGGCCTCTAATATGGATTGTAAGATTCTATATGCTTTCTCTCACTTGATTATACTTCTTTTGATCATTTACTTTCATTTTCAAACATTGAACTAGCTTTTACCAATCCAGAATTGAATTTGGTCAAAGAAAAGAATCAAACAGTAATTGAAAATAAATTCTGCACCAGAAAAAGTCCCTGGTTTGGTAGTTTGATACTCAAAACCGAATGGAAGTGATTTAAACACACAACTGAATGTTCAAGTAACTTTGTTTGATGATTTTAAGTGTGCTTAAACTCTTAAATGAATTATAAACAATTTGCAACTCAAAATCACTACTCCACTTCCATTTTAACTTTAAAAAGGTGGTTTAGAAATCAAATCTGCATATAGGCCAAACTATGACCAAATGAATAGTGCTAGCAACTTTCAAACACCAATTTAAACTTGTTCAAGCTTTCCAACAGCACAGAAACAACATAAACTGAAAATTAACCCTTGTTATTACCAATTATGCAGTAATATAAACCATCTCACCACCAAAGTAAGGTTTCAATGAAGCAAAGGCTGGAAAAACAAATGAGTTAAAAGGCTTAGCATGACCAAACTCAGAATGGACCAATCAAAGAGAATTATCACAGTGAAAAGCTTAGATTAAAAATTGAAACAATGATATGCTATTAATTGTGAGCAACCAAGCTATGCAAATTGCATTTCATTGCTTGTAATGGTCTGCTACATTTCTAGCAACCTTCAATAACATCAATCAAGTTTGTATAAAGCTCTGGAGTCAAAGGAATTCAAATGGAAAACAGATTTATGAATTGAAACATATTCAAAATTCTGCAGCAAAGTTCAACAGAATTGAAATCAAAATTGATTTCTAGTGCCTCAGCTTCTATCACCAATGCTAGAACAAGTTCTCATTGCCTTAATTGGTTGATACATGGCTTATCTAGCACTCTGAACTCATTCAGTATCTAGAGCTTAGGTTCTGATCCATCCTCTTCGATGGTCGCAGCCTCCGCAGCCGCCACCGCCACCACCACCGTCGTCGGAGCCTCGCCAAAGTCATCGCCGGAGTTCCAGAATTGACCGGCGACCACTCCATCTGAATCGCCTCCTCGCCATCTTTCTGGATCTGTGGTCGTTGCGTCAATCGAAGCACGTTGAACTTTTAGGGTTTCTCCCTCTCCATGTCGTTTACAACCACCTCTGTTAGTGCCTCGTCTTCTTCTGCTGGTGGCTCATCTGATTCCCCAATATACATAAATTATGTGAATGTACACTTGTCCATTGACAAGTTAGATGACACAAATTATGCAACATGGGCGTCTGACATCAAACTTTGGTTGAAGAGTTAGGGGTATGTAGATCACCTTACTAAAAATGTGACTAGTGCTACCACAGAGGACACTTCCCCCTAAATGAAAATTGATGCCCAGTTATGCATCGTCATAAAATCCACCATTCACTCTTCTCTGAAACAAATGTTTCGATCATATGAAACATGTTCAGAAGTATGGGCACAAGCGAAGTTATTATACACGAATGACACCCAGCGTCTTTATGGTGTTTGTCAGGATCTATTCACTATTGTTGGTCCACGCAATCCTGGTCCCATGGCAGAAGAATTGGAACAACGATCAAAGTTCTTCATGCTGTTGGCATTATACGGACTCTCTGATGATTCCTCCCATGTCCATGATCAGATTTTGGGTTCTCCTGTCATACCCAACTTTACTTCTACTTGTTCTGCTCTTTTGCGTATTCCGAGCAAACCAGTCATTGAGACATCTCCTCATATTGATGATTCCTCTGTTATGGCTGCCCAACGTGATGATAAAAGTCGGTCTCGCTAGCCAGGTAAAGGATGATCAAAATGTGACCACTATAGCAAGCTAGGCCACAAAATTGATAGATGTTATGCGCTTCATGGACGTCCTCCTCGATCTACAACAATGGCTAATTCTGATCCACCTCCTCGGCCTGTAGAGCATCCTACTTCATCAAATATTGTAGATAACCCTACAGTCTTCAACGAATTTCTCAGATGGTATGAGGATCGTCAACCATCTGTTGCACGCACAGGTACACCTTTTGTTGGTCTGACTCACTCCCTTGGATCTTGGGTCCTTGACTTAGGCGCCACCAATCATATAACTGGTAACAAGTCCTTGTTTTCTTCCTTGCCATGTCCGGATAATTTACCCTCGGTAACAATGGCTGATGGGTCTAGAGTCTCATCTCATGGTATTGGTACTGTTCATATTTTACCGTCCATATCCATTGATCATGTACTCTATGTCCCTGGGTCTCCTTTCAATTTATTGTCCGTCATTCGTCTAACTTATTCCCTTAATTGTGTTATTTCATTTACTAAAGATTCTGTTTGTTTGCAGGACCGGAGTTCGAAACACATGATTGGCACAAGATGTGAGTCTCATGGACTATATCTTCTCCGCCCTTCTCCACATGTTGGCGTCATCATGGAGTCACCATCCCTTCTTCATGCTCAGTTAGGTCATCCCAGTCTTGCCAAACTGAAGCAGCTTGTTCCGAGTTTGTCGAAGTTATCCCACTTGTCGTGTGAGTCTTGTCAGTTAAGAAAGCATACTCGTAGTTCCTTTCCTCGTAGTGTTTCACGAGCGTCGTCACCTTTTTCATTAGTTCATTCTGATATTTGGGGACCTAGTCGTGTTAAGTCCACTTTAGGATTTCAGTATTTTGTTACTTTTATAGATGATTACTCCAGATGTACTTGGTTGTTTTTAATGAAGAATCGTTCTGAGTTGTTTTCTATTTTCCAATCATTTTTTAATGAAATAAAAACACAGTTTGGGGTTTCTATTCGAACTTTACGCAGTGATAATGGCCGTGAATACCTTTCTCAACAGTTTAAACATTTTATGGCTTCTCATAGCATTCTTCACCAGAGCTCCTATGCTTATACCTCCTCAACAAAATGGGGTGGCTGAGCGCAAGAATAGACACCTCATTGAAACAACTCGTACACTTCTAATTCATGGCCAAGTACCCTCGCGTTTTTGGGGTGATGCAGTTCTCACCGCATGTTATCTCATCAACTGCATGCTGTCTTCTGTCCTAGATAACAAAATCCCTCATTCTGTCTTATTTCCTCAAGACCCTTTACATCCATTACCTCTTAAAGTTTTTGGGTCTACATGTTTTGTTCATGATTTTAGTCCTGGTCTTGATAAGTTATCTCCTAGATCTCACAAATGTGTCTTCTTAGGATTTCCACGGTCACAAAAGGGCTATAAGTGTTTTTCTCCTTCCCTCAATCGTCATTTTATTTCTGCTGATGTCACTTTTGATGAATCTTCGTTTTATTTTTCACAACTATCTTCTAGTTCTGTACCTCCACCTACCACTGTTGATATTCCTATTGTCTTTGATCCTTTAGACTCTCATTCCCCACAGGATCGTCCTTCAACTCCACCCCTTCAGGTTTATAGTCGCCACAATCGTCTCCCTCATGACTCACCTCCTGTCGCCTCCTCCAGCTCTAGCAAATGAGTCTGACCTGCCTATTGCCCTCTATAAAGGTATACGCTCTACTCGTAACCCTTCCCCCCATTATATTGTTCTTAGTTACCACAGGTTATCTCCATCTTTTTACACATGTCTCTCATCCATTTCTTCTGTGTCAATTCCCAAGTCTATGGGTGATGCCTTAACTCATCCTGGTTGGCGTCAAGCCATGCTAGATGAATTAAGTGCTTTACAGAAAAGTGGAACTTGGGAGCTTGTCCAATTACCATCTGGAAAGTCTGTTCTTGGTTGCAGGTGGGTGTATGCTATCAAAGTTGGCCCTGATGGTACAATTGATCGTTTGAAGGCTCGACTGGTTGCCAAAGGCTACACACAGATTTTTGTTTTGGATTATGGTGATACCTTTTCTCCAGTGGCGAAAATGACCTCGGTTCGCCTATTCATTGCCATGACCGCTCTTCGACAATGGCCTCTTTACCAACTTGATGTCAAAAATGCTTTCCTTAATGATTTGCACGAAGAAATTTATATGGAGCAACCGCCCGACTTTGTTGCTCAGGGGGAGTCATCTGGATTGGTATGTCGTCTTCGCAAATCCCTATATGGCCTAAAACAGTCTCCTCGGGCCTGGTTTGGTAAATTCAGCTGTGTTGTTCAACAATTTGGTATGTCTCGCAGTGAAGCGGATCATTAAGTGTTCTATCGCCACTCAAGTGCTGGATGTATCTACTTAATAGTGTATGTCGATGACATTGTTCTCACAGGAAGCGACTACCTTGGCATCTCTCAGATGAAACAACACCTTTGTCACCATTTTTAAACCAAAGATCTTGGCAAACTCCGGTACTTTTGGGTATTGAAGTAGCACAATCCAATGATGGTATTGTCATATCTCAGAGGAAGTATGCGTTAGACATCTTGGAGGAAACAGGGTTAATAAACTGTAAGTCTGTTGAGACACCTATGGATCCTAACATCAAGCTCCTACCAAATCAAGGGGAGCCTTTCTCAGATCCTGAACGTTACAGAAGATTAGTTGGTAAATTGAACTATCTTACTGTTACGCGTCCTGACATTTTCTTCGTAGTTAGTGTGGTGAGTCAATTCCTTAACTCCCCATGTGAAGACCATTGGGATGCAATTGTTCGCATACTGAAGTACATTAAAGGATCACGTGGAAAAGGTTTGCTATATGGTCCTAACAACGATACAAAAATCGTTTGCTATTTAGATGTTGATTGGGCTGGTTCCCCTTCTGATAGGAGGTCTACTATTGGATATTGTGTCTCTATTGGTGGCAACCTGATATCTTGGAAAAGTAAGAAGCAAAGTGTTGTGGCTAGATCCAACGCAGAAGCAGAATATAGAGCTACTGCATCAGCTACTTGTGAACTTGTGTGGCTTAAACAATTACTTAGTGAATTGAAATTTGGAGATATCACTCACATGACACTTATATGTTATAATCAAGCTGCTCTTCATATTAGCTCTAACCCTGTCTTCCATGAGAGAACCAAGAACATTGAAGTTGATTGCCATTTTATTAGAGAAAAGATCATATCTGGAGATATCAGGACTGAGTTCGTTAACTCAAGCAACCAGTTGGCAGACATATTCACTAAGTCCTTGCGAGGACCTAGAATTGACTATCTTTTTAACAAGCTTGGAACATATGATTTATATGCTTCAGCTTGAGGGGGAGTGTTACATATTGTGTTTATTTTAATTAGGGAAACATAGTCCATATATGTTTATTAGGGAAACATTGTCCTTATTCTTATTATTTTATTTTGCATATTCATTTGTATTTGGGCTTAGCCCACATTCTTATTATTATAAATACATTATCCTATGCGTATGCAAAGACACACAAGGGAGATTTCTCCTCATCTCTACACTATTTCATAGACTTCAAATACATCTCCATCTTATCTTTCTATTAAGGAAAGAAAGTGTTCTCTAAGAAAGGTGGGGGGCCTTGAGAGATATGTTCCTTTTGTGATCAATTGTCATTCCATTCCTACCAAGCCTACCATACATATTGAATCCCTTTTGTGATCAGTTGATATACTTTCACTAAATAAACTGATATACAAGCAAGTGTTGTTTGAACCTCAGCTACTCTAAACTAAAAGAATCGAAGTATTATTTGAACATGCAATTATAATTGGTTAAAACCTCAAGTATTATTTGGAATGTAATAAGTTATGGCTAAAAATTGTAAGTACTGTTTAGACCACGACTACTTCACACTAAACCACTAAATGTTATTACAAACGCAACCATTCTTGACTATAACATTAAGGTTATACCAAGGAAGTCATCTAAAAGATCACAAGGTTTCTCAAAAGAGAGGTTACGTCTTATGATGAATACAAAGGTTATACACTATTCTAAATAGCTATGGAACATAAGTAGTGTTCTTTTGAAGCTTGGGGCACAAAAAGACTTAAGGCTTTAGGGTTAAGATTGGTAGTGTTTTGACAACAATAGTTCTCTTACTTTTCTTCAAATTAAGAGGTTGATTTATGTAGAGCTCTAAAGAAAGTAGTGACTACAAATTCTGTTTTCTTGCTGAGAAGCTTTAACTCATGTTTTCATCTCTAAGCTTGAGTTTGACCATGTAAAGACATAAAGATGTATTAAGTGTTCTTGGGGGAACATTAAGTGTGTATCTCCTATATACATAACATCCCAATAACTAACATTGCTTATTAAGCCTAACTTAAAGTGCTTTTATTCAAACTATAGTAATACAAGCGATTATACAAGGCAAATAACATTTTTAGAGTTAACATACAACATATCAGGATGGTTTTGGTGCAAGGTAGCTTTAATGTGTCTTCCAAGATATCATTGATTCAAACTTGAGCTTTAAGAGATCTTGGTATAGTAAGATGAGAAAAGTTCTCTCTAACATAGAACAAGCATAAAAAATGTTTTGTGAAGCACAACGTTAGCTTAAGACTATGTGTGTATCGTCTTTGTAAGACTTCACTTATCAAATGTAGCAAAGGTTATAATGTGTTGTTGCATTTGGACAAGACACTTATTTCTTACAAGATTTATTTAGAATACAAGTATCTTATAAGTGAAGCATATTCATGATTATACTTTGTTGTTAAAAAACTTAATCAAAAGCAGCAAAGGTCTATTGAACTTTACTCTAACATGTAGCAATGGGGTCACCCAAAAAAGTAATTCAAGAGTTTACATACCTGACTTTGATCCTCAGACCATGTTTGGCTTTGATGAATTGACTGAAATCTTACAATTCCATTAGTGATGATATCCAGTTCAAGTACATCTACAGGAGAATATCTACAAAAGGACACATAAATGACAAAAGATGAAACTAAAAGTTCAAGGTGGATGAGAACCCTTTTAAGACATGTTAAGAGTAACAAAAAATTTAATCTTTGTGATACTGACAATAAATTATAAAGATATTCAAAATCGAATCGATTTAAAAAATAATCGAAAATCAATCTTAAGAAATTATAATCTATTAAAACTCGATTACTTTTACGTTTAACACTTTAAAATCGATCTAAATCGAACCAAATCAAAATTAATTATTTAAATATTATTATTTTAGTTATTAGTTCATCTAACATGAAATGTATGTGCATGTGAAAAATCAAATATGCCTTACAAACTTCTGGCAATTAATATGATTAACATATGAAATAGTAAAAGAAGAGTTATTTTGGTTTAATAAATATTACATAATTAACCTTGGAAGGGAAAAATGGTAAAATAAAAAAAATATTAGTGAAAAGAAATAGTACAGAATAACTAACTTGTTTCCATGTTTATGTTTTTGAATTTCGTGCGAATTGTGTTAAGATTTATTCGGCTAATGACAAGTAAATGATAAGGGTTATATAATATTTATACCACACAATGTATATTTTTATTTATTTATTTATTTGTTTTTCCTTTGTTGACAAAGTATAGATAATCTTTATCTCGTTGAAAGAAAAATGATGGCAACACCTTTAGGGTCTTTCCATCCAAAGAAGTATCAACTAAAACTAAGACTAAAGAAAGGGAAGTAGAATAAAGCTTTCTAAAGTTCTTTCCTTATCTAAAGTCTTAGAAAGATTCTCCTTAATCTAAATACTTTTATCTTGTTTTGTAGGCCACCAATAAGGATGAGAAAGCATGCCACGTGTGCCAACCAAAAGAAGCAAGAAATGGCAATGAAGACAAGCTTGCGGATTGAAGAAAGCTGCTAGAATCAGCCTTGCGCCCAGCCAAGAACCACAGACCGCCCAGCCATTCTGCACCAGCAAGCTCTTTCTAATTCAACACGTTTTTAATGTGAAACATGTAACCCACATTGGCTAGCTTCTCCAACACACTTCCTGTAATTTGGTAGCTTCCTTTGCACGTTTCAGAGGCTTCTCTTACTCTATAAAAGAGAGCTTCTCCTTCTTGTAAAAGCAACTTGAATGTATAGAGAATTGCTGCTGAATTTCTTCCAGCCAATCTTACTTCTGTTGGAAGTTAATTCAGTAGCCCTCATGAGTTTTATATCTCTTCTGTTAGTAGTTAGTGCAAACTGTCATGTTGACAGTTAAGTCTGTTAGTCTTGATATTCATGTATCAGTTTTACAAAACTCTGATGTATAAATTTACCCGCTTACCGTCTTAATGATAAGTTGCATATTCAGTATAATCTCATTAGTTTACTCTCAATTTTCTCTGATCTTTACGCTTCAATAGTGGTATCATAGAGCATAGGTTACGAAAACGGGAACAAAGAGTTGCTTTGGGACAGTGCGTCTGACCAAGAAAGTGTTAGTTTCAGACGTTCTTGAGTTTGAAGAAGCTTGCGATAATGGCGGAGTTATCAACGCTGCACTATCCAATACTCACAGATAATAACTGGAGCCGTTGGAGTACCCAGATGCGGGTGGTTTTCCGCGAACAGAAGGTCAGCAATGTGGTCGAAGGTGATTCAATGGTTGACGCTTCTGGAAAGGAAGAGCAGAAGAAAGACTGGAAAGAAAAATACGACAGAGCACTGTTGATAATACACCAATGTGTGGACGATGCAAACTTCGAAAAGATTCAACATGTTGTGACAGCAAGGGAGGCATGGAACATCCTTGTTCGTCGCCATTCTGGAGGAGAAAAGGTCAAGAAGGTTAGGTTGCAAGCCCTAAAAAGACAATACGAACACATGGAGATGGAAGACAATGATAAAGTGAACGAATTTTTCAGCCGCGTGATAACAGTGGTAAACCAGATAAGAGCCTGCGGGGATAAAATTATAGATGCAATGATAATAGAAAAGATTATGAGATCTATGCCTGCTGCATTTGATCATCTTGTCATAACCATTGAAGAAACCAGAGATTTGGAGAAGCTTAGGATTGAAGAATTGCAAAGCGCGTTTGAAGCTCATGAAATGCAAAGAAATGGCAGAGAGAAACGCGATGACCAAGCCTTGAAGATTCAACATATTTCTGGTGATGAAAAGAAGAAATCAAACAAGTGGAAAGGAAATGGCAAAGATACGAAGAAATGGAAGAAAGACACAGATGATCAAGAAGAGAAAAGCAGTTCTACAGATAAAAGGAACACCCCGAGGAAACAATATTCAAAATAAGAGAAAAAGAATATGGAATGCTTTGTCTGCTGTAAGAAAGGACATTTATCTTACGAGTGTTGGTTTAATAAGAATGCCCAGAACAAAAAGGTTCAAAACAAAGAAGCTCATGTGGTAGAAGAAGACGAATCTGAGTCAGAACTGATAATACTCATAGTTGCCACCAACACAGAAGACACTGGGATAACACAGAACATCTGGTATATGGACTCCGATTTTTCTAATCATATGACATACAACAGAAGTTGGTTGATGAATCTAGATGAATCCAAGAAAAGTAAAGTCAGAGTTGCCGACAATAACACGTTGAGAGTAGAAGGGATTGGAACGATAAAAATCAAAAGAAAGAACGGGCTGCATGCAACGCTTGAAAACGTTCTTCTTGTACCAGAGATGAAGTGCAACCTCCTGAGTGTAGGACAACTGACAGAGATCGGTTACACTGTCATCATGGGAGGTGATGCGCAGATGGAAGTATATGACAAAGGTAAAAATCTGATTCTGAGATGTGCAAGATCAGGAAATCGGACTTTTCAGGTTCGTCTGGATGTAGTTGAGACATTACAGTGTTTATCTTCTGTGAAAGAAGACGAAAGCTGGAAATGGCATCTTAGGTTCGGACACCTAAATTTCAAAGATCTGCAGCAACTGAACAGCAAAGAAATGGTATATGAGTTACCAAGTATTACTCAACCACGTAAAGAATGTGAAACTTGCATAATTAGGAAACAAGCCAGGAGGCCGTTCAGGAAACAACTCGAATCAAGATCAAAGGAACGACTAGAAGTGTTGCACTCAGACGTGTGTGGGCCAATTGAACCTCCAACAGTAGCAGGGAATAGATACTTTGTAACATTCATTGATGAATTCAACCGTATGGTATGGGTGTCTTTCATGAGACAGAAGAATGAGGTGCTAGGAATATTCAAACATTTCAAGAAGCAAGCAAAAGGAGAAATTGAAAGAAGGATTAAGCTAATCAGAACGGATGGTGGGGGAGAATACACTTCACGAGAATTTGAAGCCTTCTGCCAAGAAAATGGAGTAATTCACGAAGTGATAGCAGCCTATACACCATAGCACAATGGACTAGCTGAGAGACGCAACAGAACCATTATGAACATAGCCAAGTGTATGCTTAAGGAGAAGAGTGTGATTTGTGAGTTGTGGGGAGAAGCAGTGGCGACAGCCGTTCACGTATTAAACATGTGTCCAACCAAACGCCTTCCAAACCATGTACCACATGCAGCCTGGACAAATCAGAGAAGAGTAAAACTAGACGATAAGGGATAAGCCATGGTGTTTGTGGGATATCACTCCACAGGAGCTTATAGGCTGTTCGACCCAATTAGAAGGAAAATAACAATCAGCAGAGATGTAGTCGTGCTTGAAGATGAAAGCTGGAACTGGAAAAACAACCAAACCAGCATGAAGAAGTCAACCACTTCTATGTATATACCATTGTCAGACAAAGAGGACAGAAATGTCGAGATAGATGGATCTATTTAGGCAGTAGGACAATAAACAACGAAACAAGACCTAGAAGATCTGTGGTACAACCCTCAAGACTAAATGATTACGAAATATATTCAGACGCTGGAGTTGATGAAGAGGGAGACATAATACATCTAGCTTTGATTGCCGGAAGTGAACCCATGGATGTCAACGAAGCTCTATCTCAACCAGTTTGGAAAGCTGCAATGACTGAAGAACTAAGATCTATCGAAAAGAACAAGACTTGGAAGTTGATGGATTTACCACAGGGCAAGCAGAGTATAGACGTGAAGTGGATCTTCAAGACGAAAATAAACCCAGATGGTTATGTGTTGAAGCACAAAGCTAGGCTTGTGGCCAAGGGATTTCTACAAAAGGAGGGCATAGATTTCACTGAAGTTTCACACCTGTTGCAAGGTTAGAAACAATTCGTATAGTTGTTGCTATAGCATGCTTTAGAGAATGGAATCTATTTGCTCTTGATGTGAAATCTGCTTTTTTGCATGGATTTCTCGAGGAAGAGGTGTACATCAAACAACCTCCGGGGTTCATCAAGAAAGGAAGAGAGAATCAAGTTTATAAACTTGATAATGCACTCTACGGACTGAGACAAGCCCCTCGTGCTTGGAATAAGAGGCTCAATGCATTCTTTGACAGCAAAGGTTTTGATAGATGTTCAGTGAAACACAGCCTGTATGTGAAGACAAACAAAGACAACAATGTTCTAATTGTATGTCTTTATGTTGATGATTTGTTGCTGACTGGTTCAAGCTTGAAAGAGTTGGAAGAATTCAAACAGCTAATGCAGACTGAGTTTGACATGACAGATATGGGAGAGCTTAGGTATCTTAGGAATGGAATTTTCTAAGACCTCTGCAGGGCTGCTGATGCACCAGAGAAAGTATGTAAAAGACATACTAAGCAGGTTCATGATGGACAAATGCAATGAAGCTGAAACCCCACTCGAGGTTGGCAAGAAGCTGCGAATCAATGTAGAGGAAGAAGGTGTGGATGGAACCAGGTATAAACAACTGGTTGGATCGTTCAGGTTTCTATGCAACAGCCGTCCAGATATCATGTTTGGAGTTGGATTATTGAGTCGATTCATGATTAATCCTAAGAAAAGCCACATGACTGCTGCAAAACGAATGATGAGATACATCAAAGGAACTAAGGATTTTGGCATCCTATTTCAGCAAGGCCAGAAACGTGAAGAACTGAAACTTGTGGGCTATTCAGATGCAGACTTTGGTGGTGATGAAGATGACAGGAAGAGCACATCTGGAAGCATATTCTTCATCCACGGTGCTCCTGTCTCATGGAGTTCCAAAAAGCAGAATGTCATAGCATTGTTTAGTTGCGAGTCTGAGTATGTAGCTGGATGCCATGCTGTGTGTCAAAGTATATGGCTGAGTGAAATTCTGAGGCATTTGAAAATAGATACTATGGACTGTGTTGAACTAAACATGGACAACACATCAGAAATCAACCTTGCGAAAAATCCGATCAGTCATGGTCGCAGCAAACACATAGACATCAAGTACCATTTCTTGCGCGATATGGTAACTAAAGGAAAGATTGCTTTGAAACATTGTAGGACCGAGCTCCAACTTGCAGACATTTTTACGAAATCTCTCAATCAGGAAAGGTTCAAGTTTCTCAGATCAAGTATTGGAGTGTTGTCTTTGAAGACTCTGAATTAAGGGGGTGTGTTGGAAGTTAATTCAGTAGCCCTCATGAGTTTTATATGTCTTCTGTTAGTAGTTAGTGTAAACTGTCATGTTGACAGTTAAGTCTATTAGTCCTGATATTCATGTATCAGTTTTACAAAACTCTGATGTATAAATTTACCCGCTTACCGTCTTAATGATAAGTTGCATATTCAGTATAATCTCATTAGTTCACTCTCAATTTTCTTTGATCTTTACGCTCCAATAACTTTGAGTTCAATTGTCTGTGCCACTTTAGCACAATCCTCCTCTAGCTTCCTTCCTTCTTAGAAGGCCTCCTGAGCTGGAGAAACCTTATGCATACATCCATTCCCTCACCAAACCTCCACTGAACCATTTGACAAACACTTGGCGTGTACCAGAAACCTCCTTCATTTCTCCATTTTGTTGCGTCATTCTGAATCAAGGAGCCGCTCCTTCTTGAAGATTGGAGCCACTTCTATCAAAAAATATCTTATATTATACAATGTTAAAAATAGCAAATATTTAATTATAGTAAAATAAAAAAAAATGAAGTTATTCATCATAATACAATATTAGGCCCAAAAAAATTAAACCGGATAGATCTACTAATAAAAAGTTATGCAATGAAATTGAAAAACTAACTAAAACCAAACTAAATATTAATATAGTCTAGTTCAAATTTTTTTGTTATCAAATCAAACCAAACTCAAACATGTTTTTAATGGTTTATTCAAATGTATTCTTAACTAAAAATAACACTCATTGTAGACTGTTATATATGCTTATACTTCGAATGATTTAATAATTATATCGAACTTGACTTGCAATTTATACGGTTTACATTCGTGCATGTTGAGACACAAACTAATTCTTTTTACCGTTTTAAATATATTCGAAAAAGAGACATGACTTAAATCCTTTATATTGTATTCTGTGATGTTGTAATGTATGGTTTAATTCGTTTTAAGTTCTTTAACTAAAAAAATTTAATTTAACGCCACATCGGTGTAATAAGAGTTGTATCTGTTAGAATAATTATTAAGTTTACCTATGATTAGTATAGGTAGTAGAGCCTAAAGTAGGGGGTTGTGTGTTGGTTTATCTATAATGATTGTTCCTAGTAGTCTAGGACAATCCCTTCACCTTCCATCTCTCTATTGTATCAAATGATCATCTCTATAAATAATAGAAAATGAGAAGGGTCTTTCAAGTCCTCAAGAATATTTCTTATCAGTCTTTAATCTCAAGTTGGTATCAGAGCAGGTTCATCCTGCTCTGGTTTCTGTCCTCAGTTGTCCACCAGCATTGTCGCTGCTGTTCACACCTGTCCGGTGTCGTTCGCCGTCATCCCCGGCTGTTTCACTATTATCTGCAGCTGTCAAACTGCAGTTTGAAGTTCTTAAATTTGGTTGTCCACCATTCGCCATCGTCCGCTGCTGTCCACCATTGTCCATTGCTATCCAACGCCGTTCACCGCCGTTCGCCGCCGTCCGCCACCGTCTGCCGCCGTCCGCCGCCGGCCGCCGTCACCGTTCCGTCCGGCGACCACTGGATCTGGTTCGTCTCTTCAAGCGACAGCCAACCCCACCGGTGGGTTCGCCTGAATCTCCTCCACACTCCGCCACGCGCAGCATCTTTGTGCGCTGCGAACAGGCGCGTGCCGTCCACGCGCCGCCCTCTGCTCACCGGAAAGTCACCGCGACTCCTCCATAGCTGTCGCCTGCCCCCCCTCTCTCGATTCTGACCCTCAAATCCTGGTTCCCGTGAAGACCCAAAGCTCCTCTTGAAGAAAACCGAGGGTTGTTGGTTGATCACGGTCATTGTTGGTCACTGTCCTGAAGCTTCTCGTTTTTTTTTTCATCCAGAATGGCGTCTGAAAGTGTTCTGTCCTTATCTGGAAGTCCCTCGATTACTTCCGAAAAGCTAAATGGGAAAAATTATTTGTCTTGGTCTGCAGCTGTGGAAATGTGGTTCCTCGGTCAAGGTCATTATGACCACCTTGAACAGGATGGAAGCCAAGTTCCTTCAGAAAAAGCTGAACAATGGAAACAAGCAGATTTCCAGCTGTGTGCCCTATTGTGGCAGTCTGTGGAACCACAACTTCTGATATCTCTTAGAGCCTTCAGAACTTGTCACTCGTTTTGGAAGAAAGCTCAACGCATTCATGCTAATGATATTCAACGTCTCTATGATACAACAAACAAGCTTGCAAGTCTCAAAATGACAGATCATGACATGGTCTCCTTCACGACTGAAGCCCAAGCAGCTGTGGAAGAATTGAGAATGTTCTTGGAAGATGAATCTTCGGAAGACATCAAGAAGAAGCTTGATAAGTATTATATGGTGATGATCCTCCGTGCTTTGCATCCAGACTTGAATCACATCAGAGACCAACTTCTGACAAGCCATGAGGTCCCAACCTTGGAAGCCTTGACCACACGTCTTCTTCGTGTTCCAACGCCTCAATCTCAGGAAGCTCATGAAACACTAGAACCATCTGTCATGGTTGCCACACGAGGAAGAGGAGGACGTGGCACTAGAGGAGGAGGACGTGGAGGTCGAGGACGTCCACAGTGCACTTACTGTAAGAGGCCAGGTCACACCCAAGAAAATTGTTACCCCTTGCATGGCTTTCCTTCAAAAACAGCCAATATCTCTAAGGCTGAAACTTCCACTTCCAACTCCAAGTTCACTGAGGAAGAGTATCAAGAATATCTGCGATTAAAGTCTAACAGCTTGGCGCAATCATCTCAGTCCCCAAGTATGTCCACAACTTGCATTTCTCAATCCATGGAAGGTCCAAATTCATGGGTAATTGACTCGGGTGCTTCTGATCACATATCTGGTAATACCTCATTGTTCTCAACCCTTTCCCTCCAAGAAAAACCTCATTTCATTACCCTTGCCAATGGCTCTAAAACTTGTTCAAAGGGAGTCGGTCAAGTCTCCCTATCTCCCTCTCTCACTCTGAAATCTGTTCTTTTTGTCCCTCACTGTCCATTCAATTTAATTTCCTTAAGTCAGTTAACCAAAATGTTACATTGTTCCATAACCTTTGATTCAAAATCTTTTGTCATACAGGAGCGTGGCTCGGGGCGACAGATTGGAGAAGGATATGAAGCTGGAGGTTTATACCATTTTGGATCTCGTCAACGGGTATCCTGTGTTGCTGCTCTTCCTCCTAAAGTGTTACATGATCGGTTGGGCCATCCTCACTTGTCAAAATTAAAAAAGATGTGTCCTGAACTTAGTAGTCTTCAAACTTTAGAATGCGAGTCTTGTCAACTAGGAAAACATGTCAAATCTGTCTTTCCTAAAAGGTCTCACTCACTGTGTACTTCTAGTTTTTCTATTATTCATTCTGATGTATGGGGACCTAGTCGCGTCTCTTCTTTTGGTTTTAGGTATTTTGTTACTTTTATTGATGAATATTCTAGATGTACTTGGGTTTATCTAATGAAAGATCGCTCTGAATTGTTACCCATTTTTACCTCCTTTTTGAATGAAATCAAGAACCAATTTGGTCAAGTAATAAAAATCTTGAGAAGTGATAATGCTAAAGAGTATTTCTCATCCTCTTTTTCGGCAATCCTTAGTTCTCATGGTATTTTGCATCAGTCCACTTGTCCTCATACACCCCAGCAAAATGGTATAGCCGAAAGGAAAAATAGACACTTGGTTGAAACGACTCGTACCCTTTTGCTTGGTGCCCACATTCCTGTTCATCACTGGGGGGATGCCATCTTAACTGCATGTTTTCTTATCAATAGGATGCCCTCCTCCTCTCTCAATAATAAAGTCCCTTTCTCCATCCTCTTTCCCAATGATCCTCTCTTTCACACCCCTCCTCGAGTTTTTGGTTGTGTATGTTTTGTTCATGACATGTCTCCGGGGCTAGACAAGCTCTCCGCTCGTGCAATTAAATGTGTCTTTTTGGGTTACTCTCGGCTTCAAAAAGGGTACCGGTGTTACTCTCCTGAAACTCGGAAGTACTACATGTCTGCCAATGTCACCTTCTTTGAACAGACACCTTTCTTCTCTCCATCTGTTCAAGATGTTCATATCCTCCAACAGGTCCTTCCTCTTCCAGTGGTTGAGTCCAACATCTCCCATGTCCCAGTCAATTCAAGTCGTGCTCAAGGTCCTCCCGAACCTTCCTCTCCACATATTGATCTCTCTCGACACAGTACCCCCGTGGGCAGTCCTCTTCCAGAAAATGGTGGATCTCCTTCTTCAGATTCTTCTCCATCACCGCCTCCTGCTACGCCTCCTTGTGAAGATGATTCTGGTTGGCCCATTGCTCTCAGAAAAGGTAATCGTTCCACTCGCAACCCTCATCCCATTTATAATTTTCTTAGCTATCACAGATTGTCGCCTTCCTTTTATTCCCTTCTATCCTCAGTGTCTTCGGTGGTTATACCAAAAAATGTGAAAGAAGCACTTGATCATCCTAGATGGCGACAAGCCATGATTGCAGAAATGCAGGCTCTTGACCACAGTAATACTTGGGAGCTTGTGCCACTTCCCCCGGGCAAAAAGGCTGTTGGTTGTCGATGGGTATATGCAGTTAAAGTCGGCCCTAATGGTGACACTGATAGGCTCAAAGCCCGGCTGGTCGCAAAGGGGTACACTCAGGTGTATGGTCTTGATTATTGTGACACCTTTTCTCCCGTGGCCAAGATGACTACCATTCGCTTGTTCTTCGCCATGGCAGCCATTCGTCATTGGCCACTTCATCAATTGGATATCAAAAATGCCTTTCTCCATGGTGATCTTGAGGAAGAAGTTTATATGGAGCAACCCCCTGGGTTTGTTGCTCAGGGGGAGTCTGGTATGGTTTGCAAATTACACAGATCTTTGTATGGGCTCAAGCAATCACCACGTGCTTGGTTTGGAAAATTCAGCTCCATTGTTCAAAAATTTGGGCTAAAACGCAGTGAAGCAGATCATTCGGTCTTTTATTATTATTCATCTCTCGGGAAATGTGTTTACTTAATAGTATATGTTGATGATATAGTCATTACAGGAAATGATATTGCTGGAATATCTCGATTGAAGGAGTACTTGTGTAGACATTTCCAAACCAAGGATCTTGGAAGCCTCAAATACTTCTTAGGCATTGAAGTAGCTCAGTCAAAGGATGAAGTTGTAATTTCCCAACGGAAGTATGCCCTGGATATTTTGCAAGAAACAGGCATGATTGATTGTAGACCGGTTGACAGTCCTATGGACCTAAATCAAAAATTAACAACCGAAGAAGGTGAGTTATTTTCCGACCCGGAGAGATATAGGAGACTTGTTGGAAAACTAATCTATCTCACTATTACAAGGCCGGATCTATCTTTTGCTGTTGGAGTAGTTAGTCAGTTCATGCAAACTCCATGTGTTGGCCATTGGAATGCTATCATTCGAATCCTAAGGTATTTAAAGAAGGCTCCGGGGCAAGGGTTGTTATATGAAGAGAAAGGAAACCTTCAGGTATCTGGATATTGTGATGCCGATTGGGCAGGTTCTCCTATTGATAGACGATCTACTACTGGATATTGTGTTTTCCTTGGAGGACACATTATCTCATGGAAAAGTAAGAAACAAAATGTAGTGGCTCGATCAACAGCTGAAGCTGAATATAGGGCAATGGCATCACTAACATGTGAACTTATATGGGTGAAGCAGTTCCTTCAAGAGCTTAACTTCTGTGACATTCAAAGTATGAAGATGTATTGTGATAACCAAGCTGCCCTTCACATTGCATCAAATCCAGTGTTTCATGAGAGGACTAAACATATAGAGATTGATTGTCATTTTGTTCGGGAAAAGTTATTGTCAAAAGAAATATGTATCGAGTTTGTTGGATCAAATGACCAACTCGCAGATGTGTTGACTAAGTCATTGAGGGGACCTCAGATTGAGTTTATTTGTTCCAAGCTTGGTACATACAATTTGTATGCTCCAGCTTGAGGGGGAGTGTTAGAATAATTATTAAGTTTACCTATGATTAGTATAGGTAGTAGAGCCTAAAGTAGGGGGTTGTGTGTTGGTTTATCTATAATGATTGTTCCTAGCAGTCTAGGACAATCCCTTCACCTTCCATCTCTCTATTGTATCAAATGATCATCTCTATAAATAATAGAAAATGAGAAGGGTCTTTCAAGCCCTCAAGAATATTTCTTATCAGTCTTTAATCTCAAGTGTATCAATATTTTTCTTTTAAAAAAAACATTTTTGTTTATTTTTCTTTTAAATAAGTAATTAGTAAAAAAGGGACAACACATCTTTCATACTCATAATTGAAGTGTTATTCTCCAATTTATATTAATATTAGAATTTGACACTTCTGTGTTCTTATAAGAAAAACCTAGAGAATAGAGTATTAGAATTGATAGATGTATTAAAATAATGAATCAAATATTTTATTATAAAATATTTTCGTAGTATAAATAAAATTTTCTAAACTCGTTTCATTACTTAAAACACACTCTATCTCTCTAGAACTCTTTCTCATTGCTTCCTCTCACATCTCTCTAAGTGTTCTTTTTCCTAAGTCATTTGTTTGACGATCAGGAAGTGCCCAAACAATCAAGACGTCAAGTCTTACAAAGCTAGCCGATCAATTTCTGTCTTAGAACAAGTTCGTCTAGGTACTTCCTTGTGGTTCAAGTAATTAGTGGGGCATTATTTGAGTTAGGGTTATTTATTGTAAGGTAAGAAAAGCTAAACTTTGTCTTAGTTGTGTTTATATTATAAATTTTGTATTTCTATGATTTATGGATGTTTTGGTGAACTTGGTATAATTGGGTACATGTTATGTATGTTAAATTGATGTTTTGGTAATATGGTGTTGTGTACAATTGGTTTAATGAAATGGTAATGTTAGATACTATTATAATTGTGTATAATGATGATATTTCATTGTTTAGAACTGAATGCAAGTCGTTGTTAATAGTATTGGTTAACTCATTTAGGTTTCAAGCTTAAAAGAAAGGGGGTTTTGAAATTTAGAAATAGGTACGTAAATGTTATGGGAACTGATTTGGTACTGTCATAAGGTAATTTGAAACTTGTTTGGAGGGTTAGATGGTTAAAAACTGTGTGCAGCAAAAAGAGTAGCCTATAGTGGTTGTTGTCTAGTGTTTTTAGTGTAAAAAGAGGGTTTTGAGTAATAAAATGTTTAGGTAAGTGGTATATTCTATTTTGGAAGGTTATAAGTATGTTGTTACAACTATTTAGACTTGTCTAAGAACTAAAACTAGAAAAATTTGTTATGGAATCGTAAATGGCTTCATAGGTTGAGTTTTTAGCCCATTTTAGAGGCTTTAAGGGTTGGAAATGGAAAGTAAGATAGCTCGGACAAATCTAAGGTTTTGGAGAGTACTAGGAAGTGTATTTGGACTGGTCTATGTAGGTTGTAAACTGGTTTGAAAGTTTAAAAGTGTAAATTTGAAATTTGATAGCTTGTAGAAGTGAAATTAGGTTCTAAAGGGGTCAAGTTGAGTTATAGTAGGATTTTCTAAGTTTTCTCAAGGTCTGGAGGGTCTTTGGAGTCTTTAGAAGTTGGGGGTGAAGTGTCCCAAGTTTGGTTTCCAAGTTTGAGCTACTGTCATGGCACTAAGCGCCAATTCTCCAACGCTTGGGCACGACTTTTCTATCTCGTAGGCGTTGAGCGCCAGCTTCTGGGCGTTAAGCGCCAGCTTCTGGGCGTTAAGCGTTACTACACTAGGTTTTGGGTTCTTTTCAGGTTTAGGAAATATCAAATTTGGGGTTCTGGGTATCAATTTTGGACTTTCTTTAGGTCGTTTTGGGGATTTTGGACCCTACCGGGTTTCAAAGTTGTTTTTCTTACCTAAATGTGAGTATCAAGATGCCATGAAGAAATTGTGTTATTGTGTGTTTTCTGACGACTTGTACAGGTGTTTCTATTTCTTTAATGTATGATAAGTAGCCTTATGTAATGGTGTACTATCTGAATGTGAAGTGATCTCAATGGTTTCAAATGTATGGAAGAGAGTTCCAAGGAGGAACTTCTCAGTGGTGGTTTCAAGTATTGTAAGTATGAATATGGGAAGCTCAGTCTTAGAGTTCATCCTGACATTCGAATGGTCACCCATTCTGAAGTAGAGAAAGGTGAGGCATGTCCTGAGAATAACATGAGGTCCTAGTCTAGAGGTTGTACCTTGACCTAAGGCGAGTGATAACGGACTAACCTTGTGTGGTAGCTTGGGTTGAACCAACTGTTTCACCACAACAAGTGCATGAAGTGCCATAACTCAATATTCATACTAATCAGGATGGCCAAGTCAAATTGTGGTCATACATAAAGTGTTTACTTGGTTTTATGTTTTATGTGTATCTTAGGTGAATGTTTAACATGTATTAATATGTCTTTAATTATTTATATTCTAGTTTATCCTTCTAGTTATGTTTGTGTATGTATGTCTCTTCTGATTTATTTTCTTTGCTATGATCATCCTGTGAGTGTAAGCAGAGGGAGATAAAGTTTCTCTAGAACATACACTAGATGATGGAGCCACTGATGTATAGCCATCTTAGATATTTCTCTTGTTTATAGTTTTGATATCTCTAGTTTGTATATAAAATGAACTTTTATAGTTATTTTCGATGACTATAAACCTTACCTTATTTTCTTAGTTAATAATAGACTTGGGATAACTCTTTTATATAGTTTACTGCTATATTTTTGAAATGTTACAATTCTAATATATACTTTTATCAGAAAGATTATCAACGTAAAATTCTAATTATGCTTAAAGAATCACAACATAAAACCTAATTATCTACATTTGAGTTTTGTGGATCCATATAGCCACGAAAACTAGGATATAATACGAATTATCTAATTTGTTTAATAAACATATATCGCACGTGTCACCGGTGTCCATTGAAAGTTGAAAAGAAACAGAAGCAGAAAAATGTGATAACTCAATTCAAATCGTGCCATAATTCAATGGCAAATTCACTTATCATATGGGTAACTAGAATAATCTAAAAAACCGAAAATAAGGTTGCATTAACTGTACAGAAGCGTAAATGAGTATTTGAGTAATCAAATTATCGAAACTTGAGAGACGAGGCTAAGAACAAAAGAAGCTTATAGGGATAAACAGCTTTTGTTGTAGCAATGGCCTCTTATACTTACCACCTCAAACGAATTTTTCTATGCTTGTGGTCAACGTTGACTTGGGCACAGCACCTATAACTGTATCTTTCTTCTCACCATTCTTGAAAATCATAACAGTGGGAATGCTTCGAATTCCATACCGAGTTGCAGTTGAAGGGCTCTCATCAGTGTTGAGTTTGTAACATTTGAGCTTCCCAGTATATTGCTTTGCAAGCTCATCAATTATAGGGTGAATCATTCGGCAGGGACCACACCATGGCGCCCAGAATTCAACCAGAACAGCAGAATCAGATTCAAGTACAAGGGATTGCCAATTTTCATCGGTAATAGGAGCCACTGTAATTCACAATAACACAGTATTTCATTCCAATTAGTATTTCTCTCAACCTGGCAAAACTTTCAATTGGTATTTTCTCAAATATGCAAAAATTTCTCTTGAAATGAACGGAAAGAGGTTGTATCCACAAGAATTTGATTGCATTGTAGTGATAATGTGCTGAAATGGGGAACATGAAACCCATATAAAAAAATTCACAGACAGATATGAAACAATCTAGTTTATATTTGTTGATTAACCTGTCATGTGATCCATGTCCGGGAATTGACAAGTTTTAGGTTGGTTAACTAGGGCCTAATACAACTCTCTTCCTTGACCTAGGCTTGAAACTAGATATGAAACTGAGTGTTGCAGCAAGAAGTATGAAGGAACTTATTGCCAGAAGCATTCACTGTCTATTCTGTGGTGGTGAGACTTTTTTTTCTCCCTCAAGTGGGTGTTCCCTCCTTGTCATCAAGATTTTATCTTTTATCTTGGTTTTAAGGATATCAATAATCAGTTAATCAGAATCATATAAACTACCCGATTTTCACACCCCTTTCCTTACTTTCCACAAAAGAAACAAAAAATTATTGTTTTGAGATATCTTGCACATCTTTATGACCAACTTGAACATCATGAACTCTGGTCAGTATCTTCATCCTTCACCCGAGTCAGAACAACTTCTAGATAACGTAGTGTTAATTTTTAAGCCATCCCAGCTCTGCATAATACTGAACATATCATAACACCGACACAACGGTCATCGGCCGACCTTGCCATATCCCCCAATGGACGATCCAGAAACCATAGGACAGAGTTTAATCTGTCCTTATGTTGATTGATAAGAGAAAAAAAAAGACACGCATTGACAAAAGCAAGACCTTCTTATTAGGTTTATTCAATCAATGCAAATGAAATTCCCAAAAGAATAAATTTAATATAAACAACTTTGGAGAAATAAAGTTGGTATAAAAGTTGACGAACTACTTAAACGAAAATCAAATTTTAATTGGAAAATAATACCTAACCCCATTTAGGATACTACACTTCAGTTCGTTATACATGAAAACTATATATCTCTAGCATGTTACTTCACCCATCAAAGACCAAACTAATTGATGTTTATCAATAAACTCTACCGAAAATGGATCTGACATTGCCGTACATCAACGAATGTATCAACACAGCTAATAGCTAGATGAACTGAGACTAGTGCAATTTAAAATCAGTATTTCTAACACAGCCTGCCATTTTATTACATCTTCTAACATTAATCCAAGATCATTCCCTTCTGAACCCAAATTTCCCAATGTCAATGTACTCCATACATTCTGACAAAGGAAAATATCAAACATCAAACAGTTAAGTGAAAAATAATTATTATATTTCAACAATTAGTATACGTTCAAAACTACTTTCTACGCCGAGTTCTCGGATGGCGTTATAGTTCAAACCCCAAGTCTTAAATCATCTCAAAAGTCTAAAATTATTTTACACATGAGTTCATTTATAAGATTTTCAGACTTATTGAAAAGATTATTTTTCAATTCCACAACTAATTTTAACTCTAGAAAAATTATTCTTCGATTTTAATTTCGACACCAAAAGTCGAACGATTAAGCAACAAAATCCCACATTTTTTTATTTTATTTAATTTATTACACATGAGCCACTACCAAAAAAACGTTGAAGTTCTTTCAGTTTCACTGTCTGAAACTAGATCAATTCCATTTTATTCTTATATTTTAAGAAAAGAACATGCATCTATTAGCTGCTAAAAGCGAAAATATTAATTTTTAAATTACGATTTCAAAACCAAAAAATATATGCCGAAGCAAACGAAAAAAGAATAAAAACTGACCATCGACGACGGCATCCTGAGCCTCGCACACAACGCGCGCGGCGTGTGAGGCAACTTTGGGAGCGGAGGCTGCCACGAATCGTGCGACGGTTGGTCTGAGTCTGAGGCCGATGCAGTGTGGGAGCTTGGCGGAGGTGGGGCGAGCGGCGAAGGGGGAAGAGGCGGCGGAAGGGATGCCAACGAAGGCGAGAGAGTCGAAGAGTGTGGCCATGGTAGAAGGAAGCAGAGCTCTGAGTTGAGATGTAGTGAGTGTGTGACAAGAACAAGAAAGAGAGAAGAGTGAAGTGTAGTGATTTCTTGTATGAATGAGGATGAGATCACAGGACTCGTGTCCAAATGTTTGTATTTTTCTTTTCTTCAAAGACAGAACAAATAAATAGAATATTTAAACTTTTTTAATGCTCCGATCCGATCCGGCCTGACTAACCGCGATTGATTATTTAATACAATTGATAAACGGGTTGACTTACAGTTTTATTTAATTACAATTTCTTTTAAATAAAAAAATTACAATTTTTCTATAATTTAAATATAAACAAACTCTATTTCTAAGTTTCACTCCTAACATGAATGTTTAATTAATTTTAAAATTAAAAAATTTAAATTATTTTTTCAAACAAAAAAAATAATAAATATTTTTAACAAAAAGGAATAATAAATATTTTTTCATAAAATTTGAATAAAATAAAATTAAAAAGATGGATTGGTGGGTAATCCGACCCACTACAGGTTCAATCTGCATGAACCGGATTGAACTCATATAAAAATAATATGATTTTTTATTTTCGTCTTTCTATCTTTAACTCATTCATTAATTCATTTATGTCTTCTTTATTTCTCTTTAATTTGGAAATTAATTTGATTCTATCTTCTTTTAAACTGAGTTAATTAATAAATCAATAAATGAGATATCATAAAGACAAGAAGTATGTTGATTGACAGCTTAGAGAAGAAGAATGAAAAGCAGTACTCACACCATTCTATCTCATTGACAAAAAGAAATTAAAAGGGAATACTTTGACAAAGATAAAAATTATTTTAAACAATCAACAAAATGAAACTTTGTAACAGGGATTCAATTAAAAAGTCAAACTCAATCATCTTTCCTTTTCTGTTGTGTTACATTAAAGGTATGTTTCCTTGAGCAAAATAAATTGAGAGGGAAAGAAAAGATGAATTTGAGGATATTTAAAATTAAATTATATTTTTTAAAGAGATTTGAAAATAATTGAAAATAGATTTAAAAATAAAGTTGATGAAAGTTTGTGTGGAATTGACCTAATATCATAGATTAAAAAAATATTTTAAGTAATAGAAAATAAAAATTATTAAATTATCTTAATGGTAATAATAATATAAAATGATATTTATAAATAAAATACTTTTTTGATAAATGTTATTTTGAATAGTAGAATAAAAAAATTAATAAAATAAATAAAAGAATATTTTTTAGGAAATTATTGTTTTTTATTTAAATATTACCTTTTTGTTTAAATATTATTTTTTTAGAATATAATATAACTATAAATGGTATTATTATTATTATTATTATTGTTTATTACTAATTAAAACAAATTGCACCTATCTATATCAATATTCTTATTATATTAAAAATATGTAGTTTTATTTTTTAATAAGTAATTAATTAAAAATAAATGAATAATTTTATTTTAACTATATACAAGTTAAAAAGTATATAATTGTTATTTTAAAAAAAGTTATTTAATGTTTTTAAATAAAGATAATTTATTTTATTAAATAAATGTGTAAGCTATTTTTATTTATTAAAAAGTTGCAGTAGAAAAAGTTGTCAAATAATACATCCTTTTAACAGTACAAAAGTTAAAATATGAAGCATTCAACGTAAACAAAACATAGACATAAAATAAAGGGTTAAATATGCTTTTAGTTTCTGAAGTTTTACTGATTTTTTGTTTTAGTTCCTGCATGAAACATTGATAGCATTTCATCATCTTAGTATGATAACTCTTATTTTTAGTCCCTAAAAACAGACACCGTTAGTTTTTTTGTGATGTAGGTAACGGCACAGCCACGTTGTCTTCCACCTTCACTGACCATTGCTTGCCACGTTTAGGTTTGTTGACATTTGGATTAAAAAAAAATTATTTGCACGTGTGTCTGAGATGAATTAGGGATCATTTAAGGCAAATTGGATTTTTGGAATTGGGAAAAAGTACGTTGGTAGAAACACTATTCGAACTCAAACTCGAAGGATTCTTCTCCAAGCATTGTAGGTGGTTCGTTGTGGTTATCGTTGTGGTGGTCGTGAGAGACATTGGGTGGTGAAGACAAGGTGGTTCGTTCGCGCATTGTGTCAAGGTAAGTGATCGTATTTCGTTTGTCATTGTTGGGTCGATATAATGAGTTAAGTGTTAATGTATGAATGTAGGTGTAAAAATGGTGTTCGAAGTTCGTTTGCATCACATGGGAAGGTTTGATAGGGGGCTACGATATGTTGGCGGAGAGGTTCACGTGGTAGTAGGGATTGATCCAGATTCGTTAAAGAATTTAAGTATGATGGAGACTTTAAGCTATGGTGGAAGGGGTCCAGGGAAATCATGATGAATAATGTGAGATTACTGAGTGATGACAGGGAAGCAATGAACTTGTCTAAGTATGCAAAGGGGACTAGGGACATGGTAGAAATATATGTTCAACATGTTCCTAGTGAGCCAGTGGAAGTTTTGTTTCTTAGTGGTGGTGAAGAGACACTTGATGGAAACATGGAGGGTGTGCTTGACATTGTACAAGAGGGTGGATTGAATGAGGAACAAGGTCATCCTGCTGAGGAACATATAAATGTTGAAATAGGTCACGAAGAGGTTCAAGTAGGTGAGGAAGAGGTACAAATTGCTGAGGAAGAAGAGGTACAAATTGCTGAGGAAGAGGTTGTAATTGGTGATGATGAGGGTTATGATAGTGAGGAAGAGGTAGAAATTGATGAGAGTGAAGAAGAAAGAATGGATAATGATGATGATGGGTTTGGTGTTGAGGATGATGTTCGCAGAAACATTAATCCACTTTTGGAAAGGTGGAATTCAATGAAAAGAAGAAAAAAACGTGTGACTAGAAGAGGCAATGTTGGGGAAGGTTCATTTGTAATGGATGATGAAGTTGGAGAGCATGAGATCAATGAGGAATACATAAGTGATGAATTGGATTCGGATTTAGAAAGTGATGAGGATGGTAGCTTGAAAATGGGGAAGTTTAAAAAGTTTAGACAAGATGATATGAACAAGGATTTCAAATTCTCATTGGGGATGGAATTTGGTTCATTGAAGGATTTTAAAAATGCACTAATGGAGCATAGTGTATTAAATGGAAAAGAGATTAAGTTTGTCAAGAATGACCTTACAAGAGTAAGGGCAGAATGTAAGAAAAAATGTGGCTTTCTTATTATGGCCAGCAAAGTAGGGGGGAAGGAAACATTTAGGGTGAAAACCTTAGTAGGACGACATAGGTGTGGAAGAGCTTTTGGAAACACAAGTGCAAGTGTGAATTGGACTGCCCAGGTTTTAATTGACAGGTTTTAAATGTGGCTAGCATGACTGTCAACCAAATCATTGATGACATTAAAAAGTCATTTAGTGTGGGAATCACTGCTTGGAAAGCTGGGAAGGCCAAACAAATTTCCTTGGATTCTTTGGTAGGTGATGGGGATAGACAATATTCTTGTCTATATGATTATGTGGGGGAATTGCTAAGAGTCAAGTGTGGAACTTTTAAAATTAAAGTGAATCAACCCCAACCAAGTTTGCCACCAAGATTTGGGTCCTTTTATGTGTTTAGAGGGGTGTAAGCAAGGTTTTTTAGGAAGTTGCAGGCCCTTCATAGGGGTGGATGGTTGTCATCTTAAGACAACATATGGTGGGTAATTGTTGGTGACGGTTGGCTGAGACCCAAATGATCAATACTTTCCACTGGCTTTTGCAGTGGTTGAGAATGAATGCATGGAAACTTGGAGATGGTTTTTATCACAACTTTTGGATGATATAGGTGGCACTGAATGTCAACGTTGGGTGTTTATTTCTGATCAACAAAAGGTAATGATTATTTGACTATATTGCTTTGATTATTTTCTAACACTCTCATCATTTGGTACTTATCATTACGTTTTGTGTTTCATATGGACTTATGACAGTTTTTGATGAGATGATGGATGGAGTAGAACACAGATTGTGCTTAAGGCACTTATATAACAACTTCAAGAAGCGATTTGGTGGAGGTACTCATTAGAGATCTCGTGATGGGAGCAGCAAAGGCTACATATGAGAAGGAATGGGAAAAAAAGATGGGTGAGTTGAAAGCTATTAACATTGATGCATACAATTGGTTGCTAGGTATTCCTACCAAGAGTTGGTGTAAACATGCCTTTAGTACCTATTGTAGATGCGATGTGTTGATAAATAACTTGAGTGAGTCCTTTAATAGTACTATACTAATAGCTAGAGACAAACCAATAAACTATGATGAAATGGATACGAACTTACATAATGAAACGGTTTGCAACACTTAGGGAGAAAGCCATGACATATCCAGGAGTGGTAATGCCTAGACCTAGAAAAAGGCTTGATAAGGAAATAGAAAAGAGTGGTAATTGGATTCCTACATGGGCAGGGGCTGAGAAATTTAAGGTGACACACGGCTTTACAATGGATAAGTTTGTTGTTGACTTAAGTAACAATTCTTGTAGTTGTTACAGTTGGGATTTAATAGGAATACCCTGTAGGCATGCTATTGCTGCCATTACTTACAAAGTTCAAAACCCTGAAGATTATGTCCATGTTTATTACAAGAAACCTGCTTATGTGACATGTTATGCCCCTGAAATAGTTCCAATAAATGGGCAACAAATGTGGCCAAATTCTGAAAACACCCCCTTACTCCTCCCTCCTATTTACAAAACACCTCCTGGGAGGCCAAAAAAATTAAGAAGAAGAGAGGCAGATGAACCTGTGAGCCATACAAAGTTGTCCAAGAAGCATGCTATTATGAAGTGCAGTAGTTGCAAAGAGTTTGGCCACAATGTTAGATCATGTAGAAGAAAGAAGGTACAAAATTTCTCTATTACAACTTCACCTAATTATTTACACAACATGCCTTCTAATGTTGCTTACTCTTTTTGTAGAACACAAGGGGAACTTCAAGTGCTGGAGGATCTGGTAGCAGGCCCATATCTGAAGCAGAAGCACCACCATCAACTTCACATGGAGCTGTAGCTGGAGCAGCATCAAGAGCAAATAGTGGAGCATCAAGAGACCAAGATGGACCATCATTCAGTGGAGCAACAGCTGCATCAAGAGGCCAAGCTGCAGGAAGAACAGCCTCAGGACTGGGTGCACACCATCTCGGTTCCCAAGCTAGTACCACTTGACCAAACTGCATCAAGACACCAAGCTGCAAGAAGACCCTTTTTTAATGTATTTTGTAGTGTGTAGTATTTTGATTAAAGTGTTGTAGTTGGCAGGATGTAGGTGGCAGGGACCACTTGTATTGAATGCACAATATTTTTTTGTGAGTGGGAAGGGACCACTTGATGTTTATGTTAATATTCAATGCACAATTTATGGGAACACTGCTGTTTGGTACCACTTTATTCACGTGAGTATTGGGTTTGGATCCACTTTATTCCACTCTTTCATGGCAATATACTCTGTTGATCAGCTTTTTCTAAATTTTGTATGGACTGCATAATAAGCTGCATAATATGCAGATCTGCATAATTTCAACAGAAGTGGATTTTCCAAATCTGCTACATAATTAGCTGTTTTACAGATTTAAGCAAGTTTACATTGATGTTTTAAAGGTGCTACCAGTGTTCATTTGGTCAAGACTTATCCTATATGCATATTTGCATTTTAAACCATCCAATTTTGAGTTAAATTAGGAAGTGGCAAGGTGAATTTCACAAGCAATCTATTTTTTTCTCCTTTCACAGTTTCAACACGTTTCAAATAAGTAATTAAAGTTGTTGGAGTGATTCATTTGGAGTTAAGCCACTTCTATGCAAAGTTGAGTTTCAAACCACCAAAATCAACCAAATTTTCTACTGCAGTCTTCAAAACAAAACTGTTTTGATGAAAGTTTTCATTAAATCCAATTTGGCTAGCATAATCAATTGTAAAGTAAGGAAAAGAAAAAAATAACTTGTGCTCATCCAAAATATGTGGTATATAATATTCTTTACTGTATAAAGACTACATAACGACTGCATAACGACTGCATAATTAACAACCACTTTTCAAAGCAACCTAAGACATACAACCTTCTACCTAAGCTCTGCCTCACTTTCACATTACTTCTCCTTCACTTAATCCTTCATGCTATCAACATCTCAATTACAATTCATCTTCAGTGAAAAGATAATAGAAAAGAAAATGGTTAATGCCCATGACAAGACAAACAAGTACAACATCATTTTCCCATATTTCTTCTTTTCTTGCAATTTCCTTTTCAGCTTCTCTATCTTCTTCTTTTGATCCAAGACAACTATATCACTTTCCAAACACAGATCAAGTCCTTCACGTTTGCCTTCAATTTCAGAAACTTCTTCTTCATGCCATTCGAAGTAATTACAAGTTGAATTACTCTGCAATGAAAATAACACATCATGAATAGAAAGTTCAGGACATGAACTCAAAGATTTAGTTACTTATTGCCCAATTTCTACATCTATAGAATAGTCTTCCTTTGTTCTTGGCAGTAGTTGCTTTCAAAAGCAACAATGTCTCACCACAACCACACATTTTTTATGGTAATCGTGAAGATGATCCACAGCTTTGAGACTTGGTTGAACCAATCGTCCTTTGCGTCAAACCATTACCTCCACTCTCACCTTTCATTTCACTACAAGAAGCAAATACCTTTATCATCTTTCCTGCCAACCCAAACCCTAAATCCCCAATCCTTACAATCAAACGATTAACAACAAAACAACTATTAGCTTACCTCTTGAAGAAGACTATCTCCCACTTGAACAAGCCTATCTCCCTCTTGAACAACACGAGCTCGAACAAGACTATCCCCTTACTCAGATCACGAATAACAACCCCAAGTTGTCTTAAAATATGGTTTATA
Organism: Vigna mungo; assembly: GCA_036885675.1. Classification (NCBI taxonomy): domain Eukaryota; kingdom Viridiplantae; phylum Streptophyta; class Magnoliopsida; order Fabales; family Fabaceae; genus Vigna; species Vigna mungo. The sequence continues at coordinate 6,029,234 of CP144694.1, forward strand.
AAAGATTAAGTCACCAACACACGTGCTACAATGTTAATCTAATTCCAAATGCTAAAAACGACCAACGTGGAAGGCAATGGTCAGTGAAGGTGGAAGACTACGTGGTTGTGCCGTTAGCTACATCACAAAAAAACTAACGGTTTCTGTTTTTAGGGACTAAAAATAAGAGTTATCATACTAAGAGGATGAAATGCTATCAATGTTTCATGTAGGGACTAAAACCAAAAATCAGTGAAACTTCAGGGACTAAAAGCATATTTAACCCTAAAATAAAAGTTATTCAAAGGAGAATATATATTAAAAGAAAGTATACATGCAAATTAATTAACAACAAATATCTATTATTGATCAAAGTAAAGACATAGAATCGAGTACCTCCAATTCAAAATCGAATACATGATTACATTTTCACATGGAATCTAATACCTTTAATTTGAAATTGATTATAATGGGTTACATTTAGCATCAAGTTGGAAATTATCAAATTATAAAAGGATAAAAATAATATTTCATGTGAAATTCCTTCAAATATGATCAGTAGTGATAAAAAAAACCATATATCTCGCAAATCAACTCTTATTTTCAAATCCTCGTAAGCCAATATGATTTAATTCTCCAATCCGTATGCATCATTCCTCTTGAAAAGGAAGGGTTGAATTGTATTCAAATGATGGTTTTATAAATTCAGTATTCAATTAAGAGTACATTTTTTTTCTCATGTAGAGCAACAAAGGCAATCTTTAACCATTTACTAATTTACTTAAATGTTCTAATTTTACTTATTTACTTAACGACTCTTTTTATACTAGTGCAAATAAGAATAATGTGCAAGATAAAGAGATACAAAGGAAAAAAAGTTATACACAACATTTTTATAATGGTTTGTCTACTAAAATAATATCAAATTTTCAATTAACTTATTGAGTTTATTAAGCAAACTAATGTTATAAAATAAAAGGAGTATTATTTGGGTTTCTCACAAGTCTTGACTAACCCCTTGAGTTTAGTATAAGTTCATATATTGTTAGGTTCCTTTGTTCAGGAGACCAAACAGAACACACTATTCTCACAATAATACTCCAAACAGCCAAAGATGAAAGTATGTGTATGTATATTACTGAATCTGTAATGTAATATAAAGAGAAATACAATTATACGTCCTGAGTCCCAAGTCCCAAGGAAGCCTCCCTTCCTCCACTGGAAAATGTCCAGTCTAAATCCCAAGAGTAAAATATTTGATATCCCTCTCCCCTATTCAGTTTATTGTTTATACTCTCTCTCTTCTAACAAACTATAAGATACTATCCTCCTTACATGTGTCTCACACGTTTCTAACTTACTCCTTTTTTATTCCTAACATTACTCTACCCCTCAAAATCAACCTTGTCCTCAAGGTTGAAGTTAGGAAACTGTTATTTGTCGTAATGTTCCTCTTCCCAGGTGACGCCCTCCAATTCAAGTCTAGAGGCTTGGGTCGTGGCAAATCCTCTTCCAATATCTTTCACTCTTCTTGGATTCTAATTTAAACATTTTGCTCCTCGAATCCTCCACGGATGTCTTCCATCCTTCCTGCTCAATCTTCAGGCTCAGCTGCCACCAATATGCTTTCTTTTTTCTTAGGGATGCCAAACAGGTAGCTCCTAAATTCACATCCAAACCTCCCAACTCAAAGAGATAAAGTTTGTCTCTGATTTCTAATCCCTTCACCTCAGCAATATATTCATTCCCAGTGCTCAATATATCCATTTTGCGAACAGACTCACGTAGTCCACTCATTATCGCCCCCCAAACAGTATCCCAATCAGTCACCACATATGTAACAGGATCTGGAACTGAATCCTGCCCAAAAAAATTTTGGAGAACCTACAATGCATGTTTGAGATGATCCGAAGAGCTCCAGCTTTGACCATCTATGGCTACTTTACCAACTTCTAATGCAATAATGGCAGGAGCCCCAACTGCATTCCAAACATTACAGAACATAAAGCATTGACCTCTATTGTTTCTCCTCGCATCTGTTACTTCGAAGTAGTCCCCAGCATAATTCCAAACTTCATTAGGAAATTCCAAAACCACTGTATTTAGAGTTGTATTTAGAGTTCCATAACTAAAACGCTTCGTAGAAAAACATTTCCATTGTAGCAAAGGTGGATAGAAGTGTATAGTTCCAGCCTTCAAACAACCCAATAGAACAGTATCACCAAAGAAATCATTGCCATTTGTTGTAGAAACTTTGATTTTATAATTTTGACCAGGCTCCTTGATATCATTGGACACATTTGTTACAAAGTGGTTCAAGGGAATTGTGATTCCTTCTCCCAGATACTCAACAACGAAATTGTGACCCCTTTTAATCATACAATGATCTCCTCCAAAACTCCTATACACTTTATCGTGATTCCAGTAGGAAAAAGAAACATCATTCAGTGAAGCAGCACAATCATTCTCCAAGTCAGTGAAGTGCCAATCCCTGACCCTCCTCTCCTGAGAGCTCAAAATATCCTCATCAAGCTTTCTTTCCAAAGGACTGTTCCTTTTGGAATCAAATGGTTTATTTGCCGAATTGTTTTCTTCAGTTTCTTTGTCATTGCGAAGGCAATCATTGTTCATCATTATCGACCCAAGATCCAACTGATCACCAATCAACGAAAAAGTATCTGATCTTCGTTCAGTAGGCCCCGCAGCCTCAACACCATTTGTAATGATAGCTCCAAGATCGACAAAAACAGAAAATGAGGAGTGATCTGGTTTTCCCATGTTCGCGGCACCAGACTTTCCAACTCCTGGATGTCCTCATCGACGCTCCCTTTCTTTCGCACCACCACCAGCTCCTCAACAACGGTGTCCTGATTTCGTCCGCCAAACCTCCGCGTTAGATCATCGGTGAACCTCTTCCACACCGGATGCGTGGTTTTCTTCCGCCAGAAGCGGAACCAGAAGCTCGCTAAACCTCTCTCCATGCATCTATAGACGAACGTCATCTTCTCCTTCTCCGTCGCGCTCTGGCATTCGAAGATTTTCTCTGCTTGTGCGATCCAGCCCATGGGATCTGCACCTTCAAACGTAGGTAGTTCAACGCGCTTCCTCCGACTACGTCGAACTTCTCCTCTGTCTTCTTCCAATTCCTCCCTCGAGTTTTCCGACGGTCGTGGCCCACGTCCAGCATTGATGAAATTACGTCTTCCTTCGGAGCTCTGATGCTGGTTCCTGGTTCGTCGTTCTCGAGCGCGGTTAATCGCTTGGAATCTCCGCTTTCAACTCTTCTACTGTTGATTCAACCGCGATCAACCTTCTCTCCATTCTTCTTCTTCACCGCGCTCCGTTTGCTCCTCCGATACACAGATCCGGCAGGTCAGACCAAATTTGTTAGGTTCCTTTGTTCAGGAGACCAAACAGAACACATTCTTCTCACAATAATACTCCAAACAGCCAAAGATGAAAGTATGTGTAAGTATATTACTGAATATGTAATGTAATATAAAAAGAAATACAATTATACGTCCCAAGTCCCAAGTCCCAAGGAAGCCTCCCTTCCTCCACTGGAAAATGTCCAGTCTAAATCCCAAGAGTAAAATATCTTATATCTCTCTCCCCTATTCAGTTTATTATTTATACTCTCTCTCTTCTTACAAACTATAAGATACTATCCTCCTTACACGTGTCTCACACGTGTCTAACTTACTCCTTTTCTATTCCTAACATATACATTCCCCACTTTGAGTATTCTTTTACCAAGCCACTCTCACTTCAACATGAGCATTCTTTTCCAAGCTAATCCTAACTCAACTCAAGTATTATTTCAGCTCCCAACGACTCTTAGCTAACCTATTCAAGTATTATTCCAATAAGTCATTTCTTTTTTAAGCAAATACTTTTTTCATAAGTCATTTATAGCTTAAACAAGTATTCTTTGAATAATAGTTAATCTTGACTAATAGTCGAGTATTCTTTACCGATCAACCACTATTGACTAGGATGATTAAATGGTATAATTTATTATCATTGATCACACTTTTCTTATTAGGAAGGTTGACCATTTTAAGAGGTATGTAAAAATAATGAGCTATTGTAAAATGAGCACATGCAGTATTCCCCTTAAAGTTTTTTATTGGCCCCAAAAAATTAACAGTGCTTTTGTAAACAACAATATGGTGTCTATCACTTTCTTCTTGAAGTTGAAAAGGTTTCTATATAATTTTGAAGAAAGTAGTATTTGTGGAATGGATTTTGACCTTTTTTTTTTGGCTATTATGTAATTTTAGTTCTTTTGAATGTCTTTTTCTTTATTTGAAGAGTTTGACGATGACAGATGTATTAAATGCACTTTATGCAACAAATATTAGGTAGTTTATAGTATAACAAGTCTCGTCATATACCTAGTTTGGTTGTTTATATATATATATATATGGCAACAAACACAATGTTTTAAACTAGTTTGATCGTGAATATAACAATTAATGGATTGTAAGATGTATAAAACATAAAATACATTATAAAACAATTTGGAACTAAAGTGATTAAGTTTCTAATTATTAAAACACGTCGAAGTTCAACTTTACCACTTTATACTTCTCTTGTAATGGTTCTGTTATTAGATACGATGTTGCAAGTAATCAAGTGACAACCTTCTAAGAAATCTATCATTATATATCTTCTCTAGGAGAATTATTTCTTAGATTCACCTTATTCATTGTTATTGTAGAACACAATTAAAAACTAATACACAAAATTGATTTGTGTATTGATTTTGTAATTAAGTTTTTATTAATTGAGTTCTTCCAGTCACTACAGTAATTAGGACGAATCAATATTATCATGCATGTTATTTTTTTCATTAGTAAAATCTCTCATAGACAATAATATTATCGAAAGAAAAAAGTTTTGTATTCTTTCAATTCCTTTCTAGAATTATTCATTTGTATATTTTTCATTAAACATTTGAGTTAAATATGTTTTTAATCTTTAAACTTTGACACGAAATTGAAATTTTTTCCTATTCAAAACTTTAATATAATTTGGTCTCCAAATTTTAAAAATAAATGGATAGAATCCTTTTAAATCTAATTACATTAATTATTTTATATGTAAAACATGTTTCAACATTTAAGTTATTTAACGCGTTTTCTCTTTAATGTCATCTCAAAAATACATTTGAAAAAAAAAATTAACATAACTAGATTAAAACAATTATATTCATTTGTTTCTAAAGTTTGGAGATCAAAATATTTTAAAGTTTTACAAATAAATAATTTTCAATTTTATGTTAAAATTCTACTGAAAACATATTTAATCCAAAATTTATCAAAATTGTAATTTTAAAACTGATTCAAGAAATCCAGTGACAAGCTTTCAAATACATTTGAGTAGTTTTATTGCAATGTATAAAGTGGTTAAAGTAGTTTAAGACCCACACGTCCCAAGTGGCAATAACACATTAACATATACCTCGAGTTTTTTGGACAATAGTACTTGACTCCAATATTTTTTTACTCTCATTTTCACTACGTTTTTCTCTCTTTTCTTTTAAAAATACAAATTATCACTTTTTGCCCCTATAAAAGAAGGTCAAATAGTAGTAATCGGTGTCAAATAACTTTTTCCCTTTGTCTTATAGCAAATGATTATTTCAGAGTTTACATCAATAAATTGATTTAAGACATCAAAATCAAAACCCCATTAGCAGTTAGGAATAAACAAGTTCCAATACAAATTGATTCAACACAAAGTAGGGAAGGGAGAGAACATATTTTCATGGTCACGTTTGAAGCCTCTTGAAAAAACTCTAAGAATTCTTCTTCACCATACCTTTTACTAACTGCTCCATCTGATATGTAGGTCATTTGGCACCACAGCAGGAACATAAACTTCCATCTAGTTACATGCATGTCATAGTTAATCATCATAAAATAACAAGACTGATATCATAATCACAATATATTTTCTAAAATCTACTATCCACATGATGGAACAACCTATTGATAGGTCCTAACAACATTAATTATAAGAGATGAACATGAGTGCCTATACAGTGTGTGCAGTAAATTGTCTTCAGAATAATAGAAGACACAAAATGATACAACATAGGAGAAAGATGGAAAGTCTGTTCAGAGACTTGTCAATCTGCATTTCTTGCCTTCTCATTCTAGGACTGCCATTTCCATTATGAGGGTATGAAAACAAGTTTGCATCTGAGACCCCAAAAATTCTTGTCAAGACCATCTCACCAAACATACCAATCATAGGATTAAAGAAGCTAGTCATAGCAGCACCTCCAAGATACGGCAATCCATTGGTGCCATAGCTTTCATAGAGGTGAGGGAAGTACTGCTGATAATGAAATGGTCTTGGCTGTGATTGGAAATAACTTGGACGAAGTTGGTGGCCAGAATGTGCTGGTGCACGAGCAGAAGAAGTTAACAAATCATTCAAGTTGTAAGGAGGTGGCCTGTGAGGTATTCCAAGACTCATCTGGAGTTTCTTGGCTTTTGATTCTGAATTTGATGTTCCACGGCCATAGAGAGGGACTACTGAGGTTTGAGAGATCTTAGATTTACAAACTGGGCATGTCTGCTGCTGGTCTGGTTCAACAGATGAGTTTTGAACATGCAGCCACTTGTATATGCATGGCCAACAGTACAGGTGACCACAGAGTGTAACCACAGGGTCATATGCTGCTTCCAAACAAATATTGCAATCAAAGCAATCATTTTCACAAGTAGAGACTGTTGGCTCAGCTGAAATGGATTTTGATTTTTGCTTTAGAGAGACTTCCCCATTGGAGTCAAATTGTTTAGATTCCATGGTATTTCTTCCAGAATATACAATCTATGAAATGATTGAAGAGCATTAGAAGTAATTCTGTTAAACAGACCATGTCTAGAAGTATAACTAGTCAGCTCAGAAATCCAAATGACAACTAAAACAAAGTGCCTATTGATAATTTACCCCAATGAGCATGCCAATATTTGTTTTTAACCTATGAATTATGAATTTGAAGTGATAGCTAAGGATCACAAACCATATCAATTCACACAGAAGAACCACAGGTTCCCCCGAAGTCAAATAATATTGCTTAAAAACTATTCATTTTATGATTGAAAACTATGCTAAAGTTCCATATATCCTCATACGTTACAAATTAAATAAAACAACATTTCATCATATGTGGTCATAGATCCTTTGTCAACAACTTGAAAGAGACAGTCATTCATTTTGGAGTGAACAATAATATCTTGATCAAAGAAATGGCATATATAAAAAATTTAGTGGTTAACCAGAAAGAGATATATAAGCTTGTACAAGCCTTAATTTTCATAGAACAATCCCAACAAACTGTTTTTTCCCTCGAGAAAATGAAAAACAAAATTATTTATGAAAAACCTCTACACAAATTAGGTTTATTCCACGATTATTCATTATCAATTCCCAGTTTCAATCCCATTATACTAAAAGAATGCAGATTCAATCCTCAATTTCAAAGCACATTGAAAGGAACCTTAAAACACTACCCCAGATGAAAATCCAAAGCAAGGGCAGAAAAAGCCAATACCCATCCTTAAAAAAATCCAATTTTGAGCCCAAAAATCCCCAAGAAAAACTGAAATTCTCGTTACCACATAGGACAACAAGGGCAGGAAAAAAAAAACAAAGGATAGGAAAAAAATGTACCTTTACAACACAAGAGTGTCAATGGAGAACGCAATGCATAAAAGAATCAAGAGGAGAAAAAAGTTAGCAGGGAAAGAAAGTGAAAATGAAAGAAAAGCGTTACAGGGAGCAAGAGAGAATTGGAATGTGACAGAAGCAATGGAGGAGAGTTAAATGTGGAAGAAGATTGTGTTGCGGGGAAGAATGTATGGGAACGTGGTGGTGCCACCTTATTTAATATTCTTTTTACTAACTATCAATTCATAAAAGTAAAACGATTTTGTTTGCTTTTGTTATTTATTTTTTTTATCATTTCTTTGTTTCTGTTATTTTCTTTTTAGCTATATGTTTTTTTAACCAAAAAAATACTATCTTCTTAACTATTACGCCAATGAAATGTGCAAAAATAGGATATGTTGCAACTTTACGTGTCTGGTAGAGAGGATTACAAAATGAACTAATGATAAGCTTATCAAACTCTCGTTAACTCGGATTTATCTTCTCATATTCGGTACTGATTTAATTCAAAAGTAAATTTGTTTTTTTTTTTTATGTAAATTCAATAAAATTGATTATAAAATTAGTAAAATTGTGTAAAATTGAGTTTGGAACGATTTTATAAGTTTTTTTAATAAAAAAACTTATAATATTATATCTTGAAATACATCAAAATTAATTATACTAATTTAAGTATTTATGTTTTATAATATTTCTATGAAAAGTATATTTATAATTTCTTTTATTTTAAATTATATAATTTTATAGACTTATTTAAATTAAGATATTATTTATATATATTTTTCTATTCAACTAAATTCTTACAAATTTACAAGTTGAGTTTTCGAGTCAAATTTATTTGACTCTTATGAATTTATGTAAATTTTCCAATTTTACAACCTTACTAATGATAGATTTATTTTAAAACATGCATCAATCAAATTATTAGAGTTAAATATGTTTAACTTTGTAAAGTCTACCGGTGAGCAATGAAGTCTAAATGGGTTAATCCTTTCGGAAAAGTGAGACTAAGGAGATACGTTTTATGGTAAGAAGAAGATTCTAACGTCTTAGGTGTCATTTGTTGATGAGTACATTTTATATTATAAAATATACAATAAAAATGTTATATACTTTAAAATAGGGATGAAGTATACTTTTAGTTAATAGTTTACAAATGAAACACATATTTAACTACTAAAATTATATCATCCTATAAATATAAAATATTTTGTATATTTTTCTTATAACTATTTCATATAAGTAATTATTATAATTAAATATTCTATTAAATATCATTGTTTATTGTGGAAATTTAACTATAAACTAGTACGGGTCTCTTACAATTTTACGTCTATGTATTTGTTCTTATGATAATTATTTTAAAAAGTATATTGCTACTTTATTTACAAATTGTACTAAAAATTATTTTTTTATCAATTAAAAGTATAAAATTTTCATATTAAAGTAAAGAAATATAATCATTAAATTCTTTTTGCAAAATACTTAATGTAACTATATACTCTCACTGGTACAAAATAATGCTACAATGTCTAATGTTCAACATCGGAAAATAAACAAGTCAGCGTTAAAAATGACTTGTGATATTTTAGTAAATAAATACCATAAGATAGACATCACCAATTCGACAATAAAATCTAAAGGATAATGATATTTAGACAACATTTTTTTGACAACATTTGAATATTGATTACGTGTCAATTTGTGATTGGTCAAAAATTACTCCTCAATCAATAATAATAATCATAAACATTATTGTGGAGTAATTTTTGACCAATCACAAATTAACATGTAATCAATGTTCAAATGTTGTGAAAAAAATGTTATCTAAATATCATTATCGAAATCTAAATGACGTCTCACCATACATCCTCACACATTAATTTTATCCTGAGTAAACACATAATGTCTTCTTAGGCAACAACAACCACTAGTTCAAAAACACCTTTTTTAAGTCTCAAATTAATTATGTTTTCAAAATAATAGACTTAATAAATGTGCAATGACATTTTGGTAAATAAAAGTCCCTATTTTAAATTTAGTAACATCATAATAGACTTAAATTTTCATTTTAAGCTTCTTGGAATACAAACAAACTTAAAGTTTGTATCTATTCAGTTTTTTGACAAACTTAAATTAATATTTTAAGTCTCCTCGAAATTAACAAGACTTAAATTTTGTATCTGCTAATATTCTAAGAGACCTAAATCTATGTTTAACCTAAATCACAACTTTTTCTTAACATTGGTTCTCCTTCTTCTCTTCTCAAAACACAAAACACTTCTTTCTTCAATTTCTTCCACTATGATAAATTTCTCCCTTTCTCCATTTTTGCTCATGTCTAACCCCAACGAGCTCTTGTTTATGTTGCTAGTCTTGCATCTTTGACATTTTCTCACGTCCTCCACCTTCGTTTTCGGTGGAGAGATCTCCCCCAAGTCTAATGGGAAGTGTTGTCCGTTTCTTGCAACCTCCACCTTAATCTATGTGCGAGATCTCCCCACCTCTGTGTCCAAGGGAAAACGTGTCGTAGCCGTAACCTCACAGGTCGTGCCTCCCCACCCCTTCCCACATTGCCACTATTGACGTAGCCTCTTGCATTGTCGTTGTCACTGTCACCTCTCGCGCTGTCGTTGCCACGGTCACCTCTCACGTTGCCACTAACGTCGTCGCCTCTCACGCTGTCATTGCCGCTATCGCCATTGCCTCTAATGTTGTCGTGTTCCGCAACATCCTCGTCACTCTTCCTGTCCCAAATTTTGAGTACAAGTTTCTAGTAGTGATTTTTAGGGTTAATAATTTAAGGTTTTAGGGTTTATTGTGATTGATTACTAATGACTTCAATTTCTCTTACCTCGAATTTGATTTGTATTATGTTGTGAAAAGAATGTGATTGAATTTATGGGTTCTTGTTGTATTCGATTGATTGATTGTGAAGAGAAACTGAATTGGGAGAGTGATTGATTGTGAAGATGTATTTATGTTATATTATATTACAATTTTATTTTTATTGTGTATGAGAACTTGACATTTAAGAAAGATTAGTTTTGTGGTGGTTGATTGCCTGATTATTTTTTTTGAAAAGGTGTTAATGGAATATATGGTTGAATTTGTAATTTTTGATGGAAAATCTAGGTCTGTTAATTCGCAACAGAGTTAAAATTTAAATTTGCTACTTAATAATAGATTTAAAATTTAAGTTTGTCGAATCTAAGTTTGTTCTAAAACAGACTTAAAAGCTCAAAATAGCAGACTTAAAAAGCCTATTTTGTATTAGTGTCCATACCAAAATAAATTAACATGAAACACTCTTTATATTCCCCATCGTTTCATTTCCAAAAGAGTTTTTGGGTCCTTTTAAAACCCTACACCTCCATTCACCAAACGTTTGCTTCCCTATAGCACTTTCGTAACCAACAATCACTTTGTTAACTTTTTGTCTTTGGATTTCTATTAACTTTTTCAAGTTCACAAAAGCAAGGCATTTCTTTGACGTTGATTCATTGTTATTATGAATAATTTATGTGAAACTTGAAGGTATGACAAAAATCTAGAAAAAAGTTAATAGATCTATATTTCAAAAACCTTCTCCATTTCGTACATAACTTGTGGTTCTTTTGTTGGTTTAGTTTTCATTTTTTAGCCTATGCTTTGTTATAATGGATTTCTTTTGGTTTTCTTTTCATGTTTTGAGCACATGTTTTGTAATAATAGATTTCTTTTTGAAATCTTCGAAAACATTTGACGTTGGATTAGTGGATTATTCGACGTCATTTTGTAAATTAACGAATGCCAATTACAATGTCCAACATCATTTTATACATTTTTTGATTCACTTTTTAAGTTTTCTGAAGTTGTTTTTCACAAAAAGAACTCATTTGTTCTGAAATCTCATTGTAAAAAACAACTTCAAAAAAACTTAAAAAATGAATCATCCAAATATGATCAACATTTAGATTATATTAGATCAAACTAAGTGTAATGAACAAAAATAGTCAATTGCTCTCAAAGCAACCAACAAGAAAGCCTCCAGGAGAAATGAATCTGATGCAAATTCTGATACAGATATTGTAGAGAAAGAAGTAATGAACACGATGCTAAAGAAATTTACAAAATTCATGAAAAATATAAATGTTGTATCTGACTTTGCAGGGAATTCTAGAGAAGGAAAGAGAAATGCAAAATCTACAATTGTTACATGCTACGAGTGTGGAAAAGAAGGACATATAAAGCTTGACTATCCAAATTTGAAGATGAAGTAGAAAGCTGATATGAAATACAATCAGGACAGAACGAGAAATAAGCAAAGGAAAACATACATTACATGGGAAAACAATGATGAAGACTCGTTCACTGATGATGACCAAAGTCTAGAAGAAGAGACAACTTATGTCTTATGGCTGGATCAATGTGCTCTGAAAGCAGCGACAACAACTTTGAAAATGATCCAATAGAAGTTAGATATGATCAACTGCTGGATGCGTTTCAGGAGCTATATGTTGAGGCAATGAAACTACAATACAAGGTTAATCGATTAAATTCTGAGACAAAAGATTTTGAATATAGAATAAATAACCTTGTGGATGAAAAAAAATAGTTGAAAACTGAACTTGACCAAATTCTGCTGTAAGTGCTAAAACAGAAATTAAAACTGTTGAGAAGGATTATAAAGAATGTCATGCTCATGCTGAAAAGATTAAATATCTAACTAGCACACTAGCTAAATTCACCCTTGGTAGATTAAATTTAGAAGTTGTGTTAAGATCACAAGGGAGAACAATCAATAAGAAGGGAATTAGATATAAAACTAATTGTGAAAGAGTTAACTCGAAAATATTTATTGATTTGAGTAAACCATTAGCTACTACCTATTTCTATTGTAACACCATTGGCCATACTGTTAGAAATTGCTATTATAGGAAAGTTGGTGTTCCTAAAGGAAAATTCAAGTGGATTCCTAAAGAACCAACTCTTGTAACTAACAAGAAAGGCCCCAAGTTCATTCAGGTACCTGCTTCAAAACCTTTGGAGAGTTTTGTAGGAAAGCAAGTTGAACAAGCAGCAGACAACACTCAAGGAGAAATTTCAAAGGAATATATCAAAAATCTCTTGAGTATCTTCTTTGGTAACATCTGGTGTTAATTCTTGTATTCATGCATCATTGTTTCTATTTGTGAATGTGTATTAATGTGTGTGAATGATGTTTTCTTGTCTGCTTTGGAAAATTGGTTGAAAAATTATTTTTACGACTTTTAACCGATTTCATTAATAATGAAATCGATTAATCTGTGTTTCTTTGTTTTGTCTGAAATTGTGTTAAAATTTAACTGATTTCAAGACTAATCAAATCGATTAAATTGTTATACCAAGCTTTTAAAATTCTAAAATTTTTATATGGGCCTGATACTAAAATGAATTGATGCGCACCTATATATATATATATATATATAAGATTTGAAAATTTAGTAGTGCACTCATTGCTTTTAGAACTGAAGAGTTAAAAAAAACCCTAGACTGAGAAAGATCCTCCATAAAATCCTACACAAAAATGCTTCATCCTCATCATCAAATGTGGCAAAAAGGTTGCCCGGACCGCAAGGAACGCCAGCCCAACTAGGAGGTTAAGCGACGATGCAACTTGTGACAGGTTCCTAAGTTGGAGAAAAGTCCAGACAGTTGTTCCTCATAAATCACTTCATCTGCTGTTATTCAGGGGTGAGGGTATTTTATTCCCGAAGTGGCTTGTTCATCAAGGACTTGCAACTTTTGTCTATATGAAAGGTGATTGTTACCCGGATTTAGTTGAAGTGTTCTATAATAACCTGAAAGTTATTGATGGTGATGTTCATTCGAGAGTAAAGGGTGTAGATATCGTAATCAATGATGATGTCTGGCTACTTGTTGTTGGACTTAAAGCTGAAGGATGTATGTCTCATGTGCGGGATTCTAAATGCACCAGGTGGACTACCAAGAAGCAAATATATAAAGATTTCCTTAGGTATCCTGGAAGGTACAGAGGAAGCAAGTTGTATCTGCATGGAATGGATAAGGAAGAAAATATGTTGCATACATCCTTGCTTAGGTATTGCTACCTGGAAGATTTTTACGTGATAGATTGTCAACGGAAGATTTATTCCTGTTGAATGCAATACAAACAAGAATACCAACAAACTGGGTTGCAGCCTTTAAAAATCATATGATTGATGCTAGAATTAACGATGGACACAACTTACCATATGAAGTGTTCATCAGTAAAGTCATGACACTTTATCGAGTGGTTCTCACAAAAGAGACTAGAGTTGTTTGCAACAGAACAAATGAGATTGGGAAGGCAATATTAACATGTATTGGACTGAAGAAAACTGCTGACGGCTGGGTGTTCAGAGATGTTCAAAACCCAATTAGAAGTGCGACTGACTCTAGTGAAAACTCTACCTCTTTCACTCCCAAGTCTGAGTTTGAAAGATATGTTGTGGATCAATTCAAAAGGACTTGTGAAAGGATTTTGAAGTTGGAGAAGTATGTGTTCCGGATCAAAAATAAAGATGATGAACTCATTAAGAACTATATAGATAGTTCTTCTTCAACGGAGGAGTCAGAAAATGATGATGAGTCAAGTGAAGAGGATTGTATGGATGAATCTACCTCAGAATAGGAGTTTTAAAAGACTCGGTGTTTCTGTTGTTGAATGTCTTTTATCTTTGTTTAAATGTAATTTTGGCTGTTAAGCCATTTATCTTTTGGTTTCTACTTGTAATATTTTATTAATATCAATGAAATGAAATTATATTTTCGAGTACAATCTGTGACTTAATAAGTTGATTAAATTGATTGAATCTAATGAATCTATTGTATGAATGCAAATTGAATTATTCACTGATACATTAATATTTTGCATATTCATACTCATTTTACAATGTTGTTTATTTCACAATTATATTGTATCTGGACTTATCCTCCACCAAGTTAAGAAGAAAGTTTATGCAGGTCTGATAATGATCAAAAACATGATCACTGATATGAAATGCAATTTTAAGTACCTTGCAGAAATTAAATCGATTAAAGGAGAAGTATAATCGATTACTTCGCGAATATGGTTTGAAACTTCTTACTGTTAAATCATTTACTTTGAACCATTTATTTTGATCTCACATGTGTTCATTCATTATAATCTCAATTGTTTCTTATCCGCTGTGAATCTTTTTGAGTTTATGAATGGTAACACTCAATTGTATTAGCTTCAAGCATTATCTGCAACACTATGATATCTTTCATATTTTTTTGATACATTGCTTGAAACTATTTATGCTCTAATATATCTCTATCATGTTGCTCTGATATTGAATTGTGTGTTTGCAATATTTTTGGAAGTAATGCACATTGATAGGGGGAGCTTTACTATCTGATACATGTTTTAATTACATTTGATATATGCTTAAAATTGTATTTGCATATTGAATTACAGATTAATGACAAGAGGAGCATCTTTGTGACTTTATAGTGAACAATTGTTGATGTATCTCTGTTTAATTCGTTGTCTCTGTATTTCAATTATACATTGTGCCATAATCCTTTTTTTGCTAAGGAGGAGAGATAATTGAATTTGGATGAGGTAGTTGAATTTGGATAAGATAGAATTTGGATGACACATATGTGTCTGTCTGTTTAGAATATGTGTCTGTTTGGAACTGCTTAAAACAATTTCTGATTGTGCATTGTACATCATGGTTGTTTTATACATCATCAAAAAGGGAGAGATAGTTGATAGGGGGAGCAATATGAGTGTTGAACCCAATCTCTGATGTGTTTGGTTTTTGATGATGACAACACATTGATTGTAACAACACATAAATGTTGTCATGACAAAACAAAAATGTGTATTTGTGATTGATACATATGCTAATATGTTGTTTAGTCTGCATACTACTGTGATGATAATGTGTTTATATCTTTGTATGCATACTGAATGTTTCTGTGTGTTAAAACCACAAGCACAAAAGCAACTCTGCATGACAATCGATTACAGCGATATTGTAATCAATTGAGTTCATTAGACAACTTATGTTTTAAACTATGGCAAAACAACAAGTTTTGAATCGATTACATTAAGTGTTAAATCGATTAAGACTCGTGTCTTTGCAAACATCTTGTTGAAATGTGCTGTGATGAGTTTTAAAGAGAAAAAGTTTTCAAAAATTTGTCTAAGTGAAAAGCTTAATTTATTACACTATGTATGTAATCAATTAAGTCTGTTATTATTTGAAAATTGTTTTCAAGCTAAGTCATAACAGTATTAACGGTCATATTTTTTAAATATGTTTGACTAACATTTATTGCAAATCGATTACATTAATTGTGCATTCGTTTTTATAAATTATCAATTCACACCTCTTTTGGTGTTGAGAAACAAGGCACTTTATTTCTAAAAGGATGGTACTAACCTAGTTGTTCACCCCCAACACATAATTCACATTATTACAAGCATTTATCATCCAAAACAACAATCACATTAAACAGATACCATATCCTTAATTAAATGCACGTCAAGCATAGGAATACCCAAAGAATGGACAACAACCATATATCCAATACCTAAATACAAAATCATACACCCACTCACGTACAAAATTTCACAGAAAAAAAAACTATACATGTGCTCGTTCAATAGAAAACAAAGACTAGGTCAACATGCTCATACCTTGGCCAAAACTATAATTCTTGTTCTGCACAGAATTTCACAACAAACTTATCTCCCTTTTCAAACTCATATCCTTGCTATTAGCCTCTCACTCTCACAATGCTCTATCTTAATTCTCCAATAGAGTTTATGCTCTTCAAAACGTGTCCCCTTTTCTCTTTTTCCTACTCTCTCTTTAATTCACAGATCATAACTTAATCCAATATGACTCATTTACTAGCAAGTTCAAAAAAATCAAATTCGATTCAATTTGGTATAAATTTGGTTTAAATGAGTTGACTCATTTGATTATAATTTTTTTCTCCACTTCAAAAAATAACAAATAAAAAAAGGTCTAAGAAGGATTATCGTCTAAAGAGCATGCAAAAAAACATGTTATGCTTTAGTCTAAGAAAGGACATATTGAAGGAGCATGCAAATGAGCATAGTCTGTTTTATACATGTGTGTGAAAGAACATAGTCGGAGGAGCATGCAAATGAGCATATGCAAATGAGTTGAATTCTTAATAAACCGAAATCATTTTTGACTCTTATTGAAATTTGTCATCTTTTATAAACTCAAGTCGATTTGAACCTATAATAGACCAAGTTAATTCACAAATTTTAAATTATTTTGACAACTCTAATTTTTTTATAATAATTTTAGAACAAAAAATATATTTAAAAAATTAAACTTTAGAATAATTAAAACATATTTAATTTATTATATCTTTGAACTAGTATTATATTATATTATCATTAAAAATTCTTTTGATTGTTTTCAATTTTTCAGTTATCTTTTCACTCTAATATTGTAATAAATATGTACTATCTTTTCACTCAAATATTGTAATAAATATGTTATGTGTATCTGAGAAGTCTATTATCTAAAGACAAAGAATAACATACAACATAAATAATAACGTGAATACTATTTCGAATGCAACAAGATTTATACTAGGAAAAAAATAAAGCTCTTTCTACCTATATGATGTAATAATGATTAATTTGCATATAGTTTCTACGTCGTATCTGAGTTCAAGACAAGTTCCTCTCACGCATTAGAGATTCTATCTTTCCAACATCTTCCGGAGTGTCAACACCATGGGCCTCATGATTAACCTTTATCACCTATAGCAGAAAATGAAAACACACATTTCAATAAACTGAGCAACAACAATGATGAGTATACAAATATTTCAGTAGCATTTGCTAGATAGATAAGATATCCTTTAGATAAGATATCTTGACGTAAATGTCACTTAAATTTAGAATAACATTCTGTAAACACTAACAGGTAGTTATTCGTTGCATGGAATTTATAATAATGAATTTAAGTAGAACTTTGAGATTTTTATTTCAAATTTTATGCGAATTCTGATCACTTAGCCTTTAACTCCATTACTGTTAAGAGTATAAGGGAAGACAATGAACCAGATGAACTCGATTAGTAAGCACTCAGCTAGTTAATTAGGCTCATAAAAACTTGATTTACGATGCAAAATGAGGTAAGAACATTGATTACATGCGGTGAGCATGAGCCCATAATAATTCAGTTTATTTTGCTCATGAACAATCTTGAAGCATATTGGGTGTGAGATGAGAAAGTAGGAAGAACAAATCTTGTACATTCAATTAAAATGGGTGGTCAAAATTAGATTTAACTAAAATAATCTTTTGATATCCATAAATGATTGTTTAACAAAGATTAATCCCTCTTACCTCCCATTAAATATACAGATAAGGTGTATAAAAAAAAAAAACTAAATATAAAATATAATAAATGCATCATGTGTATAAATGATGATATTTATCTAAATTATGACTTTTGATGACGCGAGCTAAATTAAAAAAATCGAGAACCTAACTCAACTTTGTTCAAATTGAACCAATTCTTATGAACGTGAATCAAGTTGAGTCAAATCAACTGGTTCCAACAGCAGTAGAGCACGTGCAAGTGCACCTCAAAACCATTTTTTTGATACTATAATCAGTGACTTCCGTCTGAAAAGCACTTCATAAGTACTGCAGTGCAGTGGAACATAACAGGAAAAAGACCAAAACATCTGTCAACAGGATTTATGTTTAGGAGAAATTGGGTAGAAGCAAGACCCGTACAAGAGAAAGTCTATTATGGCAGTTAGTGCAAACAAATATGAACAGAAAGGAGGACTAGAGAAAGGTATAAGATTGATCAACTTGTTAGTGGAAGGAATCAGGTCTATCGAATTACTTATAGGATATTCATATTGTTCTTTTCTGCAGGTCTTTTGAGAGACCTAATACGAACACCCTACTCTTCTCTCTTTCAATTTATAATTGTTTATTCTAAAACATACGTTTTGTTATGTACTGCTACAATATAACACCTTCCCTCCTCTCTTCGCTTGATATATAGGTTTCTTACACCGTTCCTCATTGATATCTTCCGCAAGTTTGATTACTCTTGGTCGTCGCTCCGCCAGTCGTTCTTGAATTCCGATTAGCCTCCTCCACATCTCGGGCCACTTCCATGGCGGTCAGCAAATCTTTTGGGTTACGTGGGCAGATTTGATTTCTGATTTCACCTTGTAGTCCCGCAATAAAATACCCCATAAGTTGGTCCTCCGTTATCTCCTTCGTTTGCGCCACCAACATCTGGAATTCCTGAATATACTCCTCCACCGCCCCTTTCTGCCTTAACGCCGCCAGCCTTTCGAACACAGTTCCCCTGTCCCGGCCTCCAAATGCTCTCAGCAAAGCCTCCCGCAGTTCTTCCAAGGATTCTTGGCTTTCGCTTTCCAGAATCTCTGGAACCAATAACTGGCGCTCCCCTCCATGCAAATGTAGGCCAGCCTGAGTCTTTCTCTTCCCTCTTCCCGTAACGTTTTGAATTTCGAAGAACTTTTCCGCCCTTGAACCCCATCCCAGCGAGTCGAGTCCTTCGAACGTGGGTAACTCCACCCTCTTCACCCAACTGGGTTGTAATTCGCTTCTGTCATTGTCAAGTTCTTCCTCTGAACATTCCTTCCTCCCCCTTCTGATTTCGTTCACAGAAACCTGACTCCCCTCTGAGTTTCGATCAAGATTCCGCTTTCGCCCGCCAAGAACTCGCTTAAGTTCTTTGATTTCTTGACGTAGTCCCATCATTTCCGCCTTCAACCCTTCCATCATCGTCTCTATCGCCTCCATTCTCCTTTCCATCCTGTTCTCCATCGCCTCCATCTTCCATTCCAAGACGTTCATCTTTCCTTCCATCCTTCCCTTCAATGCGTTCAATTTTCCCTCCATCTCGCTCCTCTCTAAGGGATCCGGCAGGTCGGATCGGACCAATTGATAGGTTTCTGGATAAGAAATCTATCTAAACTCCTCACTCACACACGTTACACAAGAGATAAAGGGTAGAAAAACTGAGTAATTCTGCTATTATTACGCCAATCTATACACTCAAAGCCTCCAAGGGAGCAATTCCCCCTCCACAGGATAAATGTGTCCTGTCTATACAAAGAATTTACAAAAACTAAACTCTTACAAGAGTTTCTCAGCCCTTTATATTGGCTCCGTTTTCCCGCCAACTCACTGTTATTACAGTTACACCCTATTTACTCTCCTAACAGCCTCATTCCCTTTTTTTCCTTCTCTCCCTAAACTCTCAGTATCCTACCACATACGTTTTGTTATGTACTGCTACAATACAACACCTCAGTGGCTTGATCCTCTATTCCCTTATCCCTCATATCATTGACTCGTGGACTGTCTTACTAGGCTGTCACCCAAGTGTTCAGAGTTCAATAGTCAGACAACTTTATTGGAGAACCTGAAATGTGATGGTTGGTCAACTCACATCACATCTGATGGCAAATTGGCAACCAAACCTTATACATGGATTTGAAAGGCTATTTGTATATCATTAGGATATTATATATTAGGATATTATATACGGTCAATAGAGATGTAGATAATAAAGTAAAAAACTTACACCTTAATCAAATAAAGTTAAAACAAGGGCCTCTATAAATAGCTTAGGTACCTTCATCTTGTAGCCATTCTCAAGGACTTTAAGCTGCTCCAAATCCTCTTCTAGTTGCAAGGGAGTAGGTTGAAGATCAGGGTATATCCTTAGAAACTTCACATCATAGCTCTAATAGATTCATCGACAGAAAAAAGGTTAATTCACAATGAAGCAAATAATGGTAATAATCTAAAGACAAATGGAGAACAAGCAATGATTGTTATTACAGAAAATTAGAAAAAGTTTGACGATAGTAGTACCTGAATCCCAAGATGAAGCAAATACGGGAACTGTTGATTGACCTTCCCTGACCTGCGTACACGTGCAAGCATTTATCTAGTTATACCAAAATATGTATAACAATTTCACATGTTTTGTGAATGAAGTAACAATTAAGATGGGAAATATGAACTTAAATTATTAGTAACTTACTTGTTGAATGGGATTAATCCTCGTGAAAAATAGATGGCATAACCACGATTATCTATCACACATTTCACTCTATTTGGATCATGAGCATCTTCAGGCTTTAAAGATGTGACTGCAGTGCTGAACACTGCATCTGGAGCTGCCTTTAAAGGTCAGGGTTCAGGATAGATAGTGCAAGGGAATAATATAAAATTATAAACAACCAGATATATAGAAATATGTCCTTTTAGGCAGAGTAACAGTACTTAAATGGGAAGATTTTCAAGATAATGTGATGCCAAAAATAGTGTTTTGGACCTATTAAGTTACCATTATGTTCAGAACAAAAAGCACAAAAAGGATCACAACTAAAGCAGGCTATCATTTATTTTTTTGGCAGTGGAACATTATTTACATTTTCCACGGTATGAAAATAACAAATTTATGAAGTAAAAAACTCTTACCTGCAAAGCTTTCACAACACCATCTATTATCTCAGGTTCAATAAGTGGTTCATCACCCTGAATGTTGACAACAATATCATAATTTTTCCCAAGCTTCTGTAGGGCTTCATTGCAGCGCTCCGTACCTATCACGAAAAATAAAGAGTATGAAACATTGTGAAGTAAAAAACTTTGAGTGACTACAATACAAAAGAAACTGATTAGCTTACCATTTTTGCAAGTTTCTGATGTCATAATAACATCAGCTCCAAATTGTAGACAGCAGTCGGCAATCTTTTCATCATCAGTTGCCACAACTAAAACCAGAGAAAATTATCAAGAAGAAGCAAGATGTGCACATTCATGTATGCATCTAACAAATTGTAAAACTGTCTACTACACTTTCTTGAACATGAAGCACCAGGCAAAGTGCACAAGTAGTGCACAAAAATCTACCTATATTACAATCCAGACTAAATTATGATATTCTTTGGTCAGTTTTCCTAGAAATTCCTAAAGGAAAGCAACACAATACTGGGAGATCCTGGAAATATTTAAGATTTGTTACCTTCAAAAGACCAACAAGAGATTTTACACGCATGAAAAAATTCAGATACAGCAAAGGCTGAAAGAAATATAATACATTTACATGTCCATTCCTAGGATGTGTTTCAACATAAGATGTGTCTGAGAAACGTCCTATCAAAAGCAACACATGTTGGAAAACATGAAAACATAATTTAAATTTCACTCAGCTTCTTCATTGGTGAGAACCATCCACGGATCAGAAAAGGAGAACAAAAAACTTAATTACTTCACCACTTATACTACTTGATGTGGGACTGAAACACCCCATACTACCCTGCCCATCACTTAAGCTTCACTTAGAGGCATATACTTTAACATACCAATTTTAAAGATTAACTTGACCTGAATTTATATATTAAGCTATACTACTAATGCCAGATTAGATGAAGATCATGGGGATAGACCTACCAATATGATCCAGTGTAGCCGCCAGCTTTGCCCTTTCCCATGTTCTCTGTAAAAACCAAATTAGGTAAAATACCTCTTTAAGAGCCGACGTTCATAGTGGCTTTAACCATATCCACATTGATCCAGTAGTAACCCTTTTCTCTTTTACAGCTTTTTACTCATCCTTGACAACAGGAGAGTCCAACTAAAAAGATTAGAAACTTAACACTTAAGAAGCTAGTCAAGTAGTTTATCTTAATCCATACGAGACTCATATTATCGAATCAAGTTCTTTCTTTGATGATCCAGAGTCTATACTATGTTATAAAGTTTAGAAAATTATTAATACAAGAATAAACTGTGTATGCATTTTCAATTTAAAATATTTTTTAAGTAAAATTCATCACAAACAAAGTCGAAGAACAAAAATCAAGAAGAGAGAGTAGAGGGTGGGACCTGGATCATGGGCTTGCCCAGGATTTGAACCAGAGGCTTTCCCGGAAACCGAGAAGATGCATATCGGGCGGGTATAATACCCAAGACCCGGCTCCGAAACTTGTCGAATCGGGTCATGTAAGCACGTGCACCCACCGCCGCTGCAATCGCCACTCCCGCCACAATTCCATGGACAACCCACGTCTTTGCACTTGTCGAAGATCCAAACGACGCCGTAGAAGAAGAAGAAGACGAAGAACAAGGTGAGGGGAAATTTGCCATGACTCAAACAAAGAGAAGACTTTGAAAAGTGAATGATTATGCTCAATTTTGGCAATCAACTTCAGATCAGATCTAACGATAAATCTCAGTCTCACTTTGAAAAACGGTTCGGGTTGGATACTATATTCGTTATCCGAATTCTAATTAAAAAGAATTATTTATTATTTGTGAGATATTAGTTTAAAAACTATTTGTGCATATTTTAAATGGATATCAATGAATATTAAAAAAATATATATTTAAATTTTTAAATTAAAATTAAAAAATATATATAATATAATATAAATTAAATTAAAAATAAATTAAAATTTAATTTTAATTAAATTTAATCTAATAAATTATAAATTAATTTTATTTTTAATTAATTAAATTTAATAAAATATAAATTAATTTTTTATATTATTTTTTGTAAGTAATACGATATTGTGTCTGACCTATTTAAAAGTCATTTGTATATAATAAATATCTACATATACTAATTATATAATATAAATTTTATTTGTGAATATTAAGGCATACAAATATTTTTATCATTTTCGTCCCTCTTATATGATATATTTACAGTTGTTTTATATTATTTAAAAAAATAAGACACATCTAACAAAATTACGGAACAAAATTGTTATTAAATCATAATTTTATTTATTTTCTCTTACTTTCAAAAATTTTCATACTTTTTTATCACTTGTGTAATTTTTTACTAATGAATAATTAACTCATTGTTTTTATTTTATTCACTATAAAGAAATTTAATAACCCGATTTGTATTTCAATTATCCGCATTTGAACAATTTTATTTATTGAATTACTAAAAATATATTAACGTGCTTTAAGCTAAAGTTGATGTTAAATTTTATTATTAAACCTTGTTATTAATATTAAAATGAAACCATTATTATTAATATTTTATATAAATAAAAATTAATAACATATTTATAATTTTGATCAAAATTACGAATATTTACCTATTCTAAGATTATATAAGATTACAACTCCTTAATTTTAAAATTAAAGTTCATACCTTAGTTATATTATATTACTTTCCATTAAAAAAAGTTTACTTAAAGCCTTTTTTTTTTCCTTATGTACTTGACTTATTAACACTTTTTTTAGTAAAGTCATTACTTTAGGATAAAATGCTTTTTTTTTCTAAAAATTAAAATGTTCACTTCATAATTACAACGTGTACTTTTACATCAATGATATTTTTTTTTCTTTACTTTTTCACTTAGAAATCTAGTCCAGTGAAGTGAAAATATAATAAAAATGTTAAGACAAAATTGTCTAGAGACTAGACCTTATAATAACTCAATTTTTGACATTTAACAAAAAAACATTAAATATTTGTATGAAATGTTGGATTTATACGTTACATTTTTACTTTGGCTTAGCCTTAACCATTTCCTGATTGAGAAAACTGAAACCATTTGGATTTTGGAATTTGAAAAGAAGGTAACTATGAATGGTAGCATATTAAGTGGTGTTGATCCACAAGATTCTCTGGCCTTAGACTGAAATTTCTTTTTAAACCTATTCTTTGAGTGTGTTAAACTGCTCGAGAGAATCTTTGAGTTGTGAGAGCTTTGTGAGGTTGACTTGGTTTGTTTCCTTGGCAATTTATAAGAGAGAATTCAGCGTTATTTAACTATGTTGGTAACTGTTCAATTGTGCAAGATAACGAGTTCAACAGGACCAGATTGGAACAGTTGTGACTGTTTAAGAAGCTACCATTCATATGTTTGGTTAAACCTTACTTATTGCATTAATTGACATATTAACTGATTTGAATGAGTTTGTTGAATTCTCCATTACATCCTAATTAGAAGCATTATTTTCTCTTTGTTGAAAACATCCTCACAATTGTATTGGGAAAACAACTTCAAATTTTAGTTTTGATCATATTAATTGATTGCATACCTTTGCATGTCATCTAGTTAGCTGTGCATGAACTTATCTGTTTGGAGTAAGTAAGCTTGTGTGTTTATTGATTTGATTGCAACTAATGTGGTAATAAAAGGGTTTTCAACTAAAATTGATTTCATGTTTTCATAATCAGTGGATGCATAGTTGGTTCTACGTGTTTAAAATTATCCTGCAACTGTAGCATTGTGTTTTTGTCAACTTAAGAGCCATATTGCATCTCATTGTGCAAATTATAAGTTGAGAAGCAACCACCTGAACTGAAGGGAGTTGTCTAGCTTACTTTCCTTTGTGTTCATTAGTTGTTTCTGTAGTGAAAGCATTGTTGGTTGTCTATTAAATCTGGGGTGAATATTTGTGCAGATTTGGGATTGATGAGATTTGGAAAACTTGTGCAGTAGGTTACAATTGAGAGCAATTAGACACCAATTGAACAACAAGACCGAGAAAGGGAAGATTTGACAAAAGATAGAAGTTTGAAGTTGTGAAGAATCAATAGTGGTGCACATGAATACTTCAGCAGAAGTCAATCTGGAACACGACTGTAGCATAAAATTTTTCTTTGTAATTGCTTGGTTCAATTTGATTTGTAATAGGTTGATAGGCTAGCTTTCTTTTAATTTTGTTTTCAACTTGTAAAAGGTCATTCAAAGTCCTAATTCTTTGGAAGAGTCCTTGGTGATCTTTCAAACTCTTGGCAACTTTGCTTGTTTTCCTTATTTTTAACATAGCTTAGACTGGTGAATGTGTCTTGTTAGCCAAAGCTACAAGCCTCACCATAGGAGTAGAATTTTGAATTGTTTGATTTTTTGTGTTTCACGTTTAAGGGTTCTTAGAGTCTGAAAGTCTTTGTTTGTGAGTCTTGTCTTTTGAATTTAAAGGTAATTTTATTTTAAGAGGTAACTCGTTAGTAACCTAAGACATTTCTGGCAAGGTAAGATTTGGTACTTAAGCAGTCTTTTTGACTCACCTCTCTTACTCGGGACTTGTCTAAGTGTGAATCTTGTATACCCTTTAGACTAGAAAAACTTTTAAAATCAAAGATGTTGTATTCTAGTTCATATAGGTCATCTAGGATTCATAACGAGTATTATAGTTCATATAGTAAGGTTAAGGAGGATTTGTATACTCAAGCTAGTACACTTCCATTCTTTGGTAAAGATATAGGTGCATTAACATACCTAGTTTGGGAAAAAGCAATTGATCAAATGCATCCATTCCTTGTTAGACAAAGTGAAATTGAATCCTATAGTCCCATTGTTCTTTCTAGAGAGTGTGAATCTCGTGTTCTTAGTTTATATCTCTCTAAGTTAGAAAAACATGCAAGAGAGTGGTGGGATCAAAGGTAAACTAGTGTTATACATGGTCGAAAATCCTCCATTCATGATTGATATGAATTAAGAGCTTGCATGAGAAAGAAGTTTGTGCCTCCAAAAACTCTAAGAAATTTAGAACTTATGAGGGAACTCAAAGAACTCTCCAAAAAAACATTACCATAAAATATTTTAAAAGCATTTTTTAAACATTATTTTTAAGATTAACTTAACTTTACAAACTCAATAAGATTTATACGTGAAACTCACTCTACCTTATTTTTAGTTGACGTAGATTTTAAATGAAGTCTTTATTGTTGGACGGTCGTACTACGAAAAAGTAGTGGTCGGCCTGGCACGTTTAAATCCTCAAATTCGAACAAGACAGATGTGAAAGCCATCCAGTCAGGAATAAGCAGAGGTCGAACAGGCGATCTCAACGACATAGTATTTCTTAGGAAATGCTAAGAATCAAGGTTAAGGATAAGTATTAATTAGTATAATAGATCGAGAATGGGCTGTGATTAGGATTCCACTACTCTTAGGCCAATCTCAAAAATTATAGAGGTAAAAGGTAAGAGATAGGTGATAGCATTTATTGTGATTTTAAGACTTTGCTCTGACCCCGTCCGGACTAATTACTAACTTAAGCATATGAGTGCTTTTGGCAGGTACCACCGATTGGTTTGAAGCATTGACGTAGGAGAATATGAACTAAGGACGGATACAATTACCCGTACAACAAACAAGTGAAAGTGTGGAAGAGTGTTGTGGAATTGCTTGAGGGGCTTCATCTAACTTTGTCTGGAGGCCAGCTTGATGCTTCTCGCACCCTTCATGAGCGAGGTTAGCTCCTCCAATCAAGCATGAAGTCCAGCAAAAATCTTCTTCTTTTTTGTCAGTTCGACTTGTACCTCATCAGCACCCCTTCGGTCGACGAACTCGGCTAAGTACCAACTCAGCATGATCGCACGAGACAAGAGCTCTAAAGCGGCGTTCGTGATGTCTTTTCAGACATTTGTTCAATGATCGTGCGTTTGGCCGAGTTCATATGAAAATTGGCCTTCTGGCGAATATGAATCTCGATTCGGAATATGCCACCCAATAGTGGTCGAGGGGTACCGCCTTCTCTTCGACTTCTCTTAGAAGAAGATTCCTCTCCTTCTTTGTGGGACCTCTTCTTTTTCTTCGGAGGAGGGGCAACGACAGCAACAGCAGCCAACAAAGGTTGCTCAAGATCCACCACAAGGGTGGGTTGAGGGGTCTCGGCCCTTAGGGTTGTCTGGGCAAGAGCCGGGTGACTCTTGGTGGCTTAGGGCACTTGACTTGAGGAGGCCGAGCGAGGTTTCCGAGCCTTAGACGACGAAGTTCCCATCTTTTTCCTGGCAGAAAGAAAAGAACTCTTCTTGGGGGTAGGGGCGGACATGATGTCTGAAATGAAGACATAAATTTAGCTAATTTAAGACCAAATCACGAAGTAAAACAATAAAGGTAAAATACCATACCAAACGTCAGTTCGTTGAATTTCTCATGACCAAAATATTCAATGAGACCACGGGTGAAGAGGCGGCGGGGCAAACTGTTTATGACCCCGACTGCTTCAACTTCAGCCAGAGTCATAGAACCGAGCAGTCAACCTCTAATCCATAAATAATTCATAACAATAAATAAACTTAACAAATAACAAATTTTAGTAGAATAAATTTTGGTTTACTTTAATATTATTTTAATGATTGAACTTTAAACTTAGTTTATTAACTTTATAAAAAATAAAATTTACACTAGACCATGATGCATACGACTCACACATAATATCTAACACTCTAAAGCGTTCTAAAAAATACTTGCTTAACATTTGAGAGCCTAACACCACTCTGATAAGCATAATTAAACACTTATTCTACTCCTAACTCATCTACTCTACCTAAAACTATTTCCAAAGATCTTATAGTATACATTATAAATAAAAAAAACCACCTCAACTCTAGAATACTTCAACCATATGTGCAATAGGAACCTGAAACCATCTCAACTATAAAATAATCAAACTATTCATCAACATAAATAATATCTCAATAATATGAACAACACCACTCAACTAAAGTTCAACCAAGATAAAAAGGTCTAACCTAATCAAGAAAATAAGACAAATCAAAACTTTCTTAAATTAAATTGTTAAATTAATCAATTATATGATATTAATGATAGTTTAAACTAATTATCTTAGCAAATTAACTCATAAATCAAAATGAAGAACAACATGAACCCAACCTTTAACATCTATGTAACATCCCAAACTATAGCATGTAACTATATAATAGTTGTCATCACATAGTTAATATGATAGATCAGTTAACAAGATAGATAAAGAGTATAAAGTCATTCTTACAGTCATCTAAAGAAAACTATAACTCTAACTTTAAACTAGTATCAAAACTATGTACAATACTGGTGTATCAAAAGTCCATCAAGAAACTATAAGTACTCTAAAGAAAACAGTCTAACAACACTATACATCAGAAGCCTCTCCGCCTAATGCTTGCTCAACGGACACATCATCTTGCTCTACTCACACCCATCAGATGATCATCGACAAAGAAAATACGCATAGAACAAACAACCAAGAAACATGCAAGAAAGGGTAAGTTAGTCGAAAAATAATCATTCATACTAAATTAAACACTATATACAAGTTCAAGCACACAATAATTTTCACATTATTTCTCTTCACACATACTGACTCAGGCTTGGCCAAACCCTTTACCATCTAGTATAATTGTCGAGCCATGAATAGTTTTGCACCTGTGTGATGGAACAGTTGACTCACTCAAAGCTGCCACACATGGTCAGTCTCTTAAAACACCCTTTGCCACCATGAAGAAAGGCCCTCAGGCTAGGACCTCTTGCTCCTCTCACGACATGACTCATCACTCTCTAATTAAGCACAAATGATCATTAGAGGTTCAGGATAACCATCATATCGACTTCTTACAATTTATACTAGTTTCACATAAAATCACCAATAAGAGATTCCTCCTTGGAACTCTTCCACGACTTTGAAACCATACTTTAAAACCACATACTTTCAATTTAAATCTCATTTCATAACTTTGATACTCATATAAACTCATACATAATCATACATCATCCCCAAATGAATCAAAGCATAATTTAAGTCAATAAAAAATAAAGAAGGAAAGAGTAAACTAAAACCTGAACCAGTCGCTTAGCGACCACACTCGCTGGGCGATCACAAAGTTCTCTCGCTCAGCGACCCAATGTGAATACACAAACAGTGTTCCCCATACCTCAACCTCTCGCTCAACGACCCAACTCGTTGTGCGAATAAAAATGGCATTGATCCCAGACCCCAACCTCTTGCTCAACGACTCAGCTCGTTGTGCGAATGAAATGAAAGTGAGCTAAACCCCCAAGCTTATCGCTCAACGACCCTACTCGAAAATTGCACCACCAACTATTTTTGACCAATTTGAAATATTTTTCCCAACTTCTAACACTCCTAAATCATGTTATACCATCAATTTGACTTAAACAACTTCCTAAAAACATCCTCTACTATTTTTAAGTGATTATGCGCAAGATTCCACTCTAAAATCTTACAAATCTCAACTTGTAGACCCAAAATGAATTAAACCATTTTTAGCTCAAAAATATTCAATCTAGGGGTCAGAACAAGTCACAAATGACTTGATTATAGACTCAAACAACTTAAATTTGTCTCAAAACATTCCCATCAAAATTTCACTACTCAAGTTCCCAAATTTGCACCTAAAACCATTCAAATCATTACCAAACTACAACTACCATCTTCCTAAACTAATTCCTTTCTGTTGTAAATCATTTTATGCCATCATCCTTCACCACACCAACCACACATACAAGCCAGAAATTACCTTTAATCAAATTCATACAATCTTTTTCATTCAATCAATCATGCATATAAAAGCACCATACAAATCAAACATCAAAAGTGAACATATATTGAATTTATATACTATTAAATACCAACACATACTTTGCAACTCAAATTAAAATAAAAACACTAGCCTCCCTTATCTCTAACCCGACTGTTCAATTTCTCAAAACGATCCACCAACTTCTTGCAACGCAAGAAACTTTTAAAATACCTATAAATCACCGATTGATGATTGAAGACCAACTTTAGAACATCAATTGAACCAAGAATCAAGGAAGAGAGATTCTCGACCCATGTAAAACAGAATCGTCCTTGCATAATCAAGAACCCTAAAATACCAAAGAAAATGAGTTTTGACTTACTTGCTCTAAATAGCGAATTGATCGGTTGAAGTTGTAGACCTTGACGCAGTGATCACCTAGGTACCTCCTAGTCGTCAAAAAGAGGATCAAGGAGTTAGAATGCTTAAAGATATGGTAGAAAGGTTAAGAGAATAATGTTTTAGAGAGATAGAAAGTGATTTAGATGATGAGACGAGTTTAGAAAATTCTATTTATATTATGATATTATTTTATAATAAAATACTCGGTCTTATTATTTTACTTAGTTTATCAACTTTAATACTCTATTTTCTAGGTTCCAACAATCTACATAAATAAAAACTAAAAAATAAAATTATAAATAGACAATTGAAAGTATTCAATACTAACCTTATTATACATTCATTATTATTTTAAATATGCTAATTTTAACTTGAATTTGAAATACCTTTTAAAACACAATGTCCCAATCTAATTATAATTCAAATAATCACTTCAAAGATAACCAAAAGTTTTCAAATAATCAGCAGAAATAGTTTAATTAAATATAAAAAGTAGAAGATAAAATGGTTTTATAAATGTCATGTCCTCATTGTAAGAACAGTATAATTTATGCTTATAAAATTTACAATAGTGAGTTTAATTAAAATAAAACAAATTTAGTGATAGAAGCTTTCTTAAATAGTAAAATGGTATCATGAATTTGACATAATGGCATTAGTCATGTTTCCCTTAAGTGGAGCCTTCTCATTCCTGCATCTCTGCGATGCTGCTATTGTATCATTCAATTAGTGCTACTGTACAGAAAATAAATATGAACATAAATAGTGCATTTTTAAAATAAAAATAGAATAATGATATTAACAGGAATTCTAAAACTGTAAGAAATATATGACATTGCCGGAAAATATATCCCACATTAACATGATTTTAAAACTGTACTGGATTTCAAAACAACTGTAATGATTATAGTGTTAAAAAATCACAAATATGTCATATTTACTTCATTCATAATTTTATTTAAAATAGAAAAAATATTTTACCTTACACTTACCGGAATATAAAAACAAAAAATCTTACTAAATCCATCTTGTAAGATAAAAATTCCTCTTAGTATTTTAACCCAAATTTATGAATATTCCTCATTCATAAAATATTTCATGTTTAATGCATGAAAGGAATTAAATACGTCTTGTAGTTTTAAGATATTAAATATTGACTTTATTTAGTACTTAGGTTATAAAAAAATATCTTTTATTATATTGTGTATTAGTGTTTGTATTATTTCATAAAGTAAATTTAAAACAAAATATAAATAAACAGATATAATATTATTTATTTTAAAATAAAACAAAGTCAAATAAAAAAAAATAACCAAAGGTTTGATTTCAAAAGGATTCGAAACGAACACCACTGCTACATCACACAATACATGAATCATATTTTTATACATTTTAAAGGCAAACAATTTACATTTCACGTTATATAATACACAAAATTTTTATCTCATTCTAATAAACTTTGACTAATTAATCACATAATACTAAAATAAACATTATCACAAAGATATTCAATAACTAACTTATGAATAATACTAATTTCACAAGTTTTATATTTATATGATTTTAAAACTATAATGGATCTTAAAACAACTGTAATAATTATGGTACTTCATTTATAATTTGACCCAAAAAAGAAATACATTTTACCTTATAATACCAAGAATGCAAAATCAAAAAATCTTACTAAATCTATGTTCTCCTGTGAGATAAAAATTCCACTTTGTATTTTAATCCAAATTTTATTTTGAGAATGTAATGATTATTACCTTATTCATAAAATATTTCATGTTTAATGCATGAAAGGAATAAAGTACGTCTAATAGTTTTAAAATATTAAATATTGACTTGATTTAGTGCTTAAGTTATAAAAGAAAACGCTATATCTTTTATCATATTTTGTATTAGTGTTTGTTCGTAAAGTAAATTTAAAACGAAAAAAAAAATAAATAAACAAGTATAAGATTTTAAAAATATAAAACATTTTTGAAAAATAAAATGTAAAAGAGATAATGAAGACATATAATCATTTCCTTGCTTTTCTTTAGATAGTATTTAAAAGTGCGTATCATATATTTCTAAACTCTAGTGTTAGTATGGATTAATATTCATTGTCAAAAACAATAATGAACTCCCAGAAAAAATAAGAAAGATATACAAAATATTATTTTTCTCTTAACATAATTTATTTAATATAAAAATGATTTTATTTAATATTTATATTAAAAGTTACATAAAAATATTTTAATAGCATTTTTAAAAAAATTAATTTTAAGATTAACTTAATTTTCAACATATCACTAGTGCAAAAACGCTGTTTAACGTCACTCTGTAGACGTCGGTTTCCGGATAACCCGACGTATATGAGTGGACGGTGGCATTATCGTAAATAACTTGGTAAACTAGACGATGGTTTTAAGGTAAAGCGACGTCTATGACATTGTAGACGTCCACACTGTCGTAAACCGACGTCTAATGGCCTGAGGTAGGTGATAAGACAGTCCAGTGACGTCGGTGTTGTCGCAACCGGAATCGCGACGGGACGACGATCCAAAAAGAAAAACATTTTGAAAAAGAGTTTTGGAGTCGCCACCATAGTTTATTCTGGAAAACTACGGAAAAACCATAAAATGATAAAGCTTGGTCTACGAAAACCAGATTTTAGGTTCGGGAGTCAGTTACGTGTAGGGAAGGTATTAGCACCCTACAACGCCTGCCCGAAGGCAGTACCTTTAATTAAATGCGCGAATGTGATGTGGTTTACAAAATGTTTAATTATCCCCAAAAAGACACTATAAGGAAACAAAATATATATTTTTTAGCTTTTGTGCCCTACAAGGATTGATCTTGCTCCTACGTATTCTCATTCAGAATGAGAAATCAGGGTTACGAAGTTCTTTGGAAACTGTTTGAAAATTTTGTTTGAGAATTGTTGAGAAAAATTTGTTTGAAAAAGATTTGGATTTTTTTATTTTATTTTTGGAAAGTGAACCTGACAAGGACTAGCATTGCTCCTACGTATCTCCATTCTTGATGGAGAATCAAGGATCACGTAGTTCTAGCTGAAAGGTTGTTTGTTGTTTGAAAATGATGTTTTGTGTTTTGATGTTTTTATAAAAAAGGGAAAGGTTTTAGCACAAGGCCTACGCGAACGGTCAGACGTGTGTTTAAACCTTTTAAAATAATTTTTTTTAGTTTTTGAAAGAAGGAGAAAAAGGTTTTTAGCACAAGGTCGACAGAATGGTCGCACGTGTGCTTAAACCTTTCGAAATAATTTTTGTTAAATTTTTGAAAGAAGAAGAAAAAGGTTTTCAGCACAAGGCCGACAGAATGGTCGCACGCGTGCTTAAACCTTTCGAAATAATTTTTGTTAATTTTTAAAAGAAGAAGAAAAAATGTTTTCAGCACAAGGCTGACAGAATGGTTGCAGGTGTGCTTAAACCTTTCAAAATAATTTTTGTTAATTTTTGAAAGAAGAAGAAAAAAAGTTTTCAACACAAGGCCGATAGAATGGTCGCACGTCTGCTTAAACCTTTTAAAATAAATTTTTGGTTGATTTTATTTTTTATGATTTTTATATATTTTAATTTTTATTAAAAAAAGTTGGTGTATAGTAACTATGGAAGTGTAACTAATAAAATGAAAGCAAACCCAAGCACAGAAAAAAAATGCAACAAAAAACAAAAATAAAAGTGTGGTGGGTGCATTAGAAAGACAGGTGCAGGAAGTAAAACATAAACAAAGAAAAGTCCAATAAATAAAGGGGTGTGCAGAAATCGAAACCAGGGTGTGCAACTGGATCTTTTGCTGACCAAGCCCAAGGCCTCTTTTTCGTTTTCTGTTTGCAGAATTGAAGTGGGGGGTATGAAACGTGAATGAGGGGTGCAGGGGAGAAGAGCCAACCCATCAGCCAGGCCCAAGGCCACTTAACCCTAACAGAAACTGATCAGGGGTTTCTCCAATTTTCTCTCATTTTTGCCAAGCACTGTCGAGAGAAACCTAGGGCCTTCTCCTCTCTTGAACGAAACGACCAGAGACACTCACCCCGCCGCTCACGACCACAGCCAACCTCCACCCAACCAGCCACCGTCACCATCCACAGCGCCGCCAGTGACGACATGCTGCCAGCTACAGCACAAAGCCTTCCTTCCTCCCATTCTCTTCTTCACGGGAGAAGATCCCTCTTACCCTATGTTACGATGTCGTTTGCCATCGGAACCGTCGGCGATGACAACGGTCACTACCAGGATTACGTAAGGGTGTCGACGACACCAAGCCAAGGTCGTCGCTCTGCTTCAAGCTTTCCCCTCCACCCTCGTGTCGCCGCCACCGCTGAGTTTACGGCGAGCACTGCCAAGAGTCGTTGGCGCCTCCTAGAGCCAGTGGTGCTGCTTCCCTCTTCCTCCTCTACGTGAGATATGTCTTCCCTCCAACTTTGGGCGCGCCGTTGTACCTTCCACCTTGAGAAAACCACCACCCGAGGTTATGTCAGCGCCTTCGCCGGTGCTTAGTCGCTGTCCAAGGCCATCACTGGGCTTGCAAATGGGATAGGTATTGACGACACCATCTCCCTTCTCCTAAGCCTGCTTCGATTGGATATTAACAGTAGAGATGGTGAGATTGGGGGCTTTGGTGATGACAATGTTGTGAGAGTGGATGAGGATGATTGTGGTTGTTCTGTTGGATTTACATGTGCTTCTGTGAGCTTTGCCGGAAACAGAGGAATGATTATCAATGGCTTGATTGGGAAGGGTGATAGAATATGATGGCTGAGGTGATGAAGCGTGGTGTAGGTGGTGAGCAAAAGGGGTGTCTGTTCTTGTGGTTGGGGTATGTATTGTAATCACGGGCCAAGAGGCAAAGAAAAGTGTGTGTGGAGATGGAAGAATTCTGTGAATGAAGCTGGAAGAGGTGGTGGCTCTGAATCGTCCATGGAAGAATGAATGGTGTTCTGGGAGAGGATAAGTGTAATGGATGATGATGGTTTTTGGTTTTTTTAGGAGGTGATGATGAGATAATGGTCAGGTGTTGTAGGTGAATCCGGAATGGCGAAGGTGAGTAATTGATGCTCTTGAAACTGTGATGGTGAGGTGCCAAATGGTTTTTTGATCTGTGTGTTTTGTGTGTGCCTTTGCTGCTAGAAAACCAAAGATGAAGAAGGAGCATGAGGTCGTGTGTGATGGTTGGCTGATGGAGGACGAATTCAGTTGGAGGTGTGTGGAGAAGGATTGGGCAGTGGTGAGTGATGGGTCCCTGATTGAGAATATGGTTGTTAGAGGTAATGGAGAATCAATTTCGTTATGTCCACTCCCAGTGCCTCGTGGAGGGATCGTTTCTGTTGAGCCCTTCGGAATAGATCACATTTTTTTTCTCTTTTTTTTCTTTCCTTTTTTCTCTTTTTTTTTTCTTTTTTTTTTTGTTTTTTGTTTTCTTTTCTTTTCTTTCCTTTTTCCTTTTTTTTTTCAAAGAAAATAGAAAATCAAATCAAATCAGATAATAAAAAAAAACCTAAGTCAAAATAAACTAAAAATAAAAAGTAACAAAATCAAAATAAAATAAAAATAAAAATAAAATCATGAAAATAAAAATAAAATAAGACAAAACAAAAACAAGTCCTATTATTTAGTCACCCGGACGAAATTGGGTGTTGACAGCTACCCCTCTTTACTTAGATATTACTGGATAATATGAAAATTTGGTATTTTCGTATTATCCGAGTAAAAGCTAAGTAAAGATAGAAACACTAATTTCGTCTGGGTTGCAAAAGAGAAAGATGAAAAATAAAGAAACCAGTCCAAGTAGATGTGATAACAAAATCAATGAAGAGTACCATGAAGTAACAAAGAGAACTCGACCATTGCCTAGTAGAGGGTTAATACCGTAGAAGAAAACTAAAATTCGACCATTGCCAAGCAGAGGGCCGACAGCAAAACTAAAACCTGGATTTGACCATTGCCTAGCAGAGGGCCAAAATCACAGAACAAAAACTCAAATTCGACCATTGCCAAGCAGAGGGCCGATAACAAAACAAAAACCTGGATTTGACCATTGCCTAGCAGAGGGCCAAACTCACAGAACAAAAACTCAAATTCGACCATTTTCAAGCAGAGGGCCGATAAAAAAAATGAAAAATTTAAGGTTAGGGTGCTAGACAAAATTGGGCTTAAGGGCCAGTGTAGAAACTGGGCTTATGGGCTAGTGTGGAAACTAGGCTTAGGGGCCAGTGTAGAAACTGAGCTTAGGGGCCATTGTGGAAACTAGGCTAAGGGGTCAGTGTAGAAACTGCGCTTAGGGGCCAGGCGAGCTGGGCTTACGGGGCCAGTGTGGAAACTGGGCTTAGGGGCCAATGTAGAAACTGGGCTTAGGGGCCAGTTGGAAAATGGGCTTAGGGGCCAGTGTGAAAATTGGGCTTATGGGCCAGTGTAGAAACTAGGCTTAGGGGTCAGTGTAGAAACTGGGCTTAGAGGCCAGTGTGGAAACTAGGCTTAGGGGCCAGTGTAGAAACTGGGCTTATGGGCCAGGCAAGCTGAGCTTATGGGCCAGATGAAACTGGGCTTAAGGGGCCAGGCGAGCTGGGCTTAATGGGCCAGTGTAGAAACTGGGCTTAGAGGCCAGTGTAAAAACTGGGCTTGGGGGCCAGTGTGGAAACTGGGCTTTGGGGCCAGTGTAGAAACTGGGCTTGGGGGCCAGATGAAACTGGGCTTTGTGGGCCAGTGTAAAAACTGGGCTTAGGGGTCAGTGTGGAAACTGGGCTTATTGGCCAGATGAAACTGGGCTTAATGGGCCAGTATGGAAACTGGGCTTAGGGACCAGATGAAACTGGGCTTAGGGGCTAGTGTGAAAACTGGGCTTATGGGCCAAATGAAATTGGGCTTAGGGGCCAGTGTGGAAACTGGGCTTATGGGCCAGATGAAACTGGGCTTAAGGGGCCAGGCGAGCTGGGCTTAATGGGCGAGTGTGGAAACTTGGCTTAGGGGCCAGTGTGGAAACTAGGCTTATGGGTCAAATGAAACTGGGCTTATGAGCCAGGCAAGCTGGGCTTATGGGCCAGATGAAACTAGGCTTGGGGGATTTTGAAATTGCCAGATGAGACTGGGCTTTTGAAATTTTGAAATTGCCAGATGAGACTGGGCTTTTTTGAAAATTTGAAATTGCCAGATGAGACTGGGCTTTTTTGAAAATTTGAAATTGCGAGATGAAACTGGGCTTTTTTAAATTTTGAAATTACCAGATGAAACTGGGCTTTTTGAAATTTTGAAATTGCTAAATGAAACTGGGCTTTTTAAATTTTTGAAATTGCCAAATGAGACTGGGCTTTTTGAAATTTTGAAATTGCCAGATGAAACTGGACTTTTGAAATTTGAAATTTGTATTTTTGTGATTTTCGACAAGAAATGACTTTTGAAAAACAACAAGGAGTTGAAACCCTTCATGACAAAGTGTGAAAATTTTGATGCATGATCCAGGTTGTGTCAAAACCCCAATATATGAGAGAAAAACATGATCGACAAGAAACAAAATCATTTGAAAGAGAAAATTTGAATGTCATTTTTTTTTGAAGAAGGATTCGACAACCATTCATATGAATGAAGAGGGTTTTGATCCGAAAGATTTTCTTTTTGATGGATTGATGAAAAACATGTGCTTTGTTTCGCATTTCTTTTTGCTTGAGTCAGTCATCTTACTTTCAATCATCAAACTGTTTTTTTTTGTGAAGACTGAGGAATATCATACATTCGAGGTCTAATGTTAGATATGATTATATGTTTGACTTTCTCTTTCTTGACATCAGTGCACACATGCTTGAATTTATTGGCAAGAGGATGGTTTGGAAAAGAATAAGAGCTGTTTAGAATGGTTTGGAAGAGACTATGACAGCCACACAGGAACATCGTCCCTCATGCACTCCTCAACGAAGATGGGATATGTGGGCGTTAAGACAAACACGACATACCAAAAATTTTGCCCCGGTCTAGTGTTTGGGAAAAGGGGCCTAGGGTTTGGATTTATGGAAAATAGGATGAAAATTTCAAAGGAGATCCGTAAAGCTGCCCCAGTCTTGAGATTATGGGTTGATGAATTCCAGGGCGAAGATGCATGATGAGATTCACCAAGCTGCCCCAATTTTTTTCTTTGGCATAGGGTTCTGTTTGGAAGAGGTGGTGGACATGAAGAGGATTGGCTAAAAGGATGAACCCAATTGGTTTGATTTTCTTTTTGCGTGCTTCTGGCTAGATGGTAGGATGATCCCCTCTTCCTGAGACATTACTTTTTCTTTTTTTTTTCATTCATTCATTTTCAACTTCTTTTTTATGACATTGTGAAAGTCACCTTATCGCAAAGTTAAGCTTTATGAAAATTTGAGCAATCATTATTCAATCTGCGTGGACTTTATTAGGCTTGTAACGTGGCTAGGGGCTAAAAGATATTAGAAGAAGGGATATAAAGGCCCAAATGAATGTTTGGTGGTTATATTTTTTGGAAACAAGGGTTGTCATCTAGGCATTGCATCAACTATTTGACATTTTGAGCACTTTGCTTTTCTTACTTGAACTTTGATTTTCATTTTTTTGTTCAACATCACTTTGTGATTTCCTTTTTTTTGTTCTTTTTGTTTTTCTTGTTTTTGTTTTTTTTGTTAACTCTTCTCGATGAATTATCTTTGTTTGATCATTGAGTGCTCTTTATTTGCATACCGAGTTGACTTTTACTGGCGATAACCCTTGCTTGGGAAAATTTTGAAAAAAGAATTCATTTTTTGCTCAAATGGGGTGACAATGGATATGTTTTTTTTTTTTTTGCTTTTTGGATAATGAAAAGGAGGCCACATATCACTTTGAACTTTGATTGCCTTATTTTCAAAAGATTAACTCTACGACTAGATGACTTCAACATAAGTCGTTTTTTTTTCATTTTGTTTTGCTTTTCCTTTTCTAGACTGCCCTTTCGGGTTTTCAATCTAGTGGACTTATTCTCTTTTTGAAAGTTTCTTTTTTGTTTTTTTTAAATTTTTTTTTGTCTCAATGGATTCGGGGATCACCCTACTAGCGTAAGCGAGAAAACTTTTGGCCAAGCCAATCTGCCCCAGTATAAAGGTTTACTTTGTTATTGAGGGCAGTGACAGTGTTTGTTGGGGAAGATCCTTTATTTTTGGGGAAACTAAAGGGTGAAGGTTTTCAAGCAACATACACACAAACATCTTGAGAGAAATGTCAAATTGTTATTTTTGATTTAACATTTGACCTCGGAAAAGTCTGACATTGCAACTTTTGTTTTTTTTTATTTATCATCATTTTGTTTTAAAACAAGAGTTTGATGATTTGTAAGAAAGACAAGTGACTCAAGATTGCCTTCATTTTTTTTTTTGCTTTTCAATTTTGTTTTCCTTTTTTCC
Source organism: Vigna mungo (assembly GCA_036885675.1). NCBI lineage: Eukaryota > Viridiplantae > Streptophyta > Magnoliopsida > Fabales > Fabaceae > Vigna > Vigna mungo. The sequence goes on from CP144694.1 coordinate 6,069,053, forward strand.
GCAATACCCTTTCAGGACTCGATTTCCAGCACTACCCGGAGAAACGCTATAGTGATTGTTCACATTACAAGTCGTGGACGATAGCACGATATCAATAAGTATACTTCCCTGGTAGCAAGAATCTTCACAACATCAAATTCGCTTGTACAATGGTTTATGCTTTCTTTTGTGGCCCTAAAGCCCACTTCATTGCTTCGTGGCATCGGTAGAGGCATTCTCAATCTTTGCCTCAGTATTAGACTGACTTTCTTGAAACTTTAAACATCTTGAATTGGTCAAGATTGCGTTTGCACTTGAATACCCAACACTTTATGGTAGAATGACCGATAACCTTTCCATGGCAATCAAATTTTGTATTTGAGGTATTGAGGCTTTAAAGGCTTCATGTAACAAGTAGAGACCAGCCTTTTATGTGGGAGACTTGGAAGAAACGTTGCATAAGTCATGTGGATAAGAGTGAAACTCGTAGGCCTTTTCTCTTAATCAAACATTTTTTTGCCTGGCAGCTTGGAAGGAAGTTGAGTTTGGATTGAGTCTCCAATTTCGCCTCAGGACGGTTTCGATGGGTAGGCCAACGATTTTTGCATAAGGGGAATGTGATTGAGCTCTTCCTTCTCTCCTATTCCCAAGCTTACATTCGACTTGTTCACATTTGCCGCAATAGTATGACTTTGCGCGATCTTTCCAATCCTCACACCAATTTCAATTCTATCTTCAATTATCACCAAGTTTGCGACGTTTGAAGAAACAATACTCACCCTATGCTTGTAGAAAGGGGATTGCAGAGTATTTAGGAATAGTGCAGTTATCTCTTTGTTACTCATAAGAGACTCTACATGAGCCACAATTTCTTTCCACCTTTGGGCATGCTCTTTGAATGATTTTGACTCCTTTACCAAGCTCTGCAGTTGTAATCTATGAGAAACCACATCCATGCTATATTTGCACTGCCTCCAGAAAGTATCCACCAAATCCTCCCAAGACCGGATGCACGAAGGTTCAAGACAAGCATATTAGTTAGTGACATGCCATCCAAATTCTCAAAAGAAATGAATTGGCGACTTCTCATCATATGCATGCACAACCATTTTCTTTCCTGGCTCTCACTCTTTTCTCCAGCATTTCAAATTTATGTCCGTCAACCTCAACATTCCTTGGTGTAACGACAATGGGTGAAGATTTCAACTCAGGTTGCTTTGTCATGATCTTGCTCACAATACCTGGCTGAATCATGTCCCTAAGGACCATGAAAATGGTTGCCACAAGCTCGTTACCTCTTTCAACTGCGTCATCATTTTTTTGGATGCAAACTTGTCTCGAGTCCACTTTTAAGAGTGGAGTGTAGTTCGGGGGAAGGCCAAATGAGGGGAAATTTTGGGCCATTAGAACTCTTTGTTGTGGTTGTGGTGCACACGAATCTTTAGGGCTTTGTAAGGCATTCGAGACCTCTAGGATTCAATTTGTTTGCCCCTTCAAATGTTGAGCATCAACTTTCATCCATTCATTCTTGAGCTTCTCCTTGATTCTCCAAGATTTGGTACCTGGTTCGAGTCCTTGAGGGTATCTTGGATTTTTTTTTTTTAATTTTATCAGATGAAAGAAAATAAAAATGAAAAGAAAAAAAAGAGAAGACAGTGTAGTTCAAATACTCTAGTCAAAAATTATAAAGCCATGAAAGCATCGTGCCGGTATAATTTGGAAATTAACATGAAACAGAGTCAATAGGGTAGCCCATCAATCAGAAGTTTACAAAATGTGAGGCATATGAAGTCTTGGTTAACTATCCTGGGGCCTTATCCATCAGATTCTTCATTTCTCCCATTGGTTTCTTGCAGCAATTGAGGAATGTTTCAATCCCCTTAAGGGGGCTAAAGATCGGCAATGCAAACTCAGTATCATCCAATAGCTTAGGGATGTCTTCCATGACTTCATTGGCAAGGGAAGCTAGTTGTGAGAAACTTCTCTTTCAATTCTCCCTTGTTCAATAATATGCTCCTTTATCTGAATCATCAATTCTTGATGTATTTTTAGCTCGTTTCCAACCTTCCTTCTTCAATTTTTCGCTGTTGCTCATCATTATGAAAATGCTTTTCACAATTTAGGTCGGGGGAAATTAACTTGAATGACAACCTTGATTGGCAACTTGATTATCTCAACCTGGTTATCTCAACCTTCTCTGTGATCCATTGGCAAAAGGAATTCTTCATTAACAGCCCATGATCTTGGGTCTCCCGAATAGCATTGCCCCAAGCATCCCTAACATGAAACATTTCAGTAAAGGTTCCTTCCTCAGAAGGTATGCAATGTGGAAAGAGATGCAGGTGTTGGTGACCCTCTCATAGGATACCCAAATTGTTTTTTTTTTCTTTATTTTTCCCCTTTTTTTGTTTTTTTTTTGTTTTTTCTCTTTTTTTTTTGTTTTTTTTTACACACACTCAACAATGGATACCCATGAGGGGGACATTAGGGTAATTCCTGCAACGGCGTGCGATACATGATCTTTGCTGCCAAGAGACACGCCATTTAAACTTTTCCTTTTCCGAGCCTGCACAGAGCGGCACTCATTCATTTGCCCTTTTCATCCTGGGTTTACACTACGACAGCTTCCTCACACAAATTGTGATATTCGAGGCGTTTTTACTTTATGCAAGAGATGAACCACATATGGAACACTGGTAAACAGCATAGCATCTTCCTGACCTTTAACTCTTGACACTGATTAAGAGTCCCATAAATTTCCGTTAGGACCGCCATGACTGGTTTCTCAGAGCAAACTTTTTATCCCATAGATGCATTCATTGCAGCGTGGTCAACAAAATCTCTATTATTAGGAAGGAGCATGACATTATAGGCGATAAGAGCTAGTACATTTGTAAATGTTTCACACTTTTCCTCCTCAATTGATTGATGCAAGAACCACTCTAGGTATCCTTGAGTAAGGCCCCTTGTTGTCCCCTTAAGGATGAATCCACTCTTCAACTTCATAGGGTGAACTTTCATTGCCCTCGCTAGCTGCAAGACAAGGGTAAACTTCCCAAGGTAGTTATATAGAGCTTTTCTCTCGGGAAGTGTATCTAAGATTTTCCCAAATTCTTCCACTCTGACAGGCTTAACAAATTCTCATACTCCTTCTTGAATGCATTTTTCAAGGTTATCATTTTCTCCACCAAATCCTCTGAGCCACCAATACTACTCTTCTTGGCTTCAATGCGTATGCTTTTCTTCAAAAAGTCTAAACTCGAATGCCCCTTCACTCAAAATCTCATGTTAATTTCCATTTTTACCGCAATCACAACTTTATAATTTCTTGACTAGAACCCACAAAATGTGATAAGATCATAAAAACATGAGCAACGAAGAAAGAAAGAAAAAAGGATGTAGTGATATGTACAAAGTCCTTGATTTTATTAAGCAAAAGTGAGGGTTATAAGACTGCACATATCTCCCTTTGTGCCCTAGTGAAGGTTCAACATTTTAGATTCAAGGTCAAGTATATGCAATCTCACCAGGATAGTTCCCTGAGCCTAAAGGTCAAAGGTCACTAGAGCTATGGCCCCCTCCACAACATTTCCACAACAGTCGAGTAATCAACTAGGTGTGAAAATACAAATGGAGAGAACAGACTCTAATTGGGGCTCTCACGATAGCCAAACAGGCAGTATGGCCTAAGTGGCATCGCTACACAACCCCTCTATTTCTAAGCTGCACTTAGGGCCTCACTCAATAGATGCATAATATATGTGTGTGTGTGTGTGAAGGGAGAATGCAATGCACCCAAACCCTCACCTGCAAAACAACCAGAAGATTCCCAAGCAGATATAAGCATGTCATCTATCCTAGGGTTCAATATAACACGATCAAGCACTTCACATGCAACTAATTCAGATATCAAACACAGATAAAGGAAAAAGGGAATATAAACATAAAGAAACACCACATCGAATTCGTGCATCTAATCAAATGGCCTGACTCTCTAAGATCCCTAGTGGAGTCGCCATCTGTCGCAACCGAAATCGCGACGGGACGACAATCCAAAAAGAAAAACATTTTGAAAAAGAGTTTTGGAGTCGCCACCATAGTTTATTTTGGAAAACTACGGAAAAACCATAAAATGATAAAGCTTGGTCTACGAAAACCAGATTTTAGGTTCGGGAGTCGGTTACGTGTAGGGAAAGTATTAGCACCCTACGACGCCTGCCCGAAGGCAATACCTTTAATTAAATGCGTGAATGTGATGTGGTTTACAAAATGTTTAATTATCCCCAAAAAGACACTATAAGGAAACAAAATATATATTTTTTAGTTTTTGTGCCCGACAAGGATTGATCTTGCTCCTACGTATTCTCATTCAGAATGAGAAATCAGGGTTACGTAGTTCTTTGGAAACTGTTTGAAAATTTTGTTTGAGAAATTGTTGAGAAAAATTTGTTTGAAAAAGATTTGGATTTTTTTTGGATTTTTGGAAAGTGAACCTGACAAGGACTAGCCTTGCTCCTACGTATCTCCATTCTTGATGGAGAATCAAGAATCACGTAGTTCTATCTGAAAGATTGTTTGTTGTTTGAAAATGATGTTTTGTGTTTTGATGTTTTTATAAAAAAGGGAAAGGTTTTAGCACAAGGCCTACGCGAACGGTCGCACGTGTGCTTAAACCTTTTAAAATAATTTTTGTTAGTTTTTGAAAGAAGGAGAAAAAGGTTTTCAGCACAAGGCCGACAGAATGGTCGCACGTGTGCTTAAACCTTTCGAAATATTTTTTATTAATTTTTGAAAGAAGAAGAAAAAGGTTTTCAGCACAAGGCCGACAGAATGGGCACGTGTGCTTAAACCTTTCGAAATAATTTTTGTTAATTTTTGAAAGAAGAAGAAAAAAGGTTTTCCGCACAAGGCCGACAGAATGGTCGCACATGTGCTTAAATCTTTCGAAATAATTTTTGTTAATTTTGAAAGAAGAAGGAAAAAAGTTTTCAGCACAAGGCCGACAGAATGGTCGCACGTGTGCTTAAACCTTTTAAAATAAATTTTTGGTTGATTTTATTTTTTATGATTTTTATATATTTTAATTTTTATTAAAAAAAAAAGTTGGTGTATAGTAACTATGGAGGTGCAACTAATAAAATGAAAGCAAACCCAAACACAGAAAAAAATGCAACAAAAAACAACAATAAAAGTGTGGTGTGTGCATTAGAAAGACTGGTGCAGGAAGTAAAACATAAACAAAGAAAAGTCCAATAAATAAAGGGGTGTGCAGAAATCGAAACCAGGGTGTGCAACTGGATCTTTTGCTGACCAAGCCCAAGGCCTCTTTTTCATTTTCTGTTTGCAGAATTGAAGTGGGGGTATGAAACGTGAATGAGGGGTGCAGGGGAGAAGAGCCAACCCATCAGCCAGGCCCAAGGCCACTTAACCCTAACAGAAACTGATTAGGGGTTTCTCCACCCAACCAGCCACTGTCACCATCCACAGCGCCGCCAGTGACGACATGCCGCCGGCCACAGCACAAAGCCTTCCTTCCTCCCTTTCTATTCTTCACGGGAGAACACCCCTCTTACCCTATGTCACGATGTCGTTTGCTATCGGAACCGTCGGCGACCACAACGGTCACTACCAGGATTGCGTAAGGGTGTCGACGACACCAAGCCAAGGTTGTCGCTCTGCTTCAAGCTTTCCCCTTCACCCTCGCGTCGCCACCACCGTTGAGTTTACGGCCAGCACTGCCAAGAGCCGTTGGCGCCTCCTAGAGCAAGTGGTGTTGCTTCCCTCTTCCTCCTCTACGTGAGATATGTCTTCCCTCTAACTTGGGGCGCGCCGTTGTACCTTCCACCTTGAGAAAGCCACCACCCGAGGTTATGTCAGCGCCTCCGGTGCTTAGTCGTTGTCCGAGGCCATCACCAGGCTTGCAAATGGGATAGGTACCGACGACACCATCTCCCTTCTCCTAAGCCTGCTTCGATTAGATATTAATAGTGGAGATGGTGAGATTTGGGGCTTTGGTGATGACAGTGTCGTGAGAGCGGATGAGGATGATTGTGGTTGTTCAAATGGATTTACATGTGCTTCTGTGAGCTTTGCCGGAAACAGAGGAATGATTATCAGTGGCTTGATTGGGAAGGGTGATAGAATATGATGGCTGAGGTGATGAAGCGTGGTGTATGTGGTGAGCAAAAGGGGTGTCTGTTCTTGTGGTTGGGGTATGTATTGTAATCACGGGCCAAGAGGCATAGAAAAGTGTGTGTAGAGATGGAAGAATTTTGTGAATGAAGCTGGAGGAGGTGGTGGCTCTGAATCGTCAATGGAAGAATGAATGGTGTTCTGGGAGAGGATAGGTGTAATGGATGATGATGGGTTTTGGTTTTTTTAGGAGGTGATGATGAGATAATGGTCAGGTGTTGTAGGTGAATCCGGAATGGCGAAGGTGAGTAATTGATGCTCTTGAAACTGTGATGGTGAGGTGCCAAATGGTTTTCTGATCTGTGTGTTTTGTGTGTGCCTTTGCTGCTAGAAAACCAAAGATGAAGAAGGAGCATGAGGTCGTGTGTGATGGTTGGCTGATGGAGGACTAATTCATTTGGAGGTGTGTGGAGAAGGATTGCGCAGTTGTGAGTGATGGGTCCCTAATTGAGAATATGGTTGTTAGAGGTAATGGAGAATCAATTTCGTTATGCCCACTCCCCAGTGCCTCGTGGAGGGATCGTTTCTGTTGAGCCCTACGGAATAGATCACGTTTTTTTTTTCTCTTTTTTTTATCTTTCCTTTTTTCTTTTTTTTCTTTTTTTTTTGTTTTTTTTAAAAAGAAAATAGAAAATAAAATCAAATCAGATATAGACGTCGGCTCCCCATCACAACTGTCGTGAACATCCCTGACAGGAAATCAAACGTCAATCGGTTCAGCTTCCTAAATGTCGGATTCCCTCGAAACCGACGTCTAATGGGTATTCAAAAAGTCAGTTTAAATGTTAACTTGGACGTCATATTAGTGAGATAACCGACGTCTATGTGACTATAGACGTCGGTTTTTGGAGCAACCGACACCCAATTTCATTTTAAATAAACCGCAAACTCTTCGCGTCATTCAGTTTTTGATATCGTCTTCCTCTTCTCCTTTTTCTCTTGCGGCACCTCTTCTTTTTCTCGCTTGCGGCACCTCTTTCTTTTCTCTCTTGTGGCATTCTATTGTTGTTTCCGATATCTTTATCGTCTTCCTCCTTTCCTTTCTCTCTCTTGCAACATCCCAGGTGTGTGGTTTTTTTTTATGCTTACCATTTAAACTTTGTTTAGTCTTTCATCGATTATCTTCTGGTTCAACTGATTAAAATTTGCTTTCTTTGTGTTGTGTTTTAATGCAGTTTTGTTCCTTTCTTGGGGTAACGTAGTAACACATTCTCCATTTGCTAGCTGCCTCCCAAAAAAAGCGGCGTCTTGTGAATTTCTTTTGGTCGTTTCAACCCAAAAATGACCTTGGGTCGTTGCCTAGTTATCGTTTCACCGTGATTTTTCCCTCTTGCGGATGAAAATGGAACTAAGCAACAACCCAGGTTCGGTTTTGGGTTGAAAGGACTCATAAGAAATTCAAAAGACGCAAACTTTTTTTGAGGGGAAACTAGCAAAAGGAGATTGTGCTACTAGGCTATCCAAAGACGGGAACAAAACTGCACTAAAACACAACCACTGGATTAGACATCGGTTAATGTATACACCGACGTCTATAGTGCCTTTTAGACGTCAGTCTGTGTCATTTTTGAAGTCTTTAATGCCTCGTAGACGTCAGTTATTGGTCAGATTGGCGTCTATATAATGTATTTAGATGTCCAATTAGTCCTACTCCGACGTTTAGTGACGTCGGACATGGCAGTGATTGACGTCACAATAGACGTCGGTTATATTCATTTCTGACATCCCATTGACGTCACCGGAAATGACGTCGGTTGTTTTATAGACGTTAAAAGCCCAAAATAACCGACGTTAATCAGCGTTTTTCCACTAGTGCATAAAATAAAATTTATATTTATTATAGTGAAACTCTCCCTTAGTTTTAATCGATGTAGATTATGAATACAGTGTTTCCACGTCCATAAATAATTGATAACAATAGCACATTATATCTAAGGTTTAATAGGTTCGGAGGTCCTTATATTTGGGGGTTTGTTTCAATTGGGTCCTCCAATTTTGGAAGTGATCAATTAGGTCCCTAATTTTGTCAATTTGAATCAATAAAAGTCTTTCCGTTAAATGCAGTTAACGCCGTGAAGATTTTGAACATGTGGCACGTTGACGCTTCCAGGTGGCACCATTTCAAGTGTATAGGTGGATTATAAAAGGGTGAAATCTCTTTTAATTTAGGGATTTCACCTTCAAATACACCTTTTAATTTAGGGATTTCACCCTTTTATAATCCACCTATGCACTTGAAACGGTGTCACCTGAAAGCGTTAGCGTGCCACATGTTCAAAAACTTCACGGCGTTAACTGCATTTAACGGAAAGACTTTTATTGATTCAAATTGACAAAATTAGGGACCTAATTGATCACTTCCAAAATTGGAGGACCCAATTGAAACAAATCTCCAAATATAAGGACCTCCGAACCTATTAAACCTATATCTAACAAATATTAAATTTTATTAAAATAAATTTTGATTTACTCTAATATTATCTTAATGATTAAGCTTTAAACTTAATTTAATTTTATAAAGAATTAAAATTCACACACCTATTTTTTATCTTTTATCCAATCAATGTACGATCTCTAAACACACTTACAAAACATTATTTGACTATTTCTTTTTTTTTTTGTCATCTACCTTTCATTAATAATTTTTTGTCCAAAACAACACTATATTATTGTTTGATTTAACTTTTATCTTAAGAAAGGACAACATATCAAACTGCCAGGCCATTCTCGCTCCATATCTTTTCTTTATCTACGAAATGTCTTTCCTTGTCTCAATTCTCAACTTCACCCATGCACAAGGTCTCGTCCAACGAGCTCAATCGTCTAACAAACTCAATCTTGCATGTATGTTAATTGTCATCTAAAAGCAACTTGTTTCGATATCAACAATCGCATGTCATCTTCCATACTTCACTGTACCAATCCTCTTCACCAAACTAAGACGATTTAAGTTGTCCTCTACCGTAATTCTGAATCTATCTCCTTTGCTTCTCAAAGAGTTATGAGTAAAAACTCTAATGCTACTGACATCGAGCAGTATACTTAGCACGAACCAGAACCCTACAAGCGAGACATCTATCTCTTTCTGCCCCCTCTAAAGAGGAAAGAGAAACACTTTAGTCTCAGTCCCTTCTACTGTCCATCATAGGAGAAGAGACTCATCTATTCTACCGCCTTTTAGAAACGAAGAGATTCGTCTTTCTACCCTCTCACAAGAGAAAAGGTACAATCCATATTTAACAAAGTATAACAAGAAGACATAACTAATGACAACCATCACCACACCTCATGGTCAGTACAATATGACATTCACACTAATACTAGATATTGGTCACGAAAATTATTTACAACACTGTTTCATCCCTTGAGTTGCAATCCCAAAAATCACATATCACACTCCTACAACCATATCTTAACAATTTAGAAATCTCACGAATAACAACCAACGAAAACTTGCGTAACCTCTATACTAACCAACATCCTGTGAGTGAAAATATCTTGCATAGGAAGGTTCAGTCCCTTCTCGTTCGGTCAATTGGACCACATACTTTCAACCTTCTTAGGATCCAATGACTTTTCATTATAAAAATAAAAATAAATTATAAAATATTGAAGCATTTACTTTATTTTGTTTAACTCATATTTTTGTGAGTGAAAATATCTTGCATTAGAAGATTCAATCCCTTCCCGCTCGGTCAGTTGGACCACCTATGTTCAGCCTTATCAGGATCCAATGGCTTTTTATTATAAAAATAGATTATAAAATATTGAAGCATTTACTTTATTTTGTTTAATGCATATTTTCGTGAGTGAAAATATCTTGTACAAGAAGGTTCACTCCCTTCCCACTTGGTCAGTTGGACCACCTATGTTTAGCCTTGTCAGGTTTCAATGGCTTAGCTCTCGTGCGAGCATCAACTAGGCACCTCTACCCTCGTTCAGCGTATCCCGAGCAGTGCCTATTTATATTATCATAGTCAACGTCCTCATATAATTTGTAGGTCACAAGGCAGTAAAGCACCTACAACTTACGATGACACATCCAAATATGGATTTATCACTTTTGGTCTTCAAAAGTTCAACCAAAGATCGAACGGTCTCGCTTGCCTAGCCATGCGACCTTATAACCTAAACTATTTTGATATTAATTTGATTAGCTATATTTTTCTGATCATTCAAATTCAAATTGCTATTTTCTCTTCATTGTAGATGACGGGACTCTGCATATAAACCACTTGGCCAACTGAAGCTTACTACTCGGTGAGGAACGCTTTTGTAGCTCTCACCAAAGCCTCTTTTACCTAGGGAACACTTTTGTAGCTCCTAGTGTCCGCCGCTCACTGAGAAATGCTTTCGTAGCTCTCACCAAAGCCTCTTTGACCTAGGGAACACTTTTGTAGCTCCTAGCGTCCACTGCTCCATGAGGAATGCTTTCGTAGCTCTCACCAAAGTCTCTTCGACCTAGGAAATGCTTTCGTAGCTACTAGCGTCCGCCGCTCGGTGAGGAACGCTTTTGTAGTTCTCACCGAAGCCTCTTCGACCTAGGGAAAACTTTCGTAGCTCCTGGTGTCTGCTGCTCGGTGAGGAATGCTTTCATAGCTTTCACCATAGCCTCTTCGACCTAGGGAATGCTTTTGTAGCTCGTAGTGTCTGCCGCTCTGTAAGGAACGCTTTTTTAGCTTTCACCGAAGCCTTTTTGACCTAGGGAACACTTTCGTAGCTCCTAGTGTCCACCGCTCGGTGAGGAACGCTTTCGTAGCTCTCACCAAAGCCTCTTCGACCTAGGGAACGATTCCAAGTGAACTCCTAGCGTCTGTCGCTCGGTGTAGAGAAGAATGAAGACTTAAAGCGCATCAAAAATAGACTTCTTAATACAACATAAGAAGCCTATCTTAAGCTCATAATAATCCTTACCCACCTCTTCTAGTAAAGAACTTGCTTGGGTTTGGGGGACTCGTGTAATATATGAAATATACCGATCGGAGTAAGTGGTCATTTATGGATAGTTAGCAGGTATTAATGGCTAATTAATGGATCAGATTACCTTACACTTTACAAATATACAAGATTAATGGTTTGATTGCCGTGTCAAATATGAATATACGATATTAATGGTTTGATTATCGTATCAAATATGAATATGCGACATTAATGGTTTGATTATTGTATCAAATATAAATATATGGTGTTAATTGTTAATTAATGGGCTTGATTGCTATAAACCCTATAAATATAAAATTAATGTATAAATAAAGACACACATTTTTTTAGCCTAATAAAATAGAGATTTCTCTATGAAACATATCTGACTTAAGTTTTGAAATGTCATCTGTAAATCAACAATCGGTTGGTGTGAATTACTTCTTAAAGATTATTAGACAATTAAAACAAAATAAGAAAGGACTAACTATCCTTCGACCTTTTCAACCAAAACATTTTCGTTTTCAAATAAGACTTAAACATAAACAAATGATAACAAAGCTTTGATTTAAAGAAAGGTGGAGAGACCATTTATTTAAACATCACATGTGGTTGACTTTTAACATGGGAAGGAACAATTTTCATACCATATCTGTTTCGGCGCGAAGGACTTATTTTATCAATAGTAATTTTATATATAAATTTTATTTTTAATGACACAATAACACAAAAAAATATATAATTTCAAAGCGAACGGTAATATATTAAATAAATTAGAGATTATTTTTTCACATTATAATAGTTTTTTTCAAATTAAAAATAAAATTATTTATTCAAGAACTTGTAAATTAAAAATATATTATAATTTAAAGTTTTATATTAAGTAAAAATGAAAAAATTAAGAAATAATTTCAAGTTGAATATGTGATATATCTTATGTCTTCAAAATTCATATTTATATGTAAAATGGACTGAAATAGGAATTTTTGTTTCTTAAAAATGGTTAAAATTTTTACTTTTCACATAAAAATAAGAAAATTAAATGATATAAGAAAACATAACATTGAATTTTGAAGTTTTGAATTGAAAGTAATATTAGATTTTTATGTATATATCCCATATTTTAGAGATTAGAGATTATGTATCTTCGAAAATAATTTTAAAGGCGGGTGATTTATCTTGGTAAATCTTCCAATAAAAGTTTCCATAGAAAAATTAGCTGAACGTATATTTTGGAAACATAAAATATTAGGTTATATTGGATAAAAGTGAGTATAGGTATAATAATATAAAAAAATTAACTAAGACAATTTTTGTATTATAAAGATTACATATTATTACTTATTTGAAAAATAAAACAAATGGAAGGTGTAATAAACTCAAATTTCCTTCAACAGTGGGAAAAGTGCATTGGTTAGAATTCTTAGCTGTAATAAGTCAAACAAAAATTTACTTTGGTTTCATTAATTTGTGATTTTAAGACCGTAATTAATGCGTGATTAATATTTTTTTTTTTTACAAAATAACAAAGTTAATTAGTAGATAACGTATAAAACAGTTTCCTCCATTCTGGAGTTATGTCCTTTTTTTCAGATAAAAATACATAAAAAAGTTTCATGTATCTGTATTTGCATTAATGCACAAAACGGAACTATTAAAATAAAATAATAAAGAACAACTTACCCCATTAAGAAACAAATAAAATGACTTTATGAAAAAAATTCGTTATCTATTTATTTATAATAAAATAATTTCTACAATTAATGTTATTAATCACAGACTATCCTACATGAAAAATTGTATTTTTGTAATAATTATCTCTTGTTCACTATTATATTTCCTTCAAATATATTAAATATGAAAATCTGTTGATTTGATAATAAACTAATGTTATGCAAGGAAAACTTTATTTAGAATAATTATCTTTTACTGACTATTATAGTTATTTTCTTAAAGCATATATTAAATACGAAAGTGTGTTGATTTTATAATAATTATTTTAAAATAATTCAAATTATAATTTGTGACTGGTTTAAAACTTTACCCTGAGGATAGATTAGTAATCACTCTTTTACATTTTTTATTATTTAAACTTATATATACAGAAACTAAAATACATAATAATTTTTCAATAAAATAATTACAAACAATTTTACTTTATTTTTCGCATTTGTATGTCATAATAAATACATAACTATAAATTAAATAACAATTAAGTAGAAAGAAAAATATAACTATTACGAAAAGATAGATAAATGAAAAAGAGTTTAAGAATATCTTTGAATTAAAAAATATTATTGAACTCACTATTTATGTGATAAATTTACTATTTTAATTAATGCTATTTATTTTAATAGTCATAACTTAAATTATTTATAATAGTTATATATAATTAGTAAAAAAAGAAAAACCTTTACCGTTACACAAATATACATCAAATAAACTATCTAAATTCTTTATATTTTAATTTATACATTCATCTTGCACATGTTTATTAACTAATTCTCTTTATCAAATCAAATTTTTAGGCAAATTGAAGGTCCAAAGTTCATGAGAATCAAAAACACACTTCACAAATCTGACTAAAATTTTTCTCATAAAGTTACTTATGAATATTAAATAAATATTATTCTTTCTCTCATTACAAATCCTAATTATTCTATAAATCCATAAAGTTTGGATTCTCGAGTGCCTGAGTGTTTAAATTATAGATTTTAATATTTTAAAACATTAAAAATTAGTATATATATATAGAAAAATAATACCAAAAATTCAACATGGAATTTCAACTTGAGTCAACATAAAGAATAATATATATATATATATATATATATATATATATATATATATATATATATAGTGAGAGATATTTAAAACATCAAAATTAATACTTTTTAAATAATAAATAAAAAATTTATGTGTGTAAACTTTGATTTTATATCATAATAAAAATATTTTGTTAACATAATGATAATTTTTTTCTAAATACTAAATTCCCAATGTTCTTTGAAGACTTCTACAAACCTCTAGTTTGAGGATATCTTTTGATTATCCTGATTTTCTAACCTTCTCATTTCATATACCTTTTACATGTAAAAAACAAAACTTGTGGGTTGTCATTTTTTATTTCTCTAATTTTCCTAAGCCAATGCTCCCCTTGCATCCAAATACAAACAAAAAGCAAACCAGCTTTGAAACCTGTGTTGAAACAAACACATCATGGACCAGAACATCGCAGTTCCAAGAATTCATGCATTCTCATCACCACCTTCTCCTCCCTTGTTTTCCTGCATCATTGCCCTTTCCATCGCAACACTGATTTTCATGTTCTTCTACTTTTTCTCACCCATTGTTTCAGCAGCCATTCTTCTAGCCCTTTGCTTCATCAGCCTCTTCTTTTGCACCTTCGAGCATAATCAAACATTTTCCTTTCAGGCACACACTCCACCCAAAAACCAGAGGCTGGTCAAAATTTTCAATAACCTGTTCTGGGTCGTTGAAGAGAAAAGAAACGGCCAAACGCAACAAGTAAAGAAGCTGCTTGGATCCATCGTATGCTTCGAAAACCAAGCATTTCTGTCAGGTGAACAAAATTCAATAAATGAAACATTGTTTTTTTTTTTTTTTTTCTATCTATGCCTGAATATTACGAAAATGAACAAATCAAAAGAATATCCTTAAAAATCACGACGATTTCAACTCTGAATTTGAAGTGATTTCTAAGGGATAGATTTCTGTACACACTAAAATCGTTAAACTGTCATGATTTTTGAAGACTTGTAAATGGCTAGTGATAATTTTTTTTTGCTTGTGTTGAAAATTGTTACAAAAACTGTTTATGTATATACAAACAAAATTGTTTATGTAAGGAACAGTATGATATAAAGCAAAACATCTGTGTAAAATTATGCAGAAGGTGTTAATAATTACTGATGTTGTTTGTTGGGTTTTGGGTTTCTGTTGAAGGGAGTGAATGTGCAATTTGTTTAGAAGAGTTGAAGAATGGAGAAGAGTGTGTTGTGTTTTCAGTTTGTGGGCACATTTTTCATTGTGATTGTATCAAACACTGGTTAGAGGAAAAACTGACTTGTCCAAATTGTCGTCACTGTGTGGCATATCAGCCACCATGTTGAAAACAACAAGCATGGAGTTCTTGGAGAATTTAATTTAGTTTTTGGCATTTTTTTAGAACATTTTTTTCTTCTGGAATCCCAGTAAAAATTAGTGATTGTGTTCAGTGGTTGCAGAGATTGAAATTATAAATGACAAAGTTCCTTCTTTTCCTGCTGATTCATATTAATTTTTTTTGACAATTTGTTTACTTCTATCTAGCATCTAATAATTTTTATTTTACTTTTATACTTGATTCATTTTAAATTATTTTATATTTTAAAAAATATTATTTTATTAGCATTGGATAAGTATGGAATACAAAATGATGTGTTTGTATCATCACCCACTTTAATTTATATTGCTATATTGTTTTTCCTTATTGAGAATTTATTGTAGATATATAAACGGAAAAAAAATAATCAAATTTTGTAATCTTCATGTTAAGAATGGCCAACTTTATTAGGTAGTTTTAAAAATGTTTAAACGCTTAAGGAATGTTTGTTTGACTTAATTACATTTTCTCAGTTTAATGAAATTTCTCAAATTTTAATTGCAATAATATAATTTTTTTGTCCATTTAAATCGATATCATTAATTTTATTAATTTGTAATATAAATTGTATTATGCTTCAATTAAAAAATGTCCTTTTTATTTAATGATTTTTTATCTAATTAGGTAGATAATGGTCACCTTACATTTTTAAATTAGACAAATTAATTTATATGTAACACCAATTTTAATAGTATAAAATTATCAAAAGAAAACATCACAAAGGTGATAATAAAACAATTAGGTAAAATAACCTATCACAAAGAAAAGATATACACAAGTAAAACTAACTACACATATGTTTCATCCTCCCCTCTTTTTGGAGCAAGACATCCTTATCTATACACAAGTAAAACTAACTACACATATGTTTCATCCTCCCCTCTTTTTGGAGCAAGACATCCTTATCTTCTCCCACCATTAAGGTGATCATCATAAACAAGAAGATGACAAACAAATAGACAAACACAAAAGAAAGGGTAAGCTAGTGATAAAAAGAACTATTGTAATCATACCCTAGACCTAGACTTGGCCATTTGGATACAGTATAAATGTCAAGCCGTGGTGGGTTCTGCACTTGTGAAATGGAACAACTGACCTACTCAAACTATCGCACAAGGTTAGTCCGTTAAAACGTCATTTGCCAAACGGAGAAAGGCACCCAGTCTAAGATCTCCTACTACCCTCATGACATGACCCACCTCTCTCTATTTGAACAAGTCACAACTGACTCAAAAACAAACCTCAAACACTCAAACCTATCTGAATCCTACAAAATCAAAATCAAGCCTAAAAACCTTCCCAAACCATCCTTTTGACTCATTCTCACTTCTATTTTAGATTTTTATCAACTCAAGCTATCAACAAGTTCTAATTAACCCTACAAAATGTCCCACATTGTTGTTTAACCCTTTAGACCCTTACTTCTGAAAATCACCTATCAAAACACCACTTTTTAGACCAAATTAGTTCATGTCTCATTCCATATCATTCTTTTCAACATATAGCCAATTATCACCAACAATTTCACAACAACAATATTCAAGTTAAATATCACATCAAATCAAAATTATTCAACAAAATTCAAATAATAAGACACACTTAATAATAACAAACTCAGTTCAAGCATACAATTCAACATTCATTTAACTCACATTCTAATAAGTATAATTTCATACTTCAGAACTGATAATAAAATAAAGCACTAACTTCCTTTACCTTTTAGAAGACCAACCTCTCTTTAGAACCCTATTCTGTTCATACAGTCCAAGGAACTCTATTTGTACGTACAGACAACAGAAACACGATCAACAAATAGTCTTATAGAAGACTCAAACATTACATGCAAAATGAGCGGGCCCACATGCAACAGAAGAAAGAAAAAACCCAAGAAAAAGTGTCAAAACTTAACTTACTCAAATAGGAAAACTAATCAGTCTGAATTGAAGAGCTCACCGCTAGGATCACTCCTACGGTTTCAATTCTTCAATCAGATGAGCAAAGAAGAAGAACTCCTAGAGAGAAGTCAGAAAACTCTAAAAGAGTGGTTCTAGAGAAATTATGTGTTTTAAAATAATAAAACTCGTTTTAAAAAAAACTATTTATATTAAAAAAAATTATATTAAAATAATCGAGTCTCACTCTTTTTAAACCACTACCATTTCTAAAACATAATATTCTAAGTCTTTACCATATATTTTATTAAAAAATAAATGACAACAACCTTAAACTTTAAAATTCTAAATATGATAACCATCATCCATATATCTATTATAATGAGTTGAAATATATATTTAAATTTAGAGTAAATTACAATGATTTTGAAAACTAATACTAGTACAATTGTCTTTATTATTTTGAGATGCATGTAATGATTTTAACAAGTAACAAAAACTTTTTCTTATTTTATATATTTTAAAAAGAATTTTTAAAAAGATTAATTTATTACAAAATTATAAGCTTGAAAATTATGCTGTAATGGAATTTTAGAAATTTCTTACGGTAGAAACTATGAATAATTTAATTATTTACAGGTAAAAAAAATTAATTTTGAAAATTGAAAGTTTATAATTATTAATTTTAAAATAGGTTTAATCATTTCGGAGGTACTTATTTGTGCAAATTTGTGTCAGTTAGGTCTCCGTATTTTGAAAGAGCTCAATTGGTCCCTATTTATGAAAAATTGAGTCAATAAAGTCTCTGTCATTAAATTCTGTGGACGGTGTTAAAAATGTTGCTCGGTGACTAGGTGAGGTGGCATCTCATAAGCACGTGGCAAATAGGTGGACTTAAATAATTTTTTAGTTTAAAAAAAGTTTAACAAAGTCTCTGCCAAATCACCACCCTGACACGTCATCATCACCATCTCCAGACAAACCTTAATTTCTCTCCAAGAAACCCTAGCCGCCGCACCATCCAGCATCGTCACCTCCATCCTCGCCGGCAGTCGCCCTCTTCAACGCATCACGCGCCACCACCAAAGTGTCTTCTCCCTTATGTTGCACCTCCATTACCGTTGCACCTCCATTACCTTCGCATCTCACCAGACTTGCCAATCATTCCTGGAAATCAGAACCCAAAATCCAGATCACGAAGCCCTTTGTTGATGCAAGCAGCAGCACCACCACCACCATGGAAATCGCAAGCCATCGTGATTCGGCCTTCGTTCTCGCGCCACCACCCAACGCGATCCCTTGCTATTCCGCGACAATCAATCTTCACCATTTTCACCCTCGCACCAGCCAAATCGTCGTTGTGCTAGCAACACTGCCGTCCAATCTTCACCACAAAATCGTCCACCATATGCCGCTGCTGCAGATCACGAATCGCCACTCTTCTCCACTACAATCTGTGTCGCTGCTTGCCTCCACCTACAACCATAATCAGACCTGCAAGCAAACCAGAAGCCAAGTTCAAGCTTCGTTGCCGCCGTTGAACCATCTACAACGACGAGATCATCCTTTTCACCATCAATAACCAGAAAACCATATACAGATATGCAGAAAACCAAGATCCGACCACACCCTAAATGTTGTCGCTGCTGTAGATTGCGAATGTCTTCTTCCACCTCACGTAGCTCCAATCGTGGGAATCGCCTGTAGAAACAGTGTATCAAATCACAGGGTCAACTTCCTTTAAGCCAGAATCTCGATCACGGTCCTTCATCCTTCCTTGAAAGTAGCTCACGGCACAAGCACAAAATTCTCGCTCATGACGGTGTAGGAAGCCTTCCCCCTTCCCTCCAATCTGAAACCCTAATAAAATGGTTCCTTTAATTTTCCTATAAAACTTTTTTCAAACAGTTGGTGTGCTAAAAATTTAAAGAGAATAAGGAAGAGAAAAATCACATAGATGATTTTTATATTGGTTCGTATCAAAAGATTCTACGTCTAGTTGTTAGTCACTGTAAATAATGATTAACCTTTTCACTAAAAACAATTTAACAATTACAATAAGATGAATAAAAATTAAGAACAACAAAAACCTTCCAGGAGAAACCAAATGGAAGAGTCTTCCTTTGACAAACGAACCGGAAGAAAACTGTTCAACCAACTTGAAGAGAATCACTCCGACCTTTGACACACAAAGCGCGAGCTTCTCCTATTCACAAGACTTGACAAGAGCAAACATTATCACTTGAGAACTTCCTTAGACAAGTTGTATTCTCAAATGGCATGGATAACCCTTCAAAGGAGTTTGACAAAAGTATATATAGCCTACTGGTCTGAAACTGAAAACACATATTACAGCTGCTAGTGATAATCGATTATTCGCATCCGTTACAAGGTTTTCAAAAAGGTGATGATCAATTATCCTAAGAAATAGTTGTTTCACATGTCCATATATGGATTTTTTTTTTGGGGTCACATAGACGGAGACTCTGTTGTCTCATAATTCAAATTTAAACTTCAAAATTAGGATTTCTTTGTGTCTATTTTTGTTCTCTCATAATTCAAATTAAACTTCAAAATTAGAGTTTCTTTGTCCTTCTCTCTTCTTCTCTCATATTTCAAACATTTATCTTCTCTATTACACTTGACAAAATATTTGCTTTCGTGATGAAGAACAAAACCTTTCTTTCTTCTTTCTCTTTTTTTTAGCTGTCATGAGATTCATAATTTTAGAAAAAATTGACTCTTTTGTTCTTTGTTTCTCGCTTTCCTTTTCTCTCTTTGTTTTTATTAATTTCTCTATTTTTATGGGATTCAAAATCTCTAATTCCATATTTGCATTTTGCAATTTTCATCTTTTCCTTGACATTACATTTTTTCATTGATTGTTCTTCAAAGGGATGCAATCCAGCTGGGGCAACACGACGTGAAGTTTTTGTTTTTGTTTTTTGTTAAAAAAATATTTTCGAACACTTTAATTCTTCATTAATTGTTTCTTTATTTATTTTTTTTTTGAAAAAATGTACTGCTATTTTGTTTTTGAGTCATTCTAAATAGGTTTATGTTTACCCTTTCTTAATTTCTCCAAGTTGAAAATAGGTTCTTTCAAAATTCAAATTTGAAATAGTTTTTCTTTATATGCGTGTGTTTATAGTTGACATTTGTGCTCATTGTTTACATTTGTTTGTTTAGGGTTTACATATTAAACATGTACAAGTTTGTTCAGTCATTTCTTGGAATCAATCCAGGGAAAGAAAACTGACACATAATGACAAGGGTATTCATTTCAGACTTCACTAAACACAAAACTCCATTCTTCATTAATGATTTCTTCAGTTTCCATTTGGTAAGGTTTGAGATTTTTTTTTCTCTTTCTCTATAAGATCTAACATTTTTCTTTTTTGTTCTATGATTTTTTTTTTGTCCTTGTAAGTTAGAACTCCAAACAAAAGAATCGCAAATAAAAATCTCAATTTTCTATCTAAATTTACATATATCTATCGTATGACAAGTGGATTTTTTTATAGAATAAATTAACCCATTAACTTTTAATGTTCACTAGTAATTATTTTCCAGTACTATTGATTTTAATTTCCACACTAGTTCTCACCATGAAATATGAATGATTCACACTTTCTTGATTTTATATTCCCATGTCACCATGCAACTATAATTACAATATAATTAAAAATTACAAAGAAAATTCAAAAATTGTATTGATTCCCTTCAGGTCATTCTCCTTCTTTAATGATGTTTGTAATGAAATGTCGTAAGTATTACTGCCTTTAAGAGAAACATAATATGTCATTCCTCCTTCTTTAAGGATATTTGTAATGAAATGTCATGAGTATTACTGCCTTCAAGAGAAACATAATACCTTTTCAATCATAGGATGTCTTCTTCGTTTCATCTCTATACCTTTGCTTTTTTTTTTCTTTCGTCTCTCTTCGAAATTCTTTTTTAATTTCTTTCTCATTTGTGAAAAATATAAACAAATAATCTATGATATGCATTTAGTTGAGGAGTAGCAATAAAACCTCCCAAAAATAAAAATAAAACTGAAATTATAAGTAAAATTCACTGGATACCAATAATTAAAGCTCTCATACCAATTTATGAGAAAAGAGGGAAACCATTCTAGTATTTAATTTGAGAAAGAATATTAACTTAAAACTAAAGAAAGATGAGAATGTGAATAATAAGTAATAAAGTTTATCATCATAGGTTTGTTTGAACATATCAAATATGAGTTCTTATAGTTTAAAATCCAAAAAAATTGTCACAGAGAGAAAAGTCAATTTTTTATCATAATTCATATATATCAATTAATGGATCATTTTATAGGATGAATTAGACAATAATATCCTTCTATTTCAAATTAATTATCAGTGACTAACTTTTATTGTCTAATAGTACTTAACTCATGGTGGTGCTTTTAATTTCCACACTATTTCTCACCATGAATATTCACCTTGTTAATTTTATTTTCTAATGTGACTATTCAACTACATATAATAAAAATTACAAAGAAAACTCAAAATTATACGATTCTCTCATGATTACCAACTTATTTATATGCCCTTCTACTTCTTTCAACTTGTTAATCTCTCTTAAAATCTTCATAAAATCTTAATTTTTATTCTTTTCTTTGTCGTGATTCTTTTAATTATTCTTAAAGTTTCTCCTTCTTTATTAAATTCTTCTATAATCATATTTACGTCAAATAGAAGTTTTTTGCAAGTTATTTTTTTCTTTTGAAATTTGACGTGGCAAACACAGCAAGTAGCATATTTAAATTATTGATGTGATTTGTAGGTTTGGTGAATTTACTCATTATTACAGTTTAGAGTCTCCTCTTTAAAAGAATTATATATGGAGAGATTTGAACTTGTATAATTTCATGAGTGTATCCAAAATTTATTTGTTGACTTCATTTCTACAACACTATATATGATACTAGATATGTCATTTTTAAACGTAGGTTGTAAGACTAATGAAAAAAATTAATAAATATTTAGAAAAAGTGGTAGTTTTGGATGTTGTTATTTAAAATAATAAAATATAAGTCGTGAAGTGTAACATCCATAATTAGAGTTTCTGATTATAAATTGATGATCATGTGTATAATTCTTCCTGTGTATATAATATATGTTTATTTATGTTATTATTTTATTTTGTGTGTACTTAATATCACTAGTGCAAAAACGTTGTTTAACGATATCCAGTAGACGTTGGTTTTCTGATAACCCGACGTATAGGAGTGGACGGTGGCATTATCGTAAATAGCTTGATAAACTAGACGTCGGTTTTAAGTTAAGGTGACGTCTATGACATTGTAGACGTCCACACTGCCGCAAATTGACGTCTAATGGCCTGAGGTAGGTGATAAGACAGTCCAGTGACGTCAGTGTTAACGGGGGCCGACGTCTACTAGGCTGCAATTAATGCTCTTCACCTAATTCTCAGGCGCTTAGACGCCAGGTAGTCAAAAAGCGACGTCTAAGGCCTATCTGGAAGGTGGGAAGACAAAAAGTTCTTCATTTAGACGTCGATGTTTAAGGGGAAGCACGTCTATATGCCTATAATTAATTATGTTCACCAAACTCGAAGGACTTAGACGTCGGCTAGAAGTGCCCCGACGTCTACGTTATTATAGACGTCGGCGCCCCATCACAACTGTCATGAACATCCCTGACAGGAAATCAAACGTCAATCGGTTCAGCTTCCTAGACATCGGATCCCCTCGACACCGACGTCTAATGGGTATTCAAAAAGTCAGTTTAAATGTTAACTTGGACGTCATATTAGTGAGATCACCGACGTCTATGTGACTATAGACATCGGCTTCTGGAGCAACCGACGCACAATTTCATTTTAAATAAACCGCAAACTCTTCGCGGCATTTAGTTTCTGATATTGTCTTCCTCTTTTGCTTTTTCTCTTCCGGCACCTCTTATTTTTCTCACTTGCGGCACCTCTTCTTTTTCTCTCTTCCGGCATTCTATTGTTGTTTCTGATATTTTTATCGTCTTCCTCCTTTCCTTTTTCTCTCTTGCGGCATCCCAGGTGCGTGGTTTTTTTTTATGCTTACCGTTTAAACTTTGTTTAGTCTTTCATCGATTATCTTGTGGTTCAACTGATTAAAATTTGCTTTCTTTGTGTTGTGTTTTAGTGCAGTTTTGTTCCTTTCTTGGGGTAACGTAGTAACACATTCTCCATTTGCTAGCTGCCTCACAGAAAAAACGGCGTCTTGTGAATTTCTTTTGGTCGTTTCAACCCAAAAACGACCCTGGGTCGTTGCCTAGTTATCGTTTCACCGTGATTTTTCCCTCTTGCGGATGAAAATGGAACTAAGCAACAACCCAGGTTCGGTTTTGGGTTGAAAGGACTCATAAGAAATTCAAAAGACGCAAGCTTTTTTTGTGGGGAAACTAGCAAAAGGAGATTGTGCTACTAGGTTATCCAAAGACGAGAACAAAACTGCACTAAAACACAACCACTGGATTAGACGTCGGTTAAAGTATACACCGACGTCTATAGTACCTTTTAGACGTCAGTCTGTGTCATTTTGTAAGTCTTTAGTACCTCGTAGACGTCGGTTATTGGCCAGACTGATGTCGACATGATGTCTTTAGACGTCCAGTTCCAACGTTTAGTGACGTCGGACATGTCAGTGACTGACATCACGATAGACGTCGGTTATACTAATTTCCGATGTCCTGTTGACGTCACCGGATATGACTTCAGTTGGTTTTCAGACGTTAAAAGCCCAAAATAATCAACGTTAATCAACGTTTTTGCACTAGTATATGTGTATTAATATTTATAAAAAATTTGATGCATGTGTTTAACAAGATAAATGTGATAGTATGTTTAGTTTATATATATATATATATATATATATATATATATATATATATATATATATATATATATAGGAAACCAACGTAAAAAGAACTATCCATTTAGTTGTATTTTATATTAATTCTATTGATGGTAAGGACCCACGTTGTTTCTTTATTCCGGATTATTTTTGTGTTTTGTGTGATTTCTATATTATGTTCTTACTGTTAACGTTGTGGGGACCATGTTGTGCACGTTACAGTGATGTGATGATGGAATATCAGCCACTTTTGTGATCGTCATTTCGAGAATTGTTATTGGATGCTAGTGTAGTTTTGTTGATTTTTCTTGTTTTACATTGAATATACCATTTACTATGGGTTGCGATGCATTAATGATAATTTCAGGGGGGTCACTGGTAAATGGTTATTAGTCATGTTGGGTTGTTGCTCTTGCATGCTTTTCATATTCTATTTATGCGGTGCATTATTTTCAATTGAGAAGCCCGTCATCTTGTTTTCTTATTAGGTTGTTAAACTCGCAGCTATCATATCAAAGCCAACAAACTCAGTTTTTCACTAATACAGTAGAGAAATAACTAAAATCAATCCAATAACTCAATTATGATTAAGTCTAAAATGTAAAATTAATTCTTGTAATGATTTATTATTTAACTATGAAACATGGGGAAAGAAAATCTAATTTTAAAAGCAAAGAATTAAAAATTGAAATCTATTTAAAAGGATATGAAAGGCAAATACAAGAAAGAAATTAAAACCTAAACTAAAGTACTGGAAAGATTAAATCTAACTATGCATACAATTCAAATAGTAACTATTCTAACATATGAATGCTACATATTAACAGTGCAAGAAAAACAAAAGTAAAATTGAATATAGAAACTATTGATGCATGAAAGCAATAAAAATAATTGAGTGAGAAAACAATAAGGAATTAACATTTAACACTCACGAACATTAAATCCAGATCAAATACATTGATTCATTCAATGTTTTGAATTGCACCCTAACTCAAGGAGACAGACACCTTGGAAAAGAAAAGCTCGCTGTGGAGTCAATACAGTTTCTTTGATTATAGGAAATAAAGTGTAATTTCACAATTCAAAACCTAAATCAAATCAAACTTTTTTATTTTGAAAAGACAATAATAGTAGAATTGAATTCACAATATTTTTTTCTTCATTAGACTCATCTCCAAACTCGAGAAAACATCTCGGTATGTCATGCTCACTATGGAGTAATGTAGTTCGCTAAGGAATTTTGACTGTATGGAGTTACAGAGTCTAAATTAGATTTGTTTAAGAATTTACAAAAGCTAAAACAATATTTTTTTTCTTGTTGAACTCAACTCTGATTCAAGAAGACATCTCGGTCATGCACGTCCACCTCGGGTCGTCTAATTCCAAAAAAGAATTACAATGTGCAGAATTACGAGTTCAACTCGTTTTCAAATCAAAAGACACAAGAACCGCAGAAACATTGAAGAAGAACAATCAACTCAACAGAATCAATAAGCACATAAAACATAGAACACATCAAAGAAAAAGAACATTTTACTAACAAGAAACGAGAATTAAAGTACCGAACAACATGCAATCGGAACCATCACGAGCTGTCACCACCGTGAGTGATTCACTCCAAAAGCGAGAAAAACGAAACCCTAGTCTAAAACTGTAAAATGGAAAGTCTCCGTTCGAAGGTCTACAAGTCTTTTTTACATTGCGGAAAACCCCTTTATATAGGGTTGAAAAGAAATAGGAATGAAGAAAAGAGGAAACTTCTCTTCGACACTTCCTGCATCTCTGATCGAACGACCATCTTTCTTCCCACGCGAGCTCCACTTCCAGCCATCCGATCAGCTCTTCATTTCCATCGGTCAGCTCCGGCCAAGACGCTGGTCAAGTCTCTGGTTAGTGGCGCGCATCCAGTGGAGTTCTCCTCTTCTCACTCGAATAAGCCCTAGCTCGAGGGGTTCTTTTTTCTCCAAATTGAGAATTGCTCGAAATATTGTTTTCTTCAAATGAAATGTGTGAGCCAGAACCCCTAAGGCAGCAACAAATCCCAGTCAAGATGCATAGTTTCATTAAATTTGGATATAGCCCATTCTAATGCTTGCAACAACGTCATCCAAAACGCAGTCGTTTTACTAAAGGGAAGTCAACCTGTTGCGGCCCAAATTTGTTTCCAATCAGCAGCCTATTTTCAGTATTCCAAGTGGCAGCAATGACTAATGTTGCATCTCCATCAGCGGCTCAAATAACATTTCTTCATCAGCGTCAGAGGTACAAATCAGCCATTCCAATTTACTTCCAATTAGCTCCAGGTTAATAACTCAACAGTAGCAGCCCTATTTTAAACAGCCAGCCCAAATGCTTTTCAATTCAGGGAGTTACTCCCTGCACCTCCCCAATTCCAACCCCCACCCCCACATAACCTATTTATTCCTTTTTTTTTATCTTCATGTTTTCATCTTTACGTTTTTTTTCCACGAATTCTCCCGCCGCACCAGCATCCTCTGCGCAGCAACCACAACCGCACCGAACAACAGCCGCACAAACAGAGAGGAGTTGGAAAGTGAGAGTTGCAGAGCGTTTGGAGGAGGAGGTTTCAAAGCTTTGGTGGGGTGGGGGTGGGAATACGAAGAGGAATCTGTCTGTGTGTTTTGAGACTGTAAAAGAGGGGGGTTATTATAGGGTAGGTTAAATAGAGCTAAAACGGTAAAAATAAAAAAAATATAAAGGTTAATTTTGTATTTAAAAAAAAGTCCAAAAAAATTGGGGGGTGGGGGTTGGAACTGGAAAGGTAGAGGGAGTAACTCCCTTCAATTCATCCCAATGGTGACAATGGCCCAATCTAGTGGTCTCAATCCAATGCTCTTCTTCAAATAAGCACTTCGTATAACTAAATGCAGGCCCAACTCATCAGCAACCCACTTCTATAATCAGCATCAGCTTCAAGTGGTATCAGGGCCCAGTGTCTTTGCTGGATTTTCAGCCCATTATTCTCCTACCACTTTAATCCAATTTTTAGGGTCTTTCTACAATAAAAAAAATTAATTAATGCCCAAAAAATAAAAGAAATATTTCAGCAATTCCAAAATAAGAAAAAAGATTTTTATTAAAAAAAAATTCTCTAAAAAGAAATATTAATATCCTAATTATTTACAAACTCTAAAAATTACTCCTCAAAACCTAATTTTAACTACAATTTTACTACTCTACAAATTTAAAGAAAAATCCTAAAACTATCCTAATTCTAGAAAATTAGAAACTAAAAGAAACTAAAAATGATTTCTAAACACAGAAAAAGATGAAAATATTGAGAGTTATCACACTCCCACACTTAGACAACTGCCCTCATGAGCAAAGACAAACTAAAACTAAAAAGGAAAATAAAGACTCAATCTACAAAAGAAAAGGCTCAAACTACAAAATGAAAGACCAGACAAACCAGGACACTTCTAAATTCTATTTCAGCAAACTCAAACCTACCAATTCAGTTATTTCAAAACCATTTCTTCAAACAGAACTGTACAAAAGAATTTCTAACTTCAAACTCAAACTTCAGCAATTCCAACAATTAAGAAGCAACTTAATTCAATCAAAATCAGTAAAGCAAACATATGGAAAAGTAGCAGTCAGTCTCAACCTCACAGGATGTTGTATGCACTCAAATCACTCCACTATTTAGGGCTATCCTATTTCACTCAATCATGACATGCTAACTACCATTCACAACTTTGAACAGATTCTAAGTGACAGTGTTGACTCAAGGTTTTCTTTAAATCAATAGGTCTATATTTGCTTGTAATGTTCATGGAATGGAATAAAAAATAAAAAAGAAATGGAAACTGGAAAAAAAATCAGAGCAAAATTGAAGTAAAAAATGTGAAGAAAAGGAAGAAACCTAGAACTCAGTGCAAGGTCTAACTTTTAATCTTTGGCCAGATGAATTTTAGTTCTTTCTTTTTCTCTGGTTCTCTTTCTCTTTTACACACATTCCAGGTCTTTCCTTTACTTTATTTTTTTGATTTCTATACCTGTTTCATTCTTTTCAACCAAACCAGATTTTATTTTTTAGCACATTTTTCTTTTATTTTTCACCTCTAGCCTCACTCTTCTTTATACATTCACCAAGTTCTAGACCTCTCCCTACATCTCACAAATCTCTAAGGTATGATTGGTTGGGAGGAAATGGCTTGAAATGGATGGAAACAAAAAGAGAGGCTAAATCTCAAAATAGGGTGCAATGGTAAAAAAATTGAAATGGGTAACCCAAATTGGCTATGGTTGAAAATGAAGAATGCATAGATCATATTTAATGTATACCAAGAGTAAGCACATCAACAAAGAATCAATGCAAAATCAGAATGACAATTAAACATACAAGTTATCACACAAGAAAGACAAAAACTGGCCCAAAATCTCTCAAGGGTTAAAAATTTGTTAAAACTGACTTGCTACTCATCCTCTGCAAAAATTACTGAATTGAAATGAACTAAAGACTGCAAAAATCAATGCTAGAACTACCTTTGCCTAAATCTAAAGCTAAGTTTACTTTTGACAACTCTAATATAAGGAAATGAAGCTAAAAGTAGAATGAATTCAGCAAGAATGAAGAACATATTGATACAGAACTTAAAAGCTCCTATTAATGCCTAAAAAAAATTACCTAAGTTATATACAATATATACAGACTAAACAAGACACAGGTAGAAGAAGAAACTTAAAACAACATCTAAACTATCAAAACAGGGACGTAAGAAACTAGAAACAAGACCTGAAACTACGAGAACCTAAAAGAAATTCTAACTAAAGACTAAAAACACAACCTATGTGATGAAAAGAATTTAAAAACAACCAAATGCTAAAACAATTTTATCTACAAGCTGAAACAAAACCTAAGAAATGGAAAAGAAACCTAAAACTAGGAATTAGAAGCTAAAGAAATCAAAAGAATCTATCATTAGTCATATTTACAGAACAATAGAAAGAATTTACTCTAAACAATCCTATAAACCTCACAAAACAAATCCTAAACGAAATATCTACACACTAGACTAAGTCTAGTTATTTACATTAAGAGCTACAAACATAAGTCCTAAACTAAATAGATGAAAGGTCTCAAAGGACTCATGTAAGCTACAACATTGTTACTACTATTAATTGGTTTAAACTTTTTCCTTATGTTACTTAGGTTGCTAAAATTGCTTTTAATGTTTGAGCGGGAAGAATTTTCTACGAAGCTTTCACAAGTAAGATCCGAGCATGGGTCAACTCTTACTACGGATAATGCAAATAGTGATGAGAACAACATCAATAGAACACAATGTTGGATCGATGTCATTGGTGGGAAAAATAAAGGACAAGTGTATGGTGCAGGACAACTTGTTGCAAACTACACGATAGCAAGAGGAGGTACTTTGAAGCATCAACCTTACAAAGTTGTCCTTACATGCCTTCAAACACACATACAATCTCTTGAATATTGGGTTGTCCTCGTTAGGTTCTACATTAAGTTTCACAGTTGATCCAGGATTTGATCAATAGTTCATGTGCATAATCATATAGTCTTTCATATTTTTGTTTAAAACAACCATCAATGTTCTTGTATGCCATTGTTTTTTCCCTACACGTTGTAGACCTAGACACACCAATGTTCCATTTCTTAGAAAAAACCTTTTGGAGGTTTTTGAGATTAATATCTGGAATTTCTTTGACACTCTTCTCTAAACTGCCACTTAACCATTTGGAAGTAATTAAACTGATATTGAATACTCTAGTGCATGTATGGTTGTCTATAATCTTCCTTAACTTCCATGTAGTTTGGGTAGCCCTATATGCACAAGAAGCTTACCATGGACATTTCCCTTTTGACCTACAACATTTCACACATATTCTTTTTTTGTTATCATTCTTTCAAATCTTCAATTTCCTACCATTCTGTACTCCATAAGTTCTGATTGCATCAATGAAATCTTTTTTTTTTCAAGGAAGTATGTCCTCACTTCCCATTTATATTCTTTCGTAGTTTTGGGTTCTGAGAAAATCCCAAAATCTCCATATCGGTCTATATCATCATCTAATAAATTACTTAAGTAAATATTGTCACAAGTATCAGATTCTCACTCACTGTCAGATAATCCCCTAGCCTGTACATGCTTCCATGGAGTACTAGACCAACTTGGTGTACCCACTTCAACAAAGACACTACCTTCGTAGTGGTAATCTTGGGGTTGTTCATCTCTATGCACACTAACATACACAACATCATCTTCACTAACAAAATCGTCTTGGGACCCAATCCAACTACTAACATCAAACTCATCCCCACCATCCCCTTGACCAACAACATCATCCTCTCCATCACCCTCCCCTTCCATAACAACATCATCATCCCCACCATCCTCTTCAACAGCAATGCTGACCAACTTCATCTTCAGCAACTTCAGGTTGAGCATCCTCACCAAGTTCATGGTGACCTCCATCACCAACTTCACCAACTTCAACTTCAACATCATCACCAACTTTGGCTTCACCATCCTCACAATTTTAGGGTTGACCAAAATATTCCAACATATAAATATAGTCAGGTTGTGACACCATGTGTACCACATAAAAATGAGCTTGACCATTAGATAAGGCAATGTTGACCACATGACATGCACCTTTGTCATCACTTAACAGTTCCAATCTACCTTCTAACACAGAACCACCACCCACTAAATACCACAACTCTTTAACATTTCTATAACCCATCTTCTTCTGTATGGACAATATTTCAAAATAACTCCATTGTCTGGGTCAATGATCAAGGTAATGGTTTCACCTCCATCGTATGTAAATGACCCATCATTCACAAACTTACCCCATGGTGAAACACGACCTCTATATCAGAGTTCAACATGTCAAGTATTGTGAACTATTATATGCCTATATAAAAGTAGGTGTCAGACTACATGCAGTTGGTTATCCTCATAAATTTATCTCTTACAAAAACTATTATCATTTAATGACCTTCACATGCATCTACATTCTAAACAGGCCACATTAGCAACAACTATTACACATGACATATAGTTATAACAACTTATTCACAAACACTTAGTGCTTAAATTATGTTCATGCCAAAATAGGAATAGGGTCATATGTGGGAACAAACAACAGTAAAAGAACGTGTTTGGCTTCTTCCTTTGTGGTTTTTTGTGGGGCGAGAGGGAGAGAGACATAGAGAGAGAAAGGGAGGTAGTGTTGTTTCCGAACATAATGAGGATCGAGGGAATAAAATAGGTTCAAGAGACAGAGAGAAAAGCACATTTCAAACAACCTCCTTTAGTTTAGGGGTAGGCTACTTCATTCATTTTCTTGTTATAAGCTAATCACAATACATGTTTGAGCTACAACATTTCATTTTGTCTTAATTACTAAACCAATATGCATCAACAATATGACTCAGTGAGTAACATAGACCAACTATATGCAACGTACCAACAACAAACACACAATAAACAATTCAAACAACAAATCATAACAAAATTTCATTTTGAAATGGGGAACCAAAAAGAAAAACACAATAGTAGGCGACCAACACAAAACACAAAAAACAAGGGGACCACAATAGAGACAACGTTATTAGGGGGACCACAACAGAAAACACTATCAAGGGGGACAACAACACAACACACTTCCATGGGGGGACCACAACTACATAAAATAATTGATCAAAAACACACCTTGCACCTTTTCGCTTCAAAATGCCACGCTCACGAACCCTATTCGGTCACAAACCCTATTCGCTGATGAACCCTATTCAGTGACAAACCTTATTCGGTCACAAACCTCCTTCGATCACCAAACTCCTTCGCTAACCAACCACCTTTGCTCACAGAACCAATTCACTCACCAAATGAACCCTCGATCAAAAATCCCCAAATTGGCTTTGTTTTGTCGAACACCCCAATTCTCACAAGACCTAATTTTGTTAATTATTTTTTCCCCAATTAAAAACCCTAAAATATTTAATTTCCACATAACCCATCTTGTGCCTGACACGTCAACCTAATGTATGCCAAGTAAAAGCCATGACACCAATGCTTGCACAACTCACATCCACAATAAAGTCAATGTTATCAATTTAAACACTACTAACAAGATAGGACTTGATTGATACAATTTATACTACTTTGGGACAAAATAGAGACGTTTCTAAAAGCAGATATTAAACAGAAGAAAAAAACCTCTGAATATAGAAACCAAATAAGCAATTAAGTCATTATATAATATATGTTATTTGATAATGTTTCTATATGGCCTAATAAATATATTAAAGAGAATGACTTAATAAGATTCTTTAAATCTTTTCATTATGAAACAGTCAAGTTTAATTCTATATTCACATAGTATAACTAAATTTCAAAAGTTTAATATTATAGTTATTATTTATCATTATGTTATTATTTATTATGGCTTCATAATTACTTATATTCATTACATTTTAAAAGATTTAACTCTTATACTAACTTAAGTTTGAGAATTTTTTTTACAAGTGGATCTCTCCCCTCTTAATAATAAAAAACTATTTTTCAAATAAAACAACAATCAAATTATTGTTAAAATCTTATCCCTAATTTACAAGTTTACACTCAATATCCATATAATACACGAAATAACAATTAAAAAAATATTATCAATTCACAATCATTAAAACATATAAAAAACCAAAAATACAAAAATACCACTCACTTAGGTAGGTTTAAAAGAAACATAACAAAATTTAAACTCTTCTCCAAATCTTAATAAACAAACCGAAATTCATTAATCTTTCAAATTTGATTTTATAAAATGTCTAGAAAAAAAAATTACAGTTTGAACTTAATACCTTTCATATATTATCCAAATACTTTACCTAAATTAGCTATATGACTTATTTAGTTGTGAACTCGTTCTAAAATTTATAATTCAAACTTAACTGATTATTTTCGTTATTTGTGAAAATTAAATTTATTTTAAATTACACATAAATCATCCTAATTTTTAAATTAATCGACATGACTTCCAACCCTATTTATTGTATCGTTGACCACTATACTTCAGGGTCTACTCTCACTCTTTTCATAACAAAAATAAAAATTAATTTAAATGTATTGGTGTTGGAAAAATAGTTAGTCATGTGTCTTAATGTACACGATAAAAAATATCTGTAGAGTTAAAATTTCCCACAAACATAGTTTTCTTTGTAAATTGATAAATAACAATATAAGAAAAATGGTTAAATGAACCATTTGAACTTTTTTTTCTTAGAAGGAAATGAAGAACAACTTTTTCTATTCTATATATAAAATTTTTATTATATTACTAAAATTATTAATAGATATTGATGGGCATATTTTTAAAATTTCAATATTTAATTTAATTTTTTATATGTATTTTAGATGTCGGTATTATAAAACTTTAACATGGAATGCATTTTAAGATATCTTAATCATTGTAGAATATTTAAAAAAAAAAAACAATTCTTTCAAAAGGTGTAATTACATAGTGGATTTTCAAAGCATTCGTAAAATTCTTCACACTTTTTTAAAACAACAAAAAATGTTCTCTTAATTCACAAATAAACACGACAAATTTTTACATTTATTTAATACATCTTATAAAAATAAAATAATTATAAATATATAAATTTTTATATTTTTTAAAGAATAAAAAAAATACAGAATAATAAAAAAATTTAAATATGTGAAATAATTATTATTCATCTTAAATATCTATAATAGATTTTTCTTCTTAAATATCCATAATAGATGAGATATTTTGAATACTGATATGTACCTTGGAATACTCTCCACCAAAATCCAAGTTCTGTAAGATATTTCCACAATTGCTCTTTCTGCAGTTCAGTTAAGGTAGGAGGAACAACAATGGTGCACTCTCACCACCATCTTCTTCTCTTCTCTACAGTTCCTTTCTCTCTAACCACTCATCATAACCACCATTTATCACCGTCTCTTCACTTCCTCCACCGATCATCCACCCCAACATCTACCGTTTCAGCCATTCCTTCCGCCGCATGGCTTTCAGATCTCACACCACAAGACTTTGGTCCCATTGAACTCCCGTTTTCCGCTCCTTCTTCTCTTCCCTTCTCAGATGATCCTTCCACCGTTCAGCTTGCTTCAACCGTGCTTCTCACCGGAGCCCTCACTGTCTTCCTCTTTCGCACCGTCCAGCGCCGGATTAAACGTGCCAAACAATTGGTATATTGTTTTCTCCTGTTGCAGTATTTTTGTTTGTTATAACTTTGATTCAATTTTTTAGAAATGAATAGAAAAAATTATTTGATTGAAAATGAGTTTGTGGTTGTAGAGATTTAGGTCTTCGGGAGCAGAGAAATCTTTGGAAAAGTTGAAAAGAATGAAATCAAGTTCCATCAAAGTTAAAAATCCAGCTTCAGCTGATCAAGCATTGTTAGGAGCAGTAATCGCAGGTGTGATTGCTGTTCTTCTCTATAGGTTCACCACTTCAATTGAAGCTTCTCTCAGTCGCCAAATGCTTTCAGATCATTTTTCGGTTTGCATCCTTTTCTCATATTCAATTATTTACTTCAACTTAGATACAACTGCCACTAACAATCAAAATGCTTTCTTTTTCAGGTTCGCCAGATAACAATCACTCTAAGGTACTTTTCACAGCTTTACTCTCTTTAGAGCTCTCATTTTATTTTTTTTATGTTAAATATTATTATAACATTTCTAAATATATTAATTATTTATCATAACATAAAAAATATTATTAAAAAAACAACAAATATGGAGAAGCAAACTAAATCTATAAAAAAAAAATACACGTGAATTTTCTTATAACAAATACTAAATAATTTTAAAATTTAATTAGTAATTTGGTTTACGTATTTAATCGTATGATTTATTTTGATTCTTATATTTTTTTTTATTATTTAATTAAGTTTCAATGAATGTTAAATATATTAAATTTGATTTATTTTTTTGAATTAATTTAAAAGGTATTATGTGTTAAAATTTGGATTTTTTTTATCATTTTGGTTTTGAATATAATAACTTTTTACATTTTGATTTTGATTGGTGACTCCTTTAACATTTAATATTCTTAGACATAATATCTTATAAACGTGTCTAGGTAAGATTCTATTTAAAAAATATTTAAATAATTGAGACTTAAGTAAATAAAAAAAAATTAAATAGAAAAAGTTATGATTTAAATATTGAGACTTGTATAATATATTCATTGTATGAAGAAAAATATATTTTGATACATAATTTTCTTACATTCGTTTAATATTATTTTTTCTTATTTTTTACTTTTTTTTTTTAAATTATAAAAATTCATTTTTTAAGACTATTTTACTTTTATTAAATATGTGAAATGAATATAAAAAAAAGTTATGCTACTTTTACTCTTTTATTAATGATAACTAAGAAAGATATAATATTTTGTGACAGGACAATAATAAATGGGTTGTGCTACCTGGCAACATTTGTGTACGGCATAAACTCTGTGGGTCTGTTTCTTTATTCTGGGCAGCTTGCGATCGACACAATGGTGGGAGAGGCAAGTGGAAATCAAACTCAAAGAAAAATCATTCAGCAACAACCACTTGAGAATAATAACACTACTAAATTGACCACCACAGAGGAAGATCAAACTTCAAATCATTCCCTCTAAAACACAAAAACTGCAGAAATCATCTCTCATCAAATCGCCTCTCTTTATGCAATCTTCCTTTTCATGATAGGAGAAATATATATGTATATGTATATATGATTGATATGATAGTAATACTCACTGTATTCACCAAAACTGTGTATAATTTAAAATGTCATGTTTTCAGTTATATATTTCTAGTTTACTTTATTCTTATTAATTAATTTGTAAGTATTGAAGAGACTAAAAGCAGTATAGTGTGATTAAAAAATTTTAAAATATAGTTGAGTTAGTATAAGTATTGATATAAACTTTTTTTTTTTACTTTTTAGTAGCATAAGAAATGAATTATTGTTTAAGTATAAAAATTTTAATTTCATAAATGTCAAAAACTACTAGTGTTTGTTGTGAAAATTTTGATACAGTTGTTCACTTTAAATATAAAGAAATTTATAAAAGAATTATCTTACTTAATGTTATTCTGTAATATACCTTTTATTTATAGTTTTATTTTCAATTACACATTTTTCTTATACAACAAATGTTTTTTAGAAGTCTCTACCTTTTTTTAAGCCAAAGATAATACATCAAATTTTTTAATTGACGTGAATTAATTTTTTCTTATGTTTGAGAAAGGAAGAAGTGAACAGCGGAAAAATCTTAATTTTGAATGGAAAGAAGGCGAGAATTTATAAATTTTAAGTAAAAGAAAATTGATGAAGAGATTAAGAGATTATTTTCTTACTTTTCTAAGAAACATAAAAATCCAAAATATATTTATTTATATTTTATAAACGTATGTCCTCTGGATTCTATTTCTTTCCACCCAGTTCTTTCATTGTTTTTTCAAAGACCATTCAGAATTAATTTTAAAAACTTAACAGAAATTAGATGAGAGATTAATGAGCAATTTTAAAATAAATAAAAAGTGAAATAGAAAAATAAACAAAAGATAAATTTGC
This sequence comes from Vigna mungo, assembly GCA_036885675.1. NCBI lineage: Eukaryota > Viridiplantae > Streptophyta > Magnoliopsida > Fabales > Fabaceae > Vigna > Vigna mungo. The sequence continues at coordinate 6,105,698 of CP144694.1, forward strand.
TTACTTCTTTTTTTTAAAAAAAAAAAAAGAATTACTCCAACTAAAAACTAACACACCTTAAGAACCAAAATCGCATGCAAACTGTTAGTGAGATCAAAATTACTAATATGAGAGATTCTTTCTCTTTATGCAAGAAAATAGAATGGCCCCTTATATGCTCAGCAAATGTATAACTTCATCTTGTTTTCTTCTAAATTTCTATGGTTCGAATAGAACAGCAAGAGAAAGTTACTCATAAGCATTGTTTGCTGAAGAAAAACTACCCAGATAGTTAACAGTTCTAAAAAACTAAAATAATGTACTCAAGTAAGTCCATTTTGTCTGAAAAAATGAAACAGCTATTTTCATTCAACCATGTCCTGAGTCTGAGTAGTGACTTGAGGAACACTGCTTGTAGTAATGACAGTAGTGAATGGGGCATTGCCTGGGGTGATGGTAGAGTTTACTGATGGAACATCAATGTTTGTTTCAGCTTTCTTTTGATCTACATCCATATCCATACCTTGAGGAGTTTGAGGAACATTTGTTTGCACAACAGGAGTCTCCATATGAATGCTTGCTGCAATCAGCTGCTTTGGTACTGATGGATCCATACCAGTCTTCTGTTGATCCACAGGTGCTACCTCATTCACAACAGCATGAAGTTGCTGTAATCGGTAATCAGTTTCCGGCCGGCGACAAATCTTCCTAAGCGGCACGATTTCCTGGCAAGAACACAAGATGGGGGTGGATCAACAAAATGAATCAAACTGAGTAGTAACCTACAACAGAACATTTACCAGTTATAGCAGTCAAAACAAACTTGTAAATAGTAACCTTCAGTCTGCTCTTTTCAAATCACACCACAAAATGCATCAAATGAGCAGTGACCTTCAACAGAACATTGGAAGCCAACTTCCATTTTTCCTATAATACCTTGGGTGGACTTGAATAGTGAAAGTGAATAAAGAAATACATTATTAAAAGTAATCGTGCTAACTACATTTTCAACTTCTTTGTTTGAAACAATTGCATTCTCTTAAAAACAAAATAAAGTCTAATGGAGTTAATGTGAAGACAAGACATGATAGGGTCTGGAAGGTTTATGAGAGGAGGAGGAAGAGTAGAGAAAGTTAGGAAGTTTGGGTAGAAGCCTAACTGTATTACCAGTTAGGAAGTGGCGGGAATGAGCTATTATATATAGAATTCTTGTATCTCTGTTTAGGTAGTTAGTATTCTTTGTGTAAAGACAGGACTTTGACCTATGGAGGGGGATTAGGCTCCCGTTAGGTCACTATACTTGTACATTTGTTCTTTTGTTAATAAAAAAGCTCTATTCATTCTATCTGTCTCACTGTTGAGTGTTTGTGAGGGAGTTGGATTGGTTTCTTTTTCTAGAAACCTATCATTTGGTCCAACCTGCCGGATCAATAGGAAGCGTAATGGAGGGAAAATTGGGGGCATTAGAGGGGAGAGTCGACGGGCGACTGAATGTCGTCAAAGGGCAGCTGGAGGCCATGGAGATTGCATTGGATGGGTTGAAAGCGGAGACGACAGCAATGCGCCAAGAGTCAGCGGCGATATGCCAAGACTTACAAGAAGTCATGTGAATCCTGGGAGGATGAACCTGAAACCAAGAGGGAAACTCATATGGGAGCCAAACGTCCATCAACGAGAACCGGAGGGGTAGACGAGAAGAAGACGATGGAGGGAGAGAAGTCGATCGCCATGATGGGCATCACCATTGGAGGAAAAGAGTAGATTTACCAATCTTCGAGGGACTCGACCCGTTGAATTGGATTAATCGAGCTGAGAAGTTTTTTGAACTACAAGGGGTGGTGGAGGAAGAAAAGGTGTGTCTGGCATACATTAGTATGGAGGGGAGCAAAAGGTATTGGTTCAGGTTCTGGAAGGCGAAAGCCAAGAACCTTTCTTGGGAAGGTTTGAACGAAGTCCTGTTGACACACCCATGGATCCTAATGCTAAACTTCTACCAAATTAGGGGGAACCTATGTCAAACCCTGAGCAACATAGAACACTAGTTGGAAAGTTGAATTATCTTATAACTACCCATCGTGACATTTCCTTTGCAATTAATGTGGTAAGCCAATTTCTTAATTCCCATAGTTATCTATATATTAAAGTATGTTAAAGGATCTCATGGAAAAATGGTTGTTATATGGTCCCAATAACCATACAAGAGTGGTTTGACATTCAGATGTTGATTAGGCAGGATCTCCTTCTGATAGAAGGTCTACATTCAAATATTATGTCTCCATTAGTGGTAACTTGATTTCTTGGAAAAGAAAGGAACAGAGTGTTGTGACAAAATCTAGTGCAAAAGCATAATATAGAACTATGACCTCAGTCACTTGTGATCTTGTTTGGCTTAAACAATTGTTTAGAGAGTTACAATTTGCAAATGTCACTAAAATGACACTTATATGTGACAATCCGGTTGCTCTTCATATTGGTTCTAATCTCGTCTTCGATGAGAACTAAACACATTATATTGAATGTCATTTCATTCGAGAGGAGACTGTATCTGGAGACATCAAGACTAAGTTTGTTAATTCAAGTGATCAGTTAGCAGATATTTTCATAAAGTCCTTTTGGGGACCGAGAATTGATTATATTTGTAACAAGCTTGATACGTACTTTTTATATGCACCACCTTGAAAGGAAGTGTTAGATATTGTGTTTATTTCATTTACATGTTCATTTGTATTTGGGCTTAGCCCACACTCTTATTATTATAAATACATTACCCTATGTGTATGTAAAGACACATAAGGGAGATTTCCCCTCATCTCTTTTACTATTTCATATGGTATCTAGAGCTTAGGTTCTATTCCAGTCGTCTCCGGTACTCATCACTGTCGCAACCGCCGCCGTAGCCGTCGTCGCCGCCGTCGCCGGCACCGTTGCCGGAGTTTCAGAATCGACCCTGTTTCATTTGAGAGATGCCAAGGTAGTCGCTTCCTGTGAGAATAATGTCATCGACATACACTATTAAGTAGATACATCCAGCACCTTTGTCACCATTTTCAAACCAAAGATCTTGGCAAACTTTGGTATTTTTTGGGTATTGAAGTAGCACAACCCAATGATGGTATTGTCATATCTCAGAGGAAGTATGCGTTAGACATCTTGGAGGAAACAGGGTTAATGAACTGTAAGTCTGTTGAGACACCTATGGATCCTAACATCAAGCTCCTACCAAATCAGGGGGAGCCTTTCTCAGATTCTGAACGTTACAGAAGATTAGTTGGTAAATTAAACTATCTTACTGTTACGCGTCCTGACATTTCCTTCGCAGTTAGTGTGGTGAGTCAATTCCTTAACTCCCCATGTGAAGACCATTGGGATGCAGTGGTTCGCATACTGAAGTATATTAAAGGATCACCTGGAAAAGGTTTGCTATATGGTCCTAACAACGATACAAAAGTCGTGTGCTATTCAGATGCTGATTGGGCTGGTTCCCCTTCTGATAGGAGGTCTACTTTTGGATATTGTGTCTCTATTGGTGGCAACCTGATATCTTGGAAAAGTAAGAAGCAAAGTGTTGTGGCTAGGTCTAGTGCAGAAGCAGAATATAGAGCTATGGCATCAGCTACTTGTGAGCTTGTGTGGCTTAAACAATTACTTAGTGAATTGAAATTTGGAGATATCACTCACATGACACTTATATGTGATAATCAAGCTGCTCTTCATATTAGCTCTAACCCTGTCTTCCATGAGAGAACCAAGCACATTGAAGTTGATTGCCATTTTATTAGAGAAAAAATCATATCTGGAGATATCAAGACTGAGTTTGTTAACTCAAGCAACCAGTTGGCAGACATATTCACTAAGTCCTTGCGAGGACCTAGAATTGACTATCTTTGTAACAAGCTTGGAACATATGATTTATATGCTCCAGCTTGAGGGGAAGTGTTAGATATTGTGTTTATTTCATTTACATGTTCATTTGTATTTGGGCTTAGCCCACACTCTTATTATTATAAATACATTACCCTATGTGTATGTAAAGACACATAAGGGAGATTTCCCCTCATCTCTTTTACTATTTCATAGGAAGTGTTAGATATATTAGATTATTAGACATCTTAGATAGTTATCATATCTTTATTTTTTATCTTTAGTTAGTTTGTTATTATTCATTATTTGTATTTTGGCATAGCTAATATTTCGTCTATTATAAATGGAGTACCTTATGTATATTCAACACTTAATCCCATACATAGTTTTTTACTATATTGAACAAAAACTAAAAACAAAAATTGAAGTCTAATTTTAGTTTCTAACATTTTTAAAATTTATAACTAAAGAAACCCCAAACGTACCATTTAGGAATAAATATACAAAAACCCAAAAGAAATGTGAAATAACCAATTCATAAAAATAAATCTCAGTTAACAAAATCTCATTGGTAATTATATGTCTGAATGACATCAGAAAGTAAACACTATAAGAACCAAAACTAATTGAAAAGTGAAAATTGTAGGCACTGAAATCATATGCATAACAAGAAAAAAGTGATAGAATTATATCATAAAACCTATCCGACAACAAAAAAATCTTAGAAGAAAATCAATACCTCTGATTGATCATGATCATAGCGAACCAAAAATCTACAACGGCAGCCTCTTACATCATGCCTCCGTCTTTGAGCATCAAGCACATGGGCATCAAAGTATAGGGCTTGCTCCTTACCTTCCTGTAATGTCAAAAGTAGAAAAAAGAAACTAATCAGATGTTCCACAAAGTAAAATTTGGTTAGAGAAAAACACAAAAAAGAAAAAACTAGGATTAAGTTTTTATGATAACTAGCTATAGCTTTTCCTACCTGAAAACAAAGTATGAGATCACCCGGGATTACTACAACACATTCTGATGATTCACATGGCAAAGATCGTGGTCTGACATGCTTTCGAATGTTAATCCACTCATCTTCCTCAGGCCCAAAACCAGCAAATCGTACCAGCACTTCCTGAAACATGAAGATATTATCATTAACATGGTATTAGAGTTCCTGATCCAATGTAGTTTTGCCTTTGCAAACAAAATTTTTCAGTAAGTTTGCTATGCTCTTGAAGCTGCAGACTTTTCTGGATATTATCACTTTTTCCAGCCATGGTCAGAACTCCAATAACTTCCCAGGAATTTTCTGGTGACTTACCATCTACTTTCTGATATAAAAGGGGAGTTGTGCATCCTCCACAGAATAATCAGTATGTAGATTTACATGGCATCGAACCTACTTATAGGATGAATGGGAAAAATTTATTTGAAGTGGTCACAACTTGTTCGCACAATACTGAAAGGAAAAGGAAAACTTGGCCACTTGAATGGTGCTGAACCAAAGGATGGAGATCCGAATTTTACAGCATGGGATGAAGAAGATTAATTGATTGTTGCTGGGAGTCAGAATTCGATGAATACAGAAAGTAGTGATACCATTATGTTCCTTAAAAAAATATTTGCAACGCAATTGAGCAGACTTATTCCGAGGCTAAAACTGCTGCTCAAGTGTATGCTTTAAAGGTAAAAACAGTAGCGGCAAAACGGGAAAAAAATCTGTCACAGAATATGCCAACCACATAAGACGCTTTGGATGGAATTAGAACAGTAGAGAGTTATTAAGACTAATTGTATTAAAGACGCTACTGTTTTGAAGGAATTTATCAAACAAGAAGGGTCCGTGATTTTTTTATAGGATTAAATCCTGAATTTCATCGAGTCAGAACCCAAATCTTTATGTAAAATTAGAAATCCCGAGCTTTGATGAAGTTGTTGCATTATACAAGGAAAGTAATAGAAATTTTTTATGTAAAATACCGACATACTTCTCATGTGCTACTGCTTCTGAGTGCAAGATCATAGAGAGTCTGATAGACAATATAGAGAAAGTGTTCTATATTTATAAAACTTTCACTATATGAAGTTATCTCTCAGCAAGGAGCATTTATTTTGCATACTCTTTTAAGAATTATCCTTGTATCCTAAACAATTCTTTTGTAGTAGAAGTGACCCTTAAACAATACTAGGGAAGGCCGATACTGGTTTAGTGAAGAATATTTTTATTCTTTATGTCAAAGAGACAAAGTATATCAGGACTGACTTTATTGTAAGTCAGAAGTGACATTGAGAAATTATCATTATCTGATTAGTATATCCCTTCATGGTTTGCAGAGGAGAACTAGACCTAACTTAGTGTTGGGATGAACCAATATAAAAATTAAGGTATTTCTCTACTTCACCTATTACACTTGCACTAGCTTTGACTATCTGTCACACGTTGTTTATGAAAATCATTTTAGAAACCTTCTTCAACAAGCAAACAATCACCCCCAAAACGTCTGTTGTCAACCTTCTTGTATAAATCTTCAAAATCATTTGAAACTCCATTCAACTCCCTTTCTAGAGCTTACCAATTTCTTTTCTATATCTACCCCATTATATATGTGGACGACATTCTTATCACAAATAGTGTGACAAGTGACAAGAAGGGTACATAACAACTAAAACAATATCTTGCTAAACAATTCCAGGCAAAAGATCTTGAACACTTGAGGTATTTCCTCAGTATAAAGTTGCACAGTCCAACGATGGTTTTGTCATATTTTAGAAAAGATATGCTTTAGACATTTTGGATGAATCAAGTATGTTTAATGCTAAGCTTGTAAACACACACCAATGGATTAAATATCAAACTTATAACTGACCAAGGAGATTTGTATTATGACCCAGAATTTATACATATATAGTTGCTACGATAAGTTATCTCACTGCAACTTGTCCTAACATTGTCTTTTGTAGTAAGTATATTAAGTAAATTGTTAAACTCTCCTTGCAAGACCATTGGGATGTAGTCATATGGATCTTGAAGAATATTAAGAGTGTCCCTGAAGATAAAGAAAATTGTTGGAAGTCCCACACCGACTAGAGATAAGGCCAATTTATAATATATAAGTGGATGCAAACCTCATTTTACAAGTCGGTTTTGTAGAGTTGAGTTAGGCTTAAAGTCCATTTCTTAACATGGTATCAGAGTCAGGTTAGAACCTATCCTAAAAATATTTGTTGTTTGTTGGGCATATTGTTCCATCCGTTATCGGGTCGCTATTAGACCACCTATTAATGTATATCTTCACACTCGAGATGTATATACCTCGGCTTGGAAGTTCACATCGGTTAGAAATAAGACCAATTTATAATATATAAGTGAGTGCAAACCTCACCTTACAAGCCGGTTTTGTGGGGTTGAGCTAGGCTTAAAGTCTACTTCTTAACATGGTATCAAAGCTATGTTTAGAGCCTATCCTAGCGATGTTTATTGTTTGTTGGACATATTATTCCACCCGTTATCAGGCCGCTATCGGACCACCCATTAATTTCTATCTTCACACTCGAGATATATATACCTAGACGTGAGGGGGTTGTTAAAAGTCCCACATGTTGTAAAAGAAATAAGGATTAATCATATTTGCAACAAGCTGCGCATATATTACTTATGCTCCAGTTGGAACGGGAGTTTCACAACTACAAAAATGGGGCAAAAATCTTTTATGATCAGGAATATCTAGATTATATATGTAATATTAGGAATGTTTTTATACTCGTATTGTATCTTTACTATCAGAAGATACTCTATATCTATTTATTGCAGTAATTTCTTTTTCTCAATATTAATAAAGCATCTGGCCATCTCAGAAACACACGGTTTCAGCTTAATGTCCCTTTATTTCCTGTAGTTTAATAGGGATCTTGAGGAAGAAATATACATGGAGGTTCCTCGAAGATATGAAGTTGTTGCCAATTCTGTTTGCAGGCATAAAAGGTTTTTATATGTCTTGAAACAATCCCCTTGGCATGGTTTGGGAGATTCATTAAGTTCATGAATACCTTAGGTTACAGACAAAGTAAAGGAGATCACACTTTATTTATCAAACACTCAAACTCAGGGGGAGTGTGGTGAATGCCTATCAAAGGATTAGGAAGAATGGACCGTAAGATTAAGAGAAAAAAAAATGCAAAAAGAGGTCAAAAGATGAAGATGATGCCAGAATCAGAAATGATTGATAAGTTGAAGAAGATCACCACTTCAAATTAGCAATTCAAAGATAAGAATCAAAAGTTCTCCCCTAGCAACTGAGATGTACACTCAAAGAGGTACAGCAAAATGGGGGTAGTGAGTAGATTTGAATCTTATGGAAAATAGAGGGTCTTTTAGATATAGATTAGGTATTGTCAAAGTTCAGTTATTGGAGACTTAGCCAGAATTATTCGTGGCCATGGGGACTTTAGTGGATTTGTTCAAAATAATGACCAAAGTGATTCATAACCAGAGAGGAGGTTTTGCACACCAACTTGAACTACCGAGAATCTTGTGATTACTTGAGAGAATTCCTCTAAGCTCTTCTGAATTTATATTTAAGTAGGGGAATTCAAATTTGATGACAAATCTAATCTCTAGTAAAACATAGCTCCTAAATTGTAGGGAATAGAAATAAAGGGCGTCATACATATTGTCTAACACTAATAGTAATATCAAAAACTATTAATGCTAATGCAAGCGCAAGTTCTCTAACGATAAGCACTGATAACATGAAATGTGTTCTAACAATTTCATCAGGGTTCATCCACTTAACATAACTATGCAGGAATTGAAAGCAGCAAAATCAAAAGATTCCCAAGAAAATATTCATGCGAAAAAGGGAAACTGAAAACCATATCAAAAAGCTTAAGTAATTTCTTCACAAAAACTTAAAAACAGAAATAATATTAGCTTTGAATTACCGGATCATGGGTCTCCAAATATCTATGCGATAGAAAGGTAGCAACATCATACCTAACAATAAGAAGACCCTATGTCAGGCCCATAAATGAAAAATCTATGTAGAGAATAAAGAATTATCTTATTCATAACAATCACACTAATTGCATTCAAATAACCTCTGTGTAACAATCAAGTTCTCTAAAATAAGGAAATAAAAATATGCTGAAATCATTAGGAAGAGTTTAACAATAATTTCTTCTAATCAGTATGGATATATTGAAGATATTTTCATCCTAATAATTTGTTATTTACAGCATTCCCCCTCAAATTGGTAATTGAATATGAATATTTCCCAACTTGTCTACAACACATCCTGATATCTTCCTTAAAGAAGTCCCTGAATGAAAATGTCCAAAATCTAAAGTCCTGTTTGGACATGGGTTGTAACCACAAGATCTCTGTCTAGAATATCTTTGATGAAGTGTTTCAATTTCAATATAATTTTGTCCTATTATGATGTACAAGATTATGAACAAAGTTCATGCTTGACTTGATATCATGGCACAATTGCATAGGGATATCTACCTATTTTAAGGTCATCCAGTATGATTTTCACTTGAAGTCCTTCACACATACTTTGTTCCTTCCTCTGTGAGTTTCAAATCATAGATAAATCTCCATGTACACTTGTTGTCCTAAAGCTCTGTGAAAAAAGAGATCATCATATCTAACTGGTGCAAGTCCCAACTAAAATGAGTAGCAAAAGAAAGGACAGTTTGAATTGTATTCATCTTAGTCACTAGAACAAATATTTCCTCAGTCAATTTTGAAGGTTCGAGTGTATTCCTTTATCGCCAATCTAGCTTTATATTGGCCTATTGTCCCATTTATCCTATATTTCGCTACAAACATTCATCTACACTCTGTAGCCCTTTTGCCTCATAGCTTGTCAACAATCTTCCATGTTGAGTTTTTTCACTAATACATTCATTCCTCTCTCTGGCCCGAGTCCAATGTTCACTTTTAGGAGGTCTCAACAATCCTACCTGTGGCTACGATGATGAGTGGACTTCGTAACAGCTAGGCACGTGGAAACTCCAATAGTGACTCAATTGTCGGCATTGTCATCATGAGTGCGGTGCACACCCTTTTGGTGCACCATTGACCTCAAGGCAGTGACAGCAGGGTGCAGTGGTGCCAGCTGCTTACATGGCAACGGAAACAACATTTCAAGATTGGGAACTTAGATACCAACTTGAACTACGTAGGAAAATAAAGAACCACTTTATTGATAATAATTCCACCAATTACATTCTCATCACCTCCATTTGTAACAATCAAACTCCCTAAAATAAAGAAATAAAAATATAATGAAACGAATAAGAAGATTCTAGAGATATTTTTTCATAATCAATATCACCCCAAGGATATTTTTATCTTAATAATATTTATTCAAAAAATAAATAATTAAGAAAATAAACTACAAAGATTCTTAAGATTATTAAAGAGGAAATACTGACCATGCTCCATCCCTTCCAGATTTAGCTTCGAATTCCATAACAGGATTTTCTGGAGTTGCTTTTACTGCTGGCAAAACTGGGTACAACAAAATGAAGGAAATGTAAGTAAACAAAATAACTAATAACAGCATAAAACTGAAACACCATAGTCTACAATTGAGACATAATCAGTAGCAGTACCATCAAATTCCATAACTAGATTTACTTAATGATTAATGCATCTTAAGCTTTAGAGAAAGAGAAGGAAAATTTTGATTTTGAAAAAATGAAAAATCCACTTTTCAAAGATGATAACTCACCCAGATATATATTTACAAAAGTGAACAGAGTAATAAATCATCTGATAAATCAGTTACAGACTACAACTATCACACTGATGGAATCCTGACAAAACACTTATGGGTGTTCAGAGCAAAACACTTCTTTAATAGACATTGGACAAATGGATTAAAAGAGTGTATTCAACTTATATTGTTGTGCTTCTTATTAATGTGTGTGTGTGTGTAGATAGATAGATACAACTTACAAAATAAGGCAAGGTACTTACCGTTGTAATTAGAGAAAAATTTTCCTAATTAAAGAAAATAATTGTAGAATCTTCTAGTTTACTTTTCAGTATATTTTTTCCTTATTAGTAATACATGTTGATACCCTCTATTTGTAATAATCTAATTCTCCTAAAAAGGGAAAGAGGGAAACTAGGAAAATAAAATAAAATAAAAGATTATATATCTATTTCCTCTAATTAGGAAGATTCTAAAGATATTATCACAAATTACAACACTCCCCCACAAGCTGGATCATACAAGATTCTATGAACCAAGTTTGGAATAGACAAACTCAATCAAAGATAATGTCAATAAACCAAATTGCACACATAAACATGTGTAGCCCAAGAGACTCCTCAGCATCATATGGAGAATAATGGACAACAATGGACAACTGTGAACTTGCACCATGAAACTTCAACTTGGATAGCAATGGACAAGAGCGAACTAGCACTATGAAACTAACAACAATGGACAAGAGATATTTCCATTAACAATTGATGATGACTTACAGCAGCAAACTGCAAGAATGGATGAAGGCCTGTAGTGGCGAATCGCAACAAACCGCAGGACTAGATTGTCATCAATAGTGGCGAACAGCAACAAAGCTTCAAGAACGTGATTTCCATGAGTAACATATGGGAGGCCTTCAAAGGCTAATAGTCACAAACCTGTAGGGACTTAACCACCCTAAACAGCAACAAACCTTCAAGGACTTCTAATAGGTTCCTAAATTGGGAACCTAATCTAGAACGCTCTTTCTCACCACAAGAACACAAGAAAGAAAGAATATTGAATATTATTCACAGTATCAAAGTCTGTACAGTAGGTAACATAGGCTTAACCCTCTTCACAGGTTAAAACCTGTCAACAACTAACTCTCCAAAAGTGCCTTCTAACTATACAATCAATCTATTTATACAATTCCTCTCCCTTCTACCCCAATCCCATTTCCCATTATATCCAAATACTCTATATCCTAACATTACACCCCCCCTCAGAACAACCTTGTCCTCAAGGTTGGAAACGGAAAACTTGGTCTTACCTCATCGTGTTACCATATGGAGGGAACCCACTGGCTATGCACCCAATTCAAGTCAAGCGGCTTGGGTTCTGGTTCAGCCACGCTTCCTTCCTCCTCTTCTTCTTCGGCCAATGTCAACATTCGTAATCCCTTCTCCGGGCATCGATGGCTTGGGCTGAAAGGCCCACCGCACCAGAAGCATCTTTCCTCTTCTCTCCTTTTTACGAACTCCGAATACGGTAGGTTGCGAGTATTCCTCTCCCTCCCGTCGTTCGTGGTTCTTGCGGTGCTGCCTCCTTCGATTGCCTCTTTCTTCACAGACCCCGTGCTTTCAGTGATCCCCCCTCGACCCTGAATCTCGCGACTGGGTTCACTCCTCGACACTACTTTTGTCACACCTCCCCAAGAACCCAGATTCTTAGCCGTCTATCCGTCGCCGATCTTCGAATGGTTGCACAGTTTCTCAACGTCACGCACAATCCGCATTGTTGTCATAAGGTCCTGGGGATCATGGGGCCTCACATGATCACTCACTTCCTTCTGAAGACCTGCCATGAAATATCCCAAAAAGCTACTCTTCCGGGATCCTCGTCATCTGCCCCACGAGTACTTCGAAATCTCTGACGTAATCGCTCACCTTGATGGCAGATAACCTCTCGTAAAAGGACCCTCAGCCTCCTTCTCTAAATCGTATCACCAGTGCCCTCTTTAATCCATCCCAAGAATGGTTCTTGGTCTTCTCTCTCCAGAAACGGTACCAATACGTTGCGTACCCTTCCATACTGATGAAAGCCAACTACAATTTCTCCTCTTCCACAACTTTCTGCACTTCAAAGAACTTCTCTGCCTACTAATCCAAATTAGTGGGTCGTCCCCTTCGTACGCCAGCAACTCTACGCGTTTCCTCCAATTCACCAACCCATCTTGATTCCCTTTGTCCCTTCTTCCTCTCTCTCCATATCGTGCCCTCCGCCGTTCTCATTCACCGACGATTGACTACCATCCTGGTGATTGCCATTTGGGTCGCATTTGCGATCTCCAAACACCTTCAAGATCGCTTGAATATCCTGTCGCATGGCTTCATAATTCTGCCTTACGGCCCCTGTCTCATGCCGCAAATACACCGTATCAGCCTTCGTTTCCGCTATCGCTATTCCAACCGCCTCTAACTAGCCTTCTACCCCCGCCACTCTTCCCTCCATCATGCGCGAACCAACGTCTCCCCTTCTAGCGCGAACGTCTCCCCTCCAATTGGGTAATCCAGCAGGTCGAACCAATTGATAGGTTCCTAAATTGGGAACCTAATCTAGAACGCTCTTTCTCACCACAAGAACACAAGAAAGAAAGAATATTGAATATTATTCACAATATCAAAGTCTGTACAGTAGGTAATAGAGGCTTAACCCTCTTCACAGGTCAAAACCTGTCAACAACTAACTCTCCAAAACTGCCTTCTAACTATACAATCAATTTATTTATACAATTCCTCTCCCTTCTACCCTAATCCCATTTCCCATTATATCCAAATACCCTATATCCTACTACCCTGAGTAGCAACAAACCTTCAGGGACTTAACTGCCCTGAACATTTGGGAGGCGTTCAGGAAACAACTGTCCTGCAAAGGCTAAAAGCAACAGACCTGCAGGGACTACACTACCCTACAGCGGCTAAAACTTTCTCCTCCTCACGACTGAATGGCAGAACGTGAAGGTGGAAGAATTGGTGAGAATCGATCCGTACGAGGGACAAATCTGAATCCCATAACTTTGAAAGAGACAATTCAACGGGCGGTCTCAAAGAACAACTCTCAGTGAGCTGTTATAACAAGGCATTAGCAGAAAGAAAAAACACCAAGGATTGGGACTTACGATGGCATCAAAAGGCCAAAGACAGGTTGGAGGTCCAAAGTTATCTGTTCGACTACTCCTAAATGGTGATACTTAACACTGTATCACAAGAAGTATGGACTAAACTCAAGCGGCGAAGACGACGATAAGAAGGACCAACCAGTGTCGCATAATAAAGGGAAGAAGAACCCATTGGTGGTGACAGATTCCAGAATGCAGTAACAGACGCACCAAACTAGAACACAGAAACGAGAGGGAGGTCTGGCGACGCGGAAGCGGCGAGAAGACGGAGTTGTTGTGACGGCAACGAAGATGACAGCAATGGCTGCTATGGAGGGTCAGAACAGAGAAAGGAAGCTCCGGCGAGACGACCGACAACGGCATGGTTTGATGCCGACGTCGAGAAGGCGGCGCGTGAGAAACACGCACCCGAGACCAGCGTTGTTGGGTGAAGTTTTGTCCTGATTCCGGCGGGGTTGGCCGTCGCTCAAGGAGGCGGTCCAGATCCGCTGGTCATCGGACGAAAGTGCGACGGTGGCCGGCGGCAGACGGTGGCCGACGGTGGTCTACGGTAAAGAGCAGTTGTGCACAGTGGAGAGAACAGCAAACAAGAACTATTTAAATGATTGAAAGCCAGTGAAGATGCCAACTATTGGGCATTAGAGGAGAGACCCCATTCTAGGCCAAAGTATGAACAAGCTTGTTGGTGGAAACACAGTGCAAATGGGAGCCAATAAGAATGCTGGCATCGCTTAAAATGCCAGTTTCAGCTACTGGTCTGAAAGGGAATGGGTTCGAATCCCATTCCAGATTATGGAAGCACAACTTTGTGTAGCTGTTATCAAAAAGACAGACATGTTGGTAATGCTGGGAGAAATGTCAGACCAGGAGGCACTACAAGCCTGATCTAGGCTGAAAAAGACAAAAGTCTAAAAGCTTAGCTGGGGCAATTGCAGCCCAATGAAGCACAAAGGCATAGGTTGAAGAACTACCATGAGTTGCTTGCCGTTCCCATCCCCTAATCTCACATAAGTTGGGTTGCCTTGATAAATTTTAAAGCCTAACCTTTCATCCAGTTTGTAGAGATGAAAGTAGTGCTAGCACCACTATCAATTAAAATCGATACATCTAGATCATGCAATTTACCCTTGAGTTTCATGGCATGTGGGGTGCTTAGTCCTCTTGCTAAACACATGGACGAGTCCAGAAATTGCACTATATGGTAAAGATATCACCATCTTCTAAACTAGGACTTTTTCCATTGACCAAAATAATAATAGCCAGCATATTCTTCTTCAAACAATGGTACAAATATCAATGAAAACATTTATTTTCTTCTCATTGTCAGATATATTTATTATATCAAGCTCCTAGTCCCACGATATCAATTTGGTTATGTTCACTATATTTTTATTATCCGGCAAGTCGAACCAACTGTGAGGATTTTTGTGATGAAATAAATAGAAAAAGTTATGTGCAACCCTTGTTCTTCTTTGATTTCGAAAACAAAAAACAAGTACACAAAGGATATTCCTCCTTTTTCACACTGAAATCTGTCTAGTTTCGTAACTAACAAAGAAAAAAAAAATGCCCTCTCTTCTAAAACAGAAGTCCTACTTATAAAAGGTTGGGGAACCATCTTCTGTGATATACTAACATCCAGCCACAGCCCCTAAAACAGACACTAAGACAAAACAGAAATTCCTAATTAACAGGCCATAAGGTAGAATAGGATTAAATAAATCCTATTTTTCCTCTTCTCCAATAATTCATTTTGAAAGATTTAACTGTATTCAATGGTTCCTGATATCTAACACAGTACTCTAAATGCTCTACAAAAAGTTTAGTGTGCATAACAATGACTTCATAAGGGTTGGGATAGAAAGTTCTAACGGGAAATATAATGCAACAAAAGATATATAAATATAGCCCTTCAAGTGAACATCGCACAAACTAAAAAGTTAGAAAAATCAGCATAAACAAACTTTAGATAAATTAGAGATCCAACAACACTACACTCATTTGGTATATGAATTTCAGAAAGAAATTAAAACAACATAAAGTATGCAGGATTAACAAATAACCATGACTACAGATTCAGGCAAAGTAAATAAAATTAAGCAATCTAAAGCAGCAATATTCTACCTGCTGTAACAGAAGCAGTAGGAATTGGAGCAGCTGTTGGTTGTTGAGGCATAGTCCTCACCGGGGTTGCATCATCCCGAGGCATAGGTGTAATATTTAACTTTCCAGGAGTCTTACTTGACTTTGCTCTTATTGCATACCGCTTATTTTGAAACCAATTCCAAACCTATACTGAAGTGGAAGACTAAGAAAACAAGGGTGCAAAATTCCAATTTCAAATAAAATATAGCACTCATATCATACTTGTTTCATTTGCACTGTAATCTTGCCTTTACGTTCTAGTGATTCACTGAAAGAAAGCATAATTTTAGTCACTTTTCAGGAGCAAACTAAATATTACTAAGTCTGGTACTCAATAAAATATTCAATAAGGCCAAGTGGCACACCTGAACTTCTCTGCAAGAGCTGTGAGAATTTCACGTGCTGGCATTGCATTCTCATGTTCATGAAGAATAGCTTCCATTTCTCCTACCTATACAAAGAAACAATAGTTTTTGTCAGCACTCGGGAAAATCTCAGTTGATAGAACCAAGGGCATGCTTGTTTTTTTAAAACTTGAACAGCTCAAACTCCAATTGAACTCAAAGCTTATGTCTTGGTCAGCTGAGTTCAACTTGGCTTTGTGTTGTTCCAACTAAAAAACAAGCATGCCCTTGGTTGGTTCATATCATGCGATAAATCACATCCATGCACAATACATCGATTCATCAGTGAAATTCTGCACCACTCATACTAATCATACAATTCAACCATTTGTGTTCTTTTTTCTTCTCTACTTTTCTTCCACTTACTCTCACACAAAGAAACTGAAGAGTAAGATAAGCTCAACTTGTGAAATGGAGAAGAACTAAAGGAACACTATTAAACGCTATTTAACACCCCGACTCTCCTTTTATTCTTTTGAAACAATGGCTTCGGAAACTTGGTAATGATTTATGATTTTGTTTTACCAGGTTTGCAGTTTTGTCAATTTCTACTTGGTTTAAATTTATAACATTGGACACGACTCATCATACATTTAGGAGGAAAAAGCTTCACAAAACAACAAAAATGGCCTTTGTTTGGTAGCACAAAGTCAATACTTGTGGTGTAATCCAAATCCTAAGATAGGGAACAAAATTTATTCAAGGGCAGTGAGTTTTGCACATCACATCAATTTCCCACCACTTGCACAAAAAGATGTAGGTACTATACAGGAGGTCTAAAAACCTTATGCAAATACCATTTACCCTAATTCATTGTCAAATGTCAGAGCCCTAACTTCAGGCGTGCATTTTCAGTACCCAGGCTGGTTTATCACCCCCAACACAAACGAAGCATCCACCATTCAGAAACCAAATCCCACACACACATGCTTAGCAATGGCGAATTACAAATAATCAATCCAGTGGCATAATCGAGAGCACCAAGATGAGGTAGTTGTGAAGGAGAGCCAGTTGGCTAATTTAATACAGCACGATTAAAATTTTAGCATAAAAACAAATACCCAAATAACCCAATGTAGAAAATCACGAGATAAAAGAGAAAACAAGAAAAGAATATGTGAAGTTGAAATTTTGATGAATACCTCAGTCGGATTGAAGCGAAAGGCTGGGCCACCATTACTGGGTGGGCGACCCATGATCAAAGGAAACCCAAGAAAGAAGCACACAGATAGAAATTTTGTGTTGTGAAGAGAAAAGGGGAACTTGGATTCAGAAGAAGTTTAAAGTTGAGAACTTTAATTTGAGAACAGAAGAAAGATGAGAAATAGAGAGCAGAGGCAGGTGACAGGTACGATGTTGGTGATGTATATATAGCTCCCCCGCGTGATTCTCATCCTCATTACATTTTATTGTATTATAATAATAATAACTAGCAGACACTCTGTTTCAATATTAATTCACGTTATAATATTTTTTATAATTAATATACATACATATATTATTTTTCTTTGCTTTATATAATTCTATTTATTATATACTATGTATTATATTTTATTTATTACTTATTATAAATTATTCTGAAGTTATGTCATGTCAAAAATTTAATTTTACCGTCAGATATTTTAAATTTCCATATATGTGTCTGGCTGCATTATGGGTCAGTTTTTGCTTCTTCTTTTCTTTGTTATACTTTTTTGTTGTATTATTTTTTTCACAGAACAATTTTAAATTATAACTTTAAAATATTATGAAACATAAATTACAAAATAATATGTATATATAAATAGAAGAATAGATACAGGAAAATTAATTTTAGTAAAAATAGTAGTGTTAATAATATTAATAATAATATTCTTTCTCCGACAATATGAGTAATAAATGTTTAGTCTTTTTTTTTTTCAGAATCTCATATAGGTTTCTTATTTTTTGTTTCAATTGAATTTTAATTTTGCAAAATTGGTACAATTAAAGTTCTATCTTTAACGTCATTAGATTGACATATATGTGGCATGTTAATGCTGTTTTTTTTAATGACGTGACATACGTAATATGATAATAAGGTGATTGTGACGTGTAAATTCATATTTTTAATTAAGAAATTGGAGATATTCCCAACCCTTTGTTCGAATTAAGATTTGCAGAAAGAAATTGGAAAAAATTGAATGCTTCTTCGAATTAGGGTTCCTTAGCAAAAAGAAAGTGAGTGTTTTTTCGAATTGGGAATGACTCAAAGTTTTCATTCTGGAATTCCCTGCCATGATCAATCTTGATTGCCTTGATCTTGAGATCTTTCTCGTTTTGTATCATAGATGCAAAATTCTTGAATATCCTAAAAGTATCACTTTTGACAACAAGAAAAAAAGTTCAGGTTTGTCAAGAAAAGTTATCTACAATTACCAAACCATAAAGATTCCCACCAAGGCTTTTGATTCTTGAGGGTCCAAACAAATCCATATGAAGCAACTCAAGAGGTCTAGAGGTATACATTTCTCTCTTGGTTTTAAAGGATGTTTTCGTTTGCTTTCCCTTTTGACAAGCATCACAAAGCCTAACAGAAACATATTTTATATTTGGTAAACCAATTACAAGATTCCTAAAAACAAGTTTATTTAATTGAGCGATATGAATGTGAGCTAGCCTCTTATGCCACAACCAAGAATCATCATCTTTAGACAACAACCATATAACAGATTTAAAAGATGTTTTCCTAAAATCAATCATATAGATATTGTTACACCTTTTCCCAATTAGTAAAAGTTCATCTGTTGAGCCATTACAGTTAAGACAGTGGTTAGGTTCAAAGGTAATTTTTAGCCCTTTATCACAGAGTTGACTTATACTAAGAAAATTATGTTTTAGTCCTTCAACAAGCAAAAAATTTTCAATTACATATGAAGAAGGTGTTTGGATTTTACAGATTCCAACAATTTTACCCTTATTGTTGTCTCCATATGTAACATGACCACTTGTCTTGTGAGATAGATTAATGAATCTGGTTGCATCACCTGTCATATGTTTAGAGCACCCATTGTCCATATACCACATTGATTGCTTTTCTCCTTGTTCTGCACGTGCTTCAATAGTGTTTGATTTTACCATCATACTAAGGTCAATCCTTTGTAGATTTTGGTCCTTACACAACTCTTGAACATCCTTGGGATTGATATGAGTTTTCTTTGTATTCAAAAATCTGGTGAAGTTTTCTCCCAACAGATTAGATTCCTTGTCTTTGGACTTCAAAGTGTTGGTGCTACTTTTTCCTTCTTGAAAAGATTTCTAAGATGTTCATGTTTTAAAAAAACTCATAATAATTGTTATTGATAGAATTGCATACATCTTTACATATAGCATTCGAGCAATCATTATTAAATTCATTCTTACTCATGATCAAAGAAACAGAGGCCATTAGGATCAGATTAATCAATTACACAAAAAAATTAATCGATTAGTTTTCGAGCAATTTTCTAAAAACCGGCTCCGGTGCCAATTGTAAGAAAAGTTAGGCAAGTTTCTCTTACCAAGAGGAGGGGTGAATTGGTAATTAATGAAAATGCTTTGTTTTTCTATCTTTTTGGAAATCTTTAGAATGATCTTTAACACGCAAGACAATAAAGAAAACAATACAGTAAAGAGTCAAAGGATATAAAACAAACACATATTTTTATATTGGTTCGGCCTCAATGCCAACATCCAGTGTCCTTTCAATCAACTTTAGATTGAAAGTTAATGCACTATAAAGATTGAGTGTTACCGCAAGCAATACAGAGACACTTTCTCAATGTATCCTTCTACCTAACTCGAAATCTACTATAGCCAAAAACACAAAAAGAACAATCCTCTTTTTGCAACCCCTTTGAGATACCCCTCTCAAAGTCACAAGAACAACATGTTCTTCTTCCTGGAAACACGCAAAGGGAAACCACAATCTCTAATTGTAAACAAAGTTCTGATCAGGAAAGAAAACACCTCAATGTGCAATAGATTGATCAGCCAATAAATGTCCAATGTTATCCTTCAAGAATCCTTCAAAATCTGCAAATCTTTGTGTAAGAAAAGAAGTACCTTGTTTCCTTTACCAAGATGGGGGGTGAATTGGTGATCAATAAAAACAATTACTTTTTCAATCTTTTTGAAAACTCAGAATGATCTTTAATCTTTCTTGAAATCCAAGCAATAAAGCGCATGCAATGAAAGTAAAAGAGATAAGGAAAGAAATACAAACACAAGGTTTATACTGGTTCGGCCTCAATGCCTACATCCAGTGTTCTTTAAATCAACCTGAGATTGAAAGCCAATTGCACTATAAAGATCTAAGTTTTTGCAACAAGTCTTTTGAAGAGTGCATGTTTATATGCCCTCATTTAGCCCTTAATATTGGATTCTTAATCTGTTTTTGTACTTTAATAGAATATTTTAATTAGGATTTGTTATAATTGGGTTTATTTAGCATGAGATACAAAAACATGTTAAAAAGAACTTTTCAATTGCATAAATATTTTTTTGGATATTTTGACGTATGTTAGTGCAACTACAGCTAAGTTGAGCTCATTGAGGTGTGGAAATAAATTGGTTAAAGTTTCATAACACCTTAAAGTTAAATCAAAAAATAACAAATAATCAAGAACACAAGAAGTCAATCCAAGCATAGCATGAAAAAGTGAAGAAATTTGGCTAAGCTAAAAGGAGGGAACAGGCAACAAAAATTGAATCTTGCAGTTTTCTCTATTTTTTTTCTACCAAAAGGGCTTTGATAATTGATAAATGTTTATGATTAAAGATAATTTAGGAAAAACATATCTTAATATATTTTATTTGATATTTTTAAATAATTACCTTATTTAACTATATCAATAAATATCAAAAGATAATATTTACCAAATCTTTTTTAATCTAGTATATACCTTCTCAAATATTTTTAGATCTCCACAACAATCAAATATATTTTGAAGATATTGAATTAATTAGAAGATAATTGAAGGAGATTACATTATCATAAAGAATATTACAACAATAGAAAAGCCTAAAACAAAGCCCAATACAATTTCTATATAAAGAGACTTAGGGAAACACGTTAAGGGAGCTTAGGAACCCTTTGGGGGGTTCAAATTTCGTCCTCCCTCTCTTCTCTCATGTTCTCCACCTTCTCTTCTTCTATTTTCATGTTATTTCATCACAGCACAATCCAAAAAGATGCATTGCAAAGACATGAGTTTTAATCGATTATCCACATAATGTAATCGGTTAAAACTTGTAGCTTGCACCAGTTTAAGCAAATGGCTATCTGATGAACTTAATGGATTAAATAACTTCTATAACCGATTAATTCATACACATAATACATTGTGCAAGTGATTTTCACATATCAAAGAATAAGTATGATACACCAGATGTAAACACATGTATAAACACAGTAAGTATGCATATCAACCAATTCATACACAACATGATGTTGCAGTCATGGAAACATATGTATTGTCAACATCAAAAGCAACTACATGTGTTGTCGTCATAAAAAACAGAAACCATATAAGGAGTTAGGTTTAACATTCATATTACTCCCCTATCAACATTTTTGTATCTTAATTCTTGGAGAACCCAATGCACCTGCAATCTCTTTTCTTGACTCACTAATATCAGATATTAAATTTTAAAATGATCAAAAGTTGTTAATGCAGAGTGTAACACGTCATTATATTAATTCTCACATGTCTAACGCTTTTTAATCGATTACGAAAATAATGTAATCGGTTACACTTTCAATAGAGTTACACCAGAATTACATTAAAACAGATTTAACTGATTAAGCAATTAATGTAATCAATTGCACATAAAATGTAAGTCAAAACATTTGAAAATCATGATCGTTATGACAGTTTTAAAACTTATCATCAAAACAATTTTCAATGTCTACCAGATTTAACCGATTAAATAAATAGTGTAATCGGTTAAGTATTACACTTAGACAATTTTGAAAACTTTTTCTTCTCAAAACTCATCACAACACATTGCAAGTAGGTGTTAACAAAAGCAAGAGTTTTAATTGATTATACATATAATGTAATCGGTTAAATTAGAAGAAAGCTCTAAAATAGATAATGATTGAGTTTTAACCGCTAAGTCAAAATATTATATCATTATAACATTTATATAAAAATTAAATTTGGTCCTAATTTGAAGATGGATGACATTATTCCATTTAAAAAAGTATGATTAAGTTGAATCAAAAGATGAATATGGAGACTCAATTCAATATTAGACAATGACATTAGCATGTGATGCTGATATTGATATATGGCACTAACATTGTCACGTGACACAAATAGTGTCACATGGCACGAAAACCTGACACGTAAAAAAATGAAAAAATAAATAAAATGAAAACAAAAAAATAAAATACTATGAACTAACATGTGACATGTCTTTAATGTATTTTCTACAAATCTAATCGAAATGACCTAATTCAATCTTTTTAACGAAAATTGAGACTTAATTGGAAAAAAAGGGACCACATTGAATAAGTTCAACAAAAACTGAAATCAAAAGAGTATTTTAGCCTAAATTGAAAACAAAAAAATGTAGACAAAACCAAAGTTTATCATTGTCATTTCCACAATCAAATTAAGAATAAATCATATAACTCAAGATTAAAATATCTAATTTGAAGTATAAGATCGTTCATCTACTGCATAAAAGGTTATCAAAGAATAAGCATAGAAAGGTTTAGTCAATCCAAAAGTTGTCTCCAAATGAATCCAATTGGAACTTCAATAAACTAGAACTAAGAGACACATGTAGAAAGCATAAAATTAAAAGTAATAGTAAAAAGGAGTTTTTTTTATAGACGATATGCAAATAAGACAATTATATAAAAACAAATTTTTAGTTCATTCACGGTTGAATTTTTTATTATTTATCATATAATTATCATTATTTATCAATTATCACATAACTATCATTCATGCAATTTTTTAACAAATTTAAATTTATCAAACATGCATCCATCAATTCATTAACTTCCTCATTAGTCTCCAAGTGTATAATGTGAGGTTTTATTCTTTTAACTCTTTAATTAAGAAAATAATACATTATTAGAATTAAGTAAACTAACAAGGACTTTAATTAAGGGAAAATATTTAATTATCAACAAGCATTTGAAAACAATACCAAAAGTGATGAAAGCAACTCCACAGTGTACAACAAAGTGCTCCACGATCTAGAGAGATGCAGCGGATTGGAGGAGAAGATGGATGTTCTGGTGCACTCAAAGTGTTTGTGAAAATGTCCGGTGGTGTTTGGATGAGTGTTTTAGTAGAATTCTAACTCAGTAGGCTTTCCAAAGGGGAAATGAGCTAGAGGAGGTGCAAGATAACAAGGCACAAGGTTGAACTCGAGAGCAATGACTGAAATTCAGCAGCATTTCATTACTTAAACTCAAGTTACATTTACAAGTGATGAATCTCTCTATTTATAGGAGAAGGAGAGCTCTCAAGCTTGCAGTAGAAGTTATCCTAATGTACATGTGATGGAAACCCAGAGGTAACTTGCGGAGGAAGCTTCTCCAGCTGGCCATGTGCCAAATGAAGCACGTGCTCAAGAAGGAAGACAATTTGTCCGTCACCGTTGGGCGGTATGATGCGCACCGCTGAGTGCCAGCAGGTCCTTCTTCAATCCTATGCTCCTTTGTTATTTCCTTGCTTGGTTATTCATCTAAGTGTTTGCCAAGCTTTATTAATGACCTACAAAACATAATAAAGGTACTTAGTTTTAGAAGAAGAAGGTTTTTAATATGTAATACTCCATAAGAGTAAAGTTATGAGTACTCCCTCTTCTTCTTGTATTTTCTTTGACATGGCTCTTGTTATGGGTCCTATGTTGAGCTTGGATGGTCCTCCATCAAAAAGCCATAATTAGAAAGATCAAATAAAGTAGATGTTAAAGTGAAGAACAATACTTAAATCGCACACAACCTCATAATTGTCTATGAAATCATAAAAGAATCAACCCAAAAAGGTGTAGCCTTCCATGCCGAAGACAAAATTACAAAATAGAAAACTATCAAACATTGATAACACATATTTTTTATACAAATTTATAGCTTTATTGTACATTAAATTCACCTTCCATTTGTTTTATTTTTAGTTTTTATTTCATCTTATGCCATTAATAATAGATTGGCCTCATTAATAATAAATGCTTTAATTTCCCATGTTTAGCTTATTTGACCTTATTCACTATTTTGGCGATAACATTTTTTGTAGACACCACATTTTTGGTTAATCCTAATCAAATCAGAATTTACACTATCCATGGTTTTAAAATGAACATATGGATTGATAGATTTGGACTCCTCTATTATTTTCCACACTTTTTACAATTTATGACAAATTTGTTGAAAATTTGTAAAGGGGATGTAACAAATTTGAATTTTGTAATTGAGTTTCTAAAGTTGATTAAAACCTAAAGTATACTAATAATTACGTTAGAGTTCAGTAAAGTTAAGGTTTAGGTTAGTGCCTATTAAAGGCCTAATGTTGGCTTAAACAAAAAAGAGACAGATCAAATACATAATTTGTAGGGTTTTGATTTTTCTCCTATTTTTCTCTATTTTCATTTTTTAAATTGAGTAATGGAGAACTAAATTCTAAGGATCAACTCATAGAATTAAGGTCAAACAACACAAATTGACTTTATAATGCAAAATTTAGATAAACTTATTATCTTAGATTTCATCTACAATAGTGAAATATCAAACATGTTATGGTGAGTGATGAGATGATCCTCATATAGTGTTAATATTTCTTTAGTTAACTAAATTTATTGTCTTTCAAAGAAACCAATTTTGTTACCAAGTTTCAGCGTAATAAATGATCTAGATTAACAAACTCTATTATAGATATTAAACAAAGATATTCCAAAGTAAGAAAATCTATTACAAAAGGTCCAGTGCGATAGACAACATAATGGCCTTCAAAGCAAAGTGTTCAAACAAGCTAATGGTCCATATCTCAAATGAGGTTGTGGTATACACATCAGGGTATAGTAATTCATAGATCAAACGTATAATAGTTCACATATCAGACATCTAACGAACTTTCATTGAATCAACTTGACTTTCATTCTTCATAAAACTATATTTCTTCATTAAGCATATAATCCTAGGTTCTCAAAGTCACTTGAATAGTCACTAAATCAAACTACTAGCATCGTCCATAAATTCATTAAACCATTTATCACTAAATCAACTAGAGATGACGTGTGAGCTTACTTATATTTTAGTTGTACAAAAGCACATATGCATTAAATCATATAATCAAAAGTCATTTCATGGATGATCTATCAGGTCATCTAGTGAAGTTAATCATACTACATCGTCTAATTAGGCTCATCTATCTAAACAGTTTAATAAGGGTTGTCTATCTAAAACATCTCACATTTACCAAGGTCTAAAAAATCATTTTCATAAATGACTTTAGTTAAAATTCAATAATAATTGGACAAATTCTAGTTAAAACAGTGGATAAAAACTCAATTATAAGTTAAGAAAACAAAAATTAAGTGTTTTCAATGTGATTGAAAATATACCTCTCAAGGGAAAACTACTACAAAAACTATGTGTTATGATATAATAATCATGAAGACTAGAAAGAAGTTAATTTTAGTAAAAAAAAACATTGATAAAGGAGAGAGAAATGTACCCTTTTTATACAAAAACCTTGCACTTTTTCTAACAACCATGAAAAATGTAAAAAGAGAGAAGTATGAGATTAATTCAACTTATTAAAATCATAATTATATATTTTTAAAAATGGAACACTATGATATATAATTAACACTACAAAAATAAATATAACAATATAAATACAAGGTGTTAAATATGATATAAAAAAATTAATAATAAATGTGAATAAGGTATTTTATTTATAATATTATATAAAGATTGGCAATGACATATGAACATCATATATTACATTAACCTAATTAGCATTTAGTAATGATATATCAACATCACAGTCTACATTAACCCAATTAACATTCACTTGACAATAATATAACATTCATTTAATATTTTTTTTTCAAAATAAGTATTTTGTACACACATTTATAACTTTATTGCATGGTGGTTGCACTTTTCAAATACTACATTTTTAGTTCTTAAGTAATTTCTTTTCATTATTAATAATTTGGGTTTATTATACATATTTTCTTTAATTTTGAATTTTTAGCTCATTTGAACTTTGCTCTTTGGTGATAAGTTTTTTTGTAAGAATTATTTTTTGCTTGATTCTATTTATACTAGATTTTAGATTTCCAAGGCTTCAAAATGAATACATGGTTTGCTAGATGTGGACTCCTTTGTGTTATAATAGTAGGCTCTATGAGGGGGAATGAGTATAATGTTACTCTTTTTTTGCAAAACACTAGACTTGATCACTTAATATCAAATAGATCGAGCATGTAGGAAAAAATTTATACTGGTTCACCGAAAACCTTGAACTACATCAAATTCTCCCTTAAACATATTGCTTAAGATGTTTCACTAATAAAATAAACTATTATGATGATTACATACACTTCTCCAAGTTATACCAAGTACACAAACATTTCGAGGTTATCATGAGTACACAAATATCTCCAATTTACTCTTTTTTAATCTCTCCTATGGATTATGAACTTATAAAAAATAAAAGAAACTCTCAATAAGAAAATTTTAAGCGTATAGGAAAAACTTCACAAAGTGAAGAATATTACAACAACTTTCACACTTTCACTTTTAAGCACATTAGACAACTGATGGAAAAACTTGTAAGGCATTGTATGAATCTTGTGTTCATGTAAGTTGTTGTTCTTCAATTTTAACTTCAACTATTTATGTTTCTTTTGAAAATGATTGGTGAAGCTTTAAGCAAGACATCTTTTGAATTTGCAAATTTGTGTATTAAGTTTAAAACATATAGATTCATCATCTTCGTGGTAGACACTCAAAAAGAAAAGTTCTAATAAGATCTTCAAAGAATTCTTTAAAATGATTTAGCCTTCATTTTTATTAAAGGAAAAAAATTCAAAGATATATGCAAATATATCTAATTGTGAGAAGCCAAACACACATAAGATTATTGAAAAAAAATTATATGTTTCCATATTCAGATATAAAGACATTGTTGATCATTTAAAACATGTTAATTCGCACATATATAATTCATTTATGAAGTCTTTCACATATATTTGATTATATAGAAATATTTTTATCATTAGGATTTGATTAAATTCATTATAATTGAATTCAAAATAAAGTTTGAAGTATTTAATGTTGTCTAATAATGTGTTAAACGAGATCCTATGGACATTTGATCACAAACAACAACAAATTTGTCTAAGAGAACTTTAGTTTCATGAACAGACATGTTAGATAGATTATATATATTAAATAATCCAACTTAGAGTGTTTGTTACCATCAAAGGCATTTGGTGGTCTTGTGTAGATTTGGTGCCTGATAGGTGTATACAGTTCATTTAATTTCAACAACGTTAGATTGTCTGATCTTAACACTTTGCTATTTTCTACAATTTTTATAAGTTGGGCCAAATTTATTGAATTTTTGTGAAGGAACCCTGTAGATTTGATTTTACTTGTATTAGCGTATACTTCTATAATTGAGCTTTTGGACCATATTAGAACCCATGATTTGGCCCGCATTTACTTTTGTTATCAGAGCTTATACAAGATGTAATTGTGCTCAAAATAGAAGACTATAAATCATTTGCGAATTTTGCAAAATTTTAGTTTTTTTCTCTTTTCTCTCCACTTTCATATTCTTCCTTATTTTGTTGTCTCACTTTTGTTCTTAAATAATGGTACACAAATTGAGTTTTGGGTCAATCTTTCTTCGATTCGAGTTTGTTCTTCTCTTCTTTAATTTTGATTTTGGTATTTGTTATATCACTTTGCATTTCTGACATTAGAATTCAAATTAATAATAGATTGAATCTTTATTTGATATCTCCATACAAATTAGATTGAATGTTATTGGGACTTGATTGGTATATACCTATTTGGCTGATTAATTAAATTGATTAAACTAGAATTTGAATCTTTAAAAACCTATTATTTTTGGATTGTTTGGTTATTGAATTTGTGATTGATCTATTTCACCTTTTACATTTTCAGGTTTGATTTCTAAATCTATTTTCCAATTTTCATTTTGTGTTTTTCTATTCCTAAAACCCAAATTAATTTGTATAAAAACAATACTAAAGATTAAATATAATTCAATATGTTTCATTTGAAAATCAATAGAAGTTGTGCTCTATATTGCAAAATTTTAAAAAGAAAACATATAATTTCAAGAACAACAATTGAAAATCAAATAAAAAACTAAAGTTAAATTAAACTAATATATACCTAAGTTGGGATAACATGAACATATAGTTACTATGATTGGACATCTATAATTCATTCATTTGACGATGCCAAAATTTGTGTTTGTCATGTACCTAGAATGAAAAATTTATAACTTAAACAATAGAGAATGAAGGAATTTTGTTTTTGCCAAGTTAGGAGACAAATGCTTTTATAAATAAACATGATTACTTTGATTGATTTTGTGGTCTTATACTAATTAACAAAATTTAATAATTTGTTTTTAAAATTTTTCTCCTTTTGTTGAAGAACATATATCAAAATTATTGAATTGAAATAGTAATATGTTTTATTTAATATTTTCTATTTTTAAATCCTCAAAGCATGAATTCATCTATAAGAAGACCACATTTGAAAATACTTATTTATTATAGGCTAAAAGGCTTACATGGATTCAAAGTTGTCCTTTACTTTAAGCTATCAAATGTTCAATAATGTGCATGCTCATTCATTGTTATAAAAAATATTATATTGTATTTTAGGTTTATTTAGTAATTTGGTCCTTATAGTTATGTTTATGATTTCTTTTTGTTCTTATATATTTTCTTACTGAACTGAGTTCCAATATTATAAATAGAGTCAATTTGGTTTCTTTGGATAAATTAATGTTAAGGTCATTTGTAATCTTTCGTGTTTCAAAATTTGAGACATCTTCTACCTTGGGATTCCTTTGGTTTGATACCTGACACATTCTAGATTTTGACACATGGTATATTCTCAATAACATTAACATCAATTTAACGAAAGACACCAAATTGATTTTATTAGAAAAATATTGAACTCAATTGAGTAAAAAAATATAAGAAACAAAGTGAACCACATGCCTAAATATAAGGACTAATAAGTCCTTAAATTTTAAAATTTTTCTTCTCTAATTGCATTCTTTTGGATTCATTTAAGTGTTTAATTCCTATTTTTTTAGCATAGATTTAGTTTAAAGGGCCAAATTGTTAGTTTTTCTTAATTTGTGTTATTAGCTTTTTTTTAATTCATTTTTAATGTAAGTCTTAAATAATTTTAGTTCATAATAATGTAGACTAGTTGCTAGTTGTTTAGTTCGAATTTTAAATAGGACTAGAATATTTATTAAACTAATGATTCTTATTAATACATAATCTAACGATCTAGTTTCAGTATTTAGTTAAATATGTTAGTTTAGTTTTGTTACTTTTATATTAATAGCTTAGCGTAGAATAAAATATTCTAGTATATATAGGTCTTATCATTTATTAATTCCAGGATCTTAGTTCTAGAATCATTTTAAGTAGTTAGTTAATTTTAGTTTTCTTTTTGTTAGTTTTATAATTCTTCATCATTGAGATAGCTATAGTATTTTTACATTTTAGCTTAGTTTAGTTTATGTAGCTTAGATTAATTTCCAATTAGCTTAAGTAGTTTAGTTTAGACTAAGTTTAATTTGTATGTATTTGTATAATTTTATTGGTTTAGAATAGGTAATTTTAAGTGTAGACTTAATGTTAAGACAAGATTGTCTATAAGACCTAATTGTCTAAACGTCTTCATATGCTTTAAAGTTTAACAAACAATAATAAATGAAATAAATATATGACAAAATGTTATCTTTAGAAAAATAATATACTTGAAAGATAAGCGTTTTGTGAAAAAAGCTTTGTCAAATCTAAATGCTTTGAGAAAAACTTAAGTAAATGCACTAAAACATGAGTAAAGGAACTACTAAACATTTTTCACACAAAATGCGTTAATGTGCTATATGAGAGTCTTGCTAAACGCACTCATGCTATACTTTGCTAAACTAGACGAGCTCTTACTATAACAACTTCAATATTGCTAAGATAGTAACCAACAAAATAGAAAGCGTAAATTCAACCCTAAGTCATCTTCTAACAAACACAAAATTGATTCTTAACAAATTAGTTCTTATAAAAACTATACAAAATGGTTAATAAAACAAAAACAACAAAGAAGATAAAGATCAATAAAAGATTAAAAAACAAAATAACAAAAGATATAAAGAAATGAATTTATAAAAATATTTAAAAAGATAAAAATAATGATAAAGAAAATAGGTTGATTTCACTGCTCTTTCAAAATAGGATTCATCATTGTTTATCTAAAAATTATTGTTCAATTAATTATTGTTTTAGATTTTCAAATTAATTAATGTAAATTCTCAATTAATTTGTTGGCGTTCTCATTCTTAACCAAATTACATTCTTAATTAAATATTACTATGCCTATTTATGTATATTCTTTTACCTCTTATATCAAATAAAAAACTAATTAATCAAAGTACATTCTTGAATAATTCTTGTTAAAGTTTTTACCAGTGATCAAAGTACATTCTCAATTAGTAGCAATAATCCATTCAATCACATGAAAATTTCTAACTTTAATCAAAGTAAATTCTCAATTAAAATTAAAAACTCTTGGATCATATAATTGATATGTCATATAGATTTAACACCATGCTTACTTGCTATAATGAAAAAAAATCATTACTTTTACTTGATTAAGAAGCAAAAGACATAGAAAAATATAAATCACAACAAGAACTAAAAGAACAAACAAATTTGTTCATCTAACCTTGGAATCTAGCTAAGAAATTACACCAGAATCAACCCAAGAGGCTTAACACTCCATGAAATGTGGAAATAACATAAAAATAGAAGAAGAGAGGGTGGAGAACATAGGAGAAGAGAGAGGATGAAATTTGAACCCCCAAAGGGTTCCTAAGCTCCCCTAATGTGTTTCACTAAGACTCTTTATATAGAAATTGGATTGGACTTTGTTTCAAGCTTTTTTGTTGTTGTAAGCTTCTTTATCATAATGTAATTTCTTCTAATTATCTTCTAAATAATCCAAACTCTTCAAGATATATTTTAATTGTTGTGGAGACCTAAAAATGTTGGAGAAAATATTTGCTATATTATAAGAAAGATTTGGCAAATATTATCTTTTGATATTTATTGATATAGTTAAATAAGGTAATTTATTAGCAATATCAAATAAAATATCTTAAGATATATGTTTCCCAAATTATCTTTAATCATAAACAATTATCAATTACCAAATATCTTAAGATATATGTTCCCTCTTCTTAACTTAGCCAAATTTCTTCACTTTTTCATGCTATGCTTGTATTGACTTCTTGTGGTCTTGATTATTTGTTATTCTTGGATTTATCTTCAAGGTATCATGTAACTTTAACCAATTTATTTCTACACCTCAATGAGCTCAACTTAGCTACAACTGTACTAACACACCTCAAAATATCCAAAGAACATTTATGCAACTAAAAAGCTATTTTTAACATGTTTTTGTATCTCATGCTAAATAAACCTAATTATAACAAATCTTAATTAAAATATTTTATTAAAGTACAAAATCCAATTAAAATCTAATATTAAAGGCCAAATGAAGGCATAAATATGCACTCATCAGAACCCTTTTAGAGTGTTTAAAGGAGAACTAGACATAACTCAGTTGGAGTGAACCAGTATAAAAGCGAGCTTTCATCTTTAATATCCTTTTACTGTGTTTCTAAAAGCTTTCAAAAAAATTTCAGTGTTCAACACTCTCTACATACTTTTTTAACCCCTACAAATAACATATAGCACTAATTGCAAAAAGTTTTTCAAACTCTATTCATTTATAACTACATTTATAACAATTAATAAATTCATTTATAATACAAAAGTTAATGCAAAATTACTTCATTACACTTACATTGACACGATGATTAATAACCATAAGCTCATTGAATAAAATTTCTTTCATATCACTAGAAGAATTTTTCTAATTTGGTGCCCATATTGGATTTGTTGTATCTTTTGGAGAAAACTAAAACACTTACAACCAGGAGTGGGTAAATTCGGTCTAGATAGTTGTCTAGGAATAAATCCTAGAAAGGCTAAACTTGGACTAGACATGTTGTCTAGGGGTATCAGGAATGACATAAAAGACTTAACCAAGAGTGGGTCATACTCGGTATCAGAAGTGGTGTAAGAATACTCAGACTAAACGTGTTGTCTAGGGGTGCTAGGAATGATTAGGATACTCAACCAATAGTGGGTTATACTCGGTGTCAAGAGTAACTGGAATACTTAACCAGGATTGAGTTAAACTTGGTGTCAAGAGTGACTAGAATACTCAATAATGAGTGGGTTAAACTTAGTGCCAGAAGTGACTAGAATACTCAACAAGGAATGGGTTAAACTTAGTGTCAGGAGTGACTATAATACTCAACTAGGAGTGGGTTAAACACAGTGCCAAGAATGGTTTGAATACTCAATCAAGAGTGGGTTAAACTCATAGTAATCTTGAAAAGATTAATGGAACCTCTTAAGAGTTCATACGAGAGAATTGAGTGTAGCTCAAGTTTGAGTGAACTAGTATAAATACTATGCCTTAATGCTTTCTTCTTTTTAAACTATTGTTAAGTCTTTTACATCATCGTTTGAAAAAGTTTATACTTCTTAATTTACATATTCAACATCTAAACATAGTTCATATCTGTATAGTATTATTACAAACCATTATACACTATCTTGCAAAAATATTTTGAAAAACCTATTAACACCCCCACCCCCTCCCATGTAGTTTTGAATAACATGGATTGATTATTCTTTTTATTTTCTCTATGTTTAATTTTGAAGCTCATCCAGGGCTTGCTTTCATGTGAGTCCCTTCAAGTTCTAATTGGAACTTCGAAAAGTCAAGAATTTTTACTTATGATCTTCTGTTATGTTTCTTGAACAGGAATCTTAAGCATCCTTTGAGGTGTTCTTCTAGCCTTGCGTGTTAATAAGAGACCCTCTCCAAAGGTTTTCTCCATCAAAACTTTAAGCTCTAGATAATATATTTAATATAGTAAAAATTATATATGGAATTAATCTCTTCTTACATTGAATAAACACATAAAATATTATATTTGTAATAAAAAAAATATAGACTAAATTTAAAATATAAATAAAAATAATAACCAACTAACTATAATAATCTAATATATCAAGGAATAAAAATATTAAAATGATTTTATTTTGGTTTAACTTTCATTTTAAACAATACAATTATTTTATATTAGATACCAGTATTGATTGTGATTCTTGCAGGTGACTGTAATGTTGAATTCAAAGAGCCAAAATTTTCTTATTCTTCCATATACTTAATAAAAAAGAGACAAATTATGATTTTATTATATATGGTACAACTCTCAAATGGGCATTCTTAACTTTCCATCATGTTAAGCAAAATCCTTTATCTGAAAATTAATACTTAAAGTTTCAAATAGTTATGTTTTTATCCATGTGTTTACTATCGTACAACCAAACATGCACATGGACTTATTCTTCATACACTTGATTTCCTCCTTAGGAAATTTGGCCAAGACTATAATTTTGCGATAATGTTTCTCTATGTAGGCTCTAATAGTTGCCATTAGGGTGGGGGAATTCAAAGTGACCCTTACACTAATCCTTGGAGTTTGGTTGGTGAAAAATTAGAGATTATACATGAAAACAAGAAAAAAAAACTTTGAAAAAGATGTATCATGATTTGAAAATAAAGGAATTAATTTTCATTTTCTCTTTTCTGTTTTTCTTGTGTTACCGTTTATCGCCAAAATCAGGCTCATCGAATCATTACCCTTTTCAAACACGAGGTGCTAAACCCCAGTTCTCTCTTTTCAGCCGTTCAAAACTTTGAATCCACGTGTCACCAAAAGGTTTGCTGAAATGGAGATGTCTATTTCTTCAGAAATGGAGAGGATCTGGACTCCGAAAAAAGCGTTGCTCCCCATCCCCACACCTTAGGGTTCTTCGGTTCTTCGGTTCTTCTTCTCCTTCTAACCCAACAAGAGCCCTTAGAAAAGAAAAAAAATCACATTCCCCAAAACGCCCTTCGCGCAACGCATGGCGAAAACGAGGCCAGGCAGAAAGGACTTGGACTCGTACACCATAAGAGGAACCAACAAGATCGTCCGAGGTAACACACACAACGACGACCCTTTGCGTTTTTCTCGTTCAAAACACTTCCTTTCCTCGTTTTCGTGGCTGCCCATGATGTTTTTTTGAGGTGGGGTTGTCGTTAACAGCGTTTGGTTCTTTGCTGCTGCAGCTGGCGATTGCGTTCTGATGCGGCCCTCGGACACTTCGAAGCCCCCTTACGTGGCGCGCGTGGAGAAGATCGAGCAAGACAACAGGAACAACGTGAAGGTGCGTGTGAGGTGGTACTACAGACCCGAAGAGTCCATTGGGGGTCGAAGACAGTTCCATGGTGCCAAAGAGCTTTTTCTCTCCGACCACTATGATGTGCAGAGTGCTCACACCATCGAAGGCAAGTGCTTAGTGCACTCCTTCAAGAACTACACCAAGCTTGAGAATGTGGGTGCTGAGGATTACTATTGTAGATTTGAGTACAAAGCCGCAACTGGGGCTTTCACTCCTGACCGTGTTGCTGTGTGAGTTTCCTCTCAAATATGTTCTTGGTCCTTCAAGTATCTCGAAACTCAGTTTTAGTACCATTGGAAAATTTAGTATGTTTTGGGTCTTTTTAGGTCTTTCATTTTATCATTCATAACAACTTAGTTTGTTATTGTCGTTATGTTTTAACAGAAGAACATTTTTTAGTGACTGGTTTTACATTCTATAAAATTTTAACTAGGTTTTAGTGTTTTCATTTTAACATATTTCGTTTCTAGTTATTATATTTTAACATAAACACGTATTTTTAGTACCTGAAGAGCGAGTGAAAGCACTTCAATTTTGGTAAATGTAATGAGTAAAAACCTATTACAATTTTATGGGGATTAAAACTTAATTTCTGAGATATTTTGAGGGACATCCTTACTTAATATATTCTTTTGGGTTATTGACAGTGAGGAGGGGGATTTTGGTTTTTGTTTTGAAGGTATTGCAAATGTGAGATGCCATATAACCCGGATGATCTCATGGTACAATGTGAAGGATGCAAGGATTGGTAAACTCAGTGTATTTTGCTTACTTTGTTTCCTATTTATTGAACTTGGTGTTTCTGATTTTTATATATTTGGGTGTCTGTATATATATTTGTATATGTATGCATGTTGAATTTGAACATTAGATGTTATTTACTGGCAGGATGAGCAGGCTACAGTGCTAGAGAGTTGTAAGGTCTATTTGAACATCAAGGAAAATGGAAGATGATTCCCACGGTCCAATATGGTCCCTAAAACTTCTAAAAAATCTATATATTGTCTTTGCAAGCTTTTTTGCTTGTTGGTCTTGAAAAGTCATTTTACTGTTGTAGTAAAATAAAAGAGAAGAAGTAAGAAGGAAAGAGTAAATGCATAAAAGATTGTCCATTTTGTTGTGAGCTACTCACGGCTAAAATTTAAGTGACAGATGACTTGAATTTTTGTCTCTAAAAGTACCAGTGTGTTTGTCTGTGAGTGTCGCTGTTGGTTCCTTTGTTTCTTTTATTCGGTATGTGTCAGGCAATATAAGTTGAACGAAGAAGAAGTTTTCCTTCTGCTGACTATTTTATCAGAAGCGATGAAACTTTGTACTTAGATGTTTTTTTTATTTTCTTTTTTTTATATCAGTGCCTATGTATGCAACTTTGCTAACATCACTTTTTTTTATAAGCGTGAAAGAGTGTTAAATCTGTGTAGATTTCTTGTAGGTACCATCCTGCTTGCGTGGGCATGACTATTGAAGAAGCAAAGAAACTAGATCATTTTGTCTGTTCGGAATGTTCATCTGATGATGATATGAAGAAACCACAAGCTACATTTTCTGCATCACCTGGAGCTGATGGCAAGGTGACTTTTTACATCCATTACCAAATAATTACTACTATGTTCTCATTACTTGTTGTTCATGGCATACGACTAAAACATAGATTTCTATTATTTAGTTTCCCCCCGGCAATTATATGGGGAGGGTAATGCGGTTACATTACTGCAAAATTGATCAGAACAAAAATTCCTTTAAAAAGTTTAACGTTAATGTACCTTGTTATGGTTTCCCTTGTTCTAGTTTTCAAATTGGCCATAAAGTGCAGCTAGATTTTTACTAGTTAGCACCTTTTTGGCCATCAATTGCGAAAACCAAAGGATTTGGTGTTTTGGCTCAGACTCATGAAAATAGCAGCCATGTTTACGTTAATCAGTCTCATATGTACTTCTCCTGTTTTGATATCAAATTTTGCATACTGCATTCATAATTTCCGCTTTGCTATCCTTAATCTGAAACACGTGGATATTTTTGAAATCAGATTTGTTTTTAGCATAGTTAGTTCAAACTGCAGAATAGCTAAAAATAATCTACTGATCATGGGTGCTTGTTATAGCTTTTTTTTTGAAATATACCTCTCTTATTTTTAGTTCTTGTACCCTTATCTGACACATGTTTTTTTTTTTTTTTGTTGACAAATTCACATTTTAGTGTTGCAAAACTTTTCTTCCTTGATGCCTCTTGGATTGTGGTTTTGACTAATTTTGTCTTCGCTAACATGTTTACAAAATAGTATTTTGATGTGAAAAGTCAAACAATTTCCATTTTTGTGGGGGAGATATAGATGTGGGCGTGTTGTTTTTTCATCACTGTCATAAAATTGCAGATTTATTTTATAAAACTGACTTGCATCAATTGCTTTTGATTTTCCTGAGGGTAGGGAAGCTGGCACAATGGGTTTGTTATTCCTGATACATTTAATTTGATCATCATTTTGGCTTAGGATGATGTACATTCTTCTGCTGATCTTTATATTTTTTTCATGTATGTACTTTGCTTCATTTCCTTTCACGCTTGTTGCTAATTCTTAGTAAAATGTCTGGGATTCAACTAGCCTCTGGAAGAATCTATGACACGACTCTTATCTGATAAACACACAATTTGTACTAATTTTTATTGTGACTAAGCTGGTTCTCTGTTTAAATAGGTTTGCAAATTTATATGCAAGATATTTAATTCAAATTTGGATTATAATAACATCAATCTATATCTTAAAAAGAAATAAAATGTTTACTGTATTTTCAGATCATATTATTATGAAATGGAGATTGTAAATTCAAAAGTTTGTTCTCTGTCTCTATATCTGCTTATTGTGTAAGAAATTTCATTGTATTTCTTTGGATGAAATATCTGTGTATGAGTTACTTTAGCTTTATCTTCCTCTAATTTCTCAACTTTTACTCTTGGTGCCTTTTTATGCCAATTTTAATTTGGGGTGAAAATTGAATCATGAAAAAGCTTGTAGTAAAGTGTTTTTGTTTCTTAAGGACATATCTACATAAAAAAATAATTTTTAGATTTCTTATAATTTGGTATTCTAGGTTCTGTACTGATTTTTATTTATTTATTTTTGTATTATCCATATACTGAATTTTCAAAATACACTAATGTTGGTGAATTAAAAAAGTTTTAAAACATCAAAATCAATATACATAAGTGTATTTTGAAGACACTCGTAAAGATATTTTTCCAAACAGGTTTTCACAGAACATTAAGAAAAAGAGCTTATTCTAACATAAGTGGCATGATAAGAATGTGTGTATATATGAATTATTATTATGTGTTGGTGGGAATGTTTGATATACACATATCTCCATGTTCCATGTTGGTAAGATATTGTTCGTTTTAGGTCAAATTTTTACAGATTTATTTTTGATATCATTTCAAAAGGTCTTTTACCGATGGAAGTATCTTGAGTGTATAAGTCTATATCTGTCTCTTATTTTATCCGATGTGGAACTTTGTTTGTATCCAACATGTATTAGGTTAAAATTTAAAATGAGATTGTTGATTGGAAGTGAGTAGTTTGAAATTAGATTGAAAATTTTGAATGCAGGTGGATTCGAAGCGGCGGAAGAGATGACCATGATGGTGAAGAAGGGAAGACTGTGATAGCTTTTGTGTGGCTCAATGGTAGCTATAAACATTTTACTATGTATTTGACTCATTTTATATTATGTATCTATCTGCTGTCTTATCTTAGATTTAATTATTCTGACATTTCTTCAGGATAACTCCCATCCAACTGTTTATTCCTTAGATCATGACATCAAACCTTAATATTTTAGAAGTACACAGAAGTTGTTAGTGTTAAATGCTGTCTTAGCTCATCCATCTTATCTCACTTTTGTTTTTACACTTTTACTAGATTTCAAGTATATCATAAATTTTTGTATTTTGAATTGAGTTTTTATTAGATTATTTTTGTCTGATTATTGGGTATTTAAATTTTTTATTTAACTTTTTGTGATTAAAGTTTTTATTAATTGAATGATCTGATTATTAGTTTATTGTTATATTTAATTTTCATATGTTATTAAAATATGTGAGATGATGATGTTAATATACAAAACAAAATTGAAATAATAAAAGTAACTTGGTTACTTATTACAGAATAAAATGAGTCTTAAAGCAATATTTTGTGTATTTAATCGATAAAAAAGTCTGATATGAATTTAATTCGAAGTATATAAAGTTAGCAGTAATGTGAAATTTAAATAAATTTAAAAGAAATATATTTTGTGGATCAATTATATTTTTTAAAAGTGACTAGAGATAATAAAATATAATTACCAATTTAATGTCAACACTGATTTTATTTGATTTATTTATAATTTTGTTCGTGTATGTTACTTGCAGTGTAATGCAAAAATTGAAGATGGAAAATTAAGGAAGTCCAAAACGATTAAAATTGTTTTTTCTTTTCTCTACGTATAAATTACGGTTATATTATATTTGATTTAGTTTAACTTCAAAAAGTCAACTCTTAAAACCTCTTAAAAATTTATAGATGACAAGATATATATATATATATATATATATATATATATATATATATATATATATATTTATATTTATATGGGGGGTTTGTTAACACGCGAACAATGTTTTTCAGTTGGTACGTCTTAACAATGTGTACCAGATTATAGTAGACAAAAATACCCTCATTTATCAATAAATCTAAGTTTTAAGGTCAAAGATTATTTAAATAATTTTCATTCTCAAAACTAAAAAAAAAAGAAACCCCAAACCTTACCTTTACTCACCTCCCTCATTCCTCTCAACCTTTTCTCTTTCATCTCTCTCACTCCAACATTTTCTCTGTTATCCCTATTGCCCTAATGGAAAAAAAAAAATTAGAAACCCTTGCCTAACCCTAATCCAATTTGTTTCTCTCTCGTCTCCATACTCTCCCTCAGCCACATACAACATTCCGCAACATAATTTGTTGCTCTTGCTATGTTCGTTCATTTGGAGGATGTGTTATATATATATAACACAATCCTCTAATATATAACACAATCCTCTAATAAAAAAATCAACATCAACATTATCAATTATTTTGTTATTAAAGTGGAAAACAAATAAACGAACATAGTAAGAACAACAAATTGCGGTGCGGTGTCGCGGGTTATTGTGCATGGGTTAGGGAGAGTATGGAGATAAGAGAGAAACAAATTGGATAAGCGAGGAAGGTGAATTAGGGTTAGGTAAGTGTGTCTGATTTTTTCAATTGGGGCTGCTACACTAGGGATGACAGAGTGGAGTGAGAGAGATGAAAGAGAAAGGATTCAGAGGAACGAGAGAGATGAGTAAGAACTTGAGGGTTTCTTTTTTAGTTTTCAAAATGAAAATTATTAAAATATCTTTAACCTTAAAACTTAAAATCTATGTTATATAAGGGTATTTTTGTCTCCTAAAACCCGATACACATTACTAAAATATACCAAATGAAAAGTACGCTATATATATATATATATATATATATATATATATATATATATATATATAGACACACACCATGCATGCATATTTATGGACGTTGTTGACGTAAAACGCATTAGAAGAATATTTACATTGCAACGAATCTATGTTATACAAAGCAACGTTAATATTCAATGCATATTAGCATTTGGTAAATATATATATTATGTGAGTTTACATTTTTCATTAAATAAAAATAAAAAAAGTTAAACAACTTATAATAAAAAAAGAGTTTATAAATTGGTTATTTTGAATTTTGAGATTAAAATGGTATTAACATTTTATGTGGATAGAATTCGTATTTAGTTAATATTGTATTTTTTAATAAATTCTCTTCTAAAATACCAAATAATATCATAATCTGATTCATTTTAATTTTTAACGAGAATGAACATTAAATATTCAGAAAACTATTATTTTAAAGTCTTACTATTAATTATTTATATGTTATTAATATTTATTAATATTAATGATATTCGAAGTCGCTGATCTTTAATATATATATATATATATATATATATATATATATATATATATATATATATTATATGCGTGTGTTTTTGTTACTAATTATCATAATATAATTATAGTTAAATATATTTTTACTCCCATCTAAATTATATATTTTTGCCTTTAAATAAAAAATTATTTTCCTAATACTTCCATTTAAAAGAAAGTCTTCTTTATTCTTCATTATCGAATAAGGATGATAACGGGTCGAGGTCGGGTTCAAATAATGTTTATCTGTAATCCAATTCGTCGGACAAAACTGTATCTGCTATCCTATCCGTTACCCGCATAGGTACCCGTATAAAAAATATTCTCAGCTATTTTAAAACCCGTGAGTATCCGCGAATGATATCCGTAAAAAATAAAAAATATTTTATACATTTTTAAAATAAAATTTTAATAATATTACAATATATATATATATATATATATATATATATATAATATAAATTAAATATGAATTAAAGTTTAATTTTAATTAAATTTAACATAATAAAATATAATATAATTTAATTTTTAATTAAATTTAATTAAAAAATATATAATTTTTTTTTTAATTTTTTGCGGGTAACGGTACCCACGGATCGAGTAGTATACTATCCATATCTAACCCGTTTAGAAGCGGGTATTAAAATACCTGCTATCCGTTACCCACAGATAGTAATATTATTACCTGCCGTGAATTTTACTTGCGAATATCCGTGTCCGCATATTTTTTGCCATCCTAGTGTCAAATGACCAATGATATTTACCACAATAATAAAAAATATAATTAAGATAATAACATATTTTTAATATCTCAAATTTAATATTAGAAAATGAGTTTAACATGTCATTCAAGACTGAATGTGAAACTTTTGTTTGATTATACTCCTTTGTGTAGAAGATTAAGGGCTGGATTTTTTTTTTTAAAAAAAATTGCGCATAGTTTAAGTGACTAATAGTATGTATTCTAACTATTTTTTTAGATCAAATAATATGTTATAAATAAAAACACTGTATTTACATGTTCTAGTCATAGTCATGATTTTAATATCAACGTAAAAACTTAA
Organism: Vigna mungo; assembly: GCA_036885675.1. Classification (NCBI taxonomy): domain Eukaryota; kingdom Viridiplantae; phylum Streptophyta; class Magnoliopsida; order Fabales; family Fabaceae; genus Vigna; species Vigna mungo. The sequence continues at coordinate 6,147,687 of CP144694.1, forward strand.
GTCAAAACTTCATTTATTACAATGTGAGAAACACGATACTACGTCATTTGATTGTAGTATCAATAATAATAATAATAATAATAATAATAATAATAATAATAATTATTATTATTATTATTATTATTATTATTATTATAAGGAGAGAAAAAAAAAAAGAAAGAAAGAGAAAGAAGATCTTTTAGCACAGTTAAAACCATTTTTCTCAAATTAAACACGTGTTGTGTCAACAATTTTTCAACAATGTTAACTTTGAAAATAAAAATAATAAATTATTTCAAAATTGAAAGATTTAAGGGTCTTAAAATGTCAAATTTACATATGAAAAACAAACAAAATAATTCTGTAATTTGGGACTAAATAAATTTTGATCGAAATTGTTGAGACTAAAATTGTATTATAGCTAAAGAAATATAGAAATTGTATTTTCGTATCCTTACTTTAGTGACACATTCCATGTAAATGACAATAAGTGCTATTTTAAATTATCAAAATGACATTGAGAAAGAATTCAACAAATTGTCAAAAACCTTAAATGACAATAAAAAAGTTTTTTTAAATATTAATATACTAAAAATGTTTTTTTAAATATTAATATACTAAATATACCTTTTCTCAATATTAATATACCAAAAATGTTTTTTTAAAATGTTCGGACTACAACCAGAATCACTTCAAATCTGAGGACATAAGAACATAATTAAATAAAAATTTATTACTAAAACTTTTCAGTATGTTCTTCAACGAGTATCTTATTGCAAACTTGCTAAAATTTTCATGTATCATGTGGAGTTGATAGAAAAATTGATAATTATTGGGATTATAATTTTTTTTTATATTTATTCTAATATAAATTTATTTAATGTTTATAAATTTATAAATATATCTATTTTTTTATACATATTTTGTTTAAAATTTAATAGTAAATTATATAGAACATAGTCCATTATAATAACTATTATTAAGATTACACATAGTTTTTTAATTAAATTCATTAGATTTATTTTATTTATTCAAAATAAAAATAATATGTTTTTAAAATTTTAACTTAATATAAATTAACTCGACTGAATTAATCTACAATTTGAATAATTCGTATAAATAGTCTAATATAAATTTTAAAATAATGAATTCATATTATACACATTGATCAGAATCTGATCTATACTCTTGTTTAATAATAACATATTGAATTTTATTTATTTATTATTCTTTTAAAATATATTGATGTATACTGATTTTTAAAATATTTAATATATTAAACTTATGATATTTTAAAAACACAATGAAGATAAAAAACTATCAAAATCAATATATTTTAAATTGTACGTTATTACCATAAATGGAAAAGTTATAAATTTCTTTGAAGTTATGGAGTTTAGCAAAAAGGGAATTGACGATATGAAGTAGAACCTATGGTATGGAGGAGAGGATGACGCAGAGAAATTAAATGGCTTTAAATGCATTAATTAATTTCTTGAACGTTGAATGCATGCAGACAGAGTTGGACAGACTTCACAACATATCTACTTTATCATGTATTGTCCCACCATATTTGTCTCTTGCGAGAGCGTGTCAGAGCATCAAAATAGGTTCTGGCCTCCTACCAACTCCTTGAAAAGGATTCAATTACAATTTTTAACCTTTAATTCCTTTTAATCCGATTCATTTAGTTCTCAAATTAACAGGTCATTTCGTTCTTGATTCACTGACTTATTTTTTTTAAATAAAAATAATTAAAACTTTCAAATTTTTTATATTATATTTTTTAAATGTGTAAATATATAATATTATTGTGGTAAGAACCTATAATGAAGTATTATAGTAGATAGATATTTCAAAATATTGAGACCGACTATTTTATTTTAAAAATAAATCGATTTTATAGATAAAAATTTCATACAGTCGCCTCATTAATTAAAAACACTTCACCTCTCTAGAATTTATTCTCTAAACAATCTCTATCTTTTCTCTATCATTTCTTCCTCTTTGATAATTTGTTTGACGATTAGGAAGTTCTTATGTGATCACCACTGAGTTGTCTTCACTATCCACCGATCAATTTCTGCAAGGTCTATCTTGGTCTCTGATCATGTGTATCAAATCTGTCTCGCATGTATAAAGTGTGTTTCTTCTTTGATTCTTTGTTAATTATGGGTCCTAAGATTTCATTCCAACTATCATTCCGTCAATTGTAGGCATTTACCTAAAATTCTTCGTGGTGGGAGCGACGATCGAGTAATTGTTGGACTGTATTGTTATTTGGGTTTTCTAGTAATTAGGTTTTAGGTTAACAACTGTTTTCTATTAGGGACTTATGAATCCTGGTTCTCTCTTCCCTCCTCACAAGAACCTTATATATTTGTTTTTTCATAATGATAAATGCTTCTCTTACCTTCGGGTGAATTTATCTTCCCGATTGCATCTCCTTTTTCTTTTCCAGGCGTCATCTTTCGTTGCTGCCATGGAATCCTCGTGCATGCCCTCTCACTCGTTCTCCAGCCAAGTGTGCTTCTCTCCACGAGTGTTCTGACTCCAAAAGCATCCAATGCGCTTTTGCCCCTAGCGTCATGGGCCTTTTCATGTTTGGGCTCTCCTATTAAACAGAAAGGGCCTAGCTATTTTTAATAGACTGTCTTAGCTTTCCTCAAGGTAAGGGAAGCTAATTTGCTTTTCATAGGTATTGTAAGATGTTTGAAATCTTTGAATTGTGTGTATTTGATTATATAGTAATTTATGATGTTAAATTTGGGAAAAATGTTGAATGCAAGTACACAATGATGCGTTTTAGAATTATGAAGTTATGGTTGTTGTTATGAGTTATGATATGATGAACTTAATGTGTTGTTGAAATAAAAGGGTATTAATAATGATGGTTGGGAAGGTGTGAAAACTACAGTCTAGTTTTGTAGCTTAAATTGATGAAGTGGGGTATGTCAACTTTTGCACTAATGATCACATTGTGGAATCTGCAGTTTGTAATTGGTTTTGGAGTGATTTATGATTGGTTATCATCATTAGATGGTCAAAGTTTAGGAGGTTAAGGAAGGGAGATAAAATGAGTTCAATTCTTACTTATTTTGGAGTGAAAATTTTGGGGTTTTGGTAGGTGGATTTTTGAGTAAGCATTGGGTTGGGAATAAGGGATGTTTAGGGGTTGTTTTGAAGTCCATTTGGACTTGTGAGAGTGATTAAACCAGTAAAATCTGGTTTATTATCTAGAAAAGTGTTGGTGAGGCTTGGTTGAAGTGAATTTAAGTCCATTAAGAGGGTGTTGGGTAGTGAATTTAAAAAAGGGAAGTTCTGTGGAGCGAGAGTTGGATTAGAGTCCATTATTGAGTCAATATAAAATTGGTTGTGTAGCAAAATCAGTAACATGGGTGGTATAAAAGGTAGATTTGAGTTTGGGTAGCTTAACGAAGTGAATTTAGGTTTTCATAGGTCAATTTGGTTTTGGAGTAGTCAATTCAAGTAAGATGTATGTTTTTAGATGTTTCTCAACGCCTAAGAGTGTCTAGGAATCATTTAAACTTGTATAAAGGGTCACCAAAGTCAAAATAGGTGAATTTTAGGACCTGGTGCAGCGCTGGGCGCCTTCCACGGGGCCCTTGGGCGTCATTTTTGCGAGAAGAACTCGCCTGAGCGCCCCTGTTCCTGGGGTCTGGCGCCCGGGCGCCCCTTTCTGGGGCGCTAGGCGCAACTCAACAAATTTTTGTTCTTTTTTTTTTTTTTTCAGTTTTCGAGATCTCAAATTTGGGGTTCTAGGTGTCCGTTTTGGACGTTCTTTTTTTTTTTTATTTGGGGGGTTTTGGATCCTTACGGAGTTGTTGGTGAGAGTTTCATAGCTGCTTTCTTTAGCTAAATATGAGTATCAATATGCGACAAAGAAATTGTGTTATTGTATGATTTTTGATGATTTGTATGGGTGTTTCTACTTATTTGATTTATGATAAGTAATCTCATGTATTGATATACTATGTGAATGTGAAGTGATATCATTGGCTTCAAGGTTGGTTCCAAGGTGGAACTTCTTGGTGTGGTTCAAGTATGTTTAGAATGAATGCAAGAGCTTAGTCTTGGGGGTTATCTTGCAACTCCAATGATCTTTCATTCGCACGTAGAGAGGATTGATCCTTGTCGTGAGGAGTAGCACGAGGTCTTAGTCTTGGAGACTTATAGTATACTTCAAGGCGTGGAATAGATTAGCCTTAAGAGTGTGACAGAGTGAAACCCATTGTCAATAACTTTGCAAAGAAGTAAAAGCCACCACAAGTGCACAACCCGCCATAGCTCGATAATCATTCCAAATCCGAACAATCAATTCATTTTAGTATCATATTTTGTGTTGGTAATTGACTATGTATGTTTATGTATAATGTAGTTGATATATATATATATATATATATATATATATATATATACACATATATATATATATATATATGTATATGTATATATATGTATATATATGTATATATATGTATATATATGTATATATATGTATACATATGTGTATATATATATATATATGTATGTATATATATATAGTGATATAGATAGATATACCCTGTTGTTTGTGATTGTATTTTGTATGTGTGTGTTCTCTTTTTTGCAATGATCATCCTGTGGGTGTGAGCAGAAATAAATGAGGTGTTTCTAGAGCAGGCTTTTGATGATGGTGATGTTGTAGTGTAGTTTCTTTGGAATAGTAATGGTACATAGTTGTTTAGGATGTTGTATATAAAGTTAAAAATTTATAGTTATTTTGGATGACTGTAAGTTTATACTTTAAATGTGTTAGAATATTTACCCTATTTATCATCATTATATTGTGTTTAGGGTTACCCTATTTATCATGATTATATTGTGTCTAGGGTTACCTTATTTATCATGATTATATTGTGTCTAGAGTTACTCTATTTATCATGATTATATTGTGTCTAGAGTTACTTTATTTATCATGTATTTTGCATTACAATTTTCTTATATAGAATAAGAGTGAGAGGGGCCGTCCAAGCCCTCTAGAATTATTTTACAGTTTAATTCTCAAGTTGGTATCAGAGCAGGTTTTCTGATCCTTTTCTACCTTGTCTATGTTGCCGCCGGTGGCCCCCTAAAAGTCTCATTTTCAACATATGTCTTTATACTTCAATGGGTGATCCCTGGTTTCTCTCTCACTAGTGCCGCTATCCACCATCGTCCGCTGCCGTCCTTCATCTACCATCTCCGGCCACCGTCTCCAAGCACTGTCTCCGGTCACGTCTCCGGTCACCGCCTCCGGTCACCGTCTTCGACTACCGTCTCCGCCCACTGTCTCCGAACATCGTCTCCACCACTTGTGCCACCAATGCACCAACACCTAGTCCTACCTCTATTACTTCCGCTATCTTCTTGTCTATTCTAAAAGGTCCCCAATGACAGTCGGTGGTTAACACCAAGGAATTTCAACACCAAAATTATGGGTTGAAACAATTTCACCAACCCTTTGTCAAATCTGTCAGATTTGTTTTTGGGTGCTTTGATGAATAAGAGCTCATTATGATCTTCCACTTTCACGGTTTGTCATCGGTGCACCATCATTTCCACCGTTCGCCGTGAGGGGGAGAATGTTTCCAACTAGGTTTTTCCACAACAGGCCTCATCACCTCATCAGTTAGTGATGGCAGTCCCTGCAGTTTTGTCGCTTTCAGCCACTACAAGCCTCATCACCCCATCAGTCAGTGATGGTAGTCCCTGTAGTTTTGTCGCTTTCAGCCACTGCAAGCCCCATCCTTACTTGATGGCAATCTAGTCCCTGGAGTTTGTCATTGTCCTCCTTTGTCAAAGCCATCCTACTTGAAGTTTCATGGTGCTAGTTGAAGTTTCGCAGTTGTCTACCACTGTCCATAAACTGCTGTAGTTCGTCGACTGTGATTGAGCATTTGTTTGCCGCACACTCTTGAAGACAAATTATATATTTCAAATTGAGTTTCCAAGCTTGGTTCATACAATCTATATGCTCCAGCTTAATGGGGAGTGTGAGAATATTTACCCTATTTATCATCATTATATTGTGTCTAAGGTTGCCCTATTTATCATGTATTTTGCATTACAATTTTCTTATATATAGAATGAGAGTGAGAGGTATCTTTCAAGCCCTCTAGAATTATTTTACAGTTTAATTCTCAAGTATATGTTGGTCAATAACTGTTCAATCATATTATATCTGTGATGACTCTTTTATATATAGTATTGTACTATATTTTGGGATGTTACAATTATAATTTAAATTATTAAATTTTATAAGTTAAGTTTTAATTATGAATTATAATAAAATAATTTAACATATAAATGTAATAATTATTTAATTTTATTTAGTCAAAATAACAATATACATTGATCTGATATGGACTATAAGTTGCTGTGCAGAATTTATTCTACTACAAAAGCAGTGTAATCGATTAATACTCGAAGAATATGGTTTGAGCTTTCTTTTCATACATTTTGAAACATTCATTCTAATGATATATGTGTTTATGCAGTCTAATACTAATTGTTTCATATCCGCTGTAAATCATTTTGTGTATTTTGAATGTTAACACACAAACCCATTGGCTTCAAGCACTATTTGTTCTTACTTTGATACCTATTATTACATCTGATAAATGCTTGAAACTGATTTTGTTTTTCATGCTTTGTTACACCACTATCTTTTGCTGTTATACTGAACTTTGTATTTGAAATATTTTCTTAACTACTGCATATTGATAGGGGGAGCATCAAATTCTCTGATATTAGTTTCTACAAATACAAAGGGGGAGAAATTATTGGAATCATATTAATCTGATTCTTACTATCTTTTTTGCTAATGTCCAAAGGGGGAGAAATTTGTGGTATTAGAAATTAGAGAAATTGCTGGTAATACTGATTTCTGATTTGTTGTGTGCATCTGGAAAAACAATTTCTGGTTGTTCATCATGGTTGTGCATCATACAAAAAAGGAGAGATTGTTGATAGGGGGCAATATGAATGCTAAACCTAATTCCTTATGTGATTTTGTTTTTTATGATGACAACACATGTTTTGGTTTTTGATGATGAAAATACATATGTTTCCACGACTGCAACATAATATTGATTGAACTGGTTGATTTACATACTTTCTATGATCATACATGTGTTTACATCTATTGTATGTATACTCATATTTTAATATGTTAAAACCACTTGCACAATGCACTATCTGTATGAAGTAATCAATTACAGTGATTATGTAATCAATTAAGTTCATCAGATAGCTAATGTTTACACAGTGGTAAGCTACAAGTTTTAACCGATTACATTATATGTATAATCGATTAAAACTCGTGCCTTTGCTAAAAACCTGTTTGCAATGTGCTGTGATGAGTTTTGTGAAGAAAAAGTTTTCAAAATTATGTAAGTGTAGTACTTAACCGATTACACTATTTATGTAATCAGTTAAGTCTGGTAATCATTGAAAACTATTTTGATGATAAGCCTGAACTGTCATAACGGTCATATTTTAATATGTTTTGATTTATATGTTATGTGCAATCAATTACATTAAATGCTTAATCAGTTAAATCTATTCTAATGTAATTTTGCTATAACTCTATTAAAAGTGTAACTGATTACATTATTTTCGTAATCGATTAAAATGCGTCTAACATAAGAAAATTTATATATTGACGCACTGCACTCTGCACTTAGAACTTTTGATCATTTGAACTTTTATATATGATATTAGTGAGTCAAGAAAAGATTTGAAGATTTTGAAGGATTCTTGAAGAAGATCATTGGACTTTTATTGGCTGATCAAAATAATGCACAATTAAGGAGTTTTCTTTCCAGATCAGAAATCTATTTACAATCTTGGATTGTGGTTTTCCTGTGCGTGTGGCCAGGAAGAAGAACGTGTGGTTCTTGTGACTTTGAGAAGGGTCTCAAAGGGGTACTACAGAGAAGAGTGTAACATTCCAAAATTTGGGAGTCCTAAAAACAGGACACAATTAATATTTTTATTTCTTTTGTTTTAAACCAAAAATAAATTGAAAATTTTATCAAAAGAAGACTTATTACAAATTTAAATCAAGCAAATTGCAAAGATAAAATTTGAGAATTTAGAAGAAACTTAATTTCCTATAACTTCAAACATAATTGTCTATATCTCAATTTAAATAAGTAAAATATCTATTACAACTTATACATTATTTTCATAAATTTCTAAAAATCCGTATACAATTTCCTTGTAGATCCTAACATCCAAAAATTAGCGGCTCTAGAATCATCTACGTTCCTATCTGAGCTCTGGTATAACATACAATATACGATCATTGCACATGTAGACACACAAACAAATAAACAGAAATATATGGGTGAGCTAACTTTTACAACATATACACAAGTAGTATGATGAGATTGTTGATAAGGGAAGCACTGGCTTAGGTACCTTAATCCCATAGTGCTCCAGTTGCTCTGATTTTTTATGATGACAACACATTATTAATAACACATGTTTTGTTATGTATTACATGTTATATTCTTTATTGTGGATAATATCTAAATGAACATGTTTGTGTTGTTTCTGATATATGTATGCATATTCACTAATCTTATACTTGATACCTATCTTTGTGTTTGCATTACATATGATTATGAAAAGGAAAACCACATGCACTTTGACGAACTCATAATGTGTGGCAAATCTGCAAGTTTTAAGTCGACTTCATTATAAGAGAGTCGATTAAAACTCGTGACTTTGCACAGATTTTCAAAAGCAGTGCTATGTGTGATTTTTCATTGAAAATATTTCAAATTGAGCTGAAGTGTTTAAGTCGACTACATGCGCAGTGGATCCGACTTAGTTAGTTATTTCATTTGAAATTCTATTAATGCTTGTGTACAATAACAACTATATTTCAACTGTTTGTTAAAGCATTAAATGATAGTCAACTGTATTAATTGCAAAATCAATTTGATTGTTAAGACTGCTGCTTATTTGCTTAACTGTTATAAATGTCTGGTAACAGTCGACTTTATTAGTAGCACAGTTGACTACAAAAGCGTTTGATTTATAGAAAACTATAAATAGATGCGACTCTGCTTATTACAGAGGAAGAACGAATTTGGTTGAACTGACATTTTAATTTACTGTTTCAGATTGAGATTCTGTGATTAAGTGCTCAAAGAACTCATCAAGAAGACCGTGGTGATCTTTCTTTGAGGAGGTTCTGAAGGAGAAGAATTATGTGCTTTCTGGTTAATCATACTCAGCACATTGTGGTGTTCATCTGTTGATCAAGATTTCTATCAATCTTTGGAAAGATTGTTGTTGTCCTGCTACGATTGTAGGGGGTGAACTCATGGAGTTCTGTACTCTTTGAGGATTGTTCAAAGTGAGTTAAAGATGGTAAAAGAGGGGATATCTTGCTGCAGATTTTTGTGTTGTTGCCTATATTTTGGTTAGAGGGTTAGAGAGGTGTTTTACATTTTTGACGTGGAGGTCTCTATAAAAGCCTTGTTGTAAAAACCGTGACCATTATAGTGCATTTGCTTCCTGGTTGTGGAAGGACACTGGATGTAGGCATTGAGGCTGAACCAGTATAAAAATCTGCGTTTGATTTCTCTATTCTTACACTTTTACTTTAAGTCGTCTTAACTGTTTACGTAGTCAACTTTACATTTCCGCTGCACTTAAAATTTTCATTCCTTGCGATTCAAGAAACTTTGTAAAGGTTTATACTTTGTGAAAAAGATTTTGAAAAGACTCTGATTTTTAAACCTCACCAATTCACCCCCTTCTTGGTGTTGAAACTGAGCATCCTGTTTCCGACATAGTATATCACATACAGCTTCCAAGCAAGCTAATAAACATCAACTATATCAATTCCAATTAATTTCTCATAATTTACGCAATGTACACTAGAGAGCCTTGTGAATATAACTTTCATTTAGCATAATCAGCATCATTAACATCACAAAAATCACAAATCTACAATTCCTTCACCCAACATAAACAAGACATATAAAAGTCATCTAACATCAATTCACCAACCACACATACCCATCCAAAACTAATATACCCATTCAATATCATAACATAACAACACCTAGTAACTATACACCAACTTTTAGCCTAAACATACCATAACTAAATTCTGTTAAAAGCTACACTGAATCATGTTTTCACTTCTCTAATATTGCAATATAAAAACCAACAAAAACATAATAGAAATTATATAATAACAGATATATCTTTACAATTCATTCGAAAAAACAACATTGTAGAACTAATAGTACACCAACATACAACTAATTAAAGTTCGTGAAAGGACAATTATTTGTTTAACTAAGTTAATTCAACCACAGACCCCTTCCCTATTGAATCTGCCACATACAACAACTCATGACTCTAAGAAATCCTCAATTAGGTTCAATAATATTGAACCTATAATTTCTTACCAAGAACACGATCTACACACCCAAATTGTAGTAGTTCATACTTACATTATAACAATTTTTTTACTCACCCAACCCTTTTCTCAAATATATGACTACCAAGAAAGGTAATTCACATTGCAACAGATTAAAAATAATACTTTCTTAAGTCTGGAGATAATATAATAGCTTAAACATAATGAAGACACCTCATTACTATTACAATCAAGCAAGTTTATCCTATATTAAACTAAAGAATCATTCCAATCATTCAGCTTATCATCCCAACACCTTCGCACATTGAACAAGTAATTTCCAGCAATTCATGACTTCTTTACCACCAATATTAAGCCAATTAACAAGTTTTACACATATATTCATAAGGTAAGTTGTCAAAACAAGTTTATGCATATCAATCCAAATACTTAATTATACGACCCAAATTACCAACTTCTTAATTTGATAACCACAAAAACAAAACCCAATACATATAACCCTTGTATAATTTTTCCATTTAACAGGACAAAACCCAATTGTTATATCCATAAGACACAAAACACAAAGAAATTTTGAAGCATTAACAACATACCATATCATATCCCCAAACAATAAATTCAAGCCAAGATAGCCCCCCATACCTTGCTTGGTTTTCCTTCACCACTAAAGTTAACTTTCTTAGGTTCTTTTTCTCACCAAGCTCACCCTTCTTTGCTCCGACGCTCCTCCGCTGCCTCTAAACTTCCCTTCTTCGGCCATATTGCACTTATTCTTAGAGTACTACTCACTGACACTCGAATACAACCTCACAGGTGTTAGTTTCGCAACTCCTACCTTAACCCCTTTTTTTCTCCCTTAAATTGCGCCCTAAAAATTAGCGCTCCTTCCTTCGCTTCTCTACCCTTGCTCCCCCACGTTACAAGAGAGCAGTGAATGCTCCTCATTCCCCTCCATAACAAATTCCCCCAATGCCCTAAGGTTTGAGGTATTTAAAGCAAAGAAGAAAAAAAACCGCAACACAGAGGATGAATGTGTATTCTGTTTTCGAAGGAAACGTTTAAGAGGAAAAATAACCCTCATAGTTCTTTATTAGTCAAAAGCTAGGTAAAAAAATAATCAACCAAATAAAAATTGAATCCTCTTTGTTGTATCCACAATTTGAATTTAGGACCTCAAGACCACACACAACAGAATACCACCAAGCTAGATCATTTTTGCTTATTATATATCCATTTAATAACCTTTTAACATATTCATATTTCATATATACCATATTTTAGATATTTTTAATGCTAACCATTATATATACTCATCACATAGTACTTGTACACAACTTTTACCTCACTACCACATGGTATTAAAATAAACATTATCTCAAGGATGTTCTAATAACTAACCCATACAAAGAATGGTACAAATTTTATGGGTCTTACAAAGAGGAATGTTCTTTCTACACAGTTTTTGTTTATAGTAGATTTATGAGTTAGTAAGGATATTACATTTGAGAGTGTGCTCTGTAAGTCTTGCTGTATTAACTCAAATCTTTATAGTGCATTGCCTTTCAATCTAAGTTAGATTGAAAGGACACTGGATGTAGGCATTGAGGCCGAACTAGTATAAAAATTTGTGTTTATTTTTCTATCCTTATCTCTTTTAATTCATTGTTTTCTTTAATTGCTTTCATTTCAAGATAGTATTATAGATCATTCAAAGTTTCCAAAAAGATAGAAAAGGAAAGCGTTTTTATTCATTACCAATTCACCCCCCCTCTTGGTAAGGGAAACAAACCTAACTTTTCTTACAAGTGTAAAACATGTTTTGGTATGTTTGATGGATTGTGATATGTGTGTGTGTTTGATAGTATTAATGTGATGGGTTGGCTTGTTGATAGAAGGTTGGTCTAGAATTGAATGGTTATAGGTTCAATTCTAATTAGGAAGAGAGTTAAGGGAAACCTTTAGTTTATTTGTATTTTTACTTAAGGGCAAAATGGTCTTTTAGCTTTATTAATTGGTGCAAAATTTAAATAAGGGGGTGTAGGAAGTAAAAGCATGCAAAATAAATAAAATAAAACAGAGAGATAAAAGGTTGAACGTGGAATAGAAGAAAGAAAGAGATTTAGATGCATTTAGTTTTAAAATTATATTATTTTAAGTAACGGAATATTAGAGATAGGGTTTAGGGTTTAGGGTTTAGGGAACCCTAAACCCTAAGCATGCAAAATAAATAAAATAAAATAGAGAGATAAAAGGTTGAACGTGGAATAGAAGAAAGAAAGAGATTTAGATGCATTTAGTTTTAAAATTATATTATTTTAAGTAACGGAATATTAGAGATAGGGTTTGGGTGATTTATAAAAACTAAGGTATAGGGAGAGAGGTGTCATTTATTCTTGGAAACCCTACATCAAGGAAAAGAAACAAAGGAAGATTTGTGGTGGTTTGGATTGTAGATAAAATCCCAATATTGGCCAAGGTGTGGGGAAACTTACCTTTATTTGTTGTATGCTATGAAATCTTCATTTTCTTGCATGAAAATCCTTGTTTTGATACATGTTTATGTGATTATGATTATGATTATCTATTGTTATTGTTGGACAAGGGTTTGTGTATGCATGATGATAGGGTTTATATGAAGTTTGTGTTGGGTTTTTCCTATGAAATTATGTATTGCTTTGTTGGGTTATCACATGAAAATATGTATTGATGTTAAGGGAGGACAAATGTATGTTGTTTAGGGGTTTTATGGTACAATATATGTTGTAAAGAGTTATATGATGATTATATGCAGTATGTTGGGTTTATTTGGGTTGTAATCTGCATAATGATGATTTTGGATTATTCAAGTGATGTAATGTATGTATTAGGGTTTGTTCATAAGGGTATGTGAGGCTTGAATGCATGCATGATTATCACTAGTTATAATCAATTATGCGCGCGTTGGTGATAAATCATTATTTTGTTCAAGTCACTTAGCTTTTCGCACTGAATTTAATTAATGAATTGTGCTTAACTGTCCATTATTCCTTCAATTTTGCTATTGGGGCTTAATTTGACCAATAATTCATATTTTAATTAATTTGAATTATCTAAGTTTAATTATTCCCATTATTATTTTCAGGGCAATTTTTGGAATTATAATTGGAACTTGAAGAGGGCTACCACGCCATTTTCTATTATCCACGTCAACATCGTATTTTATTTTCGTTTTTATTTTGTTTTTAATGTAAATTGGGTCAGACTTGACTTTGAGCCCATTTTTAGGTTAGATTGAGATAGGCCCATTTGTAGAGTAGATTAGGGACCTAGGTTTTACTTCCCAAGACAAGAAAAACACTTTCATTCTCTATTCCATGTTTTTTTGGGGTTGTAGAAGTAAGAACCATGACTCTCCCTTAGGTTTTCATTTTATATTTTCCAACATTTACATTTTTGCAGTAATTTCGTTTATAGCATTTTTGTTTCTTTGGCACTTTCAATTTCGTTCACTACATTTCGTTTTTTAGGTTCATTTCATTTTTCCAGTTTCGCATTATCTCTGCTTTTGATGTTTTCAATTTCGTTTTGTGTTTGCATTACGTTTTAATGGGAGCTTGAATATGTTTGGTTGGACATTAGTGAGATTGAAACGTTTCCACAAGATTATTATGTTGTGATTGTGATTATGCTGTCTTGCCTTGCATCATATTAAATTTGTTCTGTGCTTGCAGTTAGGTACACACTTTTGTGTTTAATCTTCGCTTAGTTGATTAAAGTCACAATTGCTTAATCTGTGATAATGTAAAACTGATTAAATAAGTGCATTACGTTTGCTTACTTCATTTTTATGAAAATAGGATTGATCTTGGGTTAGTTTTAGTTCATGTTGGATTAGGAGGGAGAGGAGTGGGTAATTGTTGTTAATCTAGGATTGGAAGCATTACAATTGAGCTAGTGGTCAACCTATCTTTAGTCTATGTTTAATGTGCGTTAATTGTTCAGTTAATTTTATTTCAGACATTCTGCTCAAAACCCCCCGCTATGTGTTTGATCCTATGACAAAACCAAAAATTAGTCATTGAGAGACGACCTAGGAGTCATTCCCTAGTTACAAAATTTAATCTGCAACATTAATTTGTGTTGAATGCGACATTCGATGATCAGTTGGTTTGAGTTTTGTCTCGAGAATAATCAATTATCTAGGATGATAATTGATTATCCTTTCATATGTGATGAAGTTGGAAATTTGATCTGTTAGAACCACTAGAATAATCGATTATCATAAGTCGATTATCACAATATATTTTGTGTAATTGTTAACTTCTCGATATGATAATCGATTATCCCAATGCATTTTTGTTAAAAATAGCGAATTTGTTGAAGAATGGACGTGGACTAAGCTTGAGGAGTTGTATAATGTGATGATAATCAGAGAATGAAATTAATGGTTATGTTTAGGGTCAATTATGACTTGTGTTTAAGATTGGAGCATGAGTGAGTGTTGGGGGTGTCCCTGAGCGTGTGGTTGTTGAACATAAGAGTGAAGGTTAAGTCTACTTGTTGTACCTAGTATGTCTTGAGTTTATCTACAAATTGGTGCTTCCTTTTGCCTTGTGTGCAAAGGAAGGGTTGTTCGAGTATTGAACCTTCCTTGTGTTGGGGTGATGGTGTTTTCCTTGTCCTTGTGTGGCAGGAATACATGTTCCTTAGTTGGATTACGGGACTACTCGAGAAGATATGTAGGGGAGGCTATAAATGATCGGTAGGGGAAGCTACAAATGGCTTGTACGGGAGGCTACATGTGGGTGAGGTAGGGTACAAGAGTGAGATTGATTCTTTCGACTATGATGTTTATGGTTTTGTGGAGGCTCATGGTGGTACATGTGTTGATGATCGAAATGACGATCATGCTCTAAAGGAATCTTATGATGATAGTGATGGTATCATGTAATGTAGTCAGCATAGGTGTTGTTGAGATGATAGACGATTAGTCTATGTTTATGATGTTCGTGATAACATTAAGGATCGAGGATCAAAGATCGAGTAATTTAAAATTATTAAATTGTTTTGTGTTATAGGATTAGGAATTCTATGGTTAATACTTTTATGTATGGGGTGTTTGATTATTATTGATATAATTAGTATGTATGTATCATGTTTTATTATTGTTTTAACGATAATTTACCCTATACATGTTTGTGTTTTCTTTTAAAGTTATTGTGTTTGAACTTTTAAGACAATGTAATTGGAGTTCTTTATTTGTTTCGCTACTTTCATTATTTTTAATAATGAATTGAATAAAGATTTTTTTAGAACTAATATGTTTTGAATAAATTATACGATTTTTGAAAAATACATTTCTGTTATAATAAAATATTGAATTTTATCCATTTTTATAACAACTCATAGCACCTTAAATTTTGAATTGTTACCTTTGTCCCATGCAGCACATTAACCAATGTACTACAATCTTTTCATTGAAAAATATATACAAAAATATTCATATAAATTATACAAACCACAACATATATTATTAAAGAATAAACAAATAAAACTATAAATTAATTTATTTATCCACCAACAATTTTAAGACAAAACCACACAACTAATTTCTTTTATTTTATGTTTTTTTATTATTATATACTTTATTTTTTTTTGGGTTTTACGTCTTACAAGAATTAGAAAAAAAATTTTTGAGACTAAAATATGTAATTTCATTTTTTTAAAGTTAAAAATTTTAAAAATAAAAATTAAAACTCACTAATTTTAATTAAAAATATATTTAAAACAAATAAAAGATAATACCATACTATAGTTCAAATAAAATATTACATTAAAATTTATTATTAAAATTAAAATAATTACTAAAATATAAAATTTTAAAATATTATACTAAATTGGACTAAAAAAATAAAAATAAATTTCAGCTCAAAATCCACTGAATTTAATTTCAAAAACATTGTTATCATGTATAATAAATGGACCAATCACAGAATGACACGTGGACGATGTTTAAATGTTGTCAAAAAAATGTTGTTCAAATATCATTATCCATAATAAATAGACTTAAAAACAATTTTGGCTTAAGAATTACAAATAAAATTGTTCTAAAAACTCAAATAATTAATTTTATTTTTAAATATAATATATATAATTATTTTTAAATATAATACATGTTTTAAATATTAAAAAAATTATTGTATATTTTTTAATATAATTATCATTTTCCTCAAATCCATATGTGCATTCCCCACATTAAATTTATTGTGTACTAAATTGTGTAGTTCCAAATACAAATTTTATATTGACATATATTTTTTATTTTATATTCTAAAAATAAAATTTGAAATATAATTGTTTATATTCTGAATTATATTTACATATATAATAGTGTAGATGGTATAATTTAGAATACACATACTATTCCAACCAGGTCTATATTAATTCGAAATATGGGTGAAATGAGTGTCTTTAGGAAAAAAATATCTGTAATTGGTTTAGTGTGTTACACAAAGCAAAATCATACAGAGAAATTTGATGGGGTGCAGGAAGAAACTCCCTTTCCATATAAGGAGAAGATTCCACGTTGATAACTAGCATTTTTGAAGTTATAGGTGAACCCTACCTATGCATCATGCATTTTGTGATCTATTACTGATCACCATCCATCTACCAACACCAATTTTCATAATTTTACATGAAAAATTTCTCTATATTATCAAAACTAAATATTTGGAATATCTCAGCACAAAGTTTTCAAGTACATCTATGTGCCATTTGACAGATGAATTATCTGACAAGAAAAGTGCAAAAAAGAAATCTTAGTATAACATGAAATCTGACAAAATTTAGAGTCAGATAAAAAGGCAGGCAACCTTTCCTCTGAAAGCGTAGCACAACTCAGTTTGTGTTTGATCCACTAGCCAAGAGGACTATATAGAACGAGAAAATTACTTACTCTTTCAAACCTAATCAAGCCACCCACAGAAAATTGGTGTACAGCTCCTTCTAGATTTAAGTTCTCAAGAAAGAATGATGAATGCCAGCACCAAAGCAACCAGGACTATTAAAACACAAGATACAATCCATAACCAGTAATTTTGAGACCTTTTCCTCTTCAGAATAGCCTTTGGGATTGATTCAGGAGCGCTTTTCAATGCCTTAGATCGAATCCTAGGCCTCGCACTGTTCTCCTTTTGGACCTTTGCCGGAGCAGCGGGAGCTGGAGCCACTGATGCCTCCATGTTAGCATTGCTCTTCTGTTCTGTATCCTCTGCAACATCTGTTGCTAGTTCCTCAGGATTTGACACAAATCCAGGACCACCAGCTGCTTTCTTCGCTTTCTTTTCACGTTCCTATAATGATTCAAAGAAAATTTCTTATTTCAATACTTTGTTTTGACTAAACATAGTTCAAACAAAATGAATTTAACTTAAATGCAGCCATCATAGAAAAGTTTTTAAATAGTATATATTTTAACTTTTATAATAAAACTAACATTTCAACTGTCAGGAAAAATATTAGCACTATCCCCATGCATGACAGATATTCAAATATGTGCATCAACAAACAATCACCTTGAGCTTCTTTTCTGCTTCCTTTTGTGCTCTAATGGCGGCTTTGGCAGCAGCTTTCTCTGCAAGTTTTTTCTTCCTTTCCAATGCCTGCTTTGCTTTCGCGATTTCCTCTTCTCTTTTCTTCTCTTTCAGCATTTCTGGATTAATTGGAGGCTCCTTGACAGAAGTCTCCTTTGGCATTTCAAATTCATATTCATCAGCATCTTCTAAAACCTTACTGTCCACATTGGATTTCAAATCTTTTCCTTTCTTTTTGGTTTCTTTCTGAAACTTCTGCTCGGGCACAGTTTCTTGAGGAACTGATTTAGACCCCTCTGACTGTTTCACAATGATTTTCGGCAGTGTACCACTTTCAACAGGTTTCGGTTCTTCCAGCAGTGGCTTTTCATCTGGATTCCTCATCCGTCCATCTCTACTCAACTGTCGCATATCCAGTGATGGTAAAAGTCTTTTCTCATAATCATCTCTAAAGGATTTGTCACTGTTCCAAAGTGACATAACTTTCTCAACCTGGAACCGACAAAAAGAATAACAACTACAACAAGGCTTAGCTAAAAACCCAGTAAAGAGTGATCAGATGGATAAAGTACACTACAATACAAAGATGATGCAAACAAACCTCGGTTTGAACCATTTCCTCTAGCGCATTAATATCTTTCTTTGCAGCAAGCTCCCGTGCTTTGTTCATAATTGCACGACTTTGGTAGAAATAGGAGTTCTGAACAAGTTAATATTTGATTAAAGTTTAGAAATTATTCTACAATGCAAAATGGGAAAACAGGAAAAGCCAGCAAATCCTAAAATCAAATTAATAAAAGATTAATAGTATGCCGAAGTGTCACTTCTTAAGTTGCAGAAAAGGGGAAGGAAAACTTTGAATTCGCCAACATAAGTTTGGTTCAAAATAAAGAGTATAGCTTAGTATTACAGACGACGAATATAAAATATAAAATTTAAATGTTTGGATGTATGTCATAAGCAAGTCAAACACACCCCCTGGTCACGTTGTTTTCTCAGCTGCTGAATGTTCTCATAAGCTTTATCCCTCTTTTCCGTAACAGCTCCTAGTTCATCCTGTAAAGACTGGATATCCTTGTCTAAGGCTTTTACTGCATCATCAAGTTGTTTGATTTTGGATCGAATTACTTGCCTCTCTTTTTTAGCTCCATCCAAATCACCGCCTATAAGCTGCAATGAAATATAATAGTCAAACAAAAATTTACATAATAACACATCTACAAATTCTAAACAAAACCTTTGTGGAAAAATAGAAATAACCTCACCTTAACCTGATCTTGAATGACTTCTTTCTGCCCCATAGAATCTTGTACTTTGGCTCTCATCATAGCATTAGCAATAACCTTCTCCCTTGTTCCTTCAAGCTGTTTGATTTCTCGAAGGATTTGTTTTTCTTCAGCTAATGGAATGCTCTCATGTTGTATGTGGTATTGCAAGCTACTAATCTGCGTCAACAAAAGACATACATGGGAATGGTGTTTGGATTAATACTAATAGACAAAGTGATGAAGTCTGCACTAAAGAATTTTGACTGACATACGAGATTGTTAAGTTCATCCTCAGATGAGCACAATGCCCCACCCCGGCCAGAATTATTTGTAGTACGCAGTTTGCCCAATGCCTGTTGCAGAGGTTCAATCTCTTTAATTTTTTCATCGACAATACTCTGAAATTGCTTATTGTCATCTCTTAGAGACTTAATCTGAGAAATCAACTCTGCCCGTTCTGACTGCATAAAATCAAATATGAAATCACATTACATACCAGTAAATAATCATGGAGTCTATCCCATCACATAAATCCATTTAATAGAAGGATAGCTAATTGTCAGTTTACAAAATCTCCGTCAGATGAATTTTCAGATAAAAGAAAGTCCATGAACTAAAAAAAAAAATCTATTTCCCATTTTAACAAATACAGGTTTTGGCCGATTAACAACACAGAATATTGAGGAACAAAAGTGAGCAAATTAAAAATAACAGCAAACAAATGGCACAACAAAAAATGTAATAGTAACCAAATTGATGACAACAATAATAAATTATTAATATAAAAGCTAAGTAACTTTTTATCCAAAGCCATTCAACTAAACTGAAATATTGAGATATGAAAGTGAGCAAATTAAAAGAATATGGACAACAAAGAACACAAAACTGGAATATTGAGGGACTAAATTTACCAAATCAAAACAATAGCCACAACAACAAACAAAAAACAATAACAAAAATGGTACATTGGTTTAACAGAACTGGAATATTGGGGGACTAAAATGAGTAAATTGAAATAATGACAACCAAAACACAACATCTAAATGAACTGTTGGAATATTAAGGAACTAAAATGAGCAAATTAAAAGAATACGACATCAACAAACACAGCAACACAACATCTAACTGAACTGCAATATTGAGGAACTAAACTGTGCAAATTAAAACAATATGATACCAACAAACACAGAGCACAACGTCTAACTGAACTGGAATATTGAGGAAATAAAGTGAGAAAACTAAAACAATGATGGCAACAACATAATGATTTAACAGAACTGCAAAATTGAGGGACTAAAAGTGAGTAAATTAAAACAAACATAACAACAACAGATACAATAAAAAAACATAACACTAGATAAATAATTAGACAACTATAATATATAAAAAGATCAGATAACTTTGTATTCGAAGCCATTATGCCTAGCGGATGAAACATGCCCAATCTAGCACATTGGCATTGCTTGACAATGTGGAACATGACAATGAAAAAAACAGTAATATGTAATCGCCTACATAGATTATCTTCCATTTTCAACTCCATGAAGAGCATCACGTTGCCAAACAAGCATGACAAAAGTAGTGTCAACTCACCCTTTTTGCCCTTAAAGCATCAGTAACCTGAATTCGTGCTTGATTTTTCTGGCTCATCTCTTTATCAAGCTTATCAAGATTTGCTTTGATGATTGGATCATCATAAGGCCGGAACCTAACAAAATAATATGAATGTATCTGCTTTGGCGCAGGCCAATCTTCAGCTGCATCTTTAGGGACATTAGAATCTGGGGCAACTTCCTCTTCTGGTTTAGCAGATTCATCTCCATGTGACCCAAATGGTACTGCTTCAGCCACCTCCGCATCTTTTTCCAATTTCCCATTTTCAATTTCTTGAGAAACAGGTTTGTCTTCTTCAGCACTGTTCCCCGCTGGCCCTTGAACCGTCTCAAATCCCACAACCTCAACCGCCATAGCTCCAACTACAGGACAGCCTCACAGAAATCCAAGAAACCTTAATCAGAAGCTCACATTAATAATTAATAATGACCACAATAATGAATTCTTCAAACGAAAATACGGAACATTTACGAGCAGTTCAATTCAACAGTTTGACCAACATTTATGAGCAGTTCGACAACGGGCCTAAATAGCAGATACACCGATGTCAAACCCATGAATAAAAAAAGAAAAACATAAGATTGTTAAAAATTATGATCAGTTTTACTTAAAAAAATTACAAAATCAAGTCAAAGGTCATTAATAAAAAAGAGAGCACCCCATTAAGTCAAATAAATAAATAAATACATGAATTTCATCGATTTGATCACAGTCATGTACAATTTCAACCATGAACGTTTAAATGGACAAGAGGATATCTATCATCATCTTCACATCAAACATCAAATACGCATAACAAGAAAAAACCCGTTCGGAAAAACGACCAGATTTTTAGGCAAAAATCAGGAACTCTTCCTATGATCAAACCATGCATGCAAACCCAAATTCAAAAAGTGACACAATTGCAACAGATGGCGAAACATTCAAAAGCGTATGATCCGAATACCTTGAATGGACCACACCCAAGATTGATAAACCCAAAAGAGAGAAAATTTCCACACAGAAGAATGAGAAATGCAGAAGCAAAAACAAGAAAAGGAGAAGAAATAAGAATACCAGGGTGGAGGAGTGAGATAAGCACAAAGAGATTATTACCAGATGAGAGATAGAGAGAGATATTACAGAAAAAGAAGACCCTTTTGACAAAGCGACACCAAAATCGAATTCCAAAATTAGGAAAAGTACCTCAGAAAGGGAGAGAATTTTTTAGAGGAATAACGGGCCAGATCTCTCCCTGTCTCACAATGGGAAGGATGAATATGAGCCAGAGTTAGAGAGAGAAAGAGAGAGAACACGTGCCTTAATCAATTTATCGAAAATGATTTCATTTTGTTTTTATTCTATTTCCAAAATTTCAATTTTGTCTTTTTAAGAAAATATAATTTCGTATAATTTTACTCGTATATTATCTTTCATCATTGATTGCTGGAATAATGTCAATTTAATGTCCTTGTCTTGTTTTAATAATAATTTTAAAATTAAGAAATAAATAAATGAATTATCTTTTATCTTCGTTGAATTAATTACTTTTTTATAAAAGAATTAAACTAAAAAAATTCTTAAAATATTTTATGGACTTATTTTTTTTTATAATGGCTATTTTGGAATTATAGTTAGTTTCTTGGTATTAAAACCATTATTAATATATAATAATCAAATTAAAATACATGTATTTCCAAAAAAAAAAAAACTTAAGAAAATAACAGTTTTTTTTTCTTTATTTGGGAAAGCCTAGTGACCATTATAATTTGAATATTTTTTTCATTTTAAAATGGTTTATTCCATTTTCAAAATAATATAGATATTTTAATTTTCACTATTTAATTAAGAGAGAAGTTGAATTAAGAGTCAAAGGTTTGTATCATTCAGTCAGTTTTTGTTGGTCCACTAATTATGATCTACTCATACAAAAAAAACGTGAAAATATAAAAATAAATATTTTTTGTTTATAGCATTTTAGTATTAAATAATAGTGTAAAACAATCTAATTATAAGTATTTTTTTAATTTCGTAAAATTGTATGTTGGTAATTATTAATTTAAAAATCACATTAAAGATATTTTTTTCATTGGTTCATTAAAGGCAAAAGTTAATTTTAATCATATATACGTAAGATGTGTAAAAGTTGGTAATAAAACGTAAACAAGGTGTGTATTGAATTCTTAATAAATCGATGTTAAGCTCTTGGTTTGTAACAACAACATTTATTAATCCTCTAACGTATTGACGTTGAAGAGCTGTTAAATTTGACGTCAACCCCTTTTTGGTAGCAGAAACAATCTTTAGGCTTCTTAACTGTTCTCACCCTTGACGTGTTTGACGTCGAAGACCCATCAAATTTGACGTGAAATCCTTCTTTGGTAAGTGCATGTGATGATAACTCCCGATATATCCCTCAACAATTGAATGTCCAACACCATATAAATTTGACGTTCACTGATATATCATAGTCTATTTTTAGACAAGGCCGACGTTAACATATGGATACAACTTTTAAAATATCTTGAAGATGTTTTCTCATAAAGAAATCAGTAACCTCTTAAATTTAACGAAAGAAAACAACTTAAAGACAATATAAAAAATTATTCATAAAAGTATGATGAAGATAAACACTATTTTTTGAGTTTGTTTTGGTTTTTAAATTAAAATGTCTACAAGTTGTTTCTACATTAAGAAATCAGTTACCGCTGAAATTTAACGGTAGAAAACAACTTATAGACAATTTAAAAAATGAATCATAAATATGATGAAGATGAACATTGTATTTAGTGCTTTGTTTTAGTACTTAAAATTGTTTCGGCATTAAACATATTGTGAATCATATTTCATTTTCCTGAAATCTTCCCTTTCGGTAAGATATCTAACATTTCTATCCTCTAAAAAATATTTAGGTCACTTGAATTTCAAAGTGCACCTTCATATGTACTAAAGCTGAAAATGCACTTTGAAATGAGGTAAGAAAATTGTAATTTAAAGAAGATAAATGCTCTAAAATCAGGAAAGGAAAAGGTAAAGTAAAACAAAAAGATAGTTCCTAATATGTTCAATAGGGAAACAAAACTCTAAGAAGCTAGGTTACGTGTGTGGTATTTATAGATGAATTATAGACATCAAATACCACACAAGTTCGATGTCAAAGCAACAATTTAACTTCATGGGTAACTGTAGTAATTATGGCTACATACTGCCCCTATCCACTATAACGATTCACGTCGACACCCAACTGAATTCTATGTCAACCCAGTAGTTAAACTTCATAGGTAACTGCACAACAATTACGGTTTTCAAGACCTTTTTCCTTAGCACGTGGCGTCAAATATGAGGACAATTCGACGTCAAAATCTTATGGTTAGAGCAAAACTGCTTTTATAGATCCTAAATGCTCTTAGCCTAAGGCCTTTAACGTCCAAGCCCCACAGAGGTCGACGTGAATAACTTCGTTGGTAATAACCCAAATTTAATGCTCCCAACCACTCCTTTAATCTGAGTAAACTAGACGTCAAAGCCCCTCAAAATTCGACGTCCAAACCTGTGTTGGTAAACTGCACTGTAATAAAACAATCATCACGTTCAGTGTATTGTTCGAGGTAGATAAGACGTTGAACCCTAGGCATACTGGATGTTATACGCCTTTTGATATTAGTAGGATAATGTTAGACAGCGACCTCAAGCTACGTTCGATGTCATATTCACGTCTCTCCCCCTTTCAGTGGACGTCGATATCCTCCTTTACATCCAACAAAGCATTATGGATTTGGTTACATATTAAATGTCGAAGGTGTTATATGTCAATGTCTAATGTAAAAAAATGACGTTGTTTGGTGTAATTTTACGTCAAATTAACGTCTTCCGCTATGACATCGGCCTCGAGTACGCTGTCAAAAGCCAAAAAACACTAACGTCATATAATGTTTTTGTACCAGTGTTTGTGCTTTCCTTGTGCTAGTGTATCTCTAAATAATCTCATTTACCTGCAAAACAATTAAAAGGTTTGGTTACAGGTACCCAAATGAATTTGGAGCGTTTGTTGTTAGTTGCTTGTGGTGGTTCCTTTGGAATCCACTTGAATTTCCCTTTAGGAACACCAACATTCTTGTAATAGCATGCTTTTTCAAATGTTCAATGTTGTTGCAGTAGAAATAGGATATAAATGATGGTTTAAGATCAGTAAAGTTCCTAGCATTTGTTTTGTTGATTTTGCCTATATATCCTATCCCCTCACTAGTGCAAAAACGCTGTTTAACGTCGGTTAATTTGGGCTTTTAACGTCGCTTTCACATCTGACGTCTAAACGGGTGACGTCTATGGGACGTCGGAATTCCTCAGAACCGACGTCCAACTCAACGTCGGTTATAGATATCCACCGACGTCTCTATAGACGTCTGCTTAAACACACACTGACGTCTAATTACTCTGTATAGACGTCCTTCTATGATTAAACCGACGTCAACATGAATATATAAAGAGGTTTAAAATGACAATAACCGACGACTATGTTGTTATAGACGTCGGAAATGGCTTTAACCGACGTCTAAGAACAATTTTGTGTTTTAGTGCAGTTTTGATCCAGGCTTTCGGTAGCATTGTGTAACATTCTTCTCTCGCTAGTTTCCTCACAAAAAAAGCTTGCTTCTTTTGAATCTTCTAGTCCTTTCAACCCAAAACCGAATTTGGGTCCATGGCTACTTCTCATTAATCAACCGCAACAGAAAAAAATTACGGTGTCGAGAAGTAGACAAGGACCCAAGTTCCATTTCGGGTCGGAAGAACTAGAAAACTCAAAAGATCGCCACTCTTCTTGTGAGGAAACCAGCAAAGGAAGAATGTTGCACTATATTACCCAAAGAGAGGATCAAAACTGCACTAAAAAACAACACAAAGAAAGCAAATTTTAATCAGTTCAACGACAAGATAATCGATAAAAAACTAAAGAAAGTTTAAACGGGTAGCATAAAAAAAAAATCACGCACCTGGGATGCAAGAGAGAAAAAGGAGAGGACGAAGAGAATGACGTTATGAGAAACGACAACGCAATGCAACAAGAGATAAACAATAGAGGAGAAGCAGAGAAAAAGGAGAAGAGATGAAGACGCGATTGAAACTGAATTTTGAGAAGAGTCCGCAGTTTATTTAAAATGAAATGGGGCGTCGGTTGCTCCAGAAACCGACATCTAGGAAACTGATAAGATTGACGTTTTGGTTTCCTGTCAGGGAAGTTAACGTCGGTGCCGCTAACAACCGACGTCTACAACCCTCGAATTTGGTGAAAATACAGGAAAGTAGACGTCGGTGACCCTCATAAACGACGTCTACATTGAAGAATTTTTGTCTTCCCGCCTTCCAGACAGGCCTTAGACGTCGGCGTTTGACTACGTGACGTCTAATTGCCTGGGGTATTAGGTGAACAGCATTAATTGTAGCCCAATCGATGTTGCGTTTTCACGGGATCCGACGTCTATTCGACGTCTAAAGCTGAACCGGTTGACGTTTGATTTTCCTGTCAGTCACGTAGACATCGGTGCCCTTTCCAGTCGACGTCTAAGCTCCTGGGATTTTTGTATAGCATTAATTGCAACGTATAAGACGTCAGTCCCTTGAAAACGCCGACGTCAATGGACTGTCTTATCACATACCTCAGGCAATTGGACGTCAGTTTGTGGCAGGTCCGACGTCTATGATGTCATAGACGTTGCCTGACATCGAAACCGACGTCTAGTTTTCCAATTTATTTACAATAATGCCACCGCGCATTAGTAGACGTCGGATTTTCACGAAACGGACGTCTAAGGGGTGACATTAAACAACGTTTTTGCACTAGTGCCTTTTTATTAAGCACACTTCTTTGGGATCCTAGCAAAGCTTCAAAATTTGAGCTGCCTAGAGTGAATTTAGATAAAGTACTCATTAAGTATTTAATTCTCCCTAGTTGAGTAGGATAATTCATGCACTCTTGAACCTTCATCTTATTTTCCTTTTCAATTTACCTAGATGAGTTCCTTACAATTTATAGTTCAGATTTTAGACTCTCATTTTCCTTGACTAGATTTTCAATTCTCTCATCTAAACATCTCTTTTCACTTTTCAGCCTATTTACTTGATATTGCATTTCCATTGCCTCACCATGTAATTCTTGAAATACATCAAGTAGTTGGTAATACTTGCCCTCAATTAACTCATCTCCAAAACTGCTTGTGTTGCTTTTAGAACAAATTGAGTAAGCCATTAAACACAAATTTATCTCCTCCTCAAGGCTCTTATCTGAGTCACTTGATGGAGAACTTGAAGCACTATTCTCCCAAGCTATGTAAGCCTTTTTTTTTTTCAGTGTTTCCTGTTGTCCTGGCTACTTCTATCATCCAGTTTTTGCTTCATTTTCAAAACTGAGCAGTCAAGTTTGATGTGCCCAACTTTGCCACATTCATGACAAGTTGTGGCAGTAAGAGCTTTACCTTTTCTCCTATTTGATCTTGTATTTCCTGCAAAATCAGAATTGGATTTATTTTTAGATTTCATAAATTTTGAAAACCTTTTTAGCACAAGATTCATGATTGAAGATCTGGATTCTCTGTTTAAGAATCAACATCTTCAACATATCTCCTTGAGGCAGTATTGCTTGTTGTCTTGAGAGAAATAATGTGTTTTTGTTCTCCTTCTTCTTCCTCTTTCAATCTCCCAAGTTCCAACTCATGTTTTCTTAACTTTCCAAAGAGAGTAGTGTTACTGATATCAGCAAGTGTACCGAATCGTATCAAGTAATAAACATGGTAAGACCAAGTATCGTTTCTCAAGAGACTCACGAAACTAAACAATTGTGCTTTTGCTTAACCAATTAAGACTGAAAACAAATTGTTGGTGTTTGAATGCAATTGCAGAAAAATAAACATGAATGCAAGTTGATCAATTGAGGCTAAACACTAGAATGAATGGATGAAGTTAATAATATGAGATGATAATGTTATTAGGGTTTAGATTTCACCTAATCACTCTCATGCATAAACGAATTCTTCTTCTTCATTAATGTCGATATCACTTTCTAAATTACTTAAAACCCGATGTCTCGGCATAGAAAGCCTATCGTTAATTACTAGTTTACAATGTTTTGTCTCCCTAACAATTAATTCTGCATTACATATGCACATAAGGTTAAGATAACCAAGCGTTCCATCTCTATGTCTAGGCAATAGTCCCATCGGGAGAGATTCCCCAGATCGAGATTCCTCCGTATGTGTCCATATCATAGAAACCAATAATCATGATATGAATGAGTTAAAAAAGCAATGCATAAAGTATAGAGGAAAAACCCTAACAATTAATGAAAGAAACATATATCAATAATAAGAATCAATTCAAATACAAGAGAGTTTAGAGGTTACATCTTCCCCAATAACAAATGAGATTAATTCTCCATCATCATGAAGAAACTAGGTGTACAATGGAATGGAATGAAGATAAAAACCCTAAAAAGAGAAGAGGAAAGCTCTCACATCCCCAAATTTGCCCCCAAGGGGCAAAAAACGTGTTTCTATGCTCAAGCCATCAAGAGATACATTCTCTAGGGCGTTTGAGTCTTAAATATATCATAAAAGTAACAGAAAATAGGTCCAAGTCCACGTCGTCGGCGCTTAGCGCCTCAACTTAGGGTGCCCAGGCATGAAACAACGAGTATTGGCGCTCAGCTCCCCTGAAAGGGCGCGCGGACGTGCTGCGGTGCAGATTCTGGCGCTTAGCCCCCCTAAAAGGGCACTCAGCTTGTGCAGATTTTTCTGCACTACGTTTTTTCCTCTTTTTTTGCAGCTCTGCTTGCTCCTTGAGTTCCGACTCCTTCATACTTTGACTCCTCTTCCAAATCACTCCATTAACCTATAAAATTAAGGGAATTTAGTAATAAAATCATTAAGTATAACCTCAATTATCTTATTCACAAAACTAAAGCAACAACATGAGTTAAAGCAAGTTTCTAAGTCAAAAAGGGTGCATTTAATATCAAAATTGAATAACAGATAATGGTATATTCAACCGTTATCAAGTAGCCATGTTCATTGTTGTCAAGTCTATTGATTCTGATATGGCAGTGGCCTTTGACTATCAGCTATTATTCAAGCTCTTCAAGATCTTGATGTTTATCTCCTCTTTGTCAAAAGTTTTCCCAAGGGCAAAAAGATGATTTACAATGTGAGTAAACCTCTTTTGTACATCATAAATTGTTTCACCAATTTTCATTATGAATATCTCATATTCTTGAATGAGAGAATTCTTCCTTGCTCTCTTGATTTCGTCAATGCCTTCATGGGTGACATCCAAAACGTCCCGCATTTCCTTGGCGGTTGTACACATAGAAATTCTATAAAATTCATTAATGGTAAGTGCATAAGAAATTATATTCTTGGCTCTGACATCATAGTCAGTTCTTCTATTTTCATCAACATTCCACTGAGAGAAATCTTTAACCTTTGTCTTACATTCGCAACCTTTGTTGGTTTAAAGGGGCCATTGATAACGACATCCCAAACACCTTTGTCAACTGATTCCAAGAAAATTTTCATCTCTATCTTCCAAAAGGGGTAATTTTCACCCGCAAATAGTGATGGTCTATTTGTGGATTCACCTTCTCCAAAGGTTTGAGATATATATGCCATCAGGATCAATTTAATCGATTAAGCTATGAAAGTAATCGATTAAAATTTGAGTAATTTCAAATTTCCAGGTCTGGTGCCAATTGTAAGAAAAGACAGGCCTTATATCTCAAGCCAGGGGGGTGAATAGGATTAGACATTTTAAATGATCTTTTTAAAATTTTTATGAGTTCTTTGCTTTCTTGAAATCAATAAACAAAAAGAGATGAATCAACAAGAGAGAAAGAGTAGAGAAAGATCAACACAGACAATGTATATTGATTCGACTATCCCAAGCCTACGTTTAGTCCTCCTTCAACAACCTGAGTTGAAGGGAATCTACTATAATTGATTGAGTATATAGAAATACAGAGATACCCCTCTCAATGTACTCCTCTCACCACTCAAAATCAATATAGCAACCCAAGAGATGATCAATCCTCAATCTCTTACAATACAAGAGCACTCACAACCCTTAACCCCTAGCAAACCCACATCGGAACACAATACAAATATTGTCTATGAAAAACCCCTAGCAAGCCCTTAACCCCTTTCTCATCTCTTTCGCTATTTTATTTCTTCTCTCTCGCTCTCTTTTCTTTCTTTTCTTTTTCTCTCTTTTCTCTTTCTTTGCCTTCTCTTTTTTTCTTTTTCTTCTATTCCTCTATTTTCTCTTTCTTCCATTTCTATAAGTGCTTCTTTCTCTTATGCACTTTTAAACTTCCGCTCTTGTCTTCTTTTCAACGCATCTAATTTTTGCAAAGTACTTTTCCTTCTTTTTCAAATATAGAATTTAGTTCTTGAGGCATTCATTAGTAATCATGGGACTTGCATTCCAATTATGACACTAATGAGTTTCATGCAAATAACCTTCACATTTAGAACATATTATAGTACTTGATTTAACCCTTGGGAAAATATTTTTGTCATGCTCGTGCTTCCTTTTATTACTAAAAATTTTACCATTCAACTTTACAATTCTGGACTTAAAGGCATTGATATTCTCCACCAAAGCCTCAAAAACACAACTTTCAAAAGTATGACTCTGTTGGAATATGTTGCATTGTTCAATATTGATACATCCTGTGAAAGGTTAGGAAAACAAAATAGTAGAATATACTTA
Source organism: Vigna mungo (assembly GCA_036885675.1). NCBI lineage: Eukaryota > Viridiplantae > Streptophyta > Magnoliopsida > Fabales > Fabaceae > Vigna > Vigna mungo. The sequence continues at coordinate 6,178,307 of CP144694.1, forward strand.
CATCTTCACCACTCATCTAAGTGTCTCACTCAAATTTCACTTGTGTATCAAACTTATAAGTTTTTTCTTGAATGTACTCTCTTGTCTTTTACCACTCGAATTTCCTTTAGTTCTTGGCAATGAATTCCAATAGCTTATGCAAAAACTGAAAGAAAAGTGTGAAAAATGTTGTGATATCTAAAATGCTGTGAAAATACAACACTTCAAAAAAATTTTAAAAGACACAAAATAATAAAATTAGAAAATAATAGGATTACCAAAGAGATTTAAATGAGACAACATGGAAACTCTAAAAAGAAGTGAATATAATTCAATAAATTAACAATCATAGCAACAGTGCAACATAATAGTTTGTGTTGAAGTCTATACTTTTTTTTACTCTTAGATCCTTTCTTTCTTTTTATCTTTCAATATATATTTGTTTCCTTCTGATTAGAATCCACTATTTTTTTTTCAATTTTACAACTTAACACAAAAATAAAGAAACTAAATAGATTGTCCTTCAAACACCAAAGTTCATACAAGATCAAGGTAAACAATTAATAAGAGTACAATTAACCGAAAAACACAAAAATAGATAATTTTCCCCAAATCAAATGAAGAAATGCACAATTTGAACAAAGAACATGAAAAATTAAAAATTCAAATTTGATAAAATATTAGGTGTTTTACTCCTTATAAAATTCTAAAAACAATAAACCAAACATAATTTCAAAATAAAGCATAGAACACAAACATTCAATAATTTTTAGGTAAAGGCCAATGATTAGTAAAATATCTCTATAAATATAAGTTTAATCGAGTCTTCACTTTAATCATATTTTGACCAAATCTCTGACTTTGAACACTCACTTGAGCGTTAGAGAATCTTCTGTAGACACAACATCCACTCATTCTATAGAAGACAAGTAACGAGATGACAAAGGAGAGATATAAGTTGAAATCCGTGTAAAATCAATTTATGAAGTGGAAGACATTTTACCATATACCTTCAATTCTTTAAACAACAAAAACCTGATAAAGATAGTTTGTGAAGTGGAAGATTTTTTACACACTACCTTCGCTTCTCTAAGTATATAAGGTAATGTTAAATTCTCTTTGAACTAAGTGATAACTTTGATAGCAAGCTGAAGGTAAACTACGAGTGTGGTGCATTATGGATCGTTGTTTGGGAGTAACTAATTCCGGTCTTGGATCCCTGTTGTTGGAGTATCTCTTCCTAGATTACGGCAAAAAGTATAAACTAGGGTTCACCATTTATCCTTCCCCTTAGGTTTCAACCGCCGTTGTTGAACCCTTAAAAAATTGGTTTTGCCACATTAGCATACTCTTTTGCCACATGATGAAACAATTAACTCCGTTTTCTCATATTTAACTGAACAAACTTGATTGAGGTAAACTTTACCAACTGTGGACGAAATTGAAACATTTTTAAAAGGCAAGACCAACTTGACACACTATAGCAAAACTAGGGACAAAGAAAGCAATTAAACCATTATTATAATATGATCAGTTCACATATATCTAAAATTCAAATGTCATGCTGAATTCACATGTATCTTATCCTGACCTTTAGTTTACACTTTCTACTTTATTTATTTTTAGGTTTAATCATTCAGACAGTTCATATTTTCAGTGCCACGTGTCAGCTCATGTTTTTTTGAATTTTTTAAATATCTTTTAATTATTTTGATTTTTATTTTTAATCTTTTTTATTAAATAAATAAATTGCCACGTGTCAAGTGGACATTGTGCCACGTGGCAATGATAGTGTGAAGTGGCGCTAACAGGGCCACATGTCACTGTCAGGCCACGTGTCATTGCATTTGTCTCAATTTGGTCCCTATATGTTTAAGACAAATGCAATGACACATGGCACTATCACTACCACATCATACTGTCATTGCCACATGACACAACATTAACTTGACACGTGACAAATGTTTTTATTTAAAAAATGAAATAGAAAATAAAACATAAAAATAATTAAAAAATATTTTAAAAAAAATGAGCTAACACATGACACATCTTTTACTGTGTTAGTACGAAACTAATGGCAAAGACCTAATTGTTTTATATTTTCAAAAATAAGGACCTAATTGAGACAAAAAAAAGTGAGGGACTTATTTGAAAAAAGTCACTGAAAATAGGGACTATATTAAATCTTATTTTTAAGAACAATAGTTTTGTTTATGAAAGGTATATTTGAAGAATAAAAAAAATATTTAAATTATATTTGATCTTGACTCCTAAACAATGTAGTATTATTGAGTGTATTAGAACAAATTGATAAGGAGTGTATTTTTCCCTCATAGACGACATTAATATTTTGACCGCAAGTTCAACATTATTGTCAGAGTCCATCATTGCATCTGTGATATTATTGGCTTTAAAACTTGGAACTCCATCATGATTTTATTCTTAAAAGACATTTCAAAAAATAAAAAGAATAAATATTTAAATTACTTTTGAGCTCGACTTCTTATCAATATCGTAATATTATGTATACCAAAACACTTTAATTATTATATGTTAATAGTAGATTATATAAATGTATATAATAAAAGAAATATATTTTTATAATTTTGAAATAAACGTATCATTTTGTGTGTCATTTTTTACTTAATATTTTATATTTTATTATTTAAGAATGTTTTAATGAATAAACTTTAAAAATAGTTATTTAAATATATGGTTTTAGAAATTATTTAAATATAATAAATTTTAAAATTAAATTATTTAAAATATATGTCACGTTATCTTTTATTCAATATCTAATTATTTAAAAATAATTAAGATAAAATATATCTTATGAGTTAAATGTTTTTTCTTAAATAATTATTTCAACAATCTATAATATCTATATTTTCCTTTAGGGTGTGTTTACTTTAGAAGAAGGATTTGGGGGATAGTGAGTGAATGAGATTTGAAAAGATTTGGGGGTGAATTAATTGTTGTTTAGTTGAGTGGATTTGGAGGTAAGTGAGAGTGAATTTGGAAGTAAAGTTTGTAAAAATTAGTGTAGGATTTGATTGATGTGACATATAAAAGAAATTTGTTTAATTGGTAGAAAATGAAGATTACCAAAATGCCCCTAGTTATTAAAGTAATATAAAATATAATTGTTAATGTTATATTTAATTGTAAAAATGTTTATAAAGAGTAAAAAATTAACATTAATTATTAAAAAGTTTTAAAGAGAAATTTTTTTCAAAAATCTTGTTGAAATGTGTTGTGTTAGTTTTAAAGAGAAAAAGTTTTCAAAAATCTGTTTAAGTGAAAAACTTATCGATTACACTGTTTACGTAATCAATTAAGTTTGTTATTATTTGAAAATTGTTTTCAAGCTAAGTCATACCAGTAATAACGATCATATTTTAAAATATGTTTGACTAGCATTTATTTCAAATCGATTACATTAATTGTGCATTCAATTAGAACTGTGCTAGTTGTAATTCTGTTACATATGTCTTTTAATGCAACCGATTACATTATTGACGTAATCGATTATTTTGCGTTTGTCATGATGAAATCTATAAATTGACACATTACATACAACTTTGAAACTTTTGATCATTTTACATTTTCATATCTAATATCTTTGATTTGAGAAAAGTATTACGTGTTGTTGAGAAGCTCCAAGAATCAAGATTTGAAGAATTGGAAGAAACTTGAAGGATTCTTGAGAGAACATTGTGGACTTTATTACTGATCACTATCTGCACGACTGAGGTGTTTCTACATTAATCATAAACGTGTATTCTACAGGAAGAAAAACGAGGAGTTCTTGGACTTTGAGAGGTGTTCTCAAAGGGTTATGCAGTGAAGACTTGTAGTTCTTTGTGCATGTGTTTTCTTTCTATATTTGATTGTTGAGTGGGAGAGGTGTTTACATTTGAGAGAGTCTTTGTAAAGCCTTTGGTATAAAACTCAAATCATTATAGTGAAAGATCCTTCAATCTAAGGTTGATTGGAAGGGAAATTGGATGTAGGCATTGAGGTCGAACCATTATAAATCCTCTGTTTGTATCTCTTTCATTATCTCTTTTACTTTCACTGCATACGTGCATTACTTACATTGTAAGAAAGATTAAAGATCATTCTAAGTTTGCAAAAAGATTTAAAAAACATTCATTTTTATTAATCACCAATTCACCCCCCTCTTGGTGTTGAGAAACAAGGCACTTTATTTCTAACAGAAGTATTGCACATAGTCTTCTTCTTTCAATAATTCCCTTTTCCATTTCATCAATGATTTGAGAATCCATCTGATTTATAGTTAATTAAGTTGACAATAAATAAAAGTATGATAATTGTTGTGAAAGCAAATAAAATTGAAATATAGCTAATGTAAGAAATCAAACACATAAATCAATGTAAGCAAATAAATCATGTAATACAATCATCTGATAGTAAAGGACTTAATCATCTAAATGATGCAAAATTAAGTTAACATTATGATTCAGGTTAGCAAATTGTCAGTTCATGTCGAGGGATAAGTTTGCCATGTTATCTTCAATACACTGAACCCGCCCCTGCATTTGTTCCACATCTTGCATTCTGTGTTGCTAGTCTTGTACCCTCCCACATTTGAGTCATCATATTAGGATTTGAAAGATATGGAGGAGGTTGGACAAGGTTGTCATGTTGAGGACTATGATGTTGTGGTTGCTCTTCGTCTTCATCATCACTGACGTCGTGGTTGCACAATAACATGATGTAGAAGTCTATCATTAATACTCAAACAACCAACCATTTTAACATGTTGACCCTGCATTTCTGATTTTAACCATGGTAGCCAATGCCATCTCCCGGTCATATGGAAAGTCATATGAGATATTTGCAAACACAATTTCTGACCCTCAAACTTCATATGAGCAACATTCAACCAATCAAAAAATTTCAATATAATTCTTCTCTTATTCACCTCACTAAGAAGATATCAATTTCTAGAAATCCTTAGAAAATATGGATAGAAGGGTCGCTCCAATGTCAAAAAATCTATACTCCTTGAAATATAAGATGATGTTGAAAATATACGCCTGACGTCGCAAATGATTCGAAATTCATGATTTTTGGAACAACAATATTTCTTATGTAGAAGTCAGTGGCATAGTGTTCCATCTGATGGCCGTCACTGAAGAAACGATGTTGATCTAATACTTCTACAACAAATGGTCTAATATATGTAGGAGCTTCTGTCTAAGTTGTGGGTTCTTTTCCGTTACGACTTTTTCTAGGCCTTTTGGATGATGATGATATCATTTACCAATAACTTCAACAAAAGCAAAAATAAAAACAAAAACAGGTTAAGTCATAAGAACAATTCAATATTAATAATAACAATTCATTCACAAACCATTAAAATATCATAACCATTACTTAAACATTGCTGAATGTTAAATACCAACAAGTCATAATTATAATACAACTAAAACTATTAAACACACAGTTGCGGTCAGTCACCACCCATTATCATCTTACATAACTTATTTCACCTCTTATGTGGTGGAAGTCCAATCAACCTTTTTGTACATGTCAGATTTGAACATAGGAAATATAACATTACTCCATGAAGCTTTCATATATGACCACTAATCTTGCTAAGTGCATGAACTCCGTCCTAAAAGGAGCACATTCATTACCAATTTGTGCTATGATCAAAACAATATTTGAGAGGATACAATCATGGTTTGTTGAACGAACCTTAAAAGCATAGTACATGCGACAAGCATGCCACCGATATCCAGAATAAATCACTAACATTATTCGAAAAAATCAACAACAATCCGCATTTTGTTATGTTCATTGGTACGATCGTGAAAAATCTAAATTTGATGTTCATGAAATTTCAACATCCCACCAATATCGCCCACATCCAATTTTGTATAATGTTAGGCTAAATGAATAGTGGTGTGATTGTGGTCACTCCAAGCTACTAGCCTCCAATATCATCATGTCATTGTCGTTTGTGTATATTCCAATATACCAAAACCCAATATATTGATCCAATTTATAGTCTTAACAACATTTACAAGGCATACGAAGTACAATTTCACCCCATCCAAAATAAAGATTATTGGTCTGCGTATACTGGTTCAAACTTCATATCAGATCCTCAAATGTGGCGCAAGGCAAAATGAAGATCAATTATGACTAGAATCTATAATGAGATGGATCAATCCACCTCAGATCAACCAAAAAAATGTTCTTATTGTCACAACGAAGGTCATCATAGGGGGACATGTCTATATTGTCAATAAATTTTTTCTTTAATCTTACCTTTTTGTAATCCCTTCATCAATTAGTGTTACTATTGTTTAAGAATTTTGTTTTAGGGTTTAAATTTGTTTTATGACAAAATTAATGATCTTTCTATCTAAAACAATTATCTAATCAACATTCAAAGAATGAGATTAAAATAATTAAAGAATAACAAGATAAACATGGTGAATAAGTTTAACCATAAACAACATACATGGTCAACAACAAAAAAAGCTCATTGTTTTAACACTGAAACCAGAGTCTTTTTTGCTATTACACAGTCTTGACAAGCGATTAACAGAGAGTTTTTTCCCATTTCCACTTCTTGTAATCGATTACAACAAGTGTGTAATTTCTTACAGGTGAACTCGTGTTCCCTGCACGACTTTGGCACTAAGTAATCAATTACATGGTCGGGTAATTGATTACCAAAACCTAAAAACGTTTTTAGGTGTACGACTTCACCTTTGACTATTGTGTTAGGGTGAAGTCGTGTAGGGGGACACAACTTCCTCATACAAAGTCATCTAGCCCCCCCGACTTGCCTAAATGCGTAATTTAATTTTCTTTTGGCCCATATACATAAATTGCAAACCATTTTAACATAAAAAGCCCTACGAACCTATGACCCAAAGCTTCAACATCATTTAAGGGAAACTGCGCCTGATCTTAGAAGGCTTAGACCACTGCGAAAAGGGCTTAGAAAAGACTCCATCCCAACCCAATTGCTACAGACCAAGTCAAACGAAAGACAAAATAGCCATGTTGACCCTTCGACTAAGGTGTAGTAGTTACAACCCAACAAACAAGCCCATATATCACACATACATAATCAAGCCATCCCTCTTCAACACTTCAATTCTTATACTCCTCCCTTTACTTCTTTGAATATCAACTTCAACATAATATTAGATGAATGTAAATCCATCTTTAACAAGCTAATGGATAATAGACAAACAAAAACATATGAAAAATTTACTCAAATGAGGTAATAAAGGTTCAACTTTTTATTTTTGAATTTCTAATTACACATTTCTGGACCACTCTTTCCATTTTCATATACATAATCAAGCCATCCCTCTTCAACACTTCAATTCTTATACTCCTCTCGTTACTTCTTTGAATATCAACCTCAACATAATATTAGATGAATGTAAATCCGACTTTAACAAGCTAATGGATAATAGCCAAACAAAAACCTATGAAAAAGTTACTCAAATGAGGTAGTGAAGGTTTAACTTTTTATTTTTGAATTTCTAATTACACATTTCTGGATCACTCTTTCCATTTTGATACTTGACTGTCATCAAATATAATAAATGCATATCAATCCATCATTATGTCATTGTCTTCTAACTTTATACTTGTGGAAGAATGCTTATCTATATAATAATGGAATGGTATTACACATGGTTCTCATGTGAGATATCACTCTATAATCATTGAAATATTTGATTTAAATTTGCAAAGGAGTGTATTAAGCAAAGAGTTATAGTACCATGACACACTTTTACATTCATTTGACATATAGTACAAGGATAAAATGGCCATAAAAATGTAAAGTTTTGTATTTTTCAAGAAAGAAAAAAGTAAAAAGTAAATAAAGATAATGTCAAATGAATATAAAAAATTTAGATGTGTCAAACAATTATTTTCCCTAAGCAAAAAGTACTTATTTTTCGTGACAGTAAAGACTTAGTGATAACCAATAGGAGCTGGTGCTTCCCGCAGTTCTTTACCTTGAAAGTAGATGTCCTGCATGGAAAAAATTATTTTATTAAATACAAATCAACTTGGAATAACAATGCTTAAGCAATGTCCACATGGAGACACATTTAATATGATTAATAAATATGGTAAATTTAATCAACCTTTGTTTCAAACAAACTATGTAACATCTCACTACTCCCTAAGTCCGGAACCCAAAACATAAGTAGATCGACAAAGGAAGACATATCATAACTATTCATAATATGCTGTCTTACTAGCTAGGTGGTTACAATTTGTATGTCTCTCTCATTTCTCTCAAAGGAAATAATAAGTAACTTGTTAGGCAATTAAAGGTTTACGTGAGAAGGGGTAAAAAAGAGATGAAATAAGAAGCGGGAAAAGGTGGTTAGTTTGTTAGAAGAGAGCGAAGGAATATAAATAACAAACAGATTAAGGAGAGAGGGTATTAGATATTATTTTGGAATTGATATTGGACCTCTTGACCAATTGAGGAAGGGAGGCTTCCTTAAGGGAGAGATTGATACCTGTATTTTCTTTTCTACACATTAGAGAGGATATAGAAATACAGATACATACATATTCCTTTATACTGTTGAGTGTGTGTGTGAGTATAGAGTTGTTGTTTGATTCCTTGAATAAAGGAACCTAACAGATTTGGTCCGACCTGCCGAATCAGTTTCGGAAGGGAAGGAGAGGTAGCGAAGAAGCATGAAGGGACGAATGAGGGCGATGAAGGCGACAATGGAGGAATTAAAGGCGGAAGTGTGGGCGATGACTCTCGCTTTTCAACGAACCTCAGGAAGACGTTCTAGGAACCATGATTGGAGCTCCACAGGCAGTCGCGATTCTGTCAATGCTGACCATGAACAACGACCACCAGAGAGTTCAGAGGACGAATCAAAAGAGGATGGAGGAGATATGCAACGAAGTTGGATGAAACGTGTTGAACTTCCAACTTTCGAAGGAACGGGCCCCATGGGCTGGATAGAGAGAGAGAGAGAAAAAATGAAGCTGGTATACATTTGTATGGAGGGAGGCACTAGTTATTGGTTCTGCTTTTGGCGGAAGAAGACTAGACACCCAACTTGGAGCATGTTCACTGCCGCTCTAACACAGAGGTTTAGAGGCTTAAACATGGGCTCCATTTATGAGAAATTGGCTGCCGTGCGACAGAGGGGAAATATCGATGAATATATACAGGAGTTTGAATTCCTAGTGGTGCAAGCAATAAGAGTGAATGAGGAACAACTTTTGGGATATTCTTCGTTGAGCTGCAGGAAGGATTGAGGAATCTAGTGAGGTCGCATGACCCACGCGACCTGTTAACGGCGATAGAGCGAGCTCACAATGTCGAGTAGGCGGGATCTGTACTGCGAGGTAGCAGCGGAACGAGAGGAAAAGGAGGGGTGACTTAAGGAAGGTATTCCTCAAGCTTAGTTACTGTCACGAGGACGGAGACCTATCGCTGGTTGTCAGAGGGAGCGGTGAACGTCAGCGGTGGGATATGAATTTGATATTGTTTATAGTACTAGGGCATCCAATAAGGTGGCGGATGAGCTCTCAAGAAAAGGGGAGGAATTGGAGGAGGGAGAAAAAGTACTGCACATGATATCCAGGCCCTATTGGTTAAATTTCCCGGAAATTATGGAAGAGGTTGAGAAGGATGAAACTCTAAGGAAAGTGATGGAAGATATAAGGGCATATACGAATTCACATCCGGCGTATACCCTGGAACATGGGAGATTACATTACAAGGGACAGTTGGTTTTGTCAGCACAATCTTCCTGGATACCAAAATTATTAACAGAGTTCCATAACACGGTCACAGGAGGGCATTCAGGAGTCTATAGAACCTATAAAAGGGTGGCACAATCCCTGTATCGGACTGGAATGAAGAAAACAATCACCGACTATGTGGCTGCATGCCTAGTATGCCAACAACATAAGTACTTGGCATCCTTACCCAAAGGTCTCTTGCAACCTTTACCCATTCCTAAAGTAGTATGGGAGGACATAAGTATGGATTTTGTGGTGAAGTTACCTAAATCGCAAGGATTTGACACTATATTTGTGGTGGAGGACAGACTCAACAAATATGGGCATTTCATCCCCATTAAGCATCTGTATACAGCAGGGTCTATAGCCACAGTGTTTGTGAAAGAGGTGATTAGATTACGTGGTATACCTATGACCATTGTAAGTGACAGGGCCTCAACATCTTTTAGCATCTTTTGGCAGGAGATTTTTAAATTACAAGTCACACAACTTAGGAAGAGTACTACCTACCATCCAGAGACAGATGGACAGAAAAAAGTATTAAGCAGTGTGTTAAAACATACTTACGCTGCTTTAGCTCAGAACAACCTAAAATTTGGAGTTTGTTGTTACCTTGGGCAGAATACTGGTTCAATACCAGTTATCAAGGGGCATCTAAGTGCACACCCTTTGAAACTGTTTATGGCAAACTTCCTCCCACACTGACATGATTCATCCCGAGGGAAACAGTGGTAGAAGCAGTAGCCCAAGACTTGTAAACACAAGATGAGGCTCTACAGTAACTGAGATATCATTTGGCCAGGGCCCAAGCCCAGATGACACACTATGCCAATAAGAAAAGGGTGGAGGCCAAAATCAAGGTAGGAGATTGGATATTTTTGAAAATCAGACCTCATAGGCAAACATCTATGCCTACAAGAAAAAATACATCCTATTTTCCATGTGTCCCAGTTGAAGTTAGCTATTAGAACACATCTAGTTGAAGGCACCCTCCCAACTGAATTGCAGGATGACAACCCTCGATATACCCCAATGAAGGTGTTACAGCGCAGGAACCAGCAGAGTCAGGGGAAGGAGATGCCCTAAGTCCTCATACAGGGGCAGGAGGGTGATATTGAAGGTGTTACTTGTAAGGAGGAGCATTATATCAAACAATAGTTTCCTAACTTCAACCTTGAGGACAAGGTTGACGCTGAGGGGGAGAGTAATGTTAGGCAATTAAAAGTTTACGTGAGAAGGGATAAAAAAAGATGAAATAAGTAGCGAGAAAAGGTGGTTAGTTTGCTAGGAGAGAGAGAGGGAATATAAATATAAAACAGATTAGGGAAAGAGAGTATCAGATATTATTTTGGAATTGAGAATGGACCTCTTGGCCAGTGGAGGAAGGAAGGCTTTCTTGGAGGAGAGATTGATACTTGTATTTTCTTTTCTACATATTACAGAGAAAATAGAAATACAGATACATACATATTTCTTTATAGTGTTGAGTGTGTGTGTGAGTATAGAGGTACAAAGGAACCTAACATACATAACTCCGCAGCCACCGTAAAGAAATCTTCTCAATGTGGATGAAGTGGAAAAATGAAACTTATACTTTTGTTGGCCTTTGTTAAACCTATTCAACTAGGTATGACAATAATAATGTACGAATGTTTCCACCGCAGCAAAAGCTGCTTACACACTCGTCGGTTCCATAACTTTAGTATTGAAATTCTAGGTAAGGACTAAGAAAATTGGGGGAAGAATGTCCATCTAGTTGTCTGCCAGATTAATATTCTGAGTGTATTTTATATTATAACATTCTCATGTTTTCCATAATGTAGAATTTTCATGATTTGTGCTCCATGAAAAAAAATCATTATAAGTCAAAGGGAATTTGGAAATGAAACAAGTATAAAACAAATATATCATAAAAGCAGTTTTAGCGGTTAAGTTGGTGAAGTCGAAGAAGCATCCTTGTTTTAAGACAAGCAAAAAGGATGGCTATGCAAGTAATAAAGAACACTCACAGAAGCAAAATGATTCACATCTCGATGATGAGCCTCGTCAGCACGAATGACTATTATAACATCTTTCAATTTGGCATCCTTGGGAAGCCTCCAATAGTCTATTGCAATGGCAGGAGCAGGAACATTTTCGATTGCACCACTTTCAAGATCCTTCAAATACTCCGTGTAAGAATGTATTGCCTCCTCCTCAAGGTACCCAACTATTCTATGAGCCACCTTGGGGGAGATTATGTAAAGTACGAAAAACGCATTGAAGAAAACTCCCTGTACAGCAAGAACCAGTAGTCTTTCGTACCATTTAGGCTTCACAAGTTCCACCATAGTCATTAGGTGCATTCTCTCATTCTCTGCTTCCTCCATCAGTGCTTTGATCCAACCACCACTTTGTTGAAACTTACGGAGTGATCTAAGGTGCAACAACATCCCTCCTACCATGCCAGGGACAGCTGCAACCGTTTCTAGCATCATTGCACGACAACCATACCGCCTCTGAAATATATGTATGGAAAATGATAAACGACATATTACCTTGAAGAATAAGCATATCTTGTAAAAAGATATTATGAAACTGCATCAGGTAGTCCTTATAAAAATATATATTAAGAAATATACATAACATAAATAAAAAATGAAGTTATCAATAAACATGTAATTCACAACCAAAATATAAATACAAAAGTAACACTAAACACCTTTCTCATGTACAAATAATGCAATCTTTATTAATCAAGTTTGAGCCAACCAGTTCTAAATAAACTTAACAGATCCACATGAGTTACGAACTTATAGTTTTAGCAACCCATAAATACTTCTTTTTCCTTTTGTTTTGGATCAAACTATAGGAAATTTCAAAATTGAGTGAAATATTGCAATTCACACACCTGAAAAAATAAATCTGTAGGAATTCTGAGGAGTTTCACGGTTTTGTAAGCAACTTTGTCCAGAAAATTCTTTGGCACGTGATGTTTAGTAAGATCTATCGACAGGTTTGAATGATAAGTCTCCCAAGCATAGGCAAATGAAAGCAGAAGTCAGTAAGCATTCAAAAAAAATCATAGCCTCATCATATAATAATAAATAGATTATGTAGATCTCTCAATCTTAAAATTTAAAAAAGTCGATGAAAATGTAAGTTAGCTGACACGTTAATTAAGTTAACCGATTAAATATGATTAGTTCTGAGACGAAATTATAGTAAATAGTACTGTTAGAGAACATTTTTTAATTTTAGTTCATGACAATGAATTCTCTTTAAAGGAACTGTTTACCTATAACTTTAATAAAATATACCAACAATGAATATATAAATATAATATAACAATCAATGAAAATCTACTCCGGGAAGTCAGAAACCGCAGAAAGACCTCCTCAATGATAATCAATCTTTGATAAACTAATCAACTCAAAGATATTCAGTTAAACCTTCGTTCGTGATCCGAAACAGAATCCTCACCATGAAACAGTTCCATGGCCACTCCGTTCCGTCCTCTCTCATAATCTTCGCCTCGAAATCCCCCAATAACTGGATACCACACTCTTCTCGGCCTCGGTCTTCTCCTTGTCCTTCTCCCGGAACTTCGCCTCCACCGGCGAAGCCATCGACCTCCTCCAGTAGAAGAGCCCTCCGTTCGCTGCGCCGGCACAGAGAATCTGCGTTTCCGGTGCCGCGTACGCCATCACCGCCGTCGAATCGAGGCCGTTGCAGCTGCGGCCATTGAACAGAGCTCGCCGAACCGTACAACTCAGTGCAATGAACTTCATCTCTCGAGAGAAGAATCGCGTTTTCCAGATAGTTCGTTTATGAGAGACATTCCATGAAGCGTGTAATTGCGGTTAATGAAGAAGAAACGTAGTTTGCATGTGCAGGGAAAGAATCACCAAGTCGAAGTTAGTTACAGTCCCATGCGTGGCTCGTGAGGCAAGTTAGGAACGCTCTTGACCGTTGATTAAAGATGGTGACGTAGTCCACGGCTGTGATGATGATGGGAAAGGAGTGGAGGGTGTTTAACTAGCATTAACGGTCACTAAAATGAACATGTACTTGGAGCTGGGCTAAGGCGGTAAGAGTTGGGCTACATTCAAGTCTAACGCAGAAAACTTAAAATAATTTTTTCTTAAATATGTTATTTTTAATTTGTTAGTTTTTTACTCTTTGCGATGTACATTGAATGTTTAATGTTTACCTACACAATTTTTCCTAAGAAGTTGTCTGATAGTCCACTCTAGTCTTCATTTCACTGTTTTCACTTCACTGTTCGGAGGTGTACTTGCCAAAGGTATTCTGATACCAAAATCAGTAGACTGTTCATACAAGAGTTCAGTTCAGTATAATAACAATAAATGTGTAGTAAATGCGACACTTATCTCTTACTTTTGACCTATATTTATTGTTTTCGTCATGGGCTTAAAATTAGTGAAATCTTAATCACAGCCCAATACCTTTAATTATCGGTTACCTTAATCTTTGTAGAAAAACCTATTTATTGACTAGGGTCGGACATTCTACCTTTGGCCGTCCGGCTTGTTTGCTGATTCTGCTACATTCAAGTTTAGCTACGTCCTGTTATCCACGACCGTTCGACTGACTTGGTTGTGGAATAATTGTATGACTGTCCAGTTCATACTGTACACTTTATTGTCTTGAATCTTTTTCAATAATGTACTAATAAAAGTTGACATTTAATCGTCTTTTGTACACACATTGATATATTTCGAAGTATTATGGCGTTGAATCCCTCTAAAGGCAAATATGAGAGTTTTTTCGATATATAGAATAAAAGCCATTCTGTACTCTCTTTTTTCTTTGCTTTGTTTCTAGTGAATTACATGTTTAGAAATTTCAATTACTAAGCTTTTAGTTGATTTTATAATAGCTTGTAATTTTTTTTCTTTTCTTCTAAGATAAAGAACGCAAAAGTAGTTTTCTACCAAATTAAAAATGTAATTATATTGAGTAATAATTTGAGTGAATTATTATTTGACTTGAATATTTTGATTATATATATACTACACTAAAATAAAAGTTGTTAGTCTCACAAATTATATGATAATAGTCTTGTTCCAGGTCATATTTAGGCAAGAAATTGCAAAACAAAAACATAACTAAAGTTTTAAGCCAAACAATGTGGTACAATAATTAGTATAAGTAAACATATGGTCAAACTTAATTTTATTTTCATTTTTTACTACAAGAAGGGAGAAGATTTTTTCCACCCTTTTTACATATTTTTCCCTGTGCTAAGAAGCTGGTCTTCGGAGCCAAGCTAGATAAAACAAACAACTCTACCTTTCATTCTCTCATTTCTTCTGTATGACTCTAATATTCATTTTGAAGAACTTTATTTTGTAATTTGTTCTATTTATGTGGGAATTTTATTTAACAATTTTGGGTTCAAAATTGGATTCATTGAAGAAAAAAATTGAGAAAATCGTCTCAATTGATGTTTTGTGGACATAAAATAAATAAAACAATTTTTAATTTAGGTATAAAAATGCTATGCAGTTTTATTAATATTTCTTTTTCTTTTTAGTATAACAAATAATATTTTTTTGTCCTTAATTATGAATTTTATGAATGATAAATGTGTGTGAATTTTAATAACTAATTATAGGTTAGATGAAATTTTAGATATTTGTCTCAAACCAGATGGAAATATAGTGATTTAGACTAGAATATATGATTAGTTACAATAATGCTTTCTATGCTTGTTCCATTGTTTACAAATTTGGTGTTGAGATAAATAGTCTAATTTTCAATACTTGGCAATCTAATATCAAAAGGTTTTCTATAATTTTGATGTTAACAAAAAATTTAGGTATCTTAAATGTTTGAATATGCGTAAATTATTTTAATATTTCGATGTGTATTTTATTGTAGTTGAAGGATTTATTACACCATACAATTATCGCAAGTCTTGTGATAAACGATTTCATAGATCATAAGAATTTTTAGAATGAATTTCACTTATAAATAAGTCGTATAATGGTTGAATCTTTTCTAGATAAAATCAAATATTTGAAACATTATCATCAATGACTATATTATTTATGTTTATAAATTATTTAAAACAATCGGTCCAGTAATTATATAATTAAGGAAACAAATTAATCAAAGTTAGGAGTGCTGTAAAGATGAGGAAGATGAGGATTTTTCTTGAAGATGAACAAAGATAAAGTGTTAACTCAATTAAAGTGAATGATTTTTTTCCAAGCATATTAAAAAGACCAAGTTGAAGATGAAAAATATTGGAAATCTTATATTGACTTGTAAAGTTAAGTTAGGTTTAAAGTTAATTTTTTAATAGATTCATTTAAAAAACTTGTTTTAGTGAAATTTCTTCTTTGTTGAGTCTATAGTATAACTCGTTATTGCACTCCTATTAAACCATCTAAAAATATATAATCTCACGTGTGAGATATATATGTCTTGAAATGAGGGGGTATGTTAGAGATCTCATATCAAATAATAATAAGAAGAAAAATATATAGTATATAAGTGTGTACAAATCTTTCATTATAAGTCAATTTTGTAGGATTGAGTTAGGTTTAAAACCTACTTCTTAAGAAAAAACATGCAGAGCAATCTACAATTCTTTCTATGTTAGTGATCTTATAATGTTTTTTTTTGTGGGTGAGTTATATACTATGTAATTCTTCACATTTTGGATGTATACCTCATGAGCTTGAATTTTGCTATTTTTTATAGTGTTCTTTTATTTTGAGATTTCTTAATCCCAAGAGAATATTAAGAAGGTATAACAAGAACTGATTTGTGTACTTATAAGAACCTGAAGTGATTAATGTACTTGGGGTGTAATCAAATGACTATTTAGTGGAATCTCTTTGAAAAATAGGAAAAACTCTAGAAATGAGGCTTTGAATAGAATTCTTAAAACTTTTCGCAAACAAGTGTTTAAACTCTTTTGCAGGGGTTAAATGGTCTGTAATAAGTGTTAAATAATTGAGTTTTTCAAACAACATTTAGGAAAAATTTTAAAAACAACAACAATAAGACATGCTTATTTTTATTCTAGTTCACTCCAAACTGAGCTATGTCCATTTCTCCCTTAAGCACTCTTAAGGGGTTCCATTAATCTTAAAAGATCACAACACGAGTTTAACCACTCCTGGTATTACAACTAACCCAACTTGTTAGGACAAGTATCACCACACTGGTATAAACTAGTCTAACTGACTAAATCATTTAACTCCATTGAGTTCACCTTACAAGTATTTGAATTCACTTTTGGATGCACTTAATATGTCATATATTTCGTCTTTTGTGTATGTGAATGTAGGGGTGCGACATAGAATTTCATTTCTCTTCTCCATTGCAATGACTTGTCGCTCGGCCATGTTTGAAGTCTTTTCAAAATGAACATTGGTAGATCCCATGACATCTACGAAGCCATCTAGGTTGGTCGTCAATTTATCAAATTGAGCATCAATTACATCGACCATAGGTGCCTTCCTCTTCGAACCACATGAGGATGAAGTTCCTACGGATAGGACGGAAGACACATATTGAGTTTGGCCTGGACTATACTCATCCACAGATGGAGGGGATCGAGCTACTGGAGTAGTGTTCGGACCGCTCGGCAAGCACGTCGACAACGGGTGGGGTGTGTAAACCCTAGATAGATGGGCTCTTTTGGAATGTACTCCATGTTCTGATTAATATCAACTTGTACACGAGGCCCTACCCCGTTTTCGACCTGCTTGCCGAGAGGTCCGAACACCACTCTAGTAGCTTGATCCGACGCCCATAGCTCCAACATTAGATCATAGTGTCTAATAATGTTAACCCTCCACTTAGTTGCATTTGGCCTCGCCTGAAATAATATACAGTAAACATAATGTGGTTGATATTTTCTACTATAAATCCACCAAATCTAATGTATTTAATTAATACTTAAATGAGGTCCTCCCAAACTTCATCCTCAACTTCAAATCTCATTATTATGTTGTTCCAGGCAAATATACTCAAAGACGCAAAGAGGTCATGTACCTCACGTCATTTGTATTTGATCGAGGCTGTACCTGAACCAAATTTAATATGCAATTAAAATGCAGTATAGAGAAGGAAATGACTCTTAGGTCGTCTCTCAAGGACCATATTAAGTCGAACACTTGGTGAGGGGTGTTTTTTGGACAGTTTTGTGTGAACTAAAATGAACAGAATCAAACACTAATTAAAAACAATTGATCACTAGCTCATTTACATGCTTCCAATAACAGATTAACCAACAACACACTACTCTAACCCCTAATCTAACATAAGCTAACCAACTAAGCGAAGACTAACCATGTTTTCATAAAAGCGAATTAAGAAAACACAATGCTCATACCCAATCAATTATGCACCATACAGTTTCATCAACTAAGCGAAGATTAAACATCAATTGGGCAACTAAGCGTATACCCAATCGCAAGCGCAAAACAGATTGAATATTAAGTCAAATCAGACCAACAAAATCACAATTACAGTCCAAATATCTTAAGGAAACGATGCAATTTCACTAATGACGAACCAAGAAAACCTAAGGTACCATTGAAACAAAATTAAAACAGCAAACGACATGGAATTCGAGAACATAAAACATAACAGCAACAACAAACGAAAATCAAAACACAAATCTAAATTGGATAGCAAATCTGAAACTTAAAACGTAAATGTAAGCTTGAACCGAAATTGGAATGCGGAAATGGAGCTAGAAAACGAAACTGGAATCTAAAATGGAAGTAAGAACAGAAACACAATTGCAATTGAAATTAAAAATGAGATTCATACATTAAATGAAAAGGGGGAGGAGGGCATTGGGGCTTTCCCAAATCTGATTTGGGGTTTAAAAGAGAAAAAGATGAAAATGCCCTCCATATGGGTTTGTCCTAAAATGTTGACCAAAAATAGGCCCAAAAGTCAAATTTGGTCAAAACCTACATAATTTAAATTATACAAAACGAATTAGATACAATTATTGACGTGGCCACACTCGTTGTCCCAAAATATGCTTCCACAACTATCATGCAAATAATAATTTGAATAATTAGGTCCAAATAATTCAAATTAATTAAAATAAGAATTAATAGTCTAATTAAGCCCAAATAGTGTAAATGAGACAATAATGGAAAATTAAACACAATTCACTAACACAATTCGGTGCAAAAAGCTAAGTGAATAGTACAAAATATTGATTCATCAAAATAGCACACACTTAGTCTTTTGCACTCCTGGGCAAAATCAAGATGCAGAACAAGGAACAATTCAAAAGACATCACTAGTACAAAAACAACATACAACGTCGAATATTTTGCGTGTTTCATGTCGAATTTGAGGCTGATGTCATATCGGGAGACGTTAAATTGACGTCGAATTTAAAAAATTTGACGTTAAATTAACGTCGAGTTTAAAAAATTTGATGTTGAATTAACCTCGAATTTTTTCAATATGCGACCTTGAATTAAAATCGAATTTTGTCAATATACGACGTTAAATTAACATCGAATTTTGTCAATATATGACGTTATTTATTTATTTTTAATTAATTGTGATCCTTTTTTTACAACTCTACTAAACCTGAAAAGCAGAAAAACAACAAATTTCAGTTTTTGGTATTTTGTTAAAGCATGAACTATGAACGTGTGGTATAGTATCAACAATAAAAAACAAACAAGTTCAATTAAACAACAACAAATAAGCTCAACCAAACAACAGCAACAATAAACAAGTTCAACAAAAAAACAACAAACGAGTTTAATAAATAAGTTCTTCAAAATGAAAATGAAAACTAACATTTAAAAGGTGGGTTCGTGAGAATAAACTGTCCTCACCAGTAAGAGAGAAAACGGAATGCGCTTATGAAGAACAAGAACATGAAAATAATTGGTCAAAACAAACGAAAATCATACATAAAGTAGTTAATTAACATGCATTTCTATCAAATGAAAGAAATATTACATGTGATGGTCATCAAACTTCGTTTGAGAAAAGTTTGAGAAGAGAAGAAGGTCTCGCGTGCTAAGATAAAGTGAATAAAGTTTAAATCTCCCGCTCAATTTTTTATTGAATTCACTAACCTTTTGGCGTCTAACACTGGGGCATTCGACATTTTATAACCTTTTACGTCGAATTACAATTCTAAGCGAAATTTAATAATTGCATTTATTTACAAAAATGTCACCGGCCATTTTTAACGTTGGTTATTCAGTGGTTGGACGTTGAATGCATGACGTTATACGGTGTTTTTGCACTAGTAGACACAACCTTTAGGAAACAAAAACGAAAACAAAAAGACACACAAGTAAACAAACAAACAGATTTTACACAATCCTCAATGAATCTGGAAAAAGAAAAGGAGTAGACAATATCCAACACACATATAATCAGAGAAAGCAAATACTCATGGAAATCATTCAAGCAATTCTAGACATGGCAAAATAATCAATCAGCTCAAGAGGCGAATTAGAAGTAACAAAACCTCAAAGATGCACTATCACTGTTTCTCGCAAGTGTTTAGGGTGAACAATGTCAACTCAATGTACTCAAGAAAACAAGCAACAAACAGACTTGGCAAGCCTCTAATGTCAACACTCAAAATATATGCATGTTCAAATCAAAAGGTCTTTTTTGGCTGTAATGGGGCCAAGGACTAGGGAGAATAACATACGGATGAGAAGCTACAAACCAAAAGAAATTAAGGAGCAATGGGAAACAAGTGAAAATACAACCAAAACACATTCAAAACCTCTAATTCAACCCTCTTCTTGACTCCATTATTCAAATTTTTTATTTTTCTGATTTTTTGTATTTTTCTTTCTTTTCTTGTATTATCTCTTTTTTTTTTCTCTCCTTTTTTAGAGACAAGATACACAACATATTTACAAAAACAAACAAGAAGAGGAATCAACTAGCCAATTCATAAGAATCCCCAAGAAGACCACACTTGTTCCCAAAACAATTCCAAAGCTCCAAACATACATATCAATCATGAATCATCAAAAAGAGTCAAGTCAAGGCATATGTGCAAGCTATCAAGAGATATATCACACAAGAAAGAACATCAAGTGGCTCAGATTCTCACACAAGGTATTTCTGTCACAATCAATTCAATCTCTCAAACATCATAATCATCTTTTCAATAAGAGAAAAGCAAGGATTTCAAACCATAAGTATCAATCAAGTGAAGGAAAAGCCTACAACCTGAACACAATCAATAAATGAAGAGAATAATGCAAAAATGTGCACAGACACAAGCTTAAAACAAAATAAAAACAACCAAGAAGTAGAAAAATCTAAACAAAGAAAAGCCTAAACAAAGAAAAAGCTCCCCCAATAAAATACACGTAAACTACACAGTGTCCCCGATGTGTCATAAGCATAAGATCAACAATCAGAACAGTCAATAGATCGTGGACAACTGCAATAAAAGTGGGGAAGGGAGGAGAAGGGAAAAGAAAACTCCCCTGAGTCAGGGTGGAAGATGCCAAACTTGATTTAGTAGAGAAATGTCTTCCACAATTGGATCAAGAAAGGAAGTATTGAGTAAGTGCTTCATCCACCAAATCTGATCAAGAAGAGAAATGTCTTCCACAACTGCATCAAGGAAGGGAGGATTGTTGATTAGGGGGTTCAGCTAGTGCCTATTGATCTTCAAACTTCCGTGTATGCATGCACCTTTGTCTTCCACTATGGGTGTTTGTTTGTCAAATTCATGTGTACCTCCTGCAATAAGGTTAGTGCATGGTGGCTCCAAAGAATCTATATGCAGAGGTACAATACCCAATCCCCATGTATCGAACTAAACATCAAATATACTCCCAGAACATGGAAAAGAAGCAATATCAACAACAGACTCATATTTATGTTAAGTGCATGGAAAAGAAGCATTCAGATGTGATAGCAACAATTGGTTTTTATCATGCAGAGAGTGAAAATTAGAAATATAACATGCTCATCAATAACATAATCAAATTGAGGTACGTTTACCTCCACTTCCCTGAAGGTTACTAGAGTCTCCTTATTTGGTTCTTCCATCCTTTTGCTTTGAATAGGACACCGCAACCAATCATCTATAGTGGTGGAAAATGAAGAATGTCCACCTGGCTCAAAAATTCTGCCCATACTTGTCTGGTCCTCATGCTCAGAATGGAGATCAAAATCTTTATCAGTATCAGCCTCCTCAAGTGCAAGAGTAGGGACATATGAATGTTGGAAAGTAGGTGGCACAATGAGCACATGATTCTGTTTCCCATCCCCTATGACGACACTAAAATCTTGCGGAATCAGAACAATTTGAGATTGTTCCTGACTGAGCTGAGTGGCCATCTGCCCCATCTGATTAGTCAAGCTTTGAATTATCGCTCTGGTCTCTTGCTGAAACTAAATGTTCTGCATGGTCATCTGCTTCAACAACTCCTCCAATGTAGGCTCAAAAGTAGAAGGCTGAGGAGCTGTTTGGGCAGGCTCATGAGGCTGCAGTTGCTGACTCTGGTATTGCTGGTGGACTGATGGAGGCACATATGTATTCTCAAATGGTGGGGGTTGATATTGATGCTACTGTTGTGGATCATCATACCATCTCAGATCAGGGTCAGTTGTACAACCTGGATTATTGTTGTAACCATACGAATCAAAATGATGTTGAGCAAGGAAGAATTCATCCAAAAATATATGCTTAAGATCTTCCCAACTGGTGATGGACCTTGGAGGAAGAAAATAAAGCCAATCCTTTGCTACTCCTTGTAATGAGCTCAGAAATGCCCTTAAGGACATGTGATCATCCAGGACATGTGGAGGTTTCATTGAAGAGCAAATGATAAGGAAGTCCTTCAAATGTTTATGTGGGCATTCACCTGCAAAACCATAAAACTTAGGCAGCAAATGTATCAGTCCAATGTTGAGAATGTAATGAACATCATCCTCATTTGGTTTAATTGGCTCCCAAAGAGCACTCTCACTAGTTGGAGGATGAGCCATATTGTTCTCAGCATAGAAATTAGTATAATGCAAATGAGAATAAGAAGTAGAATTTGGTGCAACAAATGCAATATGCATGAGATATGGAGCAGTAGACACAAAATGAGAATCATAATTAGAGGCACATGCAAAGGAAGAATCATAATCAGGGGTACTGGCAGAATAAGCACTATTCATGTAACCAAAATAGGTAGACATGGCAAAAGAATGTGGTGAATTATGCAACTAAAGTTATCTAAATGCAAAGACTAAGAATTCCTAGAATTTCTATCTAATCTATGAAAAATCCTATCAAATTCAGGATCAAATGGTGGTCATTGTCCAAGATTGCCCCTACTCATACACTGAGTCAACTCTATCAGCAAAAGTCAACACAATGTAAACATAGGGGGCGGGGGGTAAACATCAAGTATATGCAAATCAATTCAAAATGTGCTGAAAATTTGTGACAAACCACCTAAAATCATGAAAAGATAGCACAAAAAATTTCAAAGAAAAACTCAAAGCATAGCTATGTTAACCGACACAAGAAAGTGTAAAAAACGGTAAAAATAAAACTTTAAAAATAAAAAAGAAATAGTGAATGACTTTTTTTTTGGATTTAGAGGCCTGACCTCTTGGCTTAAGCCAGAAGTAATGGATAGCTCACATTTTCCTACCTAAAAAGCACATATGATACGTCCAATTCCAACTCCGTGAGCAAAAGTTACTATTCTTGGAAGTTTGCACTCACCTGTTTTTCACAAAACTGAATCTGGACAACCAGTAGTGCTTCTGGGATCTTTCTATGAAAATATGAGCCAATAAAAGTGACCACACCAAATTTTAACAAAAAATAAGGCCTCTAGCTATCAAAACGAAAATGTTGACCAAAAATAGGTACAAAAGTCAAATCTGGTCAAAACCTACATAATTAAAATTACAAAACGAAATTAGATACAATTATTGACGTGGCCACACTCTTGTTGTCCCAAAATATGCTTCCACAATTGTCCTGCAAATAATAATTGGAATAATTAGGCCTAAATAATTCAATTAATTAAAGTAAGAATTAATAGTCTAATTAAGCTCAAATAGTGTAAATGAGACAATAATGGAGAATTAAACACAACTCGGTACGAAAAGCTAACTGAATAGTAAAAAATAGTGATTCATCAGTCTTTCAACACCTTATGTCGATTTTTTACATTGTTTTTACTAATTGCAACATACCCATAGCTATAAAGGTTATCAACAATGTTATTATAAGCTTGGGTTGTCCAGATTCCATCAACCTTATTACCCAAATGTGATTTCTTGATCATGGCATGCAAAAGTCATGTGTCCATGACCTTTGTCCATTTTATAAACTCTCCTGTACCACCAGAGCACTCAATGACGAATCATTTACCCTTGTTCATTGTAAACCTATTTCATAAACACAATGGTAACAAGTTAAGTTTAAATAACCATAAAATCAATTTCTTGTCATTTCAAATAACATAGTCATACAATACAATCAATTACAATAACTACGAGTTTTGATAATCTCGCCACATTTGATCTGTTATGGAATCCCTAATACTACTACCAAGCCTCTAATCATCTTCTCGAACTGAAGAAGATGAAACATTATGGTCTTCCCTTTCATTCAACTTATTATCAACCTCATGAAGTAATGTGTCATCCTTATCCATGCCACAGAGGAAAGTTGTGTAGGATACAACAAGCTTATACAATGTTTGTCATTGTCTCCAATTCATAATGTGGTTCAGTGCCACTTGCAATGACAGGGAACCATTTTTTCAACACACCAAATGTTCTTTCAATAACATTTCTCAACGATGAATAATGTCAGTGGTTAAAGAGCTCGTGTGGATTCTGTGATACTCTACGTGTAAATTCTTTCAGGTGATATCTGACGCCTTTATATGATATCCATAACTGTACTTTTCAACATAAATCTAGTGTCACCAAGATAGTATTTTCCTACAATATTGTAGACATGTCGGTATTTAGTCTTTAATAAAATTATTACAATAAATTTTAATCTTAAACAAGAAGAAAAACAAAAGTAAACATTCATTGAAGAAAAACAAAAGTAAACACTACTTATAGATAAATTGACTCATGAACTTATTTTTGTATTGCCTATTTTTTTACGGGGATAAGATTGTTTAGTGTAACAATAAAGATATAAATTTATAAATTAAAGGGTTTACCTCCAACTAATCATTTCTCATGCTTGATTTTTTCTCCACGTGTACGAAGAAAAAAAATAATAATTTACTCTATTATTACCTTCTTCCTATAAAATGGTGATAAGACTAAGACACTTCTCATCAATAGGTGAAAAATATTATTTAGAGTACCTTAATTTTTAATTTGAATAAGTTGATATTATAATAAACTTTAAAGGAAAGTACATTACCATATAGATAAAAAAAAATCAAAACCTCATATCTTGAGTGAGTGTAAACTTCTTATCTCTCCATTTTCAAACTTCAATGTTAGATTTGTTGGGATTAGCTAATATAATTATTTATGATAGCTTAGTACTTTTACACCAACACCTAATTATATGGCTTATGTGATTCATAATTAGATATATGTTGTCTTCTAAATAAAACAGAGAAAAGTGTCCCTTTTTAATAAAGCAAGAGCATTTATAGTTACTATTTATATTATGAAATATCTAATTACTTAATTTTACAACCGTGATGATTGAAGTTGTACTATAACTAACTAATTAACCAACAACCACTGCACTTTAGTGAAAACACCACCTAACTACTGGTTTAGATCCATGTGCACTTAGTTAGGTGTGTGATATCTATCTTACTGGCTAATCATAAACTCATTGCAAACCGTTGTTCCCGAATTAGGGTTTGTATTCCTAATTTTACAAATACCTCGTTCATACGTTGATTTACCCTTTCATTGGTTGTTCCTCACATAAATTCTCAGAATAGAAATCCACCAAAATATTGTTTTTTCTTTTAATTTATATTACTTATTCGTATTTTTCTTTTGAAAATTACTTTACAATATGTGAAATTTATTAAAGTGTACATCAAGTTGGTTCAGTTCTGTTAGTTCTATAGTTCTTCAACAATCTCTCATTCTTGCATAACCAAACCGGGTTATCATAATTTTCTTAGAACATTTTCACATTACTAGTGCAAAATTAACTCATTACGTCATAAGATTTATACGAAATTAAAATAAATACTATGTAAAAATATGCAATCGTAAGATTTATGTGTAATTAAATTAAATATGATGTAAAAATTTCCAATAAAATTTATGTAAATATGAATTTCTTTACATAATTTATATGTTATAACTGTTAGATATATTATATTTAGTTAGTTTTTTATTATTTGTATTTTGGGCTTAGTTCATATTATTTTTTTATTATAAATCGAAGATCCTATGTATATATTCAACACAAGAGAGATTAATCTCATACACAATTTTCATTATATTTAACATGGTATCCAGAGTCAAGTTCTTTTGAGGAAAAAGTTTATGATGTCTTTGCCACTTCATCCGCCAATGCCGGCGATGGCGCCATCTACTACCACCGGTGGTGTCGTCGTCTATCGCTACCACTATCGGATATCAAGTTTCGACCGATGATCACATGGTTTTGATCGTCTCGGTCAAGCGACCACCATGTCATTAAGGACGCCTTCATCGGAGCTCCTATGCGCTCTCAACACCTTTTCAAGTTATGGATTTGCTCCCTTTTCCGTTGTGCATGGTGGCATGTCTAGTAGTAATTCAGAGCGTCGAGGTCACTCGTTTTCCACTTTCATGTTCATCATGTGTTGTTGCATGTCCTGTCTCCTCTCAAGCAGTTATTCAGAGCATCGAGGTTGCTCTTTTTCCTTTTTCAAGTACCTTGCCTGGAGAATCTTGGATTTTTTAAGATTACTCTCTCCTATTCATCCATGGCTTATTCCACTATTGTCTCTTCTGACCTCTCTTTTGTCACCATTACTTTTGACTCGTCCATATATGCTTTTTTTTT
The DNA here is from genome assembly GCA_036885675.1 of Vigna mungo. Classification (NCBI taxonomy): domain Eukaryota; kingdom Viridiplantae; phylum Streptophyta; class Magnoliopsida; order Fabales; family Fabaceae; genus Vigna; species Vigna mungo. The sequence goes on from CP144694.1 coordinate 6,205,077, forward strand.
TCTCATGGAAAAGATGGTTTTTGTTAGCTTATTACCTCTTTATATTTGGTGTCATTCCTCAATTGCGATTTACAAGAAGAGATTTACATTGAGCAACCTCCCAGATTTGTTGCTCAGGGGGAGTCTTTTGGGTTGGAATTTCATCTTCTATGTCGTCTTACAAATCATTAGCAATTTGTGTCACTCGAGTGTAGAAGCAAATATTTTCACTGACTTGATGAATTATATTAGTAACAAGCTTGGTACATATGTATGTACTAGCTTGAGGGAGAGTGTTAGATATATTATATTTATTTTATATTTATCTTTTATCTTTAGTTAGTTTGCTATTATTTCTTATTTGTATAGCCCATATTTCTTCTATTATAAATAGAAGACCTTATGTGTATATTCAAAACAAGGGAGATTAATCTTATATATAGTTTTTCACTATATTCAACAATAACCAATTTCATATAGTCTACTTATATGTTATAAATCAAAATATAAAAGTTATGAATTAGATGTTAACTTTTCTTTTACTTTCACATTATTGATGTATCTATTTTCTCTCTAATTTAGAAGTATATATATATATGTGTGTGTGTGTGTGTGTGTGTGTGTGTGTGTGTGTGTGTGTGTGTGTGTGTGTGTGTGTGTGTGTGTGTGTGTGTGTGTGTGTGTGTGTGTGTGTTTGTTTGTGTGTGTGTGTGTGTGTGTAGAGAGAGTTGTAATTTATAACATCTCATTAAAATAGTATAAATACTATATAATAGTTATCACATATTCAATAAAATAGAACAGTCAGTAAAAAGGAGAATATAATGTCACATTATAGTTATATAAAACATAACTACAATTAAACTTTATATACAAGGCACTACATCAAGACTATGTAGAAAATGGGTTCTCTAAAATAACCAAAGAAAATATAACAACTATATGTACTAAAGCCACTAAACATGTGTCATCTCTACTTAATGCTTGCTCCACAGACACATCATCTTCCTCTACTCACACCCACGAGATGATCATTGCCAAGATTCAACACACAATAACAGCTAACAAAGAAACACACAAGTAGGTTAAGCTAATGATAAAAAAAAATCAAACATAGTATATAAAGATTTCATCATACATCATATTTCACACAAAGTAAATCAAACATCCTAATCATGCCAAACACCTAAACTTGATCATCCAGATATAGTATGAATGTTGAGTTATGACGTGTTATGCACTTGTGGTGGCCTTTACTGCTTTGTATAGTCATTGCCAATGGATTTCATCCTACCCCACATAAGGTTAGTCTGTTCCACATCTTAAGCCATAATGGAGCACCTAGACTAGGACTTCATGCTACTCTCAACACATGCACCACTCTTCTCTAATTGAGAATGAATGATAATTAAAGTGTCAAGATAACCCCCAAGACTGAGCTTCCTATATTCATATATACAATACTTGAAGCAACCATTAAGAATTTTTGCCTAAGAAACTTTTTTATCCTATATGCATAAAACCTCATAATAATATTCCATTGATATTACTAAACAAGCCTTACATTATAATTACATTTCTATCCATAAGAAACAAAAAAAGAATAAAACAAAAGAAATCAAACCTTCATAAAGGACGCCCAAACAAATATTAAATTTTAAGGGTTTTGTTTTTAGAGAGAATCGATTATCACACTTGATAATTGATTATTTTAGAGAAAATTCATTTAAAGATGACTTTCAAACTAAAATATCGATTATCACATGTGAAAATCGATTATTTCAAAGAACTTTGAAGAAAAGATTACCTTTTAATTGGAATAATCAATTATCAACTGAGATAATCGATTATTCTTGTCAGTTGTTGATAATGACCTGATTTTTCTAGTTTTGGTGCATCTTGGACATGTTCAAATGATCAATTTAAGATCTAAAACACTAATATTGATACAAAAACAAGTTTATATATGAAAATAGAGTATTACACTTCTTATATGGTTAGAAACTAAATGTGTCAAACTAACTCAACAACTCAAAAGTGACTAAACTCAAATTCACACCTTTTAATGCATAATTTTGTAAATTAAGGGTCTGAACAAGTCACAATGGACCCAATAACAAACCCTAAACCCTCATTTTCATCACAGACCCTATACTTTAGAATTTCACTAGTCAAAATTCCCAAAAATGAATAAAAAACCATACAAAACTCATCATATCAACTACAAAATAATTCTACATCATATTTCACTTAACTCAGCTTAAACAAGTCTCAAATGTTTATAAAACAGACCCAAAAACACAGTTTTCCCCATTTGAGCATTACCTCAATTTTTCACCTATCAAAACCTCCTTTTATACCAAAAACAACTTATAATTCAGCTTACTCTCTACTTCCCATTACAACATCAACTTTATACCATTCATACTTCATAAAAACAACATTCACAAGCTCATTCAAGTTCAAATCAAAATCATTAATGTCATCATATATCAAATAACCAAGTACACTCACCACAACCACAATTAACACTAAAACAACCATTTCAGTTATAACCAAATCAAATATATCATTAACATGACATAATAATAACCACCAAAACATACTTCATAATTCAAAATTAAAGACAATCATTAGCTTCCCTTACTTGATTGGAAAGAAACATGGCTCTATAAAGCACATTATTCCTACTCACTCAGAGAATTCTAAGAATGCCTACAAATCATACAATCATTATCAGAGGAGTTCCTTAGGACCATTAGTCGAAAAAAACAAGGAAGAGCGATTGGATGACACATGCATAATCCTATATGCATATGACTTAAACAGAAAATCAAAAGAAAAATGGGTAGAATCCAACTTACTCTATGGAGAAAATTGATCGGATGATGTTATAAACTTCACTGCAGTGATCATCTAGACATCTCCTGATCATCAAATAGATGTCTCAAGAGTCCAAATTCCTAAAGAGAAGGGAGAGGGAACTCAGAAAAAAAGTTCTAGAGAAATTATGTGTGTTTTAGATAATGAGACGAGATTATTAAATTCTATTTATATTATTGAATTATTTTAATATTAAAATATTTGGTTTCATTATCTAAAACATCTACTAACTCTAATACTCTAAAATATTTAGTTTGATTATTTTACTCTATTATTACTTATTTATAATTTTGTTCATTGAATTTTTTTCATGCTTTTTTTTTATTTTTAATTATATGCAAGTTTTTGAATTTGTTAGTTTTTGATTATGTATAAATTTGTTTAATTTTAAATACAATTATTTATATCTTTTTGTTAATTTGGTCATATGAATAACTTCTACCTTAAAACATTTTGTTTAATATTTAATAAATTGTAGAATGTGAAAAATAAAAAGTAAAAAAATTCACGTAAAAAAAATTCACATGCACTGCTCCTCCAAATAAAATTGACAAAAATAAATAAATAAAATTTTGAAATAAAATACTTTTAAACATTAAAAATGGTCTTTACAAGTTCATAATAATAAAAATTATTATAAAAACATAAATAAAAGAAATTAGTAATATTTATCTTAATTGTTACGCTTAATTAAAGTATTTTAAAGAATAATAATTATGGTAGTTTAAGTCTTCTCACCCATAATCTCTTTTAATCATCAAACTCAAATTCATCTACAAAAGCATTTAACTCAAAAAATGTAAAAGACCATATCTTCCTGCATAAATTCACATCCATCCAAAATAAAATTAGAATGAATAAATGAAGCATGCATATACAAATTTGTAACATAAAGATATTACTCAATATATATCTCAAATCACAAAGCATAATGTAGATTTGACATAGTTAAACACTACTTAGACTTCTCAAATAACACTTGAAATTCACACTTCTATGTCATTGCTTTGACTAATCATAGCCACACACAAGAGTTTACATTTTTAAGATCTCTATGCAACCAAAAGAAATCATAAAAACTTATAGTACAACATCTTATAAGGACTAAATATATTTGGCTCTCTCTTTCAAAACAATTGGTGATGTATATGTGGATGTCAACCATCTTACTACCAATATAAATGAGTTGAGGGTCCATGAACCCATACACATTAGGCATCCCCACATTCTTACTAATTGTTATAATTTTTGAATATAATATTGCAAAATATCTATTTTTGAATATTATTAAAAATAATAATTTTCTAAGAGATATTTTAGATCATGGGTCTGATCCACTTCCTCCATTATAAAACATCAAGTTGACCCTTTCTCATCAGTTTTTCTTCTTAGTTTCATTCTCTCCTCCTCTCTTCTGAGTTATTTTCTTTCTTCTTCTCTTCTAAAATTATTCTGGGTTTAAACTCTATTAGAGTTTCTTGCTAGTTCTGTGATCCTCAGACATTTCTCTAAGAAGTTCATGTTGTATCCTGGGGGACTTGCACAATACATTGCGGATAAGTCCTTAAGATTGTAGTAAAAATGCTTTCAAAATCTCATACCGCAATTTCCTGAGGCGTGTTTGTATTTAATCAAAGTTTTTAATGATTTTCATATCCCTTATGGGTGGTGTATGATTTGTAGCATACACTTGATGAAATCACCTATATGAGTGTCGAGTGGGGCCGCTTGCATGAGATCTTGGCATGATCTCTAGAGCACTCATGAATACCGGGCACGCGCATGGCCTATTTAGCGCATCACAGCGATAACAGCAAGAATTGTGGGGTGCATTGTGATTGATAAACCTCTAACACACTCAAGTGTCTTTGGTTCATATAGCTTGCTATACCAACTACAGTATGTGTTAAGTTTCTTGATCTAAGACTGGTTCATGTAGCTTGCTATACCAGTTCTTATGCATTACATCTTGTGAAACCCAGAATAATTTTTTTTTCTTTCGTTTGTATATATTTTGCAATATGAGGGGGATTGTTATAATTTTTGAATATAATATTGCAAAATATCTATTTTTGAATATTAATAAAAATAATAATTTTCTAAGAGATATTTTAGGTCATGGGCCTGATCTACTTCCTCCACTACAAAACACCAAGTTGACCCTTTCTCATCAGTTTTTCTTCTTAGTTTCATTCTCTCCTCCTTTCTTCTGAGTTATTTTCTTTCTTCTTCTCTTCTAAAATTATTTTGGGTTTAAACTCTATCAAAGTTTCTTGCTAGTTCTGAGATCCTCAGACATTTCTCTAAGAAGTTCCTGTTGTATCCTGAGGGACTTGCGCAATACACCACGGATAAGTCCTTAAGGACAGTGAATTTACACACCTCAGGAAATTGCAGTATGAGATTTTGTAAGCATTTTTACTACACTAACATCAAACATATACATTACCTAAATTTTATAAATTCTTCTACTTCTCTCTCATACTCACCATTCATGTATGGTGAATTAATTAACTCTCGATCCATACGCATATACATTGAAGTTGTGTCAATAATTTCAATAATCTTTAAATGAACTGACACCTTAATTTTGTATTAAGGTGTGATCTTATTCCATTCAAGAAGATTAACTTTTTTTCCGTTTATTAGTACATATCAGTTTTAAATAACATTTATTAAATTTCACGAAATTTTGCCAGCATTTTGCATGGGCCTTCAGGTTACACGAAATAAAAGTGATTATCAATCGTAATTAAATATGAACTTGAAGATCAATACAAAATAAACTTTACAAATATTCATGAATTTTACGATATGTAAATTAAAATGAATATATATGCACCAATAAACTATTAAAAAGTTATTAATCTTCTTAAATTATCGAGACTATTCAAGATTCAAATATATAAATTACTAGTTCTGGCTCCTTTTATATTAATTTTTAAAAATCACAATTTCTTCAAAAAAAAACTTGGGGAGAGTAAATAATATATGTATTGAATCTTAAACGAGAAACTAGCATACTCTATGTAATTAACCAATTTTAAAAAAAAATAGTTCATCATATCTAACGTACAAAAAACATATTAAAATAAATTTAACATCATATTAAATATAAATTTTTAAGCTGATGGAAACTTAGCAGAGTGAAACAAGAGCAACAATCGAGGATGATACAATGAAAAACACTTTTCAAAAGCAACAAAACTTGAGCTACTCAATGTCATCATAATGTAACATAAATGGTGAACTTTAAGAAGAACAAACCTCAATGAAAACATGAACTCAATGAAAAAGAGAAAAAAACAAATGGGGGAAGAAAGAAAGAACCTCACGATTGTTTGTAATAACGACGATGATAGAGTATTAAGGTGTTCAACGAACTCGAGTGTTCTATAATAATGAAAGAATGGAGCAAGAATGGTGGAAGAATGGGTTCACCATGGCAAGGGAGAAGAGAAAAACGATTTTGCAGCATCATAATGCAATAATGGCCTTGATGTGTATGTAAAATTTCACAAAAATTAATCCTAAGTAAATGTAGGCTTTTGTTTTATAGAGAACCAGCCTATATCTTTCCAACTTAAGTAAAAAAAATTAAAATAACAATGATATTTTTAAAATTATTAGGAAGTTCCTTTTAAAACCTTTTGCAGTGGTTCTTCACCAACCGAAACCTATTCTTGCGGATCAAGATATGAATCAATTTATGTAAATAATATATTAAATTACATAATGTTATGTCATCATATGACTATGAATCAAGTGAAAGAATATTAAAATTAATTCAATTATGTGAATAATATGAAATATTATGATAGACTTGAATGTGATTTAATAAAACAAGAGAACATATTATTTATTATAAGAAGTCATAATAAAAATAAAATAAAAACTTATAGTAACCAACTTAACTGACATTGCTTAAAAAAAATGATTAAGGTTTTATCTAGATATAAGATTCTTTCACATTACACCATAATAAAAAAATGTAAAAAGAGAAAAAAGACAAAAAAAAAAAAATAGACTAGGAAATGCTTAGAGAATAAGAAAATTAGAAAACACATTATTAGTTTATCTGTCGGAAATAGAAGTTAATATCTCTATTATAATTTATGGACGTTAGTGAGTGGAAATCATAAATCTTAATATTTTACAATAACTATCTAGAATAAGTTAAGAACGTAAAAAATCTTGCAAATTTTCTTACAAATTTTTCTAAGAAAAACATTAAAGACAAGTTGCGGAAAAAAAAACTAAAGAAAACATATTTGCACATTATAACTACTTTCTCTCTACTCAAACATACTAGGAATAATTTTACATTAATTAAAAGTTAACTACTATTACTTAATTCTATTAATATCAACTTAAAACATATTTTTACTAATATAAAATTTATATTGTGGAACTACTACTAAATAAAAGGTATTTTTTAAACTTATATAGTCAAATAAATAAAATTAATTCTATTTTCTTTATATTTTACTCGCGTGTATATGAATTTTTTATATATATATTTAAGTTGGAGAGTGAATGTTTTGTTAGGTGAGATTTGACATCTTTTTTTATATATAAGAATAAATTTGTGTAGGTCTGAAAGAAGCTTCCAACATTAATTAATTAGGTCGATCCCATCAATTTACGGAACATCAGATAAGACGTGACAGAAAATGAAAGATATTTTTTAGTGGGGTTGTTCATCAAAGTTGGCATAATAATATAAGAAAAAAAACCCTTTTCACACCCTTCATTCTTAGTTATATTCATTCAACTTTAAATAATAATTAAATAAATTATTTAATTAAAATATAAACAAAAAATTTGATCAAATTAATTCTAGAATAACCATAAAAGTTTCTGTTGCTTTATAAATTTACATGAATGAATGTTCTTTCAAAAAATAGTATTCTCACAAAAATTCACAAAAGTGGACCAAATTTTTCATTCTGATCAAACTCTTTGAGTCAAATTTGTTATAAGCATGATTTGAAAATAGTAAAACATGAATGTCACTTTGTTTGGTTCTCAATCCATCAAATTAACTAGAGTTTAGATACCAACCTTTGCTTTGGTCATTATAACAAGAAGTTATATAGTAATTTTACTTTTCTCACTTTTTTTATTACTTTACAATTTTTTTTTCCTAATTTTAGAATGAATCATAATATATTAATATTTTTTTTTAACAATTTTTTGATAATATGTATATTTGAAACAAACCAGAACTACCATATAATCTGTTGTAAAATAATTTTAAAAAAAATTCTTAAAAAAATATTTTTCTTCTAAAATGTGGTTTTTTTATTTCATTTTAAATTTCATATATTTTTTTCATTAACTTAACACACTTATATTTACTTTTTATTTTAAATTACTTCAAATAAAAATAAATATATATAAAATTGTAGAGTGAGGATTGGATGAATTTTTTTTTCAAATTTAAATAAAAATTATTGAAATATACATTTCTAAATAAATATTTTTATTCTTTCGATTTTAAATTCCGTTCTCCGTTTGTCCCATTTTCCATTACATACTGATTCTTTGAATTGATTATAACGTGTGAGGAACTGACTTCTCCAAATAGCACTTCTGGACAGCTTTTTTCTTATCCAAATTCAGTCCAAGATATCCAAATTTACTCTCTATAATTTTTTTCCTGAGTGACGTATTGTTAATAGGACTAGACATAATTAATAAATTATTGACTATTTATATTATGTTATATTAAAAAATTAAACTATTTTTACTAAAAGTTCAATTATATCATTTTGTAATTTAGTTTAAAAAAAAATTCATATTTTCTGTTATCTGCTTGAAATGTGTTTTTAATTTTTATTTTCATCTTATTGTCTTATCCATCTCATTTCTCTTTCAATCACTAACGTCACACAAACAGATAGTTTTCATTGAAGGTTTTGTCTATGTTGAAAATCCATACTAGAATTAGGTGATTTCTTTATCTATCCTCTTTTAATTTAGGTTTTCATTTTTAATCATTATAATTCATTTTTGCTTCCTTTTTTTTTTTTCAATTTCCCCCAACTTGTACTCTTTTATTAGTTTATTCTAATGTTTCTATCCAATTATAATTTGGTTCTGCTATTGTCTTTTGAATTTTTGTGCTCCACTTTACTATTATATAGTACATGATTTAATTGTTTTTTATTTACCATTTGAGTGTTTAATAGTTTATTCTGTTTGTGTTAATTTATTCAATTATTTCATAATTAATTTTCTCGAATCTGATTGAATGAATTAAATTTGTGAACTTTGTATAATTTGATTTTGTTTTAGAATCTAAGAATCCTGAAGCTGTGTTCACTTCCAGAGATTTTACTGTTTACTATTATTTGTGCAGATGGATTGTTGATTTTATTTGTGTTCACTTTAGAGTATTTAAGAGGAAAGAAGAGATCGGATATATAGGATGGATGATTTATTTAATGTCTATTACCTAGCAGAGATTTGAGAGGATTTGATAATATTTATTTCAAAAAACCAATTTTGTACCTTTACAACTATACTTTCTTCTTATATTTATTTTGAAAAATGCATATAGGATAATATGATAGATTGAATTTTAATAAAAAGAATCAGTTTCAACTAAATTGAAATATTCATTTATTAATTTTATTAATAATATTACAATAAAATAGTAATAATAATAATAATAATAAACTTATGTAGTTCTACTTCTTGTAACATCCCAAAATTATATAGCAAATATATAAGCATGGCAAGCACAAATGTAATACTAGAAAGCAGTCTGAATTATCAGATGATAGTATATCAATATATATATATATATATATATATATATATATATATATATATATATATATATATATATAGTCATCCAATAATAAAGTATTTCAAAAGCTTTACCCAATTATAAAGTCTTTCAAAATACATGGTAAAAGAAAGATAAGTAGAAAACTAAGGATAAAAAAAAAAACTACAAACTAAGAAGCTACTGAATACTAGGTGTCGGTTCCTCATTGTCCAGTGCTTGCTCTAAGGGAGTATCATCTGCTGCATCTGCTCACATCCATAGCAGGATGATCATCGCAAGAGGAAAGACCAGGAACATACAAGTGCAAGGGTGAGCTAGTATTAAAAACATAAACATGTTCAATGCATTTTCAAGAAATAGAACATACAAGCAATAACAAAACAAGCATAGATAAATCCTAATTGACCTAGACTCGTCCGGACTAGGAATGAATATTGATCTTGGGCAGGTTGTGCACTTGTGGTGGACTCTACTGTTTTGCAAAGCCATTGCCGAGGGGTTTCACCCGACCACACACAAGGCGAGTCCGTTACTGCGGAATAGACCTACAGTGAAAGCGTCTACCCTAGGACTTCCCACTACTCTCACCACCCGCGTCGATCCTCTCTATTTGATATTGAAAGACCGTCAGAGTATTAGGGATAACCTCCCTTGAAGGAGCCTCAATATTCATTCATACACTAAAGTGATCTCACCTAGAGATCTTAGAATAATTCTCAAAGTCCATAATCCATATTACCAATCTTGTTTCACTTCACCAACCTCATCCAATCAATCATACAATCTCATTTAGAAGCAAAATAAACATATATAACTCATACATTACATATCTTCAAAGAAACATCATTTATTAATAACCATTTCTTTATCAACTATAATTACCTATACTTAAGTAATTCAAACAGCTTGGAGACCCTCACCAATGGATCCGGAAAGGTCAAAAACCCCCCAGAATGACCTAAAAAACGTCTAAAACGGACGTCCGGAGCTCCCAAAACGTCAAAAACATAAAAAATACACAACCTGTCGCAGAAAATTCGCTAAGCGCACACCCTGTGGTGCGCTGAGCGAATTTTGTCTGCCAAAAGTCATTCGCAGAGCGCACAGAGTGTGCTGTGCGACTCTGCATAATCTGCAGAGCGAATTTCTGCAGATTTTAGGAACTCACACACCCAAAATTCATTCTAGACCTTTTTATTAACTTCTAACCATCCTAAATTGATCTGTATGATGAATTGAACTTGTTTAGATGTTCCTAACTAATCATAAGTTGATTCCTTAACTGTTATGCATGAATTTAATTCCTAAAACTTCAATTCCATGAACTTAGATAACAATTTCTGATTTTACCACTTACCAATTATTTTAGACCATTTTGACTCATCCTATAAGTCATATGTGACTTGTCTAAGGGTTATAAATTGACCAAAATAGTACCTCCTACCAGATTCAAATTATAGCTACTCTAGTTCCTAAATTTTAGCCTAATTTACCTAATTCACTAGTTTTCTGTTTATGGATGCAATGAATCAAATAAATCATCTCACAAATCACAATCCAGCTTTACAATCATGTATAATCAATCATCAATAGTTATGTTCAAAATCATTCCAGAATTTAACAGCACAAAGTCTCATACTCTCATGTCACTTAAATACAACTCAAAACAGTATAATGAACCAAGAACTTGCCTACTACTATTATTTCATAGATTTTCACACAAGATTCACAGTGCATGTAAAACTTCAAATTCATAATCCAAGATATGAATTACTAGCTCCCCTAACCTCACAGCAGAATCGTTCACTCCGCAAGAACAAGCTCAATGGAAATTTGCACCGAAAAGGATTTTCTAGAAATTACCTAAAGATCAAAAGGTGGGAAATTTGTAGAAAATTTCAAATCCTGATTGAGTCAAGAATTTGAGGAAACAGAATTGGGTCACATGCAACAACATCTGTTACATGATCATGGCCCTAAATGACATTGAGAATGGAAATTTACTCACCAGTTAGGAAGAGGGAGAGTTGATCAGTGAGCTTGCTATTTCTGGAAGTCTAAACCTCTCAAGAAACTCCAAATTCAGCAAAGCAAAAGTATGAGCTGGTGGTGTTAGAGAAAAGGTGAAGAAACTGGAAAAGTTGATTTTAGAGAGAGAGGGTAAGTTTCTGAATTTTGAAGGAAAATTATATAAAATTTTAATTTTTATAAAAAGGAAAAATTGGAGTTATTATACTTCTTCTCTATATTCTTTTGCCATGATAAATTTATTCTTCATAGAAATTTTTTATTCAGATTATTTGTCCAATTTAATTTTTTAATTATTTATTTAAATTCAATAATTTTTTAGAAAAATATTAAACTTAATTTTATTTAGAAGATTTATTACCTTTTTATGAAATTTTGAAATTAAAATTGAAATTACAGAAAAAAAATTGAAATTTTTATTTAAATATATTGTATTAATTATTTATTAAATATATTGTATTAAACTTAGATATTTTTTAATATATTGTATTAATTATTTATTATTTTATATTACTTTAAGAACTGGAGGCAATTTTTGTAATATTTAATTTTTACCAATTAAACAAATTTTTTTATATGTCACATCAATCAAATCTTTCACTAATTCTTACCAACTTTACTTTCAAATCCACTCTCATTTACTTCCAAATTCACTCAAATAAACAACAAAAAATTTACTCTAGAATCCCCTCAAATTCATTCATTCTCTCTCCCCCAAATCATTTTCTCCAATCTCCTCCAAGTGAACACACCCTAAAAGTTAACAAGATGTCTTCTTAAGAGTTGAAGTTGAACAAGGAGCCATGTTTCCAAATCTTTATTTTCTCTTTATTGTTATGATTTTGATCTTTATAGCTTTCCTTCACTACATGTTATAAGTCATCCTCTAATTGGTAGATAATTTTTTATATGGATTAGTTTAGTTCCATTGATTGAAGCTTTAGATAATGAATTTTATTTCTACATATAAATTATATTCTTGCATTCACTTTAATTGCTTAAGCATAAATTAGATTTGTTGGCAGCTTTGCATTTATATTTTAGGTTTAGTTTATGTTTTTGTATATTAAACTCATAAATTTATAGTTAAGGTTCAATTTTAGTATCTTACCCTAATTGGAGATTTTTTTTTTGTTAATCTTTATGTTAATTAGTTGTTCTTAGGTTCAATTCACATTGCCTTAGTTGTGTTTGCATCATTAATATATTAGTTGCTTTGAAGTAGTTACATAATAGAGGGTAAAGTATTGTTTCAAAGTGGTTGCGCATTGGAGGGTGTCTTGGTAGAGGGTGTTGAATGTGAAGGCAATACAAGTTGAAGTACTAGGAAAATATGTGTTAGGTGTTGAAGTGTTGTGTGTTGCGGATTTTAGTTGAGGAGTTAAGTTAAAAAAACTAGGCATAGGTGTCGATCATCTTCAACGCAATACCACTCTTTCTCTACTCAAATTAACTTTAGAGAAGCTTACCTTATTTAAAAATTAGGTCGTTTATAGGTAGATTCAATTAAGTTTTATCTTCCATCTTGTCCTCATTATCTTGTCTTGTATGATTGTGTCTATGTAATTATTTCAATAAATATTTTTTAATGCTCTTTTTGAAATCTTTATGAGTTTTTTGCTTCTTGAAATCAATAAACAAATATTAATGAATCAACAAGTACAGAAAGAACAGAAAAAGATCAAGCACACAACACTAATCTATATTGGTTCGGCTATCACAAGCCTACATCCAGTCCTCCTTCAACAACCTTAGTTTAAGGGAATCCACTATAATAATTGAGTATACAAAAATACAGAGAAAACTCTCTCAATGCACTCCTCTCACCACTCAAAATCAATATAACAACACTAGAGATGAACAACATCACTCTCTTACAACAAACCAAAAGCAATCACTGCCCTTAACCCTTGGCAAACACCTATGGTCTATCCCTCATATCCTAGCACACCACTTGTTCACCAAAACTGATCAATTTGAGTCGTATGGCACTCAAACCCATCATCCCACATCGCACGATTGAAGAAAACCTCTTTCTCGCATCGCATGACCGAAAGAGTCATCATTAAATTTACTAAGTACAATGAGACTATCCCATAACAACCTGTCTTATCCTCACACGCATACAACCAACAACAAGCACTACATTCATGTTCAAACATGACAATAATCAACCGCACAACTTGGCAACAAACAACACGGTCAACAACACCTTCGACTCAACAATCATCCTAAATAGTTCAACGAAACACACACATATAGCTCGACAATCATAACAAACAATAATTTAACTCAATTCATCATTTACACATACAAGCAACAATGTAAGAAAAAGAAAACAAAAAGACAAAAATCAAGAATATAAGCTCCCCTTACCTAGGTTTCTCACTAAGATTTTTTTTCTAGAACAAACAATGTCTTTCAACAACATCCCTAAGCTTACACAAACCTTGACTCGATCAAACTCTCACTCTTACCCTCAAAGTTTTTGTCTTTTTTTTTTCTAATGGTCAAAGTTTTTATCTTAATATAAATAGGAGGTGTATAATATAGTAACAAACTATGTATGAGATATACATAGTTTCCTTGTGTTGGATATACATATAGGGTACTCTAGTTATAATAAGCGGTAATAATAAACTAACTAATGATAAAAGATAAAGATAAGATAAAAACAAAATATCTATCTAATATATCTGATAATAATCTATCTAACAGGAGACATATCTAACCCTATTAGGTTTATCTTCTAAATATTTTATACAATCCCATTATTTTGGTAATAAAATAAAATTATCTTTAACCTAGTAATTTCCTAAATAATATATTCTATCTTAATATTTTATTCTAATTAATTATGATAAGTTCCTAAATATTTTATTATTATTATCTAATAATAATATCTAATTATATCTAATATGATCTCATAATGTTTTTCTAATTAATAAATTTTCAACAAACCCCATTTTTTATATTTTTTTATAATAAAATAAACTCTTTAAATAACAACTATTGTATCTTTTACTTAAAATATTTAACCACATTTGTATATTTTTCCTAATTATTAAAATTTTTAGAATCTCACATCCCCACCAAAAGCAATTTTCATCTTTAAAAATATATTTACAAAAATAAAGGTATCTTCTTATTTTTTTCCTATGATAAGACTTCAGAGAAAAAATTAAAATTATAGTTAAATAAATAAGACAACGCATTCATACTTTAAACGTATATTATGTACCTAGTGATAACGGTTGAAAAACCGTTATTTTCATATGGTATTTTAGACCAAATTACTTCCTTTACTGTTTAGAATGAGCTTAGAATCAAGCAAAACTCAATAAATGAGTCAGTAGAGAGTCAAAAGCTGTTTTTAGCGATATTATGTTTGTTTTGCATTGTTTTCTAGCAATTTTGATGGAAGTGAAGATGAAGGCCTTAGACTAAAGATAGAGGAAGAAAATCAAGAAAAGAAGAGTATAGGAACCGCCCAACGGCAGAAATACACCGCTGGGTGGTCAAATGCGAGGAGGTGGCACCATGGCAGGGACGCCTGGCGGTTTTGCGATAAGAGGCAAACCGCCGGGCGGTGGACCCCTGACGCCGGGCGGTAGCGCGATAAGAGGCAAATCGTCGGGTGGCATAAGTGTGACGCCGCGCGGTTGCCTGTTGGGCTTGGGCCTGTTTTCTATGACGCTCCTCAGCTATAAATAGCCCTGTTGCGATTTCATTCTCATTCTTTTGACAGAGGAGGACGGCCAGACCTAATTCTCACTCTCTGGAGAAGATTTCTTGGATGCTTAGGCTCCTTTTCATCCTATCTAGGGTTTGCTCTTCCATTCTTCCATTATTTTCATCTTGGTTCACCATGACAATGGTGAACTAAACCCTTCTGTTGTTGGGGAAACAATGTAATCTTTTGAAACTCTCTTTTATTGAAACTTTTGTTTATTTATATGATTTTCATATGCTTTGATTATCGATTGTTGGGTTCTCATATGCGCTTAAGGTTTTTATCGTTTAACTCATTCGATAACTGTTGTTTGTCTCTACTAATACGGAAATGTATAGTAATGTCATGAACTGGTGAGTAATTCCTTGGTTAAGTAATACCACCTAGGGATAATGAGGTAGGATGATCAATTGTTTTTGCTTCTGTTCGGTAATGCATTGCTAGTTGCTAGGGGAGGCTAGGGATAGCAAGCCGGTAATTAGTAATAGGCTCTTTTCGCCTAGGGATTGGGCTAAGGGTAGGCCAAGAAAGTTTGCATAACAATGAGATAAAAAAAGCAATTTAAACAAGAGGAGTAGATAAGAGAGGGCGGATAAGATGAAATTGTAAACCCCCAACAACTCCATTCATCCACAGTCTTTTTCGTCAACTGAATCAACACATTGCATGTCTATTTTCTGTCTTTGCATCCCACAAAATTAATTTTTCTCTCTACAAGTCTTACGATTTTGATTCACACGAAAGATAAAGCCTTTCGAGTCTCTACAGAAGAACGATATCGGACTTTACCGATTATATTACTTGGAACGATCTGGTACGCTTGCCAGGGAGTCAACACCTAGCAATAATAAAACACATACTAACCAACTATGCTATCTTTCACTTTTATAATAATTATCTTTTTTTTTTATTTTAAATAATAACTTTCATAACTACCACATTTTTCTAGATATATTTTATTATTTTAAATCTGAGTTCTTTATATTATTATATAAAAATTATTTTATTAAGTGAAATATTAAGCTATTACTTTTTTTTATCTCCAAATATAATCTTGTAGTTAAGGAATATAATTAAATAATGAAAATTGGATTTGGTTGTCTAATTGTGATAGGAAAGTGAAATGAAAATGTATGGTGTAATATTATTAGGATAAGTCATCATTACTAACAAAAAATAAAAAATAAAACTTTTGACAATTGGAATGTATATATCAAGCATACTTAGGTAGTTCTTAAATCATTTATTTACATTCAAGCATATAACGTCTTAACTTAATATACTTAAAAACTATGCAAAGTTAAAAATAGAATATAATAAATTAAGCCATAATTATCATTGCATTCTATAATTGATATTAGATAAACGTGTCACATAAAGAATAATTTTGATAAGACAATTTAGTCTATTTCCTTTACAACACTTCCTTAACTAACCTATTATCCAATTAAATTTATTTTCTTTACAACAATTAATATACACTTTTATTTTGTTTTTAAGTCAATTTTCATTTCGTCTTTTAAATAAAGTTCATCTTCAAATTCATAAACATATTTATTTACTACAACTTTATTTATTTTTAATATATTTTTCATTTTATTATTAATATATACATATCTACAACTACTAATCAAAATAATTACACAATCAAATCAAAAATAAATAAACGTCTTCACATTTAAATAATTAAATACAAAAACACTGAATCCTTAACAATATTTCTTCACATTTATATATTTAAATACAATAAAACTAATTAAATTTATTTAAAATATCTTATTTACAAAAAGTAAAACTAATTATATTACCATTTTAGAACACCTTCATGAACCTCAAAATTTTTCTTAATCTATTACCTACTCCATATCAAAATATTTTGTAAATTACACTACTTAATTATTTTTAGATCAATTAATATTACTAAAAAATGTATTTCTCAAATAACTTAATTTTTTCACAAGTCAATTCCCTTAAATCATCATATTATTTATTATTATTTTAGTATCTACTACTACCTTATTTAAAACAAAAAATATTACTAACATAAAATTATATTTCCAATTTTTAACTTCAATTCTTTTTAAATAATTTCACCTACAATCATCTTATAATTTAATTAAATTTTTCTAACTCATCACACTAAACTACAAATACAATATTTTTTCATTTTTTTAATTTTCTTTTTCAGCCTCTACTTTTTTCAAAAGAAAAAAAATTAGCACAGAATTTTATTCTCTGAGAATTAAATTGAATAAATACCTCCAAAATTAAATTTTCTATTTGTGAAAATTTTTAAAATTTAATTTTAATCTAAATTATATATAGTATTATTTTAATACTACCTAAATATTTATAAGATAACTCTCTCTCTCTCTCTCTCTCTCTCTCTCTCTTTATATATATATATATATATATATATATATATATATATATATATATATATATATATATATATATATATCAATAATAATAAATTATCTTAACACTTTAGTTTTAAAATGTTAATCTTACATATTGATTTAATTATTGTATAATAAATTAAAAAAAAAATAGTAACATACGTGAATAAAATTTAAAATTAAATTTATTTATTAATTTCACTAATAAATTTATTAATAACTATATACATTATTAAACTTGTAATTTTTAGTAATTAGTGTAAAAACCAGATAATTCATTCTTAATGATATTAAACTTTTTATAGTCTACAAAAGTTTTATATAATTACAATTTTTAAATGAAATATTAATAATTAATAATTATTATATTTGTTATGTTTGAAATATTTCTATTAGTTTTATATTGATGTAAATTTAAAATATATATAAATTATTATCATTCATTTTTTTTTTATATCTTTTTTATTATTACTCTTAAATCAAAAACATTTTTAAATATTAAAAATATGTTCTAATATTTTTAAATTAGAAAAAAATAAAATTTTAATATTAATTATAAATATTATTTTTATGAATTATAATAAATATATTAATTATTATTCATTTTTAATAAAGTAAAATAAAATTAATTTATGCATTTTAAATATTAAATAAATAAGAAAAAAAAAACCTATACATCGAGGAGTCGGTTTGTGTAGAATCCAATTATAATAGATGGATCAATCCAATTAAATTTATACTTTTTCAATCATAAGAATCAAATGAGTAATTTACTGTATCTAAATGTAATAGGTTTTCATTCAAAGAAATATTTATCAAATTTTAGAGTTCTTGGATGTAATTAATGTACAAGTTTTAATTAAAGAAATACTTATTACACTTTTTTTACTTATTAACTTTTTTAATAAAAGGTTTACTTAAAGATGCTTACAATCTATCCTAAAGTTTGATGTTAACATTTTATCTTTAATTATATAAAAATACATATTAACTATTTTATAATGAAGGGAAAACACATTTTACTTTTTGTTTTAAAGGTAACATTTTCCCCATCACATGCATCAAAGAGATGTTTTTATTCCCTCTCAGAACATAAACATATTCAATATGACACCAAAGTTTGAGTTAATACATTTTTTTAAGAAGTTAATTTAAAAAACAAAAACAAATACGAAAACAAGTTTCTAAAGAAAACTCAAATCATGCAGTTTTCATGAAATGATTTCGTGTTGGTTAGCATTTTCCTAAACATATGTAGGAAACACAGGCACGTATATTTAGCATAATGTAATAAGAGAAAATAGCGTGTGTGAATTAAAAATTGTATAAGATTTTGTTTGAAATTAAATTTCTGTCTCGTATTGTATTTATTTTTGTAGTTTGATCTCTTTATTTAAAATGTATTTATCTTTTCTTTCTTTTTAGAAGATTTACAATTTTAGTTAATTTTCAATTTAACCAAGGTAAAAAATGGTTATAATACATAAGCCAATTCCATTTACTACGAGATTTAGATTAAGTTAAAAAAAATTATTTTCTCTTTTTTTAATATAGGTCAAATTCAAATTGACTCACTTAACCTTTGAGTATGAGTTGGGTCGGATGTAGGGTAATTCATAATCCATCACTACTAACTTTTTATTATTTTTTATCATTTTTTAATAATTTTTTTATTTAATTAGTTATTATTTTTAATAGCTTATTCCTAGTCGATTTAAGATTTTTAACACATCTCTTCGTGTCAAAGTATACACATTTTATCTAATAATGGCTTGATAAGCTCTGATACTATATTACGAAATAAATTTTAAATATAAATTAATCATACAAAACCAACTTATACATTGAGGTTTACATCTATTTATATAATCTAAATTGATGTTATTTCTAGTATTGCAATACATATATAGCATACATATACACATTTTATCTAATAATGGCTTGACAAGTATGACATCCCAAAATATATTCCATAATTTAAGACGTCAACATAAATTATAATAGAAAGCAGTTGAGAGTGTTTAAGTAATTAAATTAGGATTACAGTAATCCAAGAAATTTAGAGGAAATTAAAAACGTGGAAATGACAAGTATCTCAAAATGCAACAGTACTAAAAAAGGGCACGACAACCCAGAAAATTCCTAAGAGAACTAAGGGGTAGCAACAGTGTCATCATTCTCCTCCAAGGCATTCTCAACGGAGACCTCATTTTCCTCTGCTCAAATCCAAGAATAGATGATCATTGCAACAGGAAGTCAAACAACATACATAAACACAGACAACAAAGGCAAGGGTGAGCTAATTATATAAAATCATACCATTGTGTTAAACATGTAACATACAAGAACAATTCACTTCAAACAGATTCAGAGATATCACCTAAACATGCAAATTTCTAGACTTGACTCGTCCGGAATTTAAAATGAGAGTCGGGCTATGACGAGTCTTGCACCCGTGGTGACTTATGAAACTTGGGTTCCCCACCCTGCCACACTCACGAGCTTAGTCCGTTCCGCGCCTTGAGGCATACTGGGAGCCCCCAAGACTAAGGACCTCCTGCTACTTCTCACCACATGGTTCAACCTCTCTAAGTGAGTTTGATTGACCATTGAAACGTCAGAATGACTCCCAAGGCTGAGCCCCTACTTTCATTTTAAAACACTAAGAATCTCACCGAGAGATCCCACACAGATAGAACTTAGTTTACGACAATCATATTATAATATTATAAGATTTTATTATACAACCTGTTATTATATATATATATATATATATATATATATATATATATATATATATATATATATGTTACGTACATTAACTGAATTATATATATATGTTACATACATTAACTAAATTATATATACATGTCTATTTAAACTAATTTGCTCATTTTAATTTGTTCCTAGAGTAAAAATGAGTTGATCTAGGTGTGTTCTTGGCTAGAATTTCCACATTCCTAAGGCTTAGGGAATTAAAGCTAGAATGGTCATTTTTAATGTGTTCTTGTTCAATTTTATGCCTCACACAGGTTCCATTTCACTAATCTAAGTTAACTAAACAGCCCAAACACCCCTGATACCCCAGACACACAAATTCACTATGCTAGTTCCCTCTTCCCAAACTAAATAAAATCAAATTAAGCTACTTATCCTTTGCCTAAGGGTTCTACTCTCTCCCACCTTCTCATACCCCAATTGGTCAACGGAGTGGGAACAGATGTCCACCGCAGCGGACTCACCTTCGTCACCAACACGTATGACTAGTCACAACGTACTGGACCAGGCAAGGGCTGCTCTATGATCAGTGACGTGCCAGCTCTGGTTTTTAGGTTCCCTCTATCCTACCAACAGAGAAGGTATACTAACACTCTAAGTTTGGCTTTCTTAAGGTATTATGATCATTGTACTGTTTTCTAGACCTCCCTTCCCTTAAATCAGTAGCTCACTTCCACTCACAGACTTAAATACTACACAGCCCAAGTCCCCTTCACCAAATCGACAACATAACTGGAATTCCAGTAACACAAAATGTACCTCAGTATATCCAGAACCAATACTCGCCCATTAAATTTGTATCACCAAGTCAAATGTACAAGAAGTCAATTTAAACCATTCCAAAACATACCATAATACTTAAGAGCACCACATATCCATATCAATACCCAATCACAGTCAATAACCCATTCAGAAACAATTCATAATCATCAAAACAGGACACATAAAATCAATCTCAGATTAATCATTTAAACGCACAATATTTAAGCACAATTTCACAGTCAATAAATTCATAATTCTCAAACTCCAATTCATACCAAACAGATAAATATAAGTTCAAATCAACGCACCAGTTCAAGAAATAAACATGCATATATATATATATATATATATATATATATATATATATATATATTTTAATAAATTCAAACAAAACAATTAGCTCCCCTTACCTGGAAATCACGCAACTGTGAACTGCTACTAGGGCAAGGTGGAAAATTGCGAATCACCAAATAGGTGGTGGAGTTTAGCTCTTTGAGCTGGAATTATCAGAGAACGAAAGAATAAAATTTCGCAGGGCTCATGGAATCAGAAAAAGATGCAATCTAGGGCAAGAACAGTGAAGAAGAAGAGGGAAAATTTACTTACCGAACGAAACAGAAAAATGTTCGGTTGGAATTGAAGCTCTTCGCACCAGGAGTAATTTGGCAGCAAGAAAATCAAGGATTGATTGGTTCAATTCCCTGAAATCGTAGAGAGAAGGCAGAGGAATTTGGGTTAGGGTTTTGGAGTATCTAGAGAGAGAAAAAAAAAGTTGAAAAATGGAATTCTGAAGTTTAGGAAGTGACCCCCTTTCAGTCCAAGAGCTCAAGTCTGATGGGCCTGCTGCACTTCCTAAGGCCCAATGACCTATTTTAAAATATGAGGCCCTTACAATAAGCTATGATACTATATTAAGAAATAAATTTTAAATATAAAATAATCATACAAAACCAACTTATACACTGAGGTTTACATCTATTTATATAATCTAAATTGATGTTTTTTCTAGTATTGCAATACATATATAAAATAAATTAGAAGAGAAAAAAAACATTTTTAAGTGAGTCAACTCATCTAATTCACTATATTGAACTAATTTATTTTTAAGTCAAATTATGTTAAAAAATTTTAACTCAACAAAATGTGAACTATGTTGAACTAACTTATTTTTATAGTTGAAGTCTTGATGAACTAACTCGTCTGAGTTGAGATGACATACTTTAATACTCCTAAATTTAACACATTTTATTCTTATTAAATTTAACTCAAACTATTCAAACTAAAAAATTATTGATTGTAAAAAATAATTTAATTAATTAAAATACAAAAGTAATTATAATAAAAAAAATTGATGAAAGGTATATATATTTTCAAAAATAAAATACTAAGTATGTTTATTTTAAAATGAAAAATCAAACTTATATTTTGTACAAAATAAAAGAACTAAAGTTGTATAACTAGTAGGATCTTTACATCATCATTCATTACAAGCTACTCCACATTATAGATATATCCATTTTTACAATAATTATTTTCAAAGAAATGAAATCACAAACAATATCTTTTTATTAGTTAACCATAGATTTAAAAAAGAAAAGCAATTATGTAGCTTGAATTGTAGTTGGCATCTTCTCTCTAGCGCCTTGGAGTAACAGAAATGCCTAAGCTCAAATACAATCGCTTTCTCAGTTTCTTTTACAAATACATGTATTAATCATGAAACAGTCACAAACTAAGGCCAACCTTACAACAAAAGAAACCCATCTTTCATTCCAATAAATCATTAAATCTCTATCCAAATCCAGATTTTTCCCATGATTCCTTCTTCTGCTCTCCACCTACAGATGCAGGTTCGTGTCTCAAGTTTTCTTAGGTTGTTTTGTTCATTGATCAATATTATATATCTATATCTATATATATAAATATAGCATAAATAGATAGATATATAATGATCAATCATATGATTTAAACTTTGTTTCATGCATATTTGAACTTAAAATTCAGCCTTGTGTTTGTTACCATGATGTTTCTGTTGTCCTATATTTTGTGTTTCTGTTCTTTGTATGTATCAACAAAACATAAAAGTAAAATAAAAGTTGAATGTTTGATCCGGATGTTTTGTCCATTTTTCTGGTTTATATTATCGTCTTCTTTCTCAGCGTTTTTGGGATGCAGATTCATTGTTCTTTTCAAAAACCTTTTGAAACCTCAGGAATCAAATTTCTTTGGCACGCCATGAGCTGAACTGGTCTTTGATTTTTTTCCCGACGATTTGTTCTAGGTCATTATTTTTCTGTCTATTTCGTTACAATACAATCAGTATTTCCATTTGGACTGTTTCTCTTACACATTTTTTTAAATACCTCATTGACAAGAACTAGTACAACAGTGTTTTGGTTTTCGGTAGTTGTTTATTCCTTTGCCACTTTTCGATATCTTTTATCCTCCAGATTTGTCTCTTCTGTTAGGAAACGCATGCGGACAACGAATCACAACACATGCCTACACATGTTTGAAAATTTTGGCAATTTAAAATGCCTTATTTATTATTCTTTTATTTATTGGGGCTTGATATGTTTTATTTTGGAAACTACAATTCCTTTTGTTTATGAAAACAATGAATGTCAATATTCATTTATTGAATTGAATACATGATTTTGATTTAGCAGATACAGTTCAAAGGCAGAGTGTGTGGAGAAGATATATTAAGAGATACCAATATGGTTATATCAGTGGCTTCTTCTAGGTGGTGAATTTCATGGAATGAGAGAATTGAATAAGAGCACATGATAAGTCTCAATGATGGGATCCTTTCACGTGGAGAAGAAATGGCAATTTCCTCTCATTATGATCTCATTTGTGTTCATATTCTTTCTAGCCACTTGTTTCAACATGGGGCTTGTTTCTACAATTCACAGCTTCAATTCAATACTATTCTTTCTCCCATCTCGCCTAGCCATAAACCAATCTGCTCCAGTTTTTGTGGAGACAAAGATTTCTTCTACAGCTCCAGCTCCTACTGTGGTTGCAATTCCTCGCTTTGCTTATTTGATTTCTGGCTCAAAAACTGACTTGGATAAGCTTTGGAGAACTCTTCTTGCCCTTTACCATCCCCTGAACCATTATATTGTTCATTTGGACCTTGAGTCACCTCTAGAGGTGAGGTTGGAGCTTGCTTCTAGAATTGAGAAACAGCCTATTTTCTCTGAGGTTGGGAATGTTTTCATGATTCAGAAAGCTAATATGGTCACTTACAGAGGACCAACCATGATTTCTCACACTCTTCATGCTTGTGCCATTCTGCTCAAGAGAACTAAAGACTGGGATTGGTTTATTAACCTTAGTGCTTCAGATTACCCTCTCGTCACTCAGGATGGTTAGTATCTTATCTATATAATTGTTTCAATTTGCTCTTCTCCTCATGTTGAAAATGTACCTTCATATCAACTGTCTAAAAGTGAATAATTTCATGAGTTTTGTTATGCTTCAGAGTTTTAGGATATTAAGATAATGATACTAATATAAGTTTTACGATTAAGAATGTTATCTGTTTGATTTTATGATTAAGATGTTCGTATTCGAATTTTGTCTTACACTTTAGCTGTATATATTGTGTCCCAGATAAAAATTTCACAAGTTTTTCTCTACATAACACCACTCTTTAAAAAAATATTTTTTCAACAAAAGGCCAACGGTTCTGATTCAAACTATATGTGGTTGCAAATGTTTTTTCTCCTGATTCTTAGATACTTGGACTTACTTGGGTGTTATTTTTTTTTCAGATCTTCTATATACTTTTTCTGGTGTAGACAGAAGCCTTAACTTCATTGAGCACACAAGTCATTTGGGATGGAAGCAGTGAGTTTCTTCTTTTCTCCTATCCATCTCAATCAATTCTGAAATGTAGTTATGCACATAATGATGATTTGAACTATTCCCTTCACATGTAATGCACTAAATGAATTGATCCAAACTGTGCAGGGAAAAACGAGCAATGCCTTTAATTATCGATCCAGGTCTTTACAGGAGAAACAAGTCTGATGTTTTCTGGGTTGGTCCTAAGAGAACTTTGCCAACAGCATTTAAATTATTTACTGGTTAGTTTGTCCCTTTTGGTTTTCATTTATTCATCCTTAATAAGTTATTACTTGGTCACTATTCATCCTTAATAAGTTATGTTTAGAATTTTGCTGTTTAGTCTGACTAGTTACTGAAATTGCAAGCTTTAGACAAGCCTTCTAGGTCAGTTATGACCGAGTAGCTTTCAATGTTTTTGAGGGTGAATATACTGTAACAATAGGATTATCTTTTTTCATTCTTAGGTGCATCGAAAATTCTAGTTTTTCATGCGTAAAATATGATGTCATATAGCCATTTCTAATAAGACTTATGACATGTTTGATTTCCATTTTCAAAATCTGTTTTAATTTTCAAGTGAAAAGGTTGGTCAGATAACTGGTGGAGGGTAGTGAAAGGCACAGAACGAAGTGTGAAATTGAGAGATAGGTTTAACAAAATGTACACAGATGATGTGTAAACATCTCCTAGTTATTAATTTTTGATTTTGACATTTTATTAATAAATTCAGATAAGGTATTATCATGAACTTTTACATCTCGACTATGTCGACAATGAAAAATTCACAAATCATCTTATGTCACACAGATCATATCATAAAAAGGAAAAGAAACAAGATACAAAATCATAGGGACTACACCAAACTCACATAAACAGAACACAAGAAAACTCTTACTAAACAAAATGAAAACATTGGAAGCTGAAACCTATTATGGTACGAGAATTGAATTGCTGAGAAGCATGAGGTTATGTTAAGAGAACATTCTTTAAAACCATAAAGTTAAAAGAGAATCAAACATGCCCTTTTTTTTTCAATTGACTTACTTCTTTTTCTTTTGTTAAATAATGGTCGGTATCAACATTGCAGGTTCAGCATGGATGGTTTTATCACGCTCCTTTGTAGAATATGTTGTGTGGGGTTGGGATAATCTTCCAAGGACCCTTCTTATGTACTACACTAATTTCATCTCCTCCCCTGAAGGCTACTTTCAGACTGTGGTGTGCAATGAGCCA
Organism: Vigna mungo; assembly: GCA_036885675.1. Taxonomy (NCBI): domain Eukaryota; kingdom Viridiplantae; phylum Streptophyta; class Magnoliopsida; order Fabales; family Fabaceae; genus Vigna; species Vigna mungo. The sequence goes on from CP144694.1 coordinate 6,231,529, forward strand.
GAACTAGCCAAAACTGTTGTGAACAGTGACTTGCATTATATTTCATGGGACAATCCCCCCAAACAGCACCCTCATGTCCTTACAATCAATGACACAAACAAGATGATTGCAAGCAAAGCTGCCTTTGCAAGGAAATTCAAGCACAATGATCCAGTCTTAGATGAGATTGATAAACAATTACTACATAGGGAAAAGGAACAACTATTCACCCCAGGTGGTTGGTGTTCTGGCAATCCGACATGTTCAAAGGTTGGCAACATTTACAAGATTACACCTGGTCCTGGATATCTAAGGCTGCGGTTCCTTGTAACTAGGCTAACTTGGATGGCTAAATTTGGTCAGAAACAGTGTAAATAGAGATGTTATGGGAACTTTTATTGTTAAAGAGTTAGAGGAGTGAAACAAATTAAGGCCACTTTAATGGCCATATATTTCACTCCAACATTCAGTCCATACTCTTCATTTGCAGGGTACAACAGTCATAGATATGAACATAGTCAAAGTTTACACCTGACACCATATTTATTATCAAAGGTGGAAAGAGAGTCATAGTGTTGATTGATAATTTTCGCAATTAGTTACAAAATATGTCATTAATTTCAAATTCTAGTAGTTCAAAGATAATTTTGGTAATTAGTTCAAAATATACAAGTATTGCAAATGTTTTAAAAATTTTAAAATCTTCAACCACATTTAAAAAGCTGCAAACCACTGTAAACCAAGGTAACTTTAGGTTGTTTTGTTTAACTAGTGTATCGTAGGGCCATTCGGACGGTCTTGAAGGACAGGGAGCAACTAAGCGACCTAAAGACGAAAGATACCAGGACCTCGACAGATAAGATTGGACGAACATCAATATACCGGACAGCCTAAACTCAAAAATCAGTCCTCTCAGCAAAGATTAAGGTAAGTATTGATCAGGAATAATAGGTTGAAATTGGGCCGAGATTAAAGTTTCACAAAAGATACCAGGACCTCGATAGATAAGATCGGATGAGCATTGATTGAGGTCATACCCGAATCAAATTTAATACTCAATTAAGTGCAGTATAATACTAGGAAGTGACTCCTAGGTCGTCTCTCAAGGACCAAATGTGGTTCAGTCAATAGGTCAAACACTTGGTGGGGGTGGTTTTGAAGGTGTTTTTGTGTATGAAATGAACTAACTTAAAGCACAAAATTAAACACAAATCTAAAACAGTTGGTCACTAGTTCAATTACATGCTTCCAATCATAGATTAACAACAATTACCCACTACTCTAACACAAATCCAACACAAATTACCCAACAAAGTGAAGAAATCCAACATGAATTAACCAACTAAGAGAAGATTAACCATGCTATCATAATTGCGAACTAAGCGAACACAACACACCTATTCCATCCAATGTATTCCATACAGATTGATGAACTAAGCGAAGATTCAATCACCAATTGGACAACTAAGCGTATACTCATTGCAAAAACACAATCAGATTTAATAGAATTCCAAATCAGAGTAGCAAATTACACACTTCCAGCTCAGAAATCTCAAGAAAACCATGCAATTTTGCTAATGACCAACCAAGCACACTTAAACTAACATTAAAACAAAGAAACCAAACAGTATTATTGGTGAGGCTGAACGGTACTAGTGAGGCCGATCGGTACTAGTGAGGCCGAACGGTACTAATGAAACCGAATGGTCCAAAGCCAAAGTGAGGAAAGGAGAAGGGAAGAAAGATTTAAATTCCGAACGATATAAATAAGTAAAGTCGAACGATACAAGTAAAGCCAAACAGTATTACACATCAGAAGAACGAACAAGTACAAGTCGAACGGTCTCTAACAGTGAAGTATGTCAGAGACCGAATGATATTATTAGCAAAATTGAACGGTACTACAGTAAATGCAGAAACTCAGAAAACGTGGCAGAATTAAAACGCAAAAACAAATGCAACTAAACTGGAAACAAGCACAATAGCAGAAACAACAAACCAGAAAACAAAAATGGATTGAGAACATTAGACAGAAAACGTAAATGGAGGTGCTGAAACGAAACTGGAATCTAAAATGAAAGCAAGAAACGAAATTGAAAATGCACCTGAAAACATAAATGATTCATTACAAAGAAAAGTAAATAGAACAAAACCTAAAACCCAAGGCCCCAAAGGGGGGAAGAGGGGTGGTGAAAGAAAATGCTCAAAGCTTCTAAAACTTAAAGGAAGAAAACGTGAATGTGGGGGAGAGGGGGGTTTCAAATATGATTTGGGGTTTAAAAACCCCCAAATTATGAAAAAGCCCTTCTAATGGGCTTGTTCTAATTGTAGACCAAAAATGGGTCCAAAGTCACAAAGTTTGACCTAATTACATTATAAAACGAAATTAAACTATAATATTGACGTGACCACCCTCTTGAAGTCCCAAAATATGTTTCCAAAATTGTCCTGCAAATAATAATTGGAATAATTAAGTCCAAATAATTCAAGTTAATTAAAATACGAATTATTAGTCTAATTAAGCACAATTCACTAAACAATTCGGTGCGAAAAACTAAGTGAATAGTATAAAATAATGATTCATAAGACATCAGTATACTAGACGGTCTAAACTTGAAAATTAGACCTTTCAACAAAGATTAAGGTAAGTATTAATTATGAATAATGGGCTAAGATTGGGCCGAGATTAAGGTTTCACTAATCTCAAGCCCATCTCCAAAACTATAAATAAAGATCAAAGGTAAGAGGTAGGTGATCACATTTACTGTGCATTTAAGACTATTGATTTGACTCTGGTACGTACTATTTGTTGACTTAGGCATCAGAGAACCTTTGGCAGGTACCTCTCCGGACAGTCTGAGTGAAGACAAAGACATAACGAAGATACAACTACCAAAACGACTTTGGAGAGGAAATTGTGAAGGTGTTTGAAGTTACTTGGCCCTACACCTGAAACATTTTGGCGTCCACTGTGGGGCCGAATGACTTGACAGAAACCCAATGGTGACCACAAGAAATATGAGTTCAGAGGACCCGGTAGAAAAAATTAGAATGCTTCAGTAGAAGATGGAAGAAATGCAGCAGCATTAAGAGGCGGAGCTAGCCGCTCTTAGAGTCGAGAATGCGGCCAAGGCTGGTAGGGAGAAGACTGTAAAGGAAAAGGATAAGATCGACCAGGTGGAGCAGACAGAACAAAACACGATGTCAGATGGCACCTGGCAAACTACCAACACAAAAGTTGGGGAAAGCGGGACAAGAACCGTCTCAAAAGAGAGGACGATGGTTAGTAGAGAGCACCACATGGTGAAGGCTGAGAACACGACGGGGATGCTACCATTCGTCCCCGCCATAATGAAAGTTCAAATATCTAAAAAGTTTGTCCCTCCCCAATTCAAGATGTATGATGGCTCAACGGTCCCAGAGGATCACATCAAGATGTTCACAACCCGGATGGCTTTCCACATCGGGAACGATGCCATTTGGTGTTGCGCCTTCTCTCTGACATTGGAAGGAGAAGCATTGGAGTGGTTCAACTCCTTACCTCCCAATTCAATCAACAATTTTGAGAGCCTCAAGTGTATATTCAGACACCAATTCGCGGGCAGTCAAGCCCAAGACTTAACTATTTTCTCATTGGTGAACCTCAGGCAGGAAAAGGAAGAGTAATTAAAGGCATTTATAGACCGGTATCAAAAGATTGTACGATGGTTGAAAGACCTCAACCTTAAGCTTGCCCTACAATATGTACTCCTGGCCCTCAAGCTGGGTCCGCTCGCCGACAACATTTATCGGCGAGCCCCAAAGACGATGAAAGAACCGAGCGACCAAGCGGTAGAGGATATAAGGGTGGAGGAGATGAGAGAAGCTCGTAAGAAGCAACACCAAGAAGCCACGACCGATAAGAAGGAGGGAAATAAATCTGGCGGTTTCATAGAAAAACCTAGGGTATCCAGGCAGAAAGAGTCACCCCGGGAATCGCGTTTCCAACAGTATACTCTGTTGAATGCGCCTCGGGCTAAGGTACTACATGAGGCTCTTAGCGCGGAACTAATGCCTCTATTAAAGTGATGTCTGACACCGCCCGATGCTGACGATAATAAGCAATGCTTGTACCACAAGAACATGGGCCACACGACGGAGGAGTGTGTGACCCTCAGAGATAGGATCTAAAAGTTGATTCGAGTGGGTTGACTAAAGAAGTATGTCAAGACCGATCACTCGACAGAGAAATCCGAACAAAGCCCGAGATGCAAAAGCCTGGAGAAAAGAGAGTACTGCAGATAGTAGCGATATGGAGGGAATGAGCATCCTCAACCTGAGAAAAGGAAGAGTAGAAGTCGTAGCTGGAGTAATAATAGCCTCTTGCGCAGTCATATCAATACAATCTCTAATGGTTTTGCAGTTGGGGGATCCTCATCGTTGGTTAGGAAGTGTCACGTTGGGCACTTCAAACGGTCCATGCAGTCGATAGGCCTAGGAGGACCGTGCCTCTCAATACCTTTACAGACAAAGATTTTCATGCACCTGACCCAGAGCAGGACGACCCTATGGTTATCACTGCAGAAATAGAAAAATACGGAGTAAGCAAGGTGCTTGCAGATTAGGGGAGTTCGGTTAACATCCTATACTAGAATACCTTCCAACGGATAGACCTATCGAAGGATCTGATCATGCCCTACAATGAGCATATCGTTGGTTTTACGGGGGAGCGGGTTGATACCCAGGGGTGCCTGGATCTTCGTACACGCTTACGAACCGAACAAGACAGTGAAGAGAAGAAAGTTCGTTACTTGTTGGTTGAAGCCAACACGTCGTACAATGTGCTGCTGGGATGACCTTGCTTGAACCCTTTCGAAGCTATCGTCTCCACGCCGCATTTAACAATGAAATATTCGTCCGACAGGGGAACAATTTTTACCGTCTAGACGGACCAAAAGCAACGCGCGAGTGCTATGTTGTCGGTCTGAAGATGTATCCCTATGCCCCCTCAAGGAAGGTACGGCGATCCGAGGTGGCGTTGCGCGGACCTGGACCCACAGACCAACACCGAGGACCAGATGGAACCCTTGGGGGAAGTGAAGTCGATCCCTTTGGGAAGGAGTGAAACCTAAATAACAGTGATGACTAAAGGCCCGGAGGAAATGATCGAGTAGGATTTGGTTGACATACTGAGGCAAAATCAAGACCCCTTTGCTTGGACGACCGCAGACATGCTAGGCATTCACCCCTCGGTCATGTTGCACAAATTATCCTTGTTTAAGAAGGCTCAAAGTAAATCTTGGCAGGGTGCTGAGTACCAGGAGTGGTGCTAATACTCAGAGGAAATATTGACAATGTAGTTGAGTACCAAGAGTGGTCTTAATAATCATTTGTAATCGTGTGAAGGTTATAGCGGAACCCTCTACGGAGGAGACTTAACGTGGGTCAATTGGAGTGAACCAGTCTAAAAATCTCTTGGAAAACAGATAGTTAAGCATTATATTTCAAAGGGTTAAATATGTTTTTCGTCCCTTAAATATCACACGATTTTGGGTTTAGTCCCTACTCGAAACTTTGATGACTTTTAGACCTCATAGTTTTGAAACTATTATTATTAATCCTTAAAATTGGATGGTGTTAAGTTTTCTTTGACGTGGCAAATGGCAAACGTACGTCTGATGCCATCTCCCGTGCCACGTTTAGTGCTTCTTTCTATCTTCATCAATGGACCAGTTTCTCTTCAAACTAGAGAAAGTCAATGCCATTCAAACACAAAACCTCTTCGTCGCCATTTCCAAAACCCTTCTCATTCTCAAACTCTGCCTCCTTTTCCTCCTCCTCTCCTGGCTCCTCACGCACCTACCCTTCGTTTTCCCCCTCTCTCTGCATAATTCGTCACTCGCTTCCTCTTACTCATAGGTGCACCATCCAAGGAGACCTTCCCTTTAAGGCTTCCACTAGCAATTTCCTGGACCACTGGGGCCCATCACTGCAGTGATACACCCCTTTGGAGCATAACTATATCATGCAACAAATCCACCTCTTCATTTGACTAGTTCCCCTCCACCTTTGCCTTTTTTGTCACAGTGTATGTCAGGCACTCAAACACAAGACCCCCGGTGAAACTCATGGGTGGTTTCCTTATGTCGATCACTGTTTCAACACGACGACAACCATTGGTGGGAGGAACCACTTTCTCAACACAACTAGCTTGTCTTTCCACAACCAAAAAAATCTCTCTCACTTTTTCTTTTCCTCTTCTCTCGCTCCCATACCTCATTCATTCTGCAGCATACCTCTTAAATGAACTCTTGTATCTGCAACTAATCAAAATCTCTCCCAACTTCCCTCCTTCATGTCTTTCCATTTTCTGCTTTCATGGATTACGTAAACACTAGCGGCAGTTTTCAATCTTCAAGCGGTTTCGATGAAGAGTACGATTTACGCACCCAATCATCCTCACTCTCTGCCTTCTTAAACAACCAACAACCCCCCACCCAAGTTGATACCTTCAACACTACCACTGCCACTGCCAATAACCTCCTCCCACTTATCCCACCACATCACCACTAAATTACCCACATGTTCGATCTTTTATCAACTTACCTGGACTCGATTACCTAAACCTCAACATCACTTCTAAACCTTGACGTTATGTGGTCCAAACCGGGCAGATCTGAACCAAACCTTGTTAACTTGATACCTTGCTCCTCATCATCACCCTCGCCGCATAACCAAGCTTTTGTCTCCAGTCAAACAAGGGGCACCAATAGTAGTGTTTTTCTTACCTTGCCTCTAGATGGTGGTTCCCGAGGACTATTTCACTGTTTGCGAAAATGATGAGGGTAGACCCTATTCAGAAGGGCTCTGAAACTGAAAGGGTGGAGGGTTAAGGGTAGACATTATTTATACGCAGTTAGTGAATTTAACATCACATTCAACACAGAAGAGGACATTCCATATTCGAGAGTCGCGGAGGTGAATTTGAGATCGGAGAGAGGAAACCAATGTACTCACTGGAGATCTAATGACAATGGCTTCATCGACAAGGCCGCGGGAGTCGATGGAGGAGAAGCTGTGGTAGTCGTCCGGGGGAGCAAAGGGCGGTTTAGTGACGAAAGCGAGGTGGCGCTTGAGGGCGGGGCAGACAATGGTGCCGGCAGCCCCCGCGGCGACGAGGCATGGCGGTGGACATAGGGTGAAGGGCGGAGCGAAATTGGGAGGAATTTGGAAGGAAAAGCCAGGTGGACGTGCTAACGTTTGACAGTCAAAAAATTCAAACATTTAAAAGCCAAAGGATGACACGTTTCAATAAAAATGAGAAGTGACATGGCTCGCCGTTTGCCACATCAAAGAGAAGTTAACGCCATTCAATTTTAAGGATTAATAGTAATAGTTTCAAAATTATGAGGACTAAAAGTCATCAAAGTTTCGAGTAGAGACTAAACCCAAAATCGTGTGATACTTAAGGGACGAAAAACATTTTAACCCTATTTCAAAATACAAGAACTTCCAAGATAAATGATTTTTCTTTTTAAGGAAGTTCTTACAAAACACTGTAGTAGAAATATTTTGAATAACACGACAATCTTATCAACACATATACACATATTTCAAGTTGAACATCTAAGCTTTCAAAAGAATATTTCAAACGCTCGATAATGTGCTATATCAGAAGGGTTGCGCAAAACGTTTTCCCTTATCACTATTCAACCCCCTTCTAGTGTTTTTTAGGTACTTCAATTGGTATCAGAGCTAACCTCATAGGGTGAGTTCTTAGTAGGACTCGAGAAAGTGATCCTAAGGAAAGGAGAACGAAGGATACACCGTCAATCATCCTCTCCTGTTCAAGGGAGAGAAGTTCGACTACTCGAAGCAAATAATGATCACATTCTTTGAATCATGTCACATTGACATGTGGGACCTTGTTGAGAATGGCAACTACATTCCTGTAGATGTAGAAGGAGAGTCACTCTCAAAAAGCAAGTGAACTAACGAGTAGAAACAACGCTACCTGTTAAACTCTAAGGCTCGCAACTCTCTTATGTGTGCTCTCTCAGAAGAAGAATACAGGAAGGTCCATGCTTAACAAGGAGCAAAAGAAATGTGGGACACCTTGGTCATCACGTACGAAAAGGATCAAACGAAGTAAAAAGGAATAAGTTGACCTTGTTAATAGTATGAACTATTTTCTATGCTTGAAAATGAAAACATTCAAAGAATGTTCAGTAGATTCCAAACGATCCTAAAAAAGTTAAAATTCTTAGAAAAGTCATATGACAACTTCGATCATATTGACAAAATCCTACGAAGTCTTCCCAAGCAATGGAGACATCAGGTCACAACTCTACGTATGTCAAAGAATTTAGACAGAATGAGTCTAGAAGAGTTGGTAGGGATACTAAAAGTTCATGAGCTCGAGCTTCTTCAAGATGGCTCCATCAAGAAGGGTAAAAGCATCATGCTCAAAACTGTTAAGAAGACACCTACCAAGGATCTCAGAACAGATGAATCCTTCGAGGAATCATGCAATGAACATGACTCCATGGACGAGAACAACGAAGATGAGCTTTAATTCATTACGAGAAAGCTTCAAACGTTATGCAGGAAAAGAAAAGGGACAATGTTCAAGACCAGACATCTTGGATCTAGTTCCAAGAACATTATAAGAGACAAACGACTAGAAGATACAATTATCTGTTACGAGTGCAACAAACCTGGACATTTCAGATTTGAATATCCCAAGCTTGAAAAGATGAAGAAAAAGTCATTTGGCCCCAGATACAAAAAGAAAAGATGTTGTTGAGCACCTGGGAAGACCTGAACACATTTAACGAAGAAGAAGATGCCAAAGTATGCTTGGTCATAGGAAATGTTGAGAGTACATCAGATGACTCTAATGATGAGGTAAACTTTTATGATCTACACTCAGTAAGAAATGCATATTATGAACTGTTATCATATTTGTCTAAACTTTCCTGTACATATAAAAATTTATGTAATCAACGTACAAAACTTCTTACACATAAAAACAACCTAAAAGGTAGGAACAATATTGACACACTTCAACAAAAAGTTAGTAGTCTTTGGGTTAGAGTTGAATGTCATAGAAAATGAAAAGAAAGAAACTAGGATAGAAAATAAAAACCTTGTAGATAATACAACAGTAAACAAGGATGACAAAGTCATAGAATCCCATAGGCATGAAAACAATACCCTTACAAAAATCTTAAGTAGAACACTTGAGGGAAATAATAGGTTACACCATCTGCTGAGAGAAACCAATTCATCCCCCCTCTCTTGGTTTATTGTACACGCTAACCATTCTGTTGCACCACTCTGACATCAATTAATGATGTAATAATTAACATATAATATTTATTTCGATGATTGTACTATTTATAAGACAATTGCAGTGTTTGTGGGCCCTTACTTATACGAGCTTGGGTAGACGATAATGCTAATTCTTACCATTATCTAAGCATCATTTTAGTAGCAAAATCAACTCCTTTCTAGCTTGTAACTTGCTTAATCTTTTTCTTTTGTCTTGTTTTCTTAATAAGTATGTTTTAGGCTATATTGATGTAATATCATCACTAATCCCCTTATTTTGTAGCTAATACAGTGCTTGGAAGAACCTCCACCAAAGTATAGATCTTAACCAGTCACAAAAGCAAGCAAAACAATGAAAAAATGAGAGTTTTAGAATGCTCCCGCTGGGCTACCACTTAGCTACGACTGAGCTATATCTGTCACTGGAATGCTGTAACTGGGGTGCAGTTGAGCGCCCTGCTCTCTGGAAGGCTGCTGTTGGGCTGCAGGTGGGGTGCAGCTGAGCGCCCTGCTCTCTGGAAGGTTGCCGCTGGGGTGCAGCTGAGCGCCCTGCTCTCTGGAAGGCTAGCGCTGGGGTGCAAGTGGGGTGCAGCTGAGTGCCCTGCTTTCTGGAAGGCTGACGTTGGGGTGCAGCTTAGCGGTGGCGATGCTGATGTGGAAAATTTGGTCTATTTAGAGCTAAAATGTGAAGGAAAAGGGGTCTTTGGTTCTTTGGAGGTGCGATTTCACTGTTGGAGCTCATGAAGGGTGCGAGGAGCTTGTGGGAACATCTCCTCCTATTCCTTTGGGTCTCTTTCTTCTTCCATCTTCCGTGTTTGTAAGCTCTAGGGTTCTCCATGGAAGTGGAGAACCAGATTCATCTTGTTAGGGTTAGATGTAGCCTATGAACTCTTGTGTAATCAATGATTGATTCATATTTATATATACTTTTTCTATCTATTACTAGTATTCTTGTTTCCGATCTTAAAGCTTGCATGTAATGGGGATGTTCATGACTTGATTTCGAGGTTTCATGGATTATGGGGACGTATGATGGAATCTTGAACTAAAACAAGGGTCCTTGTGGTCATTGATTCTAGGGATGGAAGATGATTCACATGTTGTCTTAGATCCTAGTTTTTAATGTAGGTTTTGCTTGTTAGATTTTCCAAGGGATTGAAGTTTGGTAGGGAAAACCTAGGCCCTTTCACCTAAGGGACTATGGCTGGAGTGTTTTAGTGGATTGACTTTACTAAATTGATAGAGAGGAAATGAAATTGGGTATACACAAGAGTGAATTGGTGAAAAGTAACCTTAACATTGTCATTTCATACCATGTCTAGTCTTTTCCATTTCTATATGCCTTTAATACCAAAGTCCAACCTTGTAATTATTTGTGAATTTATCTTCTAGCACATGCTTGTAAATGGATGTTGTTCTATTGAGTCTAAATGAGTTGTTAGTGGCACAATTCTCTAGTATTACGAGTCTCTTGAGAAAACGATACTTGGTCTTACCATGCTTTTATTACTTAAATGATTTAGTGCACTTGCCGAAGTCTTAACAAGGTTTTGGCGTCGTTGCCGGGGACTCGTGTCAATACTAGGCTTTTGTGCAATTTCTAACTTGTTTAGACTTGATTTTTTATAGAACTAATACTTTTGTTGTAAATAGATTTTCTGTTTTAGTTAGGCTAATTTGTGTTTCTAGTTTAGTTGTCTCCAAGTTGATGCAGGGTAATTTCGTACAAAGAGGACTGTAACCTCAAATTCTTCATGCTTGCTTTGAGATTGAAGGAATCATGATGCCAAAAGGGGACAATAAGCTTGAGCACAACAATCAGCCCCAAATTCCCTTCCTTGAAGATGCTCCAAGTGCTTAGTGAAAGAAAAAGAAGAAAGAGAGAAACAAGAGAGAAAGTTTAGTCACCATCACCCTTAGTTGGGAGTCCAAGAACCCGAGGATTTAGTGCTAAAAGATGTCAAATTGGTTAAAGGACTAAGAGGAAGATTTTTATGCTGTGAAAGTTGAATTGGTGGCTAGAAAGTGATGCAAGAAGAGTTGGTGAAAGGAGCACACCAAAAAAAAAAGTACACTTAATTGGTTTATACGTCAAGCTAATGACGTTAAACAAGCGCTTTTGGGAGGCAATCCAGTTTCATTACCCTTTTTACTTGTGTTTGTGTGATTTTTATGTCATGTGCATTAGTAACTTATGTTTTGCATGTTTGAGTTATGTTGCATTTTTGGTGATTTTTTTTTGAGTTGTAATGTTATGGTGTGTTTGTTATGAGTGTATTATGTTAATTGTAGCTTGGTTTGTGTGTAAGTGCTTTGAAAGAGTGTCAATTGCCCAAAATCATAGAGTGAAAGACAAATTTTCACAGAATTACTGAGTTACGGCTGGACTACTGCTGGGCGGTAGCCCGACGATAGCTGAGCGCCACACCGGTTAATCTGGTTTTGAGTTATTTTTCTGATACGCCGCTGGGCGGTAGCAGAGCGTAGCCATGCGACAACGCTGCAGAATTATTTTGGCCTTGACACATTTTTGTTGTTGTTTGTTTTGAGTTTTTCTTTTCTTTGTACTCTTTCACACATTCCTTTTAGTGTGTTTTTGGATCTTTATATTCAATTGTTGACTATGGAATACTAATTTCACTTTGAGCTCACTTTGTGCAAGATAACATCTTTCTTAGAACTTTAAAGGTGTCAAAACTACCATTGGTCATCCTTTGAGGCATGCATGAGCTGAGCAACCTATGACTTGAAGATTTTGCTGCTCGTGTAGCATGGCCTGGGGACCAGGCCCCTACTAATGGGGGAGGTGGAGCAGTTGCGAAGTTTAAGCTACTGTGAGGAGGAAGATGTTTCAGATGAAAAGTGAAGCTAGTGTCCTACATTACTAGAGCTACAAAGAGTCCACCTAGATTGGTTTTTCAGTTTTAATTTCAAGTTTTATTTGCTTTCAATTTTTAGTATTTGGATTTCTTTTTTACTTGCCTAGTGGATAATTCTTGTGCAATTGGTTTGGTGATTTAAGTGAATCATATGTTGTGCTTAAAGTGAATGCAAATCTCTTGTGCTTGCTCTTTATCCATCAGAGTTGTTTTGAAAATCTGATTGAGATTATGATGTAAGCTTGTTGAACAAAAATTGTGGTTGCTTGTATCTATTTAGATAGATGCTTGATTTTAGTTGTGATCAATATTCTTGGCATGATGTTTATCAAACTTTGGAACCCAGAGTAAACCTGTGAGATGTTGTGCCCTATAGTTTATTGTTGAGTGCTATTACTTTGAAATCACAGTTGATTTTTTCATGAGTTTCTCTATTTGAACTATTTGCTTGCTTTTACAAATGATCAAGGCCATCTTGTTCTTCAACCTCTTCTACATTTTTTGAGCCTAAAAGCCAATGCAAAACCCTTAAACCTTGAAGAAAAACTTTCTCATCCCTGGAAACTTAAGCTTATTGAAAAATCCTTAACCTCCTTACCTTGAGTTGAGATGAACATATATGTTAGGATGAGGAGAATTGTTTAAGTTTGGGAGAGTTTATGAAATAAGGGAGCATTGAGAAAATAACAAGTTGAGTTAAAAAGAAAGAAAAAGAAGAAAGAAGAAGAAGAGAAAGAAAAATGCATTCAATGAACAAAAGTTGGGATATAAGTTGAGAAGTGGTTTATCCAATTGTGAAGAAAAAAGAGAGACTAATGTTATATCATGAAGTAAATTGTTTTCTCTCTTAGCTCAAGGTGATTTGCTGTCCAGAAAAACCAATTTTTCTTCTTAGCCCAGCCATAATACAAGCCTCAAAAAGTCCTTGTGATGATTACTTACTTGTGAATGTGTTTAATATTGTTGAAACAAATGACAAAGTTGATTTGTGTAACATTGTGATAATAGAGAGTGAGACACACATCCTTATACACCATTGTGCCTTAATGAAACACTTTCCCCGGTGAGGAATGGTTCCATGCATTCAATGAAAACATCTTTCCATCTATCTTGTGATTTTGAATTGTGAGCACCATGATTGAAGTTTAGCTTGTTGAAACCATAGTATCTCTTGAATATAATTTCCAAGTTGAAAAAGGCATGACTGATTTTGTTTATTTAATTGAAACTGTGCTTGAGTTGCTAGACCATTGTGATTGAATTGTTTGCTAGGTGAAGTACTTTTGCTTGAGGACAAGCAAAGTTGTAAGTTTGGGGGAGTTTGATAATGCTAATTCTTACCATTATCTAAGCATCATTTTTGTAGCAAAAACAACTCCTTTCTGGCTTGTAACTTGCTTAATCCTCTTCTTTTGTCTTGTTTTCTTAATAAGTATGTTTTAGGCTACATTAATGTAATCTCATCACTAATCCCCTTATTTTGTAGCTAATACAGTGCTTGGAAGAACCTCCACCAAAGTATAGAGCGTAACCAGCCACAAAAGCAAGCAAAACAATGAAAAAATGAGAGTTTTAGAATGCTGTCGTTGGGCTGCCGCTGAGCTACGACTCAGCTATATCTGTCTCTGGAATGCTGTAACTGAGGTGCAGCTGGGGTGCAGCTGAGCGCCCTGCTCTCTGGAAGGCTGCCACTGAGGTGCAGTTAGGGTGCAACTGAGTGCCCTACTCTTTGGAAGGCTGCCGTTGGGGTGCAGCTGAGCGCCCTACTCTCTGGAAGGTTGCCGCTGGGGTGCAGCTGAGTGGTGGCGATGCTGATGTGGAAAATTTGGTCTATTTAGACCTAAACCGCGAAGGGAAAGGGGTCATTGCTTCTTTGGAGGTGCGGTTTCACTGCTGGAGCTCATGGAGGGCGCAAGGAGCTTGTGGGAACATCTCCTCCTCTTCCTTTGGGTCTCCTTCTTCTTCCATCTTCCATGTTTGTAAGCTCTAGGGTTCTCCATGGAAGTGGAGAACCAGATTCATCATGTTAGGGTTAGATGTAGCCTATGAACTTTTGTGTAATGAATGATTGATTCGTATTTATATATGCCTTTTCTATCTATTACTAGTATTCTTGTTTCCGATCTTAAAGCTTGCATGTAATGGGGACGTTCATGACTTGATGTTACGGTTTCATGGATTATGGGGACGTAAGATGGAATCTTGAACTGAAATAAGGGTCCTTGTGGTCATTGATTCTAGGGATGGAGGATGATTCACATGTTGTCTTAGACCCTAGTTCTTAATTCAGGTTTTGCTTGTTAGATTTTCCAAGGGATTGGAGTTTGATAGGGAAAACCTAGACTCTTTCACCTAAGGGATTAGGGCTAGAGTGTTTTAGTGGATTGACTTTAGTAAATTGATAGAGAGGAGATGAAATTGGGTATACACAAGAGTGAATTGGTGAAAAGTAACCTTAGCATTGTCATTTCATACCATTTAGTCTTTTCCATTTCTAAGTGCCTCCAATAACAAAGTCCAACCTTGTAATTATTTGTGAATTTATCTTCTTTCACATGCTTGTAAATGGATGTTGTTCTATTGAGTTTAAATAAGTTGTTAATGGCACAATTCTCTAGTATTACGAGTCTCTTAGAAAAACGATATTTGGTCTTACCATGATTTTATTACTTGAACGATTCGGTACACTTGCCGAAGTCTTAACAGTAGACCTAGTGGCCGTTTACCTCATGAGCTAGTTTTTTGATCTAGATTCTATTAAGTTACAAAGTAATATGGACGGGCCAACTTATGGCCTGGTAATGGCGGTCATACAAGCCGACTTGTGGCCGGGTAGAAGTAGTCAGACAGACCAACTTGTAATCGGATATAAGTAGTCAAATAAATTAGGTTGTGACCAGGTAGTAACAATTTAATTGATAAACCAAGAAGCCCGATTCATAAAATTATGAAAATACCGCAAGTATGTAACTAAACATAGAATATGCATCATTACAGTAAGAAAATGTAGTATAGCACAACGAAAAAGACAACCTAATTTATATTTCCATTTTTCGTTTGTTCCATATAGAATAATACACTTGAAGAGATCATTCCCACTTTTTCTCTCTCTCAAATCACTCTGATCTAGAGAAAAATAAAATTATGAAATTCGTATAGACTTCTGTGTAGCCTATATTCCCAACACAAAGCCCAATTGCTAGCACAGTTATCATTCAACTCATGTATAAATATTTATAATTATTTCCAACAAACACCAACTTAAACCATCTGCAGAATTTTGACATTCCCTGTGGAGTTTGCAGCAATTAAGGTTGTCGACTGACCACGCCAACAAACAGAAGTGATGAAGTTAGAAGGATCATTCGCTTCATCCACAGGCAATGGGTCACTACTATAAAATTTGAAGGACAATGCTGGCATGGGGAAAGCCTTGTGATATATGAACACCTAATTAAGATAAAGTAAAACCATTAATACAAAATTCAAGAAAAGTGCGTAAGTATAAAGCTAGAAGTTCATACAACAATATCATCATAATTATTCATAGACCTTATTAGTGAAATTAATTGAATAAATTTTCAATTCTCATAATAATTCCTATATTTTAACATCTTAAGTTATAATATATATAATCTAATAGAAATGTATGCCAAAGCAATGTTCTAACGACAACTTTGGAAAAATACAATGAAAGGAACTCATTAAATGACAAATTATAAACCAAGCTAAGGGACAAATGAAATGCCTCGTTTGTCTCCGAACCAGTAGCAATGTAACCGTCTGATACAGACAACCCCACGAAGTTCTGCAATATAAAACGACGATTTTATATAGTATTTTCAATTCAGATATCCCATATGATCACGATATAGTAAAATCATTAGGATCATTGAACAAAATCATAAAATAGTATGAATCGTCGTCTTTTCTAATTTGTTGGTTGTACCACCTGTTTTTGGATGATGAATTAAGTTAAAATAAAACTTAAATCTACTTAATCTAATTAAAATTTAATACAATTAAAAATTCATCCTCTTAGTATACTTTATCCTGCAACACCACCTAATTAAAAATTAATCTGATTAAAGTTCACTTTTGGATTTGCAAAAGGAAAATCTACAATCTATGTTAGATTTTATGAATCATAATCTCAATTGTTCTACCAGATATTCTTCAAAAAACTTGCAGGGCTTACCAAGTAGTTGGCGATCTTAAATTGAGATATTAACAATGTTATGATAGGTCTGTTTTGTTGAGAAAGTTTATTAGAAAGAAATTACATAAATATGATGAGTTGAACGTATATATAAAATTGACATTATTTTTAATTCAAAACCTCAATATATTATATCAATGAATTTTTTATATTATATTCAACTTATCGAATGATACTTTAACAACATTTTAATATCATCTTCTTAGTTTATGGTGGTGTTTATGATTATTATTATTGATTCTGGAGTAATTTTGGACCAATCACAAAATGACACGTTAATGATGTTAAAATATTATAAAAAAATGTTGTTCAAGTATGATTATCCTAACTATTATTTTTTATTCAATGCGTTCCCACATTTTAATTATTTCCATGCATAATATTCATTCCTATAGTAATACTATTCTTTAAAATGTTTTTCCTTATATCCTTCATTTTCTAGAGAAGAGACAAAAAACTGTTACCTTAATATTCTTGTGACCAGTGAATGATTGAAGCGGTGAATCTATAACCCGAGAAGCAGAATTGGACAAATCCCAAAGCTTCAAAGTGTTATCTGTTGATGCAGAGACGAGGCTGACGGAGTCTACAAACTTGATGTAGCTCACTGTCCTATTATGTCCAACTAATGTACAAAGAGGCTCTTTCATGTTGCGAAGATCATAGTAATATATCTGATGATCTGCTGAACCAAATGCAAGGAAATGCGCAAAATCAAGGTGAAACTGAACACAACACACGTTTGCCTTTGTTTTGATTGTACCAACACTAACTCCCTACATTAACAATACAAATGAGGGGAGCACTCATCATACATATATAGTCAAACACTGTTAAGAAAAAGCTCTGAACATCTACCTCATAAGCTGAGATGATATTGGAGAAAGAATTTCAGTATTAGGCAATAGAAGATAAATAAAAGAATGAGAAAGAATCACATGTTAAAAAGAATATGACGGGATTTCTTTGCTTAAAAAAGCTTGTTTGTATTATGTTATTCTCAATTTTTAAGTAGGTAGCATAAAATCTTTTTACATTAATATGGGAGATTGCAAGAGATATGCAATAAAAGAATGGATTACAGGAGATTTTCTATTTATAGTGAGTAATTGTTGATAAATCCTATCAACAATTAAAGGTAAGTTATACAAGGGATTGACATCACTCTCTGTCCAAAACCTTAAGATAATAGATTAATGGGTCTTTCATCTTTATATAGTGCTCTACTTTTTCATTTCTATTCAATGTGGGGCTTAGACTCACACTTGGATTCCCAACAATCGGTGAGTTACACATAGGTACAATCCCCCTCCAGCGGAAGCATTACCAACCAACGATAACCAGTAGCCCTTTCCAATAGTCGCTCATCTTAAAGGGACTTGCTTACCTAAATACCCTTTGTCAGGTGTAGGGATAATTATACTCATCTGAGCCGGTCACCAAGACGAATCATCGGGCTCTGATACCATTGTTGGGTCACCAAGACAAACATGCTTGTGACCTGAAGAAGAAGACAAGTGACCAATGTTTCTTATTATAAAACAGACTATCAGTAGTTGATTTCATCATATGATCTAATGGTCCTATAGACACTAAGAGACAAGGTTTATTGAGAACATCTTGTAGGTTATTTTATTGAAAAAAGTTTGAGAGAGTGGAACAGAGGAATATAAAACTGCATAAATATATTTTATTGAGGAATGTTATCGCTTTTATAAAGCAAATAACTGAACATAAATGCACGACAATATTGGCATTTATAACCACTAACAGACTAGTGCTCTTACTGCCTACAAAATAGCAAATAAATCCTACCAATCAACATGACTTTTATTTTCCTAAAAAATAGCATAACATATTATTTTAATTTGTTAATTTCCAATAGTCATCAATCAACACTCCTCCTTGACTATGGAACCCAAACTCCAAGCTTTTGTCTCAAGAACTCAAATCTAGATTTTGGAAGTGCCTTGGTTAGGATATCAGCCACTTGATTTTCTGTTTTACAGTATCTTGTCCTTTTCTTTGAACTTCTCTTAAAAAGAAAAGTTTTATCTTAAAATGCTTTATTTTGCCATGAAAAACTGAATTATTGGCAATTGAAATTGCACTTTGATTATCCACAAAAATCTTTGTGCTAGCTCTATGTGTAAATCAGTCATGATTTTCCTTATCCAAATAGTTTGATTTATAACAGCAAAAGCGACATACTTTGCTTCTACTGTTGATTGGGCTGTAATATCTTGCTTTTTGGATCACCATGAAAAAACTCCAAAACCAAGAGAGAAACAGTAACCAGAACTGCTTCTCATATCATCAACAATTCTACTATACCAAGACCTTAGTGCTTGTTTTAAACCATATAATGCTTTTTTTTTCAGTAGATAAACATTGTCTTCTTGTCCTTGAAGAGCAAAACCTTTTGACTATTCCACGGAAATTTCTTCTTACAAATATCCATTCAAAAAGGTTGATTTTACATCCAATTGATGTATAAGCCAACATTTTTGTGCAGTTAGTCCTAGAAGCAAACTTATTGTGTCTAGCCTAGCAACTGGGGCAAATGTTTCAAAGAAATATACCCCAAACATCTAAAAATATCCCTTGACAACAAGTCTTGCCTTATACTTGTTCACAAAACCATCAAGATTGAACTTGGTTCTATGAACCCACTTTACTTCAATGGCCTTTTTATGACCAGGTCTATCCACCAACTCCCACGTATGATTTTTTTTTTCAATCATTTTGAGCTCCTCTTCCATAGCATTTATCCACCTCTTGTCAGTCACAACCTCTTCATATCCACTAGGTTCCATGACCGCAACATTACACCTTTGATAGATGTCGGAAAGCAATCTTGTTCCTCTGACAGATTCGTCATCCACATCTTTATTCTCCTCTTGCAATCCAAGCTTATTGTTGTCTTTCCAGCTCAAACAATCAAATTGTCCAAGTTATTTGTTATCTTTCCAGCTCCAATAATCAAACTCCAAAAATTTCACACCCCTGCTAACAATGACTTTGTTGTTATGTGGGAGGTAGATCCTGTAGGCCTTTGAAATCAAGTTATAGCCTACAAAAATTCCAGGTTCTACTTTCTTGTCCAGTTTTGTCTCTCTTAATATGAGGAATATAAGAGAAACAATAGCAACCAAATATCTTTAAATTAAACAGCTCAGGTTTGTAACTGTGTCATGCTTCAAAAGGCATTCTTTGTTGTAAAGCTCTTGTTGGAAGTCTATTGAGTAAAAATACTATTGTATTTATAGCCTCTGCCTAGAATTTTTCAGGCAACTCTTTGTCATGAAGTAAGCACCTAGCCATCTCCATAATCGTCCTATTTTTCCTTTCTACAGTGCCATTGTGTTGAGGTGTATAAGGGTTGTAAGCTGGTGTTCTATAGTATCTTCACAAAACTTGTTAAATTTTTTGGAAGTATATTCAGTTCCATTGTCAAATCTGATCATTTGTATTTTGCACTTGCTTTGATTTTCCACCAAAGTTTTAAACTTCCAAAAAATGTCAGCAACTTCATATTTAAACTTCATAAAGTATATCCAAAACATTCTTGTCATGTCATTAATGAAAATAATATAATACTTACTACCATTCAATGATGGTGTGCTCATAGGACCTCCAACATCTGTATGTATCAATTATAGATTTTGCATAGCCCTTCAAGTCTTGTTTTGTGAAAATGAGAGTCTTGTTTGCTTTCCATATTGATAAGCAATGCATGTATGCTTCTTCTATATCAGGTAAGCCTCTGTTATTCTTCTTCATGAATATTAGAGCACTGTGGTGAAAATGGCCCAATCTTTTATGCCAAAGTATTGTACTCTGACCTCTTTGTGCACTGCAGCTTGTTCTTCACTCATGAAGACCAAAACAAAGCTTTTTCCTTTCATTCTAACTTTAAATACTTCCTTGCTTGCTGAATCTTTATTCATGCAGTTTTTGTCTTCAAACAACACCTTATAACCTTTTTCAAACAATTGAGGAACACTCAACGGGTTTTGGTTAATTTCTGGAACATATAAAATATCTAAGATCAGTTTCAAACTTGTTTGACCTTCAATGGCCATTGTTCCTTTGCCTTTTACTGTAATATATTCTCCATTACCTACTCTAACTTTAGAAAGTGCAGTTTTGTCAAGTTCTTTAAAGAGTTCTCGATCATAACTCATGTGGTTTGTGCAACCACTGTCTATTAGTCAACTTTCTATGGAGCTATTGGTAGCGAAGCATGTAACAGCAAACAATTGTTCCTCTTGTGGTTGATCCTCAGCAACCTTAACTTTTCTTTGTTGTTGATGAGACTTGCAAATATTTTCCATGCGCCCTAGCTGCCCACACTTATAATGACACGTTGCATCCGGTCTCCACCAGCACCTTTTTTTGGATGATTGGTTTTCTTACAATGAGGACAAGGTGGAAAAACTTGAGTATTATTACTCTTGTTGTTGATCTTGTTTAATCTTCTAGGTCTGGTATCATTGTTTTGCTTCTTCTTGTGTTTGTTGCCATTGCTCTGGAATTTGACTTGAAAAGCACCATCCACAAATCCTTCTTGCCTCATAAGTCTTCTTTGCTCTTGGGCATGTAAGGCATACAACACCTCTGCCAAAGTGATCTTAGATAGATCCTTTGTGTTCTCCAAGGTAGTTATAGAAGCTTCATATCTTTCTGGTACTGATACAACAATTTTTAACAATTCTTGTCCAACAATCTTACTTTGTTGGCAATGCCAAGCAACGTATTTGAGTACTCTTTGATGGTGTCACATTCTTTCATTCATTGCAGCTCAAATTCTTTTATTAAATTCAATACTTGCATGCTTCTAATTCTCTCATCTCATGCATATTCTTCTTTCAAGTAATCCCAAATTTCTTTTGCTATGTTGTGAGACATGATCCTGGTGAAAATTAGTTTTGAAACACCAGAAAATAAACATGCCTTTGCCTTTGCTTTCCTAGTGTTTTTCTCCTTGTAGTTTCTCATCTGGGCTATATTGGGGTTGTCGGGCAGAGAAGCAATATCGTAATCCTCCTCCACTGCTTCCCAAAGATCCAAAGCCTCTAGGAAGTTTTACATTTCTATGGCCCAGAGATCATAGCTATCTCCATCAAAGATAGGAGGAACAACTTGAGAGAAACTTGTTTCAACATCTATTTTTCAGGTCCCGTAAGATGTAGCTCTTGATACCAATTTGTAGGTTATTTTATTGAAAAAAGTTTGAGAGAGTAGAACAAAAAAATATAAAACTGCATAGATATATTTTATTGAGGAGTGTTATCGCTTTTATAAAGCAAATAACTGAATATAAATGCACGAAAATATTGGCATTTATAACCACTAAGAGACTAGTGCTCCTAGTGTTTAGAAAATAACAAATAAATCCTACTAGTCAACATGAATTTTATTTTTCTAAAAAATATCATAACATATTATTTTAATTTATTAATTTCCAATACTCATCCATCAATAAATCTTCTATATATTAATACTAGACAGTCTGGTAAGACGGTGTAGAAATCTTTGATAAGATTTGATTGAATCATTCTTCACAAACACAGAACATTAATAAAATATGCTGACCTGATTGATAGTCCACAGCTTAACAGAACCGTCATCACTTGCGCTTGCTAGTAATGTGGGGTCTGCTGAGGAGAAATCAATAGACCATGCCCTTTGATTATGCTCCCTCATCTCACACTGCACTTGACTTGTTGTCACATCCCATAGCTGAAACAACTAAGTTGACAATAAATTCTACGGAAATCATAGACAAACAACGTTTGACAATAAATTATCATATAATCCAAGACCACCACATTCTAGTAGCCAAACTAGCCTCTTAACAATTAACGAAGTTGTATCTGTTGGGTTGACGAAGATATTACATCTGAAAACTTCCACATCACTAAAGATAAAGCATGGAGTAGATTGATTTACACCATTTCAAAAGTATAATGTATCATGAGGGTGTATAAAGGTTCATCACACACATAGATTTCCACATGGTAAGATATTATTCGTTTTGGGTCAAACCTTTATAGATTTGTTTTTGATACCATTCTGAAAAACCTCTTATCAATAGAGATATCTTAAGTGTATATAAGTCCAGGTGCATTTCTTATTTTATCCCGATGGGAAACTTTGTTTATACCCATAATGAAAACTATAATGGTGTTACACCATGTAATAGTTTTTATGATGTTATTCAACCTACCTGTACAACACCTTCAAAGTTACTTGAAGCAATTTGACTTTTGACGTAAGTATTCCAGCAAGTACTACTCAATGTTGATCGGCTAACCATCTCCACCACTGGGTATTGGATATCAAGATCCTCATTTATGGTTGAGTCATATTCAAACACTTTAATCTTCTTATTCACTCCTGCAGTGGCAAAAAACTCTGCATCGCGATCAAAACTGACTGAGCATACCAGGTTGAAAGAGTGCAAAAGATCCCCTTGTTTCAGGTCAGCCTTAACCTTTAACCTACTGAAAGATAGGTACTTTTGCAAACCCTCAAGGAAAGGATTTGCCCAAGGAATTTTTCCTTCCCTGAATTGTTCTTTTGATGCTACTTTACTGACACAACTCCTTTCAGTGACAACAAAAGACCCTCTTCCATTAGCAGATACAGGTGTATGTTCAACCACGTGTACTTTCCCTGAGGAATACGATGATTTTGATCTTGTCGAAAAGTATGCATGCTCTAGTTTCTTGAAGTTCTTCAAAAACTGTGGACTCTTAGAAAGTCTACTTTCCTCATTTTTCTGATCATCACATTCTGCAGTGTCATCAACACACGTGTCAGTTCTGACTCGTTTTCTGGTTCTTGGACTGGTCGAATTCTCATCATTATCAACAACTACAGTGGATGGGAAGAACCTTGATGTTGAACAATCATCACTCGCTAATGCAGTGCCAGATATCTCCATAAATTCAGTTTTCTGCTTGGTCACTTCTGCAATGTCTGAACACAGAAATGTAATAGAATGTTGCAACTTCTCAGCAGCTTCCACTTTTTTCTTCTGAATCAACAGAAGAAATTCTAGCAACAACTCCTGGTTATATATACTTTCTCTGAGTTCTACGGTTGCTTCACACTCTTCTACATCGTGTGTTGGTTTGTTAAGAAATTCACTCTGCAACAAATCCCTGTAAGAAATAATGTTAATTTAGAATCAATCGCAAAGTTTACACCAAAATTGATAAGACTTTGGATTTTCAAAGGATGAAAATTGTCATCTGATTTGGATTATTTGTACAGTGTACTTCAGACAACACAATCATGTGTCTTTATAATTTAAGTGGAGTGTGATTTTCACTATCTTTGATGGAAAAGAGAAATAGAGTATATTAAAATGAAAAAAAAAAAACGTCACACAAATGAAAATAAAGTAGAAGTTGAAATGTTTTTTATTGAAAAAAAAATATTAAAAAAAAATGAGGAGAGATCATCCAAAATAGGTGTGTAATAACGAATTCCGTTATTTTTTTAGTTATAGGATAGAATTATTTTTTTTCATCAAATACGTTTCTTCTATTGTATTTCTTTGAATTGTAATTGTAGTTTATGATTTTAAATTGGTCTTCAATCTAAACACATTGAATCAAGTTCTAAGGGTTTTTAACTTGAAAGCACATGGAAAAGTTAAAGGTATGTGACCAATCTTTTAATTTTCAATTTTTAGTTCCCCTTGAGTCTACAAGAGAGTCTTTCTCATTCCACCAAAACTTTTGAATGAATAAACATATTTTTTTTTTATAAATCCTTTGCTAGTTTATCTTGTGATTCTTTTTCCTTTAATATTATCTTGAAATTCAATGCAATTCAAATCATGTATTTTTCTTTCACTTATCTTGAGCCTAATTAACTCAAGTGGTGTATTCTTTACTCTTGTTCTTCTCCATCTTTTTTACTTTCTTAGTTACATTTTCGATGCATTATTCTTCCTATATTCTTATATTGTTTTTGTCTTCTTATATTCATGAATTAAAATTTAAACATGAGACATTTACTGTACATTGTAGTAAAGACGAGATTTTGTTCATTGGTTATGATTTTATAAAGATAATGAACTAATTGATTAGTTTATTTACCAGTTGGATTTAACTTACAAGTAAGAAGAAATTTAGGTGAAAGATCACTCTTTTATATTTTTATGAGGTTTCATCATTTGGTGTTTAGGGTAAGGATTAATTCATGATTTATACAAATAAATTTTATAATTACATACCAAAATAAATCTATTAATAAAATCAAATTTAATGACAAACTTTATCGATTAATTATAAAATTTGAATTACAGAAAGAAATATTTACTGGTAATATTCGTTGGTAAATTTAAATTTGTATCGTAGATGGATATTTTAGCTTATTATGTATCCATCAATAAATTTTGTTTGTATATTTTGTCTATAACATGAGTAAGTTTCATCCATAAAGTA
This sequence comes from Vigna mungo, assembly GCA_036885675.1. Classification (NCBI taxonomy): domain Eukaryota; kingdom Viridiplantae; phylum Streptophyta; class Magnoliopsida; order Fabales; family Fabaceae; genus Vigna; species Vigna mungo. The sequence goes on from CP144694.1 coordinate 6,256,383, forward strand.
GCATTACATTTTTCACTTTCGACCTTGACTAATTTATGTAAAATTTGTAAATATATTAGTAATTACATGTTTTAAAATTCATTAGTAAAATCTATAGGTAATTTATATTTCTTATCACATATGAATTTTTTCATCCTTAAATCTATCAGTAAAAAGAAAAATAAATTTTCCACAAAGCCTGATGAAATTTTTTATATATTAAGGAGAGATGAGTGAAAAGTAGAAGAGAATAAGAGAAGAAGGAAGAGGAGGAGGAGAAGCTAGTAGTGGCAGTGGCAACGATAGAGACACAACTGTGTGACAATGGTGCAACGACAAAGCAATAATGGTGCAATAGTGAAGGTGGAGAACGAAGGTGCACGAGGAAGTGAAAGACAAAGAGGAAAAGAATGAGAAAGAAAAGGAACTAAAGGTGACAAAAGTCACGATAACGATAAAGGCGGTGGAGGAAGAGGACAACAGGAGAAAAGAAGGAGTAGGAGGGGAGGAGGAAGAAGAAGAAAAAAATGGAACAAAAGAAAAGGATGAGGAAGAGGACCAAATGGCGATATTTACCAACAAATTTAGGTCATCAGTAATTGTCAACAAATTGTTTTATCTATTTATAAATTTTTATCGATGAGCATTTATCCACAAACTTTTGATCATCAGTGGTTGGTAAATTATTATCAGATTTTTATTTTATCGATAAATTTTATATTTTGGTAATTAATACTTTTTTTTGTAATGTTATTTTTAATTAATAAGATTATGTTTCAATTTTAAAAGTTTATAACAAGACCTATGAAAAGATCCATCACAAGTTTTTTTTTTCTAGTCTCACTAATGGAATTGGTGGAGCCACTTTTTAGTGAGTGTCTTTGTTAGTCGTGGTTTGGCCTAGTGGTGTTGATCTTGATACCTATATAGACCATGACTTTGGTGTTAATTTTGGCACTTCTAATAATCCTAGTCTGAATATTCGGCTTGATCAAAATTTTGACTGAGGTAGTAATTTTGGAGTCTATTTATCATAACACGTTGGCCATTGTTAGATATATTATTTTTTATCTTATCTTTATCTTTTATGTTTAATTAGTTTGTTATTAATTTTTATTGTATTTTGGACTTAACCAATATTTCTTCTATTATAAATAGAGTACCCTATGTGTAAATTTAACACAAGGGAGATTAATCCCATATATAATTTTTTACTACATTCAACACGGTATTTAGAACCTAAGGTTCTTTGAAAAAATGTTTGTCAGCCCTAATCACTACAACCACCTGCCGCCACTACCATCGTCGCCGCCATTGTCACTGTCGTTGTTGTCATTGTCGCTTATGTGAATCCAACCAATCATGGTGTTGGGAATGCTAACATTTTTCGTTTTTATCCGTTGATAATGTTCTTTATGCCTAAGGGTCTAGTTTTAACTTATTATTCAGTAGTCGTCTAACTCATTCTCTTGATTGTGATATTTCTTTTAACAAATATTTTGTCTATTTATAGGACCGGAGTTCGAGATAGGTGATTGGCACCATATGTGAGTCTCGTGGTCTTTATCATCTTCGCCCATCTACACATGTTGACGCAATTATGGAGTCTCCATCTCTTCTTCATACTCAATTAGGTCATCTCAGTCTTACTAAATTGCAATAGTTTGTTCCTAGCTTATTCAAGCTGTCGAATTTGGTTTGTGAGTCGTGTCAATTAGAAAAACATATGTCGAATTTGGTTTGTGAGTCGTGTCAATTAGAAAAACATATTCTTTTCCTCGTAGCCTCTCACAACGTGCTTCGTCTCCTTTTACCTCTTTGCATTACTTTTATTGATGATTATTCCATATGTACTTCAATATTGAGTTACTTTTATTGATGATTATTTGGGGACCTAGTCTTGTTAATTCTAATTTAGGTTTTCAATATTGCGTTACTTTTATTGATGATTATTCCATATTACTTCACTATTTGTAATGAAAAAATATTTTTGATTTATTGTATACTTTTCAAACATTTTATAATGAAATTAAAACTTAGTTTGATGTTTTTATTCAAACTTTGGTCAGTAGTAATGATCGTGAATATCTAATCTATTCTTTTAAACAATTTATGGATTCTCATGGTATTCTCCATCAAACGTTACGTGCTTATACACCTCAACAAAATGGGGTTGTTGAGTGCAAAAATAGACATCTTGTTGAAACAACTCGCACTTTTTTAATCCATGGTAACATTCCTCAATATTTTGGGGTGATATTATTCTTACTTCATGTTACCTCATTAATCACATGCCCTCTTCTATTATAGATAATAAAATACTTCATTATGTTTTATTTCCTCATGAACCCCTTCACCCCTTACCTCTAAAAGATTTTGGGTCTACATGTTTTGTTCATAAATTTAGTTCTGGTCTTAATAAGTTAGCTCCTCGATCACACAATTTTTTTTTCTAAGCTTTACTAGATCAAAGAAAGGATACAAGTGTTTTTCTTCTTCTCTTAATCGTTATTTTTTTTGCATATGTCATCTTTAATGAGTCTTCCTTTTATTTTAAGGATAATTCTTCTTCGGATATGTCTTCTTATAATACTATTAATATTCCTGTTATTTGTCCTCCTTTAATTGTTCCTAGTCCACTAGGTGTTTCTTAACAACCACCAAGAGACTCAATTCAAATGTCAATTACTTTGTCTCCTCCGACTTCGACAACTAAATCTACCCTTCCAATTGCCCTCCAAAAAGGTATACGTTCTACCCGTAATCTCTCTCCACATTATATATTACTTTAAGTTATCGTAGATTTTTTTCACCTTTTTATACTTGTCTTTCATCTATTTCTTCTGTGACCATCCCAAAATCTGGTATTGATGCCTAAGCCTATCTTGATCGATATCAGGCCACGCTAGATGAACTAAGTGTTCTTCAGAATAGTGGAACTTGTGAGCTTGTCCCATTACCATCTAGAAAATTTGTTGTTGGTTGCAAGTGAGGTTTTTGCTATCAAAGTTGGTCTTGATGGAACCATTAATCGTCTCAAAGCTTGTCTTGTGGCCAAAGGTTACACATAAATTTTTGGGTTGGGATATAATGATGTTTTTTCTCCCGTGGGAAAGATGGCATATGCTCATTTATTTATAGCCATGGGGGCTCTTCAATAATGGTCTCTTTATCAACTAGATGTGAAAAATGCATTCCTCAATGAAGATTTTAAGAAGAGATTTATATGGAGAAACCTCCAAGAATTGTTGCTCAAGAGAGTCTTTTAGGTTAGAATGTCGTCTTAGCCCATATTTCTTTTATAATAAATAAAACATCCTAGATGTATATTCAACACAAGAGAAATTAATCTCACATAATTTTCACTATATTCAACTGCCATAATGAAATTATTGTTGATTAAGTGTTAATGTTGGTTCATAAGTTATTGATCTTGGCTCAAAATTTTGGCTCCCTAAAACTTTGACCAAGGTGCATTTTCTAGTGTTGGTTTAAGAGCACTAATCAATATATGCCAGTTTTGATTAAGTGGTTAAACGAAAATGCAATTTTGAAAATTCTTCTTGGATTTTGATGGTGCAAATGGAATTTTGTGTTTCGAGTCTAGTATTCATATCAAAGCTTTGAGCTAAGTCTTTTGTTCATTGAAAGCTTCCTGAGTTTTAACTTTCCTTATTTATGTTGAAAAAGAAGTTATAATTCTCTTCTTTATATTTGAAGGACTTTCTTCTTCCTCAACAAGTTTTAGTTGTTGAACTGTTAGACATCTCACTTGTTTCATATGGAACTTAAGAATGCGAAATAAATGACTATGTGTAGCATCATGCGATGAAGATTTCTATAAACATGTGTTTAAAGTCAAGAAATAAAAATACAAAATTACAAAAAGAATTACACAAGATTAAATGGATATCGAATTAGCTTTTATTTCATCTAAAGTGTGATATTTAAATCAAAAGCAAAATGATATATATGATTCAAAATTTATTTTGAGGTTTAAATTCTCTTTTAATTATGTTTTTGTGTAAAAACCTAGATGATCTAATATAAGACCGTCTAAACATGTTGAAGAACCCTAACTAGTTATCTTTTGATGATAATAAATACAGCTAAGCATTGAACATATTAATTAAATATAAGTTTAATTGTATATCTTACATATAATTAATAATATATGAATATAACATTGTCTAACAAATATAAGAAGTAAATACAGGAAACCACTTAAAATCACTATTAATTCTATCAAAAAAAAGGTATCTCAGAAATAAATACATTACACGTTTTTTCTATAAGATTCTCATGTACCCAAACCAATGTTTAATTCACTTATATATTGTAAATATATCATAATATGAAAAAAATTATTTTAACTAATTTTACAAAGACATAATTGAAATATTCCTCAATACAACATATAATTATTCCATCCCACATATGTGAAGGAAATATATTTTGTATATATAATTAGGATATGAAGATTCATATATAACGGTCATATTTTAAAGTGCATATAGGATGCTGAACTATGAATATACAAATTCGAAAAACTTGTAATCCTTCACTTTATCAAGTTAGAATGTCAAGTTTTATTATTTATTCTCTTTGTGGGGTTATTGTTGTAGGTTATTCACTTTATTTATGTTTTTATTAAAAAGTGATAGGTAAGTACTTGTGTGTTTAGTTTTAGAAAGAGATTAAAATGAAATAGTCAGAAGTAGCTTTGTATATTCATTATTTTAATTCATTTGATTAAATTGGAATCATTTAAAAGTGTCTTAACCAAGAATTATTAGGAAAGTGGATTTTAAGCTTAACTCAAACTCACAAAACCAATTTGTAAGATGAAGCTTGTACCTCACTTATATATTATAATTTGGTCTTATCTCTAGTCGATGTAAGATTTTCAACAAGAATTAAACATAATATAGATTTGCAATGAATTATTGAAAATAGTTAAATATAAATCCACTTATTAAGATAAACTAGTATAAAGTGTTTACTTTTCATTCAAGTTCTATTTTTTTTTTTTGTATATAATCGGTCATCGAATAATCTCTATTACTGAGTGAAAAAGTCTCAAAATCTATTCAATCACTTTTTCTAAAGTCTACCAGTTCCACTCATTTTAAGTTGTTTTAATTCCTTTCTTGCATGGGAATATTTTAATTGTTTTTCTTTTTTGTATTGTCTTACAAGGATATGGTGGTAGTCCTAGATTCATTATTTAGAATTAGTTAGTTTTTAAAATATTTTTCTCCTTGTTAAATTCTTAGTTATATAATTTCATTTACTCTATCTTGTTCAGTTCAATTCTTGCTATAATTCATAACTATTTTATTTTATAGTTTCCTTATGCATTGAAATTCCTTATAATTCCTTATGTGTTAGGAAGAAATTCCTTTTTCACTTGAAGTCTAATGTGAAGAATTGAGTTTTAAGAGTTCATCATTAATTATAAAAGTATAAGGGAAATTTGAGCATTGACCTTATTCACCTCCAAAAGTTGAGAGTAATTAAATGAGGAAAAAAATTTAACTGTTCTAAATCTATTTTTTGTATTGGTGTTTTTGTTATTTGCTAAATTTTGTAGATATGTCATTTCTCCTAGCAAGGTTTCTATGATGATGGAGTTAGATTAAACTACAAAAGAAAAATAAATAAAAGATGGCCTAAATGATGAACATGATGGATATAAAGTGATGAGTACATGGATAGAATGATTTTTATTAGCTTTAAATAAATATAAATGTTTGTTTGTAGAATAAAAATTAATTTGATTGTGATTTTTACATCATAACTTATTTTTTTATTGTATTTTCCTTCATTTAAAATAGGTACAAAATTGCAATTTTTGTATTTAATTCTATTAAGCCTAATAAATGTGAGGTATAGATATTAGTAGGATAGACAAATTATCCCATTTTGGAATCCAATTCATAATAATCTAAATCTATATATGGTGTTTAAGTCGATGGACTTAATCCAAATCTAAATCTAAATTTTTAGAATTTAAATCTAATAAATTTATTTGAATTTGAATTTTAAAAATTCAAATCTCATTTAATTGGATTTGAATTAAATTTAAATTGAATTATTTTTTGAATTTTGAAAATTCAAAATCGAAGTATGTTTAAGGTCTCTAACTAAGGCTTAGACTGAGTTATTCCTGGTTTGAGGATTAACCTTAGTCATCGTCTATCAAGGTTCGAGTCAAGTAGTTCTTGAATGAGGGTTGTGTTGAGTCATCTCTAACCAAGCCTACCGTGATGGAAATTCAACTAAGACGTTCTTGTCCGAAGTTAGTCCGAATCATCCTTGGCTGAGGGTTGAGCTGACTTGTCTCTGACCGAAATTCAATTCAGGTAGTCCTCGATTGAAATTTGACCGAGTCGGCCTTGCGAGAAATTTCGTCAAGTTTGCCCATGTCAGAAATTCAAATAAGTCAGACTCTAAAAGAATTCGGTCAAGTCAACGATGGTTGAAATTTGGCCGAGTCTGCACCGACCAAAATTTGGTTGAGTTAGCTCGACTAAAAATTCGGCCAAGTCGACACCAACCAAAATTTGGTTGAGATTTTCCGACTAAAAATTATACCAAATCAACTTTAAATGATTTTGATTCAGTCGGTATTGGCTAAAATTCAATCGGGTCTACACTGACCAAAATTTTGATTAAGTCAATCTTAATAAAGATTCAATCGAATCAACCTTGATTGATCAAAAGTTGACCGAATCAATCCTAAGTGAAATTCAACTAATTTGACACTTGTCAAAATTCAACTGAATCAACATAGCCAAAAATTTACTTGAGTATACCTCAACCAAAATTTGACTTAATCGGTTCGGGATGAATGTCCAACACTGATCTTCTATTGAGTCAACATTGATCAAAATTTCAATTAAAATTGAATCAAGTCAAACTCCAGCATAAATTCAACCCACTCAAAACCTTGCAAAATTCCACCGAGTTGGCATACGAAGAAATTCGGCAATGTCGGAACCAAACGAAAGTTGGATATTGAAAATTTCAATCCGTGATCACCCTTAGCTACGAAACTTTAAAGCAATTTTTTCTTGTTTTTCAAGATCACTCGATTTCACTTTTAGTGCTTTTAATTCATTTCCTAGTGCACAGTACATAACCATTTTTCCATCATCAGACATAAATGGGCTGTTAAATTTATGTAGTTTTGTCTATTAAAACTTTTCACAAGTGTTTGGTATTTTATTCGTATATTATTCCATTTGAATGTATCTTTGAAAAGTTTGTTATATTGTTTTAGACCAGTTGAGTGTTTGAGTGAACTCGCTCACTTTATGAACTTTTTTTAGTGAAAAACCTAAAAACTTTTGAGTAAAAACATTTAGGAGAGTGATGAGTAATTTAAACTCTACAATATATTTATATTTTTTTTTTCTTTTGTTGCTTTCTCAATTTTGTATACGATGTTTTCAATTCTCTCCCATGAACCCCAAGAAGGTTAAGATGAACTTACAATTGAAAGGACCATCAATTTGATCTTGAAAGATACTTGAAAATAAATCAATAACCCCAAATGGAATATGAAAGATATAAACAAATATGAAGAAAAAAATTATTAGAAAGAAAAGAAAGAAGAAAACTTCACCGAGAGAGATAGAAGGATAAGAAAATATTTCAAAACTCTTATTATGAACATACAGGAGATTTTGAAAATTATAGAGAACATACATATAAAGAGATATCATATCAAGCTCAAAAGTTAAAACTACATAACATCATGAATAAAATGTTAAAAAAACCATGAAAAAGGCTTGAAGCTAGGATAAGTGTTTTGTAATTTTTGTTTTTGGGACTTGCCATTTTTTCTAAATTTTTTTATTAGGTCTTTATAGAGTCTTTATTTGTTTTTTATAATTCTTGTAATTAGAAATTTTAAAGAAATATTTTTTAAGAGGTTTATTGATTAGTCTTATTAGTGATTGGACCCTTAAGTACAAAGTCCATAATGTATAACTTTTTGTAGACTCTTGAAGTCATAATTGCTCATTTAATAATTTTGAATAATTTTCTTGAATCAGAATTTTCTCTAAGTTCTTAACTAAATTTTCTCTAAGTTCTTTAAAGAGAATATTTACTTTATGCATTTGTATTGCTATGGTGTAACAATTGTATTTAATATATTTCACATAGGATACAAAAAAAACACAACTCTTTTAAAAAAGTTAGCTTTTAACAATAATGTCGAAAGTTTTGATGTTGTGGTGTGACTTTTAGTATCTGGTAAGGCTATAATTGATATTGAAAGTGACTTTCAACTATACCACTATACACTATTAAATATCAATTCCAGAATTGATGTTGAAAAGTTTATATAGGAAATGTTAAACAGGTTTTCTGTAGTAGTTATTTGATATGGATCATGAAAAACTATAGAAAAATTAACGAGGATGTCACCAAAAGATGTAAGTGGGATGCCTAAAATGTAGAAAAACATTGGTGTTATTTGTGATTACAAGATACATGTAAGTGTAATATAATAATAAGGCTATGTTGTTGTTGTATGTCAATTTCAATTATGCAAAACCACATTCTTTGCATCAACTTTGTTTCCAACTCTTTGTTTCTTTATCCTCTAATGAAAATTCAAATATAGATTTAAGTAAGACCAAAAAGTTAAATACTTTATGAGAGAAGATTTGTAAATTTATTATTTTAAAGTTTTGATAATAAAGGATATTAATCTTTTGAAAAATAAATTTTTACCGTACTTAAATTTTTTATATTCATTTGATACTATTTTTTTTTATTTTTTATTCTTTTTTTTTTAAATACAAAAATTTATACTTTTACGACTAATTTATCCTTGTACTATATATCAAATGAATGTTTTATCTTGTATTATATGTCAAATCAATGTAAAAATGTATTATGGTAGCATTACATTAAATTTTTTATATATAAGTTTTATTCGGGTTTTTCTGGTCTTTTATTTCTTTCGGTGAATGAATCTCTCTCGAAACATTCAATGCATGGTTGAAGTTGTTTTGTCTTTGTTTTATCTTGCATGAATCAAACTTCTTGCCAAGTTTAGGGGGAAAATGAACCTTAAACTATGAACAATCTCAAGATCTAATTGCAGTCTTAACCAAACATGAGAGATCATTTTAATATGTAAAAGGAATGTGTTGAAGAGAATTTACCCTATTGTTGGACGATGACTGGGTTCAGGATGTAGTAACCATAAGCAAAATGAAGCTTCTTTAGGCCATTTTAGAAGTAACTGTGGAGGAAGAACTCTATTTCTAAGGCTTGACATGGTTCTGCTCTTTTCTTCTGTTCTGCTGAGAGGACAAAATAGCTGCTCAGAAGTAAGACGCCCAAGTTAGAATAAATTGAAATAGAAAATCTGCACATACGATCTTTGAAAACTTTATCTTACAAAAAACAAGAAAAATCAGATAAAATACAGCGAACTAAAGTGTAGAACTAAAAAAAGATTGGGCATATTTCTGTTGTGAACCTCAAAAAGTAGAACTCCTAGCTGGAAAATGTCTGAAGCACAGGAACTTACAGCACCAGCAACCTCTTCAGGACTAGTATACCAACTCAACTCCATCACCAGTTCTTGTTTTATTGCAAGCAATTGCTTCTTTCCTGCAACTTCCTCATCCTTTCCTTCTATGTCTTCCATTAATGATGTAGGTGCCACAAACACCACACTTGACGAAGAAGCTATTGAAGTCTTGGCAGGCACAAAATCATCACTTCCCAAACATCTCTGCTGATGCATATCACAGCTAGGTGTGAGTGTTGGAGTTTTAATCTCAGAATCTTCTTCTGGAGTATCCAAGTCAGCATCTGAACAACTTGCTGGATCCATAGAAGAGGCATGTCTGAAAGATGACATCACAAAGCAAGAGGGCCTCACATTATGAACAGCATTTCCTTGAGAATGAGCCACATGAACAATTTCTACTATTTGCCTAAATATGTTCAAGCATTCACAGAAATTCACTGATCGTTGAGGATTATCTAACCATTGCCTCAAACTCGTATCACCCATTCTATAGCACAAACAAAAGAGTCATCAATACACCCCAAATCTTTATGCTGATCTCTTTCAGCTAACACAACCTTGTCTATTAGGTGTTTGAAGTTAATCCTGTGATAATGCCTCACCAGAAAAGGGGCTTTTTCAGGAGAATAAGGGTCACTAAAACAAGTTAAGGCCCTTGACCTGAAAACCTTATACCCAGAAGAATCCTTCATTTTCATTCATTATTAATGAAGAGTTGCATGAAGGCAAAGGAACAGGTCCAAGGTGTACACTGTAGTTTGCCCAAGATGTTTCTCGCACTTGCACCAACTTCACCATCAGATCATAACTCAAATGCATTCCAGTGGTTCCAAGAGTGCCACATAGACACTCTAGAATATAGGCCAATTTCAAGGTTAATTTCTCAGCCTGATGCCACACCATCCATTGACAATTTCCTGCACAGTTACGAGCGTTAATTCACAAACTTCATCAGCATGCAATTCATCCTGATAAATAAAAACCAATTCAACAGAAGTCAAAAAGAAACCTTTACACAAGAAAGAACATTCGAGAATATTACATATCTCAACAAAAAAAAACATACATTTTTTCTTGAAAATTCTGTCGGATTTCTCAATTATAAGCTTCACAATTTTCTCATTGTTTCCAAATGTCGAGCAGATGGTAGGGCTTTAAAAACACATAGACGGAGAGAGAGAGTTTATGGACAGCGTATTCTGTTTGTAATAGACCCAGATAAATCTTTCTACTAGAACAACACACTTTCAAAGGATTGTTTATATATAATGAAAAGAAAACTAGAAGAAACTAACACCTACCCATGTGAGAATATAAAAAATAATAATGATACTTTAACAAAATTATAACCATTTATTTTGTAATTAAAATAGTAAGTAAATGATATTAAAATATTGTAAAAAAAATATTATCAAAGTATTAATACATATAGTCACTTATCTGATTCATTCATAAAATTTAAACAAAATTAAATATTTTGTATTAGTATTGTAATTTATTTCTTATTGTAACAAAAATTAAATATATCGACCAAATCCTTTGAAATATTATGAAACAGTAGCTTTAAAAATGAACTTTTTTAAATAATTTAATTTTAACTACATTTTATCACATTAGTTATTTCATTTAGTTATGTCAAGTTTTACTATGAATTTCAATTTTAAAATAGGCACGATGGTCTCTTGAAGGAAAAAGTCGTGATTTTATAAAATAATGCAATTTCAAGAGTACAATTGCGTTAAAATTTACTTTTTCAAAATATTCTATTCTTAATAAACGGTGATTTTATCGAATGAAGAGGATCGTACATAGTTACGGAACGATTCAAAAGAAAACAAGCTTTTATGTAAACGTAACAATTTTTTTTTAACAATTTCTTTTAATAATATTTTGACAACAAATTATATACTATTATTTTATTAATTCGCATATTTAAAATAAATTAATTACAAATTTTCGTATATTGTAAAAAAATTCTTAAAATATATTTTTTTTATGTAAAATATAAAAAAGAAAAGGAAAATGGAAAAAGGAAAAGGAATTTAGTTTTTTTTTTTTCTGTGTAACCTAAGTTCAACGTTGGGCCCTCAGTCAATTAGTTATTAATTTTCTTTGCTATCTTTCAGGTTTGCTTTGTTACGTATCACGAGCATGCGTTTTTGATGCTATTGGTTATCTTTTCTTTCAACGACGTGGCATTACTATAGCCTCTCCTCTCACCAATGTTCAACAATAAAAAATTAACAAAAAAATTAAATATTAATAAATTAATGCACATATTAATTGATTTAATAACCCAAAAAAATTGCTTTATTCGAAGGTGTACCAGTGGAGAATATTTTATTTTATTAAGATCTTGTGCTATGTGACCAAATACAATGCTAGGTAGGGTGATCAAATTTGGAAAAAATCATAGACTAACGGGACCACCAAGAATGGCAAAAATAGTAAAGAAACTTTTTTAGATTAATATATTCACCATTTGACATCTACATAGGGATAAAATGATTGTAAAAAAATAAAATTTTATATTTATAAAATAAAATAAAAGACTTAATCATTTAGATAGTTTCTTTGATGATTTTTCTAAAATAAATTATTTACTCTTTTTTCTTGTTTTAATTGGATTTCTATTTTTGAAAAATTAATGCAATTAGTTTCTTATCCTTAGTTTCCTAGTAACATCATTAAAGAGTGTGTCATGTTTGCAGCTTTTTTTAATTTTTAAAATATTTTTTAATTTTTTTTAATCTTTTTTTGAAAAATATAAAATTTGTCATGTGTCAAGCTGACATTGTGTCACGTGGTAACGACAGTGTTACGTTTCACTATCAGGTCATGTGTTATTCCATTTGTCTCAATTTGGTTATTATATTTTTATTTTATTTCAATTTGGTCTCTATATTTTTATTTTTATTTTCTCAATTCGTAGAATTTTTTTTCAAAGCTTCTTGCTCAGAAAGATCATACAAGCTATTGGTGTGAAAATGCATTGTCATTCCACAACATAGACCTGAGTTTGACTGAGATACCTATAAAGGCTATCAAGCCTATATGGAAGTTAACTTTGTGCCCAACGATCATCTCTCGTGAAAGTCTATATAAAGATGGCTCGCAAAAGAATTAAAGAGATTATGGAAGAGTGCACAAGGTAAAGTAAGAGAGAATGTGAACAACAAGAGAGATGAGCAAAGAGAAAGAGAAGAAAAGAAGAGAGAGGAGAAATATCATTGCATTATTATCCTCAAGATCTGTCAACACCCAATTTCGTCCGCGTAAATAAATTCATTTTAAATATATATATATATATATATATATATATATATATATTTTTTTTTTCAATTAATAGTAAAAAAAAGAAAATAGAGAAAGGACAAAATAAACTTTCTTCAAATTTTCAAACTTTAGTTTAAGCATAAAAAAGAATAAAAAAATATAATAACAAAAGTGATAATAAATAAAATAGCCTATTTTGTTTTTAATCCTTTTTAGGAGCCCTACAGTCCAAGGTTTGTATCCTCACCCCATTATTTACTTTTTACCCCTCAGAAGATTTATCAAGAGAGAATATTTCAAAATCACTGATTTTGATTCTATAGGAGGATTAGAGACAATGTTTCTGGTAATAATTAAAATCAATATCTAGATATTATCCCATGATTTGTTGCATCAGGTTTTTCCAATTAATTAAAGATATGATTTTAACCGTTAATGGCAATATATATGGTAATAACTAGAATCAGTATCTTGGATATTACATTATTATTTGATTGTCGCAATATGTCACTGTCAAGACCAATTCCTTCCCTATATAGTTAATTTATAATTAATACTAAGATTATGATTGCATCACAACATGTGTATATAAATACGCAACTCATGAAAAGAAGAGGACAAAAAAAAATAGGGAGATACATAGAGAGACATAGAGAGAGAAAGGCTAGAAGAAAATATAGAAAGGAATAAGCTCTCGCGTAAAAGGGGCTCTGCCAATCGCAATTGTTGAAGGAGCTTCCATCTTTGATATCTAGAGCTATGATCACTTTCCTTGGAGGTCTACAAGAGATAAGTGTTTTAGTTCTTACCCATTTTTGTGTTGTTTGTTCCTTACTATTTTGTGTTGTCGCATACGATCCATGATGTCTTGTTTGTTGTTTTGATCCATGTATATGTTCCATTTGTTTTGAAATTTTGATTGTTCTTCTTGAATCATCGATGCTTGTGTTCCATGATTTCTATTGACTATATGAATATGTGCAGAATTTTGTGTCATTTGTCATGGATATGAGTTATGTTTTTTAGTCTTTTTCTTTGATTTTATGATCCTATAAGTTTTGTCCAAGTCTTGTGAATCCAAAATTTCATTAATTCCATGTTAGCCATTTTATTTTCATTTTGTAAAAGTTGAAAAACCTTTGGATGTGTGTTTCACTTTATTGGTTAGATTTTATGCGCCGATGTTTGTGTTTTATGTGGGTATGATTCTTGTGCTCATGCTTGTTTTTAGTTCCTAAACAAGTTTTTAGTATTAGGTTTCTATGGAGTTGTTTTCAAGTTGTCAAAATACTAATGGTTCCTTAGGATTCTCTGTTTGTTTGATTGTCCTTAGCCTTGTTCATGGGTATAAAAATACAATATTATATGTTGGTTGTTGTTGTTTCAAAATTGATATAAAGAAAATATAAGTTCCCTCTACAAAAAGTAAAGAAAAAGAATAAACTAAAAGGAACAAAAGAAGTGAAAAAGAGTCAAAAGAATGTGTTACAACAACAACTAGAAAACCTATTTTGAACTTAAATTTGGTATTTCTTCTGATTACCGTAAGCATTAGGGGTGGACAAAGTATAATGTATTGCACTGAACTATAAAATTTTATAGTTAACTATAAACTGTTTTAAGAAAACTGCACTGAACTAAAAGATAGTTCAAAATAACTGTACTGAACTATTTTTAGTTCACCTATACTGTAGTATAGTTCAGTTAACTTAAATCAGATTCACCAATACTGCAGTATAATTACATCTGCATCTGCCAGTAAAATTTAAAATATAGAGTATAAACCTCTCTTTGTCGGGTTTCTCCACTGAAGGAAGACACATCTCTTTGTGGGGTTTCTCCACTGAAGGAAGACACAACAACTCCGGTCAATGAAGCGGCAATTATGGAACCAACAGGTCCAACTCCAGCCCATAAAAGCCAACCCTTCTAGAGATTGAAAGGCTCCCTCAAATCTGTAACAATGTTTTAATTCTTCTAAACTATGGATTTTGCAATGGCCCCCTATCTGACGAGCAGTGATCAACCCTGTAGCTTGGGTTAAAAGTTTGGTTAAAGAAAATTCAGGAAAAAACTAAATAAAGGGTTAAGTAAATGAATTAGGGTTTTGAGAATTACATTGCAGAAAGAATTGGCGGTTGCTGAGGTGCATCGACGAGGCGATTTGTGGGGAGGCGAGGAAGGATGAGATTGCAACCAGCTTTTTGCGACGATGATGGACATTTGTTTTGGGAAAGTCAGAGAATAGTGAAGGGAATTTGAAGGTCCTAGTTAATCGGTTAACTGCACTTAGAGGGCCTAAAGTTCAATTTCTTTTAACTGAAACTATAGACTAGTTAATTAGTTTGTAATTAAAATAAGTTTAGTTTTTTTAAGTACAATATGGTATGGTTAACTGTAGTTTTAGTACAGTTTATTGAACTATGCCCAGCCCTAGTAAGCATATTTTCCCTTGGCTAAGCATATTACATCTTTAATTCTTTGGTTTGTTTTGGTTTTCTTCATCTATTCTAACACCATTCTTTAGGACTTTTCTTTTGAGTGCCTACTTGATTTTTGTGCCATATTTCTAGTTTTTAATTTTCTTGGCTTTCCTTAGATCTTGTCTCCTCTATTTTCATTTGAGTTAAGCTTCCAAATTTTGCTTTGTTGATTTCTTTCTTGGCCTCTTGAAGTGCTTGAAACATCTTGTGGTTAGTGCTTTGTCTTTGTAGTTTAATGAATTTTGAAGATAACATCTTTAAGGTTGAAGAAAAACTAGTAGAGAAGGCTCGTTTGGACTTGGAAAAGAGAGGACTCTCATGAAAATTAAAAGAGAAATACAAAAGGAGGACAAACACTTCGAAAGGACAAAATCAATACAATTGCGCATTTCTTTAGTTGTTCTATATCACAATTTTGTGTAACTTTTTTGTTTCATTTGATTTGTAATTTGGTTCATTTTTCTTTGCTTGGTGTCTTGAGAAAATGTCATTTGTACAATATCATCTCCGTAGCTAAATTTTTGTAATAGCTTAGTTTTCACTATTAAAAGTGAAGGTGTGTTAAGGGACTCCAAAGTGTCACTTGCATATTCATATTAGGGTCATTAGTTACTTGCATTTTAACATATTATTTACATCTCAATTACTCTCTTTTTATGCTTTGTTTTGTTTCTTTTTCAAGTCTTTGTGATACATAGGAGTGTTTGTAGCATCTTAGATAAACCTTTCTTTGGTTTAGGAGCATCTTTGCATTTGGATTCAACTAAAGTGTTTTGCAAGTCTTTTACCTAGAAGCTTAGGTAAGGGTAATCTAAGAAAACGCTATCTAAGAAGGACTTGATTTCTAAGTTTGTCCATTGCTACTCACCACTCCTTCCTGGGAGCTACTTGGAGCATCCTTACTCTATTATTTCTTTCTAGAAATCCTTCATCGAAAAAGAAAAAACTTCAATTTTGAAAACATTTTTCATTCATAGTTATGAAGTTCTTTTAAAAACCTTTGTGAAAATCTTTCTTCTTCACAACATGAGTTCCTATTCACATTACTACAATTTGCATGATAGATTTTGGGATCATGATCGTTTGCATTATAGGTATAATGAGGCTTAATTGCATTTAAGAGTTAAGAATGACATTCCACATTTTGGTAGTGAAGTTGACTTAGTGTCATACTTAGCTTGGGAAAAACATGTTGAAAAACTTTGTCCATTCATTATTAACTGCAATAAGTTTCTTATAGTTTGATTGTGTTTTTGTAAGTTTATAGAGCATGCATGTGATTGGTAGCACCAAAGACAATATGGTGTTCAAAGTGGCAGGAAATCACCAATTTGAGATTGGAATGATCTAAGAGCATGCATGGGAAGAAAATTTCTTCCACCGTCTTTCAAGAAAAATCAATAGCTTAAAAATGAAAAAAGAGAACTCATGGTGAGAGATAGAGAAAGTAGTAGAAGTGAAAAAGAGTTCTTTCATAAAGAGAAGGACTTTATAGAGAAAGTTGAGAAGATCTTGAGGGATGAGGAGATGAGAGATATTGAAATAAAGAAAGAGGAGAAAATACAACTATCTAGACGAGCAAGAGAAGAAGAGGAGCATATGCACCTAGCTACGAAAAAACAAGAGAAAGAATCTCTACTAGCTAGAGAAAAAGAAATTCTAAGAGTTAGGGAGGAGAGAAAAAATAGAGAGAAAGAATAAAATGAGAGAAGAGGGAGGGAGGAGAAACAAAAGAAAGAAAAATAAGAGATTGAGAGAAGAGAAAAGGAGAGGAAAGAAACCTTACCCAAAGAAGAAGTGTTATTCAAGGTACCTCTTACATTCAATCACATCTTGCCTTTCCTTCATCCAATCACATCTTGCCTCTTTTTTTGTCCAATCACATGCAAGGAAGCCTTTCTCCAAGTACCCTGAGGCTTTAAGCAAGCAAAAGACAAGCTAGATCATGTCTCATGCAAGTCCAACTCAAGAAACAAGCCCAAAAGTCGTTGAAGACATCATCTTGTTAACTTTGACTTTTGCTGACTGTTTTACGCATAACCTTCTCCATAGAGCTCTAAATGAGAGGATTTTTTTTTAGAAAGTAGACTAAAAGAGTTTTCCATTGACTATAAGCACGTATCTTTTGGACCTCTGCTCTGGTTCTAGTTGAACTTTGAAAATCGTTGACGTGAAATCAAGTCTAGAAATAATAAGATATCTTGGCCAAAATACAAGGTCCAAAAAAAACACTTATGTACATATTTATAAGGCTTAAGAGAACAAGTTTCAAAACACCATTTTCCACAAGAGCGGAAGTCCTTGAAGTTCTTGAAGTCCTTCTTCTTCTTCATTCTCCTAGCCATAGCTTAAGTTATAGGTCCCTGAATGGATCTCCATCAAGCTCCCAAGATGGTTTTCATCACCTTAGCTCTCTGGTTCTATATGAAAGAAGATGTCCCTTCCTGCACACAATTTTAATTGCCTATGTTAGCCTTATACAGAAGAGAGGTTACATTTTAATATTATATTATTTAATATTATATCATATCCCATTATTTTATTTCTTTTTCAGTTAATATTATAAAGTAGTTAATATTCTGAAAGTGGTCCATTTATTTTTTAAGATAAAAAACCGTTTTTAAAACGTGTGTGGGTGTGCCCATGATTCCCACTACAATCTCTTTTAACGTTAAATACTCTGTGATGGTTTTTGGAGTAATACAGACTCTACAGAAAATTTCATATCAGGTCACTGAACCTACTCTTTCCTTCATATACATCACCATCGTGTTTTAAGAGCAAGGGTTCAGAAACCAGAAATTAGGCAAGCGTACAACATACAACAATGACTGGAGGTTGGTCTTTCTGCTTCCGCTTTTATTATTGTAAATCTGAATATGATTAAACGTGCTTGTTTGATATTTAGATTTATTGAATCTTCAGTTTGTATGAACATGTTTTTACATTAATGTTTTTACATTTGGTATCAGAGCATGTTTATCATCTGCCTTGTTTGGTTTACTCCTTTGCGTATTGTATTTTTAATTTTATTGATTGTTTTGAAACTGGAGAAAGAAGAAATTTTTGGTGAAATTTTCTGTAAAATTTTCCGTGAAAATTTTGATGCTGAAAGGTTGAAGATGATTGAAACGTTACGTTTCAATTTGGGCATATATCTGAAAAATTATATTCAGTTTTATTTTTCTTCTTTAACTGCTGCATACGCATGTTGGAGATTAAAAGTTACGCTTCTGCTTCTGGTTTTAATTCAGATTTTAATCCAGAATTGTCTTTTCACTCTGCACACTGATTGCTTTCCATACATATATTTGAATATATATTATTACGTTTTATTGGTTACTGGTATATGCACGTTTGATAGGCATTTAATTATGCGCGTTGAACATTTAGATTGAGAGTGAATTTCGGTGCTTTTCATGTTACTGTTACATGCTTAATATATTTGTATATATGTTAGGCACTTTAATAGGCACTGGTATACACTTTATTAGGATTAAAGTGCGCGTGGAATATTTACTAATATTTAATATTAGTATAATAAATTTTGAATATTATATATTTATAATATAATTCTTATATTTAGATTAAATATAAGACCTAAAGATAATTTAATGTTTAGTGATAAATATAATTCTTAATAATTAGAGAGTAGCCACAACATCTTTAATTAATTAAATTATATTATAAAGATCACTTTATTGAAACATTAATTGTAATTAATTATATATAGCGTGATAAAATATACCCACAGGATTTTTGTTACATTTATATAATTAATTAGGATAAAATATTAATTATAATTCTTAATTTTCCCACAGGAATTAGGAATGAAATATAATTTAATAGTTTTATCATAAGGTTAAATGAGTCTAATTGAGTAAGACTTTAGCCCACAGGCAAGTTTTATGTTAATAGACTTATTGGTAAAGACATGTTTTGCATTGGTAAAACATGACATTCTTTTTAGTCTCAAATTATGATAATGAACATGATTTTGAATTTGCAGTTTCTCAATCTGTGAATTTTTCTGATATCAAGTGTGGTATTCCCGAATTGAAAGGAGATAATTATAAGATCTGGAAGGAGAGAGTTCTTCTTCATTTAGGCTGGATGGACATAGACTATGCTATTAGAAAACCAGAACCACCGGGTATTACTGAGACTAGCACTCCAGATGCTATTGAACTTTATGAAAAATGGGAGAGGTCAAATCGTCTCTCCGTAACGTTCATAAAAACCAATATTTCTGCTGGAATTCGGGGTTCGGTTGATCAGTATGAGAATGTCAAGGATTTACTGAAGGCTATCGATGAGCAGTTTATGACATCTGATAAATCTCTTGTCAGCACTCTTATAATGCAGTTTTCATCCTTAAAGCTCACTGGAATTAGAGGAGTGCGTGATCATATCATGCGTATAAGGGACATTGTGGCTCAACTAAAAGCTTTGGAAGTTACCATGTCGGATTCTTTCCTAGTGCACTATATTCTGTGCACTTTGCCTCACCATTATTCTCCCTTTAAAATCTCTTACAACACACATAAGGACAAGTGGTCTATTAATGAATTATTGACCATGTGCGTTCAAGAAGAAGAAAGGCTATTGATTGAAGAAGGGGAGAAGGTGAACTTGACCACTTCATTTAAGAATAAGAAGAACCAAGTTAATAAGAAGGGAAAGATTCCTGCTCAGCCAATTATTAAGAAGGAGTCAAGATGTTTCTTTTGTAAAAAGAAGGGACACATGAAGAAGGAATGTCAAAAGTTTAAGGATTGGCTGGAAAAGAAAGGTAACTTGTTTGCTTTTGTCTGTTATGAATCTAATTTGACTAGTTTTAATCATAACACATGGTGGATTGATTCTGGTTCTACAATCCATGTTTCTAATACCTTGCAGGGTATGGAAAACCTAAGGAAACCGGTGGGAAGTGAACAACGCATCTATTCAGGAAGCAAGATGAGTTCACATGTTGAAGCCATTGGGACGTGCAACTTAGTTTTAAGCAGTGGTTTTGTTTTATGTTTAGAAAAGACCTTTTATGTTCCTAGTTTTAGCAAGAATTTAATTTCTATTTCACAACTTGCACCTTTGGGTTTTTCTTTTAATTTTACGGATTCTGGTTTTACTTTATTGAATAAATCCAAAGTTATTGGCTTTGGGGAATTATGCGATGGTCTTTACTTTATTAAATTGCAAAACAACGCTGCTTATAGTTCTATGCATGTTTCCGCTGGGTTAAAAAGATGTGTTATGAATGAAGATTCTTCTGTTTTATGGCACCGAAGATTGGGACATATCTCCATTGAGAGAATTAAGCGATTAGTAAGTGAAGGAGTACTTAGTACTTTGGATTTTACTGATTTTGAGACTTGCATGGATTGCATAAAGGGAAAGCAAACTAACAAGTCCAAAAGAGGTGCTAAGAGGAGTTCAAATTTACTAGAAATTATTCATACAGATATTTGTTGTCCGGATATGGATGCAAGTAGTCTGAAATACTTTATCACCTTTATAGATGATTACTCACGATACATGTATCTGTACTTACTTCGTTCTAAGGATGAAGCCTTAGATGCCTTTAAAGTTTTTAAGGTTGAAGTAGAATTGCAATGCGGAAAGAAAATTAAGATTGTGAGATCAGACAGAGGTGGAGAGTACTACGGTAGATACACGGAGAATGGACAAGCACCTGGTCCGTTTGCTAGATTTCTTCAAGAACATGGGATTGTTGCCCAATATACCATGCCTGGCTCTCCAGATCAGAATGGTGTAGCAGAAAGAAGAAATCGAACCTTAATGGATATGGTGAGAAGTATGAGGAGTAATTCAAAACTTCCTCAATTCTTGTGGACTGAAGCACTTAAGACGGCTGTGTATATAGTAAATCGGGTCCCAACTAAGGCTGTGTTAAAAACACCTTTTGAGTTATTCAAGGGTTGGAAACCTAGTTTACGACATGTACGCGTTTGGGGATGTCCGTCTGAAGTAAGAATTTATAATCCACAAGAGAAGAAACTAGACCCAAGGACTATTAGTGGGTATTTCATTGGATATGCTGAAAAGTCCAAAGGGTATAGATTCTATTGTCCAAATCATAACACTAGGATTGTGGAATCAAGAAATGCAAAGTTTCTTGAAAATGACTTGATTAGTGGGAGTGATTTAAATCAAGATGTTGATCTTGAAAAAGATCACTATGAAGCTCAAACCTCTCAATCAAATGAAAGATTGGTAGTCATTCACGCTCCTCCAGTTCAAAAGCGTATTGGATAACCAATAATTGAAGTTCCACAAACTGTTGAGAATGATGATGTAGATCAAGTTGTTGACGAGGAGCAACAAGTAAATGTTGAACAACCAGTTGAACAACAAGCTTCTCATCAAGATGTTGAGACAACATTAAGAAGATCTACTAGAATCAGAAGACCAGCAGTTTCTAGTGATTATGAAGTGTATTTACAAGAATCGGATTACAACATTGGAGCCGAAAATGATCCTGAAACGTTTTCACAAGCCATGAATTCTAAAGAATCAAACCTATGGTATGATGCTATGAAAGACGAGATGGATTCTATGGCATCCAACAAAGTCTGGGATCTCGTTCAGTTGCCTGATGGTGTAAAATCCATTGGATGTAGATGGGTTTTCAAAACCAAGAAGGACTCAAAAGGCAACATTGAGAGACATAAGGCAAGACTTGTTGTCAAAGGATTCACTCAAAGAGAAGGAATTGATTATAAAGAAACCTTTTCTCCTGTGTCTAAGAAGGATTCTTTACGAATAATTATGGCATTAGTAGCTCATTTTGACTTTGAGTTACATCAAATGGATGTGAAAACAACATTCCTTAATGGTGATCTAGAAAAAGAGGTTTACATGAAACAACCTGAAGGATTCTCTTCTAAAGACAGTGAGCACTTGGTATGTAAGCTTAATAAATCCATCTATGGATTAAAACAAGCCTCCCGCCAATGGTATCTAAAATTTGATGATGTTATCACTTCATTCGGTTTTGAAGAAAACATCATGGATCAATGTATATACCAAAAGGTCAGTGGGAGTAAGATTTGTTTCCTTGTTTTATATGTGGATGACATTTTGCTTGCAACCAATGACAAGGGTATGCTATATGAAGTGAAACAATTCCTCTCAAAGAACTTTGACATGAAGGATATGGGAGAGGCATCTTATGTTATTGGCATTAAGATCCATAGGGAAAGATCTCAAGGCATTTTGGGTTTGTCTCAAGAGACCTATATCAACAAAGTTTTAGAGAGGTTTAATATGAAGAATTGTTCACCAAGTGTAGCTCCCATTGTAAAGGGCGACAAACTTGATTTAAGTCAATGTCCGAAAAATGATCTTGAATGGGAACAGATGAAAAATATTCCATATGCTTCAGCTGTCGGAAGTCTTATGTATGCTCAAGTTTGTACTAGACCTGACATCGCATTTGCAGTTGGAGTTTTAGGAAGATATCAGAGTAATCCAGGTGTTGACCACTGGAAAGCTGCAAAGAAAGTAATGAGATATCTTCAAGGAACAAAAGATTTCATGCTCATGTATAGACGAACTGCTAATTTAGAAGTGATTGGCTACTCCGATTCAGACTATGCTGGCTGCGTTGATTCACGAAAATCAACATCTGGTTACATTTTTATGTTAGCTGATGGAGCAGTATCTTGGAGTAGCAAAAAGCAGACCTTGACTGCTACTTCTACTATGGAAGCTGAATTCGTTTCTTGTTTTGAGGCTTCTTCACATGGTGTATGGTTGAAGAGTTTTATATCTGGGCTTAGAGTTGTGGACTCAATTGCTAGGCCACTGAAGTTGTACTGTGATAACTCTGCTGCTGTTTTTATGGCTAAGAATAATAAAAGTGGAAGTCGAAGTAAGCACATCGACATTAAATATCTAGCCATAAGAGAACGTGTTAAAGAAAAGAAAGTGGTTATTGAGCACGTTAGCACTGAGTTGATGATTGCTGATCCTTTAACTAAAGGCATGCCACCAAAGAATTTTAAGGATCATGTAACGCGAATGGGACTTGGTTCCATGATGTGACAATCATTGTAAGTACTTTCATTTTGATAAAACTCTTATTCAGTTTAATGTTTTCTCAATTATTTGTGCATATAATTAATTACTTTGAGAAAACTCATTTAATTGTGACCTAGAATAGACATATGGTTTATTCATTAAAGTTAAGAGATTGTGACGTGAGACTAAATACATCGTAATACATGGGAGATAATACTCATTATTAGAGGAACTATCACCATGATTCATATATTTGGTCTCTTATTACGTTTAATGGTTGAATAAAATGGACCAAGTGGGAGAATGTTAGCCTTATACAGAAGAGAGGTTACATTTTAATATTATATTATTTAATATTATATCATATCCCATTATTTTATTTCTTTTTCAGTTAATATTATAAAGTAGTTAATATTCTGAAAGTGGTCCATTTATTTTTTAAGATAAAAAACCGTTTTTAAAACGTGTGTGGGTGTGCCCATGATTCCCACTACAATCTCTTTTAACGTTAAATACTCTGTGATGGTTTTTGGAGTAATACAGACTCTACAGAAAATTTCATATCAGGTCACTAAACCTACTCTTTCCTTCATATACATCACCATCGTGTTTTAAGAGCAAGGGTTCAGAAACCAGAAATTAGGCAAGCGTACAACATACAACAATGGCTGGAGGTTGGTCTTTCTGCTTCCGCTTTTATTATTGTAAATCTGAATATGATTAAACGTGCTTGTTTGATATTTAGATTTATTGAATCTTCAGTTTGTATGAACATGTTTTTACATTAATGTTTTTACAGCCTACACCTCTTCCACTCTTTTCTTTATTTTATTTTATTTGGCCCTTTAATTACTTGCAGCCTTTTTTTTTTGTACCCCTCTCATAGTTTTTTCTTGGGCTTATTGGCTTACCTTCCTACACCTCGTTTTCTCACTCTACAACTCTTTTCTTTATTTTATTTTATTAGGCCTTTGATTACTTAAAGACCTTTTCAATATTTGCACTCATCCTAGTTTTTGTTTGGGTTTCTAGGCTTACTTCTTGCATCCCATTTTCTCTGCCTTCGCCTCTTTTATTTTATTAAGCCAATTTATTACCTGCACCCCTTTTAATATTTGCACCCCTTCTTGTTTTTAAGAGTTTTTTCCTACTTTATACACCTCTATTTTTGTGCTCTTTATTATCTTATGTGTTTACCATTTTTAATAAAAACAATAAATTATAAAATAAATGATTTTTTTTCATATTCATAAAGGTATGAGCATTCGCGTGATCATCTGCAACGTCCTAATACTTAATAACCTTTCTTTTTCTAAATAATTAAATATTGCTTTAAAGGTATAAACACTTGTGTGATCATCTGCATCGTCCTATTGTTAATAACCTTTCTTTTTCTAAATAATTAAATATTGCTTTAAAGGTATGAGTATTCATGTGATCATCTGCATCGTCCTAGTACTTAGTATTTCTTTCTTTTTTAGTTTGTTGTCCCGTCACGATCCTAGTTGCGACAAGATCATAATGTCAACAACTTCCATTGAGAGAAGAGAACAAGAGAGCTATAATTGAATATCTTCTTTAAGGCCTGTCTTCGAGCTCATAATGTATAGCGCTCATACTCAGAAAGTGAGAAGAGAGAATACAAGATAGAAACTATGGAACAAGCACTCTACTCCGAGCTCACATCGTGTAAACCTTTCGATCAGAAAGAGAGTGAAAACAATTACAAGATTTCAAACATATTTTGTATTACTCATATATACTCTCTAAGAGAGTTGTTTCTGACTTGTAAGAAAACACTTGTAAACCAGGAGTGGTGATAATACTTGGATACTAGTAATGGTCAGAATAATTGGAACTAGGATTTAGAATACTCTGACTAGTCAAGGTTGACTAGGGGAACCAGGAGTGGTTTAGAATACTCTGACTAGTCAAGGTTGACTAGGGCAACCAGGAGTGGTTTAGAATACTCTGACTAGTCAAGGTTGACTAGGGCAACCAAGAGTGGTTTAGAATACTTGGACCACTTAGGATTGACTAAGGAAACTAAGAGTAGTTCAAAGTACTCAAACTAGTTTGGATTGACTAGGAGGACTAGAAGTGGTCAATAATACTAGTAACCATGAGTGGGTTATGCTTGTTTGTAATCTTGTATAAGATTAGTGAAACTCCTTAAGATTTCATAAGGGAGACTAGACATAGCTCAAGTTGAGTGAATTAGTATAAAATTTGCATGTGTCATTTTTTCTTCTATTCAAAATGTTTTCCTTAAACACTTTATTATTTATGCATTCACCTAACCTTTGTTGCAGACCATCTAACATTTGCAATAAGTCTTTAAGCGTTTATTTGTCAAAAGGTTTTGAAAACACTGTTCAACCCCCTTCCCTTTTTCTAGTGTTTTTACGTACTTCATTTGGCACATGGAGTTTCATTACTTTTTACTCCTAAGATATATTTCTAAGTGTCGCTACATGTAGAATGTCAAATGTCATCTATATTAAAGAAAATGCACATCGATACAAAATTATCAATATAATCAAACGATAAGTAGAATAATATTAATTATTGTACTAATAGGTTTTGTCATATCATGTTCTGATGAAGTTCAGACACATGATCGAATGGTGGAGTAAGGATGAATATCCTATCACGTGTCAATACTCCTAGGTAGGATCTGAAGACATTTACATTTGGATAGGATGCCACATCGGTGATGATGTCAACAAGGAGAAGTGTCTTCTCACCTAATCTACTTTCCCTAATCTAGTGGCTCCTTTGGTGGGTCTAGAAGTGGGTATGTCATCTCCTCATGAATTTTGATGCTAACCATATATCTGTTAAAAAAAAATAATACAATAGATTAATACGAAACTTATAAAATAACATGTAATATATTATTTAACTAAACACGTAAATTTATACACAAATAAGAAATTCATACTTAAAGTTATTGATTGGTCATATGTGTATTCCCTCATTGTGATATTCCCGAATTGCATGTACATCATCAACTAGAGGGTCATCATCAAAATTTATCGTTGTTTTAAATGGATAGTTGTTAGAATATGAAGTTTAATCAGATTCTCTTCATTAACATCAATTTTTTTTGCCCTAAAGAATGATATACCAATTTTCAAACGCAATATCTTTGACATAAGAAACCTAAGATGCTTGATTGTGATCGAGGTCGTACCCGAATCAAATTTAATATGCAATTAAAGTGCAATACAGATTTTTTTTAATGGAAATGAACTAAATTGAACACGAATGCAAACAAATTAAAAACAGGTTGGTGTCTTCATCAATTGCATTGCATTCCAATAACGGATTAACACAATTAAACACTACTCTCGCCCTTAATCAAACACAAATTAACCAACTAAGTGAAGGTTAATTCGGTCTTCAAAAACGTGAATTAAGCAAACACATTACACGAGTCCAATCAAATCTGCACCCACAGTCCAATTAACTAAGCAAAAATCAATCATCAATTACTCAACTAAGCGTACCCAAATGTGAACACAAACTGAATTTACCTTATGCAAGGCAAGAACAACTCCACCAATACATTCTAGAAATCTCAAGGATGCAAAGTAATATCCATAATCACCAACATAAATATATTCAAGCTACCTTTAGCATAAAATGCAAACAGAAAACGAAATTAAATTGCACACGAAACTGGACATGTAAACGAAATTGAAAACAAAATGGGTTAAATATGTTTTTAGTCCCTATACTATCAAGCGGTTTTGGTTTTAGTCCCTCTTTCAAAGTAAGGTACATTTTAGTCCTCCTCCTTAAGGAAACTTTGATTTTAGTCCTCCAAAACTAAGATCGTTAAAAACTAGCTGATGTGGCTAACGGTGACGTGCCACGCGATTTTTTTTATTTTGTTTTTCAATCTTTCCAAACGTTCACCCAAGAGAGAAGAGAGAGACATGACAGGGTTCTGTTATGCCAGAGTCACTTCCTGGAGAAGGTTCTGTGTGGAATCTATAAGACAAATATGGGGCAAAGGCAAAGAGAAGAATAAATGCATAGGAAGAGAGAAAGATTGGAAGAGAGAGAAACTGTGTAATTTTAAATTAGTTTTTGTAGTGCTTGATTTATAAGAAATATCAAAAGGGTTTCGTGGTAGCCTTGTTCTTCTGCTTAGCCGAGATTCTGGAAAATCAAAATCTCCATGTAATCTTCTTCTAATCACATTCTGCTTTATCACTCCAAGATTTTCGCCTTACCATATTCCCTCAACAACGAAACAGAATTTGTACTTCTCAATTTTGTTATGTATGCTCTGTCATGTGTTGGATTCTGACTTTCCTTCATGAACTGGGTTTTGGGTGAGGCATAATTTGGGTTTTTTCTACGCCCTCATTTTTTGGGTTTGATAGCTTCGTCTCTTTTGGGGCACTTTCTTCATTATCGCCTTTTGACAACGATAAAGGAGTGTTTTAGTCTCGGCCTACTCATGTGTGTCTGTTATTCGAGTTGGGGTGCTTCTAACTAGGGATTTCAAGGGGATCGGAGGTTAAAGTTCGTGTCTTTCCGCGAATATCTCTGTTGGGTATGTGTAAAGTTGAATTGTTGATGCAGTGTTAAGGGTTGAATTGATTGATTAATTGATTTGAATTTTTAGTGTAAAATCTATTTGGTTGTATGTTTTATTCTTTCATTGGTTGGACTACTTTTCAGATTCAGTAATCTAAGAATTTATTAGGTTCCTAATCTAGAACCTCATCAACTAGACCAAAACCACCGTCGGAGGGAATCGAATTGGAAGGATGAACTTGAGAATATACTGTGGAAATTGGCGACGAGGATGTGGTAGTGGACGGGGACGAAGATGCAAGGAAGGAGACGATACGATGCCAGTGAGGGATAGAGAAAAGCCAGGAAAGATTGACCAGTGTCAGAAAAAAAATGACATGGCACATCACCGTTAGCCACATCAGGTAGTTTTTAACGGTGTTAGTTTTGGAGGACTAAAATCAAAGTTTCCTTAAGGAGGAGGACTAAAACATACCTTACTTTGAAAGAGGAACTAAAACCAAAACCACTTGATAGTACAGGGACTAAAAACATATTTAACCCAAACAAAATTGAAAAAAAAAACGCAAACTGGAATAGAAAGAGGCAAAACGAACTACAATGGTAAACAAATTGCAAGAACATAAAATGTAAATTGTAGCAAGAGTATAAAACAAAAATGGAATTGGAATTAAATACAAGATTCAATACATAAAAAGGGAAAGGAAAGAAATAAGCTAAAACCCCCAAAAGGAGGGGAGTGGAAAACGTCCCAAGCTTGAAACCTAGAGAGAAAACATAAATGAGGAAGAGAGGCATGTTTCAAATCTCATTTGGGGTTTTAAAACCCCTAAATTACAATTCTGCCCTTGTAATGGGCTTCTACAAAATATGCCCAAAAATAGGTCCAAAGCTAACCTAAAACGAAATTAAAAAGAAATATTGATATGGCAAGTGAAGAAAGACATGGCAACTCTCTTGATGTCCCAAAATAATATTTCAAATAATTTTGTGCAATTAATAATGGAAATAATTAGTCTCAGATAATTCAAATTAATTAAAATAAGAATTACTAGTCAAATTAAGCCCAAATATCATAACTGAGGAAATATTAGACCATTAAGCATAATTCCCTAATCAAATGTAGTACAATAAGCTAAGTGAATAGTAGAAAATATTGATTCGTCAATGTGCCATGATAAATGGTTTGTCTCAATAACCCACCTTTCAAAAATCAACTAGTGTCATACCTGATTCATCCGTTTTCACACTACTTTTATTGTCAAACCACTTATATTTGAACATTGGAATAGAAAAGATAGTATAATCAACCTTCCATATTTCTTCTATTATACCATATTATGTCATTAATATAAATACAAGATGTTGATCTTTGGATGGGGAAAATAGTAGCAACTCAGCCTTTAGACTGACTTCATTATTGTGTATTGTGCTTTTATCGTCCAAAAGACTTCATATAGAATGTGCAATTACTAATTTTATAACCTGTGCAACATACGACATCAAACTTTAATCCATTTTCTATCCATAACAATGTCTCAAAAGAATGTGAATCTTTCAAAACCTCCGATTTAAACCAGGACATGAGTGTTCTATTATGCTTCATCAATTGTCATTTCCCTGATTATCTCGGATTGTTGTGTGTAAATAAAAAATGAGATCACCTTGTCTGTGTTTCTCAATATGTACAAATGTGCTTGCAACAATTCTTCGCTATCTTTGGTCACCACATTCAAACCTCGGATGCTTTTACTTATAGAACATCTATTCAACCATGATTTGCGAGGAACTCCTATCAGATTTGCTTTAGTCATGTAATCTGAACAAAACTCGATACTTTCTTCAGCAATAACCTTTCAATCATTGAAGATGCTAGACGATATTGATTTTTAATGTACCCTTTCAAAATCTTCATATAACGTTTAATAGACTACATCCATCTTAAGTATACTGGTGCACAAAACTGAATTTCTTTGACCAAATGAACAAGCAAATGTACAGTGATGTCAAAAAGTACTGGAGGGAAAAAAAATCTCCCTCTAACACAAGATGATAAAAATGTCGCCTTGAAGTTCATCTAACTTTATAAGATCAATGACTTTTCTACAAATGAAGCAACTAGATAACGAAGCAATTTGTCACTTATTCTCTCATCTACATGCCATCTAAGTTGTTTAGCGTCTTTTGGATTTGCAAACTACTTTCAAAGTGGAACCATCCTTTTCTATTTGACCATTATCTTCACTGTTATTTTGTTAGCTTGTATCGTGATAACCCACATTTTAAACATGTTTTCAAACCTTCAAACTCTTTCTTGCATAATATGCAATCATTCAAACATGCATGTATTATTTTATATTTCATACCCATCGAATAAAAATGTTATTCACATTGTAATTACGAGTGGGTAGTGTTATTCACATCTAGAAGCATTCCATTAAAAAATGACAACAATTATGTGAAACTCTTATCAGTCCATCCATTTATCGCCTTTAAATTCATAAGCTTTAACACTGCTAACATCCGTGTGAACTTAGTTGAACCGACATACAAAGGAGTCTCTACATTAACAGACATCATCTCTTACACATGCATTTGGGAAAAAGCTTCTACACCAGCATTGTGAATCATGTCATCTATATTGTATTCTTTTAGTCGATCTTCCATGGTGGAATCGAATACATGATCAGTGTGGGAGAGTTGGAAAGTCTATTAATTCACCGTGCCATGTCCATGTCATATAACTTTGGAGGAAACTATCACAAATAAGATATTCCCTAATTTTGGTTGCATTCAACTTTCTCTCATTCAAACAGTTGACACAAGGACATCTAAACTTCACTTCATCATCACTTTTACCCTCATTACATTGCACAAATTGTATTAATTCTTCTACTCTTCTCTCATAATCAACAGTGATGCGTGGTGAATTAATGTAATCTCAATCCATACATATATATTGAAATTGTTCACACAAATCCAATAATCTTGAATGATCACTTCGATCGCTTTTGTAGTCAAGGTTTATTGTACATATATAAATTTTAAACAACATATATTTTAGTTTAGCTAAACCTTGTACCTCATCTCTAAGTTCTTCCTACCACATACTTAACAAGGATCTTTAAGACTTTGTGGGCTTGTAACATGGTTGGGCTGCAAAAGAATTCTTGGTTTTACAAGTTAAATAAAACTAACTAAAAAAGATGAGAAATTAGTGTATACAATAACTTCAATCATGTTCCTTTTCAGCTATCCTTAAGGCTTAAATATGATTCATTAAATTCTTAGGCCCATTTTTTTTTTCATTTTTCATGCACATTTCTTTTGATCTTTCTTGAACTTTTACTTGGTGCTTTATTCATACCCCTTTTTCTTTTTTCACTTTCTGGTTTACAGGCCTTCTTTTTGTATTTTTTTAACATATACACTTTGCTTAACCTCTTCTCCATGCATTATGAACCAAACATAATTGAATTCCTCATATTTTCCAGTGCAAAAGTTGGGTAAGATTTGTTTTAGGGTATAAGTGTGTGTAAAGGCTGTAGTGCTAAAAAATTATATCCAAATGATACCACAAGTGACACAGACACATCATCTTAGGGTGAAGTATCTATACATTTGGTATCTTAAAATTGAAAGAGCATAGTTGCAAAATGTTACCTAACGGTAGGAAATCAAAAAGCACTTTGTTGTTCTGAGCAAACATTAAATGACATTAAATGCCAACGTTCGAAAACAACAAAAGTGAAGAAAAGTCATATTTGTTGCATGCACAGTTTACTCTAATTTTGCAAATAAGCTATTTTACAAGAATCCATAGTGCTACAAATCAAAAAACAAATGTGGACGTTATAGACAAAAGAGATAATCATGGAATGTTCCTCTCTTGAAGCAAAATCTAAAAACGATATTTTATTTCTAAAGGAAGTTCTTACAAGCGCTGCAATAGAAATTATCTTATTAGCACGTTGATATTTGCAAAGCTTGTATTTTAAGTCGAGCGTCTAAGACTTTAAAAGAATATCTCACTCGCTTGACAATTAAGCCTATGATCTCATCACAGTTTAGTAGTATTAATTTGATCTCATCAACGACAACGTTATCAAACGTCAATTAGGCCTATGACATTAGAGTGTGGAAATATTTTACTAAATAAGAGAATTATTTACAGCAATGCCACTAATCATTTTTAACTTTGACTTTTTTTCAATACTAACATTAAACTAATCATTTTTAACTTTGACTTTTTTCAATACTAACATTAAACGATATACATGGAAGTCTTATTTCGCACTAGTGAATATTTGAACAAAATTAGGAAAGAAAATACTTTCCATTTCAAAAAAAATATTATGAGAAGCTACTAAAATGTGAACCTAGAGGCCTGATGATAGGGAAATTGATTCGTTCAAAAGGGAGACCCCTAGGCTTCTTATATAATAACCTCTAGGATGGATTAAGTGGCAAGTTTTAAGGGATGTGGGACTTGAAGTGCTTCCCAAGCTAACCAGCAGAGTCTTAGTCCCACATCTCTTAAATCTTCCATTCCTAAAGGGTTATAAGCTTCCTAGAAAGTATAGAATTCAAAAGCTACAAACTATGCATGTTTACTTGCACTACAAGCAACAAAAGGAGAAAGTCTATTTATTCTTCTTTTTCTTTAAGTTTAAGCTATGTGAAGTCCCACATTACTTATACTATAAAGAAAAGAAGAGTTTATAAACTTTTCTACAACTAAAATTAATGAAAGAACAAAAGAGGAAAATACAAGCCAAAAAAACCCATTCTACTTTTTTTGTACAAACATATAAAGGAGGCAAGAAGTAAAATGATTTCCTTTAGCCATTCTTCTTGTCATCCTTTTATTATTTTCATCTTCTGCCTTATCTATGATCACATCACGTGACACCATGAAATAGATATGAATGAGTGAAATAAGATATTCTTAATATAGAAACACAAAGAAATAGAGCAAACAATGATTAAAGTAAATAAGAATTTATTTTGTTTAAAAATATCATAAGAAATAAATGTTTCTTAATTTCTCAAATTCTTTGATATGTGATATGTGAACAAGTTCTAAAAGAGATAAAATATGAAGAAATAAAATTATATAGAAAGAAGAGAAAAATTTTATGAATGAAAAAGGTTAGAAGGAAATTCAAAGAAACCGGATGAAGAAAATGAGAACATCACGATTTCCGCATGAGGTCAGCATTTTGTTGGTTTATATCATCTTATGTTGTGCCACCAAGTAGGGGCACAATCATAAAATATCTTCCAATCTTCAATTTCCCATCATAATTTTTCCTCCAATAATTTGTATTAAACGTTTCACATAATTTATATGGTTTACATGGTCAATGCAGCATCTTAGAACAATTGAATTTATGAGAATTAAATATGGAAAAGGAAAAGACATTGAAGTGAGAGGGAAACGACAGCAACTCCAATGAAAAAGTCAGAACTTTTGGATGCACACATGTGTAGGTAGTTCTACCAACCGACCCAATGCACTTTGTGTAGTTTGAAATGAGAGGTTTAGGATAAACAAGTCAATAAATTGATTTTGGAATACGTAGGTACACATTATGTCTATGTGGTCAAAAAATTCCATTATTTTAGCTTTATTATACTCTATTGTTTTTTATTAATATAATATCTATTATAAATTTAAATAATTTATATTAGAACTAAATTCATGTGAATGTATATTCTATTTAAAAGAATATCAGTTTAACTTTTTATGAATCAAAATTCAAATTCACATATTCTGAAAAAAGACATTTAAAATATTTATAAATATATTTGATATTGATTTTATAACCGTATGTTTTAAAAAGTAAATGTTAACTCAAAATAATTTAAAATTATAGACAATAAATATGCTTAACAAACACCAAACTTTATTTATCGTGACAATAAAATTATGTTTAGATAATTGATTAGAATATTGTGTACATATTTATCATTATTGTGAAAGGAATGAAATTAAAAGTTTAAGTTCAAGCGAATAAGTTTTAACACGTAAGATAATATGGTCACTATTGACAATTGTAACTAGTAACAAACAATATAAATATATTAGTAAAAGTTTTTTTCTGATAAAATTTCAATGAATAAAAATTCGTCGCTAATAATGCAATCGGTAATATATTATTGAAATGTGAAATTTGTCGATAATTATCGACGGATAAAAACATCAATAAATTCATAATTCATTATAGATGCATATACCTATTGATATATTCATAAATCATTATCGATATATATATATATATATATATATATATATATATATATAGGTTTAATAGGTTCAGAGGTCCCTATATTTGGGGTTTGTTTCAATTGGTTCCTCCAATTTTGGAAGTGATCAATTAGGTCCCTAATTTTGTCAATTTGAATCAATAAAAGCTTTTCAGTTAACGACGTAAAGTTTTTTATCATGTGGCACGCTGACGCTTCCAGGTGGCACCATTTCAAGTGCATAGGTGGATTATAAAAGGGTGAAATCCCTTTTAATTTAGGGATTTCACCTTCAAATAAACTCTTTTAATTTAGGAATTTCACTATTTTATAATCCACCTATGCACTTGAAACGGTGCCACCTGGAAGCGTCAGCGTGCCACATGTTCAAAAACTTCACGGCATTAACTGCATTTAACGGAAAGGCTTTTATTGATTCAAATTGACAAAATTAGGGACCTAATTGATCACTTCCAAAATTGGAGGACCCAATTGAAACAAACCCCCAAATATAGGGACCTCCGAACCTATTAAACCTATATATATATATATATATATATATATATATATATATATATATATATATATATCAGTTGTGATGCATGTTTTTAGGATAGTAAGTTATGTTTCTCTACACTCAAATAAACACGACAATATTTATCCCAAACTAACATGCCAATATATTTAGTAAATTTGATGGTACTTTGGGATATACGATCTAGATGTGAAGGTGATGTGGTCACAATATTTTATTTCATGTAGGAATTATATGTTGCTTAAATATAAATGTTGTGTTCGATATGGAAATGGTTGAACTTATAGTTTTCAGAGATGAAAAGATATAAATGTTGATAGTTTACACCTTAATTATGATTGTGATATTTTAAAAGTCATGAGTGTTAGCAATGAGGAGCATTGATGTCTTGAAGTGATTTTAATGCTGATATACTTGAAGACTTGAAGATTCTATATTGTAAATGTTAAAAGCATTCATTGTAGAAATCATTGTATAGGAATCATTTTGCAATTGTAAAGCACTTACAAGTCAAAACAGAAAAGGATTTATCGCGGCAATAATCGATTATCACAAGGAATAATCGATTATCAATCCTAATTTTGATATTATCCAAGGTTCAACAATAATCGATTATCACTAAGGATAATCGATTATCACATTTTCTAAAAACTCATAACGGCATGAAATAATCGATTATCACTTATGGTAATTGATTATCACTGGCAGTTGGGAGTTGTTTTCTTATTTCCTAACCTTTGGCCTATATATACACTATTCTTAAACCTTTAAGAGGTTACCAAAACTACTTGAGAGTACATATCAGTTCTGAGGAAGTTTTCTTAGTTTAAGTGTGAGTTCAATCAATTCTTGTGAAAAGGAGAAACTTGTGGTTAGTGTGCCTAAGGTCCAAGTTGTTCTCTTCAAGTTGATTGAGTTGTTTTCTTTCCATCATGTGTCGAAGGAAGGTATTTTCTATTTCTAATCTTTACATTACTTTGATTGTAATCTGAAATTGAATTGTAGTGGAATACTTAAAGGAAATCTTGGCTAGGGTTGCTGAGTACCAGGAGTGGTGCTAATACGTAGAGACCAGGAGTGGTGCGAATACTCATTTGTAATCGTTTGAAGATTATAATGGAACCCTCGAAGGACACTAGACGTAGCTTAGTTGGAGGAAACCAGTATAAAAACACTTGTGCCATTATCTCTTCTTTTTTCTAAACGATCCTCTTACAAAAATTTGCAGTTGCACTTTACTTCGAAACACGAGAATCGTCGAAGCTAAACGATTATTTTTCATACAAGAAGTTCTTACAAAAAGTTTTAGTATATATTCTGAATAGCATGACAGAAACTATTATCGTTTATTCATAATTATCTATCGAGTGTCTAAGCTCTTAAAAGAAAATTTTGTTGGAAAACAGGTAGGCTTCGTTTCAACACCAAGAGGGGGGGTGAATTAGTGAGGTTTCAAAATTAGAGTCTTTTTTAAATCTTTTTCGCAAAGTATAAACCTTTACAAAGTTTCTTGAATCACAAGGAATGAAAATTTCAATTGCAGCGAAAAATACTAAGTTGACTACGAAAATAGTAAAGTCGACTAAATGTAAAAGAGTAGGGATAGAGAATTCAAACGCAGGTTTTTATACTGGTTCAGCCTCAATGCCTACATCCAGTGTCCTTCCACAATCCAGAAGCAAATGCACTATAATGGTCAAGGTTTTTACAACAAGACTTTTATAGAGACCTCCACGTCAAAAATATAAAACACCTCTCTAACCCTCTAACCAAAATATAAGCAGTACACAAAACAAAGATCTGCAACAAGATATCCCCTCTTCTACAATCTTTAACCCACTTTGAATAATCCTCAAAGTGTCCAGACTCCACGAGTAAACCCCCTGTAATGACAACAGGAACAACAACAACAATCTTTACAAAGATTGATAGAAATCTTGATCAACAGATGAACACCACAATGTGCAGGGTGTGATCAGTCAGTAAGCACAAATATCTTTTTCCTTCAAAGAACCTCTTCAAAGATAGATCACCACGGTCTTCTTGATGAGTTCTTGGAGAAAATTCTCAGAGATCACAATCTATAAATCACAAATGAAAGTGTTAGATTTTCCAAAGTCTCTGTGATCAACTGAGGAACGTCTATTTATAGTTTTCTATAAATCAGATGCTCCTGTAGTCGACTAAGCTACTAATAGAGTCGATTATCCTCTGATAGTTATAACAGTTAAGTCAAATAGTAGCAGTCAACAACTAACAAATTGATTTTGCAATTAATACAGTTGACTATCATCAATGCAATAACTAACTTTTGAAATATAGTCGTTACTGTTCACAGTCATAATAGAATTTCAAACAAATCAACTAACTAAGTCGGATGCACTGCGCTCGTAGTCGACTTAGGCACATCAGCATAGTTTGAAAATATTTTCAATGCAAAATCACTCATAACACTGCTTTTGAAAGTCCGTGTATAGTCACGAGTTTTAATCGACTTACTTCATAATGAAGTCGACTTAAAACTTGCAGTCATGCCACACAATATAAGTTCATAAAAGTGCATGTGGTTTTCTCATATAAAACATATGTAATGCAATCACAGATGATGTAATTGTAATAAGCTTAGTGAGTATGCATTCATATATCAAAATCAACACAAACATGTTCAATAAGATATCAATCAATAAGCAACAGAACATGTAACATATAACAAAACATGTGTAATTAATAATGTGTTGTCATCATAAAAAATAGAGTGATTAAAGCACTGTGAGATTAAGGTTAGCTAAATCAGTGCTTCCCTTATCAACAATCTCAACAAATTTCAGAGCTCGACAACATGCTATATTATAAGGGTTGCGAAAAGTTTTCCATTAACATTTTTCAACTCCCTTTCTAGTATTTTTCAAGTACTTCATAATACTACTCTCCCTTCCTTTTTCCTCTTTTTTTTTTCATAGCATGTAACCCCCTACATCCCTTTTTCCTTACATCAACTTCTCTTCTCTAGTACCTACCAACCTAGGTTATAGAAGTCCTCCCTCAACTCATGTTCTTCCCATGCTCCTTTTTTTTTCTTTTCCCACCAATCGTAACTCATAGCACCTTATTCTCTTTCTTCCTCCCATCACTCATCCAAGAATCACCTATATTTACATCTACCTCTCACACCCATGAGAATAGGCATTTTATCGTCTACAAGGAAGAGTAAACTCAAAACCCTAGCCTCCTCTCACTCTGGTTCAGATAATGGAATGAGAACCATGACACTGCAAGCATCATACAACGAAAAGAATAATAAAAAAAGAAAGGAACTAGGCCCAACATCTCCTTTCTATTCGAAATTAGCTAAGGCCATGAAAAAGAAGAATGGGAAGAAACAAGCCACATGAAGTACCACGAAACCCTCATACCCCATGCAAAAGAAAAAGAAAAAAAGGAATGAACTCTCTCTCTCTAAAATATTATTTGGTCAACACAAGAAAGAGAAATAAAATACCACTAATCTCTCCTTTTAATACTAGTGAGCACGCATAGGAAAAGAAATAATTCCCCCTGGTTGATACTCTCTTATCAAATCAAAGACATGCAAAGGGAAGGAAAAAAGAAAATTAACTAAAGGTCCTTGTTGAAAGGCTTTTCGGTCACGCAAAAAGTCAACAAAACCTACTCCCTACTAATGAAGTATAGGGCTGACTAAGAAATCAATCCAAAAACTCAGCTAAAATTAAGTTTAAGGAGAAAAGTTAAAGTCTTGTTATTTATTTACTATTTATTTTCTAAACAAGGGGGGACATTAAAAAAAAATGCAATTTATAAGGAAAAGAAAATCTAAACTAAAATAATGCAATTAATGCAACTAAAGTGGAACCTAAACTAAAGTATGGAACCAAAACAAAACCTAAACTAAAATGATGAATGCAACTAAAATGGTCTAAACAAATGAATTTTTCTATTCTAAAAGACTTGGAACTAGAAATAAAAAGACTAACTATATAGAAGAAACAAGCAAGAGTGGATTAATAAATATAACCTGGAAAGTAAACGATAATGCAATGAATTGAAAATAGAACCATGAGTAAGAAATCAAAATCTAAAGGAACAAAATTAAAATCCAATCAACAGAACTATCAAAAGAAATGGTAAAATCAAAGACATTAAACAAAAGACATAAGCATAATTAAGCAAATGTACATTGAATTGGATAAAAGAGTGCTAAGAGTTATTAGGAAGACATCCTGTTGAGTTTGAAACCCACTTTGGGGTATTTTAGTTCATATTTTAGAATTTATATTGACTTTTTCCACTTATTCATTTAATCAATATTCATAAACCTATTCATCAAACAACATTACTATTAAACTGCCTTTTAGTCGCCTAAGGCAGAACAAAGAACTGGTCCCCACTAATGTAGCATAGGGCAACAAGAATATCAATCCTAGGACTCGGCTAATTAAGATTAAAGTGTATGGTTAAGATCTTGTGTTTATTTACTAATTATCTACTATTAAACTACTAAACAGGTGGAGACATTTAAAATGAATAAAACTAAAATAAAAGAATTGAAACTAGTCTAAAATAACATCTATTTAAAGGAATAAAGAATTTGAAATGTAATGAAAGAAAAGAAAATAACAGTATCAAAACAACAACAAAATCTACTTACTACAACTTCCTACCATCTAAACAGAAATAAAAAAAATAAGGAAAGAAAATATTTGAAACAACAATGAGTAAAAGAAGCAAATCCTAAGTCTAAAAGAACCATTAACAGTAAAAAAAACTATTCCTAAACTAAGCATCAAATTTGAATTAAAATGCAAAACATAAAACTAATGAATCATCAAATCCTACTCTAAACAGAGGTAACCATAGAAACTACTGATGCATGAAGCAAAGAAAATAATTGAGTGACAAAACAATACGGAACTAACATTTAACACTCAAGAAACATTAAATCCAGATCAAATACTTTAATTCATTCAATGTTTTGAATTGCACCCTGACTCAAGGAGACACCTTGGAAAGAAAAGCTCACTGTGGAGTCAATACAGTTTCTCTGATTAGAGAAAATAAAGTGCAGTTTCACAATTCAAAACCTAATCAAACCAAAATTTTTTATTCTGAAAAGACGACAATGACATAAACGAATTCACAATATTTTTTCTTCATTAGACTCATCTCCATACTCGAGAAGACATCTCGGTGAGTCATGCTCACTGTGGAGTCATGTAATCCCCTAAGGAATTTTGAATTTGTGGAGTAACATAGTCTAAATCAGATTTTCTTCACAAGATACAACGAGGAAGACTTTTACATCATCAAAGAAGAACACAGTGTTGAGATTGTTGACAACACAAACTCTATATCAAACTTGTTTTTGATGATGACAACATAATGCTTAATAACAGTACATATGTTCCAGCATTACATGTTCCTGTTTTATTGTTTGACATATCTGCTGAACATGTTTTGATGAATTGTAATGTATGTTCCTATGCTTGATTATGTGATATTATTGTGGAACATGCTTGTTTTGAAATGTGACATAAAATGTTTTTGATTACTGCACATTTCAGAAAGAAAAAGATCACAAGCACCTTTATGAACTTATACTTGTTGTGACAAAGTTCTAGTTCAATCGAATACACTCATAATGGATTCGACTATGCTAAAACATTTGTACAGATTTTGTGAAACTGTGTTGTGTGAGATTTTGAGTTGAAAAGAATTTCAAAGTGTTTTCTCATGTGTCAGCCGACACTGTGGAGCACACATTCTACTGTATTACTGTTCTATTTGGAATTATGTTAAGCCTACACGCTGCAACGACTATATTTTTCAAAAGTTAGTTAAGATTGACTGACTTGGTCAACTGTCTTAAATGAGTATTGATTTGGTTGACTAAGGAGCCTCTGTGTTGACTGTCTGTTATAACTGTTTAATACAGTCGACTGGATTAGTAGGCTATTCGACTGAGATGCTATCTGAAATAACAGAAAACTATAAATAGACAGAACACGAATTGTTCAAAAAGACTTTTGTGATTTGACATTTTCATTGTCCTATTTCAGATTGAATTCTCTGTTTTAGAACCTTCAAGAATTCTCCAAGAAGACAGTGGTGATCTTTCTTGAGAGAGATTCAAAGGGAGGAGTCAATTGCGCATATTGTTTGATCAATATTTGCACAAAGAAGGTACTTCTGGTTTGATCTTAAAGGCTTGGCATCCTGTGAAGACTGCTGCATTTGATTGAATGCTTGACAACATGTGAAGTCAGCTGTGATAGGCTTGGCATCCTGTGAAGAGTGCTGGTTACACGTTCAGGATTGTTCGATGTGGGTGCAGATTGCAGAGGAGGGGATTCTTGCTGTAATTCTGGTTTTTGTGTGTGCAGATATATTTTGGTTTTAGGTTAGAGAGGAGATTTATATTTTTGCGTGGTGCTTCCATAAATTCCTTGTTGTAAAAACCACAACCATTATAGTGCATTTGCTTCCTGGATTTGAAGGACACTGGATGTAGCCATTGTTGGCCGAACCAGTATAAAAACCAGTGTTTGATTTTCTCTATCCCTGCACTCTTTATTTCCAGTTGACTTTAATTGTTTAGCAGTCAACTGCATTTTTCCGTTGCATTGAATTTTCATTACTTGCATTTCAAGGAAAGATTAAAAGCTTTGCATTTTCATCTCAAGATTGTGAAAAGATTTTGTTTTTGAACTAACACCAATTCACCCCCCCCCCCTCT
This sequence comes from Vigna mungo, assembly GCA_036885675.1. NCBI lineage: Eukaryota > Viridiplantae > Streptophyta > Magnoliopsida > Fabales > Fabaceae > Vigna > Vigna mungo. The sequence continues at coordinate 6,297,815 of CP144694.1, forward strand.
TGGTGTAAAACGAAGCCAACTTGTTTCCTAACACACAGGATCAAGGAAAAATCAATAAACCAAAATTGTCAAACGCTCAACAAACAGAAACATCACAGAAGAAATTTATTCATAAAGAAACAAGAATTACACGAGAATATACCAAAGAAAAGGCGAGCAACGCAACAAAATCGACTATCGGAAGCAAAATAAAACCTAGAACCCGCGTTCGCTCTATACATAAACTAGAAAATGAAAGTAACAAAGTATCTCGTCTTCGTGAAAGTCTATGTTTACAATAGAAAAGCCCTTTTATATAGGGTCTGAACTAAAACGAAAGAAAGTAAAGAAAAAGGGAAGAAGAAACTTGCTTGGCAACGCTTTAAACTTCCAAATCGGATAGCCATCTTCACTTTGCATCCTTCTAGCCACTTGATCCTCTCCCACGTGGCAGCTCCAATCAACTCCAACTTTCCCGCCGGTTAGCGCCGGTCAGGACTCCGGTCAGGACGTGCTCCAGCCCTTCTCGATCTTTCTTTTTCTTCTCGCACAGGAGCCCTAGGACGTGGGTGTTTCTTTCTTCCCAAAAATGAGTTTCTCGAGTGATTGTTTTCTCGTTGGATGAAGGAGTGCTTCTCTCCAAATAATGCCTCAAGCCAAGACCCTAAGACAGAAGCTGCACGAAATGATGTCGTCCCACTTAATGGGATTAGCCCATCCAGCGGCCCAACTCCAAGTGTAGCAGCTTCAGTCCAGATGTGCACCGTTTAAACCATGCAGGCCAAATATCCCACGCTCTTCATTTAATCATCAACCAATCAAAGGCCCAATTCCAGCAACAGATTCAACCCCAAAATGAATTACACATGCGAGGATTCCCAAGGAACAGTAGCTGCCCCTCAAAACGGCACCGTCCCACTAAAATCATAGCCCAATTGCATTGCATTTTCATTAGACCAAGAGCGTCCCAATTTCAAGCGGCCCAATCTGAGCTAATAGCTTTCTGGTTCAAATAGCCTTTCATCACTTAAACCCAATTCATCACTGGTCAACCCAAATCAAATGGCCCAATCTACAATAAAGAAAAAAAATTCAAAATTAAAGAAAGAAAAGAAAAGAAATCAAATGAAAGAAATGAATTTTTTACAAAATAGATTTTCTAAAAAAAATATAAATTCTCTAATTATTTAAGAACTCTACAAAATACACCTAAAAACCTATTTTTAACTAGAATTTTATAAAACTACAAATTTATAGAAAAGTCCTAAAAATTGTTGGGAAACAGGTAGGCTTCGTTTTTACACCAAGAGAGGGGGGGTTGATGGAAGAACAACTCCGAGGAGTGACTGTAGGCGCGACACGAGCACCTCGAAGCTTCCTCCGAACGAGAAAACACAGCAAAAATGAGAGAGAAAAACCCTAATCGCGAAGAGAGAGTACGAGTTCGAGTGCGAACTCACCGAGACTGAGATTAAACTCAATGAAACCCTAGTTTGCTTCGATTAAACGGAGAGAACAAGAGTTTAATCGGTGGAATTTGTTTGTATTGGTTCAAAAGTGAGTTTAATTGATGAAGAATGGAAAACGATCGGTGGAAATGATTTTGAACGGTGAAATAGGTTTTTTGTTCGGTGGAAAGGATGAACTGATGAGAAGGAACAAAGATCTGCAAAGGACAATAGGCTTACCGGTGGAAGACGGAGGAGATATGGCCGATCTATGGTTAGAGATGAGGATGACGCTCTCGAAAGGACGAAACCCTAGCAGAGGTTCTGTTTCGTGGTATGTGGAAAACGAGAGTGGAATGTGTGTCTGCGAAATGAATGTGTTGAGGAGAGAGTGAAGCGTTGACGCATGCGCTAAGGTGGCAGAAAAGGAATGGTTCTGCGTGGAGGAGTGAGGTCGAGATGAGAGAGACAACACAAAGGTAAAATGGAAAAATGGAAGAATGAGGTAGTGTGCTAGAAAGTGGCTACAGGGAGTCTCTGGACTCTCTAGCCTATGACTTTCAAGAGAGAATGGTTTCTATTTCAGAAATCTCAATTCTCATTAATCTCAAAAGTACCAAATACAAATGAGGAGCTGGGTATTTATAGTGACCCAAGCTCCTTACAAGCTAAACTACAGATGCAAAGAAATACAATAAAAGAGGACTGTCAGGAAGGATTCCATCATACCCTCCCTCTTAAAAAAAGATTTGTCCTCAAATCTGGCAATTGCCTTATGTAGAGGCTCCTCATAGTCTTGGGAGCATGGCTATCTTGAAGTGGCCTTATTCTTTTAGATCCACTCTTCTTCCTCCTGGATCAATGACGAATCTGTAATATGCATCAAATATATCTTCAATTAATACCAATCCAAAGAGGAAATTTTCTACAAAAATAAGAGAATAAGGACTTCTAGTATTTTGATTTGTCATTTTTAAAAATGTTAGAAGTCCAAATTCACTTTTGTCTTGAGTTACTTGTTTCCTTAAAGATAACAATAACTCAAGATTTGGATTGCCATATTTTGTAAAGGTTTGCATAAAATAATGGGATGGCAATTGGTTGGAAAGAGAAATCAAAATTAGAAGAGTGAATAATGATGGGAAAAGATTGAAAACCTTCCCTTTTAAGATGGGATTCTATGATTGGAGCTATCAGTAGCACTTCCTCCTTTTCTTTCTTTTCCCTTTCTTGTCTTTCTCTCCTCTTATCCTCTTCTATTCTTTCTCTTTCTATTCTCTTTTTCTCTTCTCTCTTCTTCTCTTCTTCTCCCTTATTTTTCTCTTCTCTCTTCTTCTCTACTTCTCCCTTCTTTTTCTCTTCTCTCTTTTTCTTCTTTTTCTCTCTTCTCTTTTTCGCTCATCTCTTCTTTTCTTCTTAATTCCTCTCTTCTTTCTTCTTCTTCTCTCTTTCTCTTCTCTTCTTCTTTCCTTTCTTCCTTTTCTTTTCTCTCAATCTCTCTTTCTATTTTCTTGTCCTTGATCTCTTTAAGTCTTGCCCCAAATTCTAATTCTCTCCTAAGAAACCCATGATCATTTAGACTCTCAAGAAATATCTTTCCATCTTCAATACAATCCTTAATTAATTCTAGGTTTCTTTTAATGCATGAAGGCACAAACTTTCTTCTCATGCAAGCTTTTAAATCATACTAATCCCTAATGGTGGACTTTCTACCTTTCCTAACATGGTATTGTCTTTCATCCCACCACTCTCTTGCATGTTCTTCTAACTTACTGAGATAAATGCTAAAACATAAGATTGACTCTCTCTATAAAACCAAGGATCTATTTTATCAACCTCTTTTTCCCAAGCTAGGTATGTTAATGCACCTATGTCTTTACCAAAGAATGGAAGATTCCTAGCTTGCTTAAACATTTCATCAACATTATCTAAACTAGACAACCTATATGAAGAAGACCTAGATGAACTATAACAAGACATCTTTGTTCTTAAAAGTTTTCTTATTCTAAAGGATTAAAAGTTTCACTTTTAGACAAGTCCCAGGTAAGAGAGGTGAGTCATGAAGACTGCTAAAATACCAAGTCTTACCTTAGCTAGAATTGTCTTAAGCTACTAACTAATTCTCCTTTAAAATAAAATCACCTTTAAAATCAAAGTCACAACAAACAAAGAATCAAAGACAATATGCGGACTCTAATAACCCCTAAAACGTGACACACAATCAACGGACTCTAATGTGACAAAAGTCACACCTAATCGTGAAACATAGTTCAAGACAATATTAAAGTCTACTCTTATGTCTAGCTATGCTAAAAAGCTAAAAGAAAAAAATAAAGCTGCCAAGAGTTGGAAAGAGCACTAAGAACTCTTCCAATCTACTTGGACTTTTATAATGGCCCTTTTATAAAACAAAAACTAAGACTAACATTAACATAGGCTGACACAAGCCCATCAAATACAAGAAAATAAAAACAAAAACAAAAACTACACTATGCTACGGTCCTGGTTCATCCTGAAGGAAATTCACGGCCCAATCTCTTGCTGCTACGGTCTCGGCCTGGTCCACTTCTGCAAAAGAATTAACGTGTCCAGTTCTTGTCCAATGCTTCAGGAATCTCGTGCTTAACTTGCAGCTTCAATTCTCTTGATCAAACCAAGAAGTCCAATCCTACAAACACTAATATACACAGCTTCTGTCACTTTCACTCTTAGCCAAACAGATTGCACAAAAAGGTATAAGGTAGTAAAAACTTCCCTTTCTCTCGGCTTGTGGCTCAAGTGGTGTAGCCAAAAGATCCTATTTGCTCTCAAATGAAATCTGTTGCACAAGTTCCAATTCTTAGCAATTCCAAATCTGCACAGATATTTAAACTACAATCAGTGGAGTATCCAGTTAATGTTATCACTTACAAGCTAAAACAGAGGCAACAATTTAAAGCAAAGGGTAAGTTAGACAACTTCCCTATTTGGATGGTTGCTTCTAGCCTGCTTCAAGCTCCAAACTGAGGTGTTTTTGTTGTTGTCTGCACCAAACCAAGAACAACAAAGATCCAAGAATAACACAACAAACACAAATTGACAATTGTTACTTGAAACACAACATCAGTGTCAACTTAAAAACTTTTGCACATTAAGTCAAACAACAATCTAATCTATCTCAACTGGTGTAATTAAATGAAGATAACATCTTAACGAGACAAAAGCTGAGATAGGTGTAATGATAATTCAAACTGGACACTTCCTAACCAATGGTCTTTGTATCTTATTCAAACAACAGTAACAACAGACCAACAGTATCAAGCAATGGATAATGTGTGAAGTGATTTATCTAAACTGGTCAAAACAAAATTGTAAACTAATTCAAAATTAGTGGACCATTTAGATCATTTAAAGAACAAAAGATTGCTAGAAGTGAATTTCTCAATGAAGATAAATGCAACAGTGTGCAGTAACAATTCTCACAAGCAAAACTTGCAGCAAGAATACCCTCTTCTGCAATCTACAACACCACTTCGAACAATCCTCAAAGTGGACAATCCTGTGTAACCAACAGGTCCAAATACCAGCAGCCTTTACGGATGCCAAGCCAGAAAAACAATGTAGCAGTTTTCAAGGATGTCAAGCCTGAAACACGATCAACACAGAAGCACCTTCTTTGTGCAGATACTGGTCAATCTTTGTGTGCGTAGAAGAACCTCCCTTTGAATCTCTTTCAAGAAAGATCACCACCGTCTTCTTGGAGAATTCTTAGAGCTCTTACAATAGAGAATTTAATCTGAAACAGAAATGAAATTGTCAGTTCTTCAAAAGTCACCTAACTGATTCATGATCAGTCTATTTATAGATTTTTGTTAATCAGACAGACTCTCAGTCGATTATGTTACTAATTCAGTCGACTGGATTATGACAGTTATAACAAACAGTCAACCTAGTAGCATACAGTCAACCAAAAATAGAACACATTTAATACAGTTGACCAAGACATTAATGCTCAACTAATTTTTAAAAATATAGTCGTTAGAGTGCAAGAGCATAACAAAATTTCAAATCAGATAACTAATGCAGTCGAACGTGTGGCGCACATAGTCGACTTCAACCATGTAAAACATTTCGAAATTCTTTTCTTCTCAAAAATTCACAGAGCACTAATTCTCAAAATCTGTACAAAGATTTTAGCATAGTCGAATCCATTAATAATGTAGTCGACTGCACTAGAACTTTGTCACATAGTTATAAGTTCATGAAAGTGCTTGTGTTTTTCAACTTTAAAACATGTGCAGAAAAACATATGTAATGATGCATTGCACATAGCACATAAAGCATATATTCACGTTCCACAAATATATCAATCAATCAACATAGGAACATGTAACATAGTACATAAGCATGTTCACATATATAACAATCAATTTGCATAAGAACATGTAATAACAACAAACAACATATGCATGTTATTAAGCAATGTGTTATCATCATCAAAAACTATATTGATATAGAAATTGTGTTATCAACAATCTCAACAAAAATAGCCTAATTCTAAACAATTAAGAAGAAAAAGAAACTAAGAAAGACTTCTAAGACTAGAAAAAGATGCAATATTAGGGAGTTATATTGACTTTTTCCACTCATTCATTTAATCAATATTCATAAACCTATTCATCAAACAACATTACTCTCACATTTAATCAACACCAGCAACAATGAAACCAAATCTATTCTATATTACAATGGAATGCTAAATTATAAGGTAAACAAAACTAAGCAGAATCAACTGATCACAAACAGCAATTAAAATTAAGAAATAGACTAAGCTACTTGCAATCAATCAAAAGAACCTAATTAAAAGTTACCTAAACAGATTTGAAACTAAATGAATTCAGAAAATATACCTAAAATTGGGTAAAACTAAATGTTGAAACATAAAAGCAACACATGCATGAAAAATAGAATGAACAATTAGAATCTAAACGATGAAACATAAAAATATCAAACTAGAAACTATAAAATGCATCAAAATCTAAAGTGAAGAAAGAATTGCAATATAATCAGACTTTATTTAGAGGAAAACATAGAAATTACAAGAATGTAACCGTAAAAGCAGAACCAAGATGCTCACGGGCTGTTACCATTGTGAGTCTCTATCAATAGTCCAAGAACGTCAAAATCCTACTCTACGTAAAGCACATAAACCCTAAACTATGATATCTCTCAAAAACTCTCTTGTCTCTCTCATGGAGTCTGTCACCCTCCACGTTACACTATCTAACGCTATCTACTATAGATAATCCCCTTTTATTGGGTGAAAAACAGAGGGAAAAGGGAAATGGGAGAAGCTTAACCCTTCAATGCTTCCCTTCTCGATCCAACGACCCCTTCTTCACTTTGCTCACCACCCTCCGATGGTCTCTTCGCTTTGTCGATTCGGGCTCCTCCACACATGCAGCCTCTAGTCATGGTTGCGCTCCTCTCTTCATCTCTCTCGCTCTATTCTCTCGAACCGTAGCACAATAGGGTTGAGCTTTTTCTGCTAAATGAAGCTTGTATTATCGAACCCCTTGCAAAGGCAGCAACACCTCTCCAAACGACGTTGTTCCACTTAAACGTAGACCCAAATAGCGCAATAACCCAATTGATGGAATCCTATCTGATGTACGTTCCTCACTATCCTCTTTTTGTATTTTTTATATTTTATTGTATATGTGTCTTAGCTTGCAAGGAGCACGAATAACTATAAATACCCAACTTTTCTATTGTATTTTTCACTTTCGAGATGAATGAGAATTGATTTTCTAACAACCAGAAATAGTTCTCCTTTGAAAGTCAGGCTAGAGAATCCTAGGGATCCTTCTCTAGCCACCTTCCAAGCACACTCCTCAATTTTCTTCATTTTTCGTAAACTTTCACAGTGCTTCTATAAGATTCTCTCTCATACACGCAACATCTCTATTTCTTCCGCACATCAACAATGGACGCTTGCATCAACTACCACATTCTTTTTTAATCGTAAATAAACAATATTTTTTTCTTCTAATTTTACCCTCTAATAACTACTTTTTTTAAATTTAAATAATTATTCAAAAAAATTATTTTTCAATTTTACCTTTTTAGTAATTACTATTTTAAATTCAAATATAAAAAACAACTATATACAAAATAAGAAAATATAAAATTATTTATTTTAGTTTTATTTACAAAAAATATTTTATAATTTATTTATATTTTTTATTTGAATTATTATAAATATTTTATAATTTAATAAACTTTTTGTCACAAAAGAAATAGGGAGGAAGAAAAAAAGAGCCTTATTTTCTTAATAAATTACCAAAATGAGAAATCGCACTTCTTTTAGGTCTTTTGCAACCCAAAGCCCATTTAAAGAAATCCGTTAATTCATAAAATTCAAATTCAAACTCAAGTCTCTCCCTCGCTCTTTCCATTCTACTACAGTCCATCACCTCCGCACCACCGTCACTGTCTCCACAATGTCGTCCTTCACCGTCGCCGATTCTGAGACTCCCCCCTCACTCGCTTCGACCCCATCGAAGACCCCGTCGTCGAAGGCGAGGAGCCGGCGGAGCCAGGCGGAGTCGAAGTCTCGGTTCGAGGCATACAACCGGCTACAGGCCGCGGCTGTGGCATTCAGCGAGACGATGCCGATCCCGGAGATCGTTGCGGTCGGGGGCCAGTCAGACGGGAAGAGCTCGCTCTTGGAGGCGCTCCTCGGGTTCCGATTCAACGTGCGCGAGGTCGAGATGGGCACTCGCAGACCCCTCATACTGCAGATGGTTCACGACGCCTCCGCCCTCGAACCCCGATGCCGCTTCCAGGTTTTCAATTTATGAATGATATAATACATTCCATTTTATTCTTTCTCATTCTATCAATCCAAGCATAATCTAAGGTATCCTATTTGATTTCTAACTTCAACAATTATCAGTCAATTTAGTCAATAAAACTTAAAAAACCATTGCAGCATGTTGCATTTCAAAATATATGTCTGTTAAACACTCACAAAGGTAGGTTTTGGTGAACAAAAGATAATGAAATATATCACGAGTTTTGTAAAACGTGTAATGTACTTCAAAATAAAATCAGATCACGAGATTAAAAAGTGATAAGATTTTACTTTCATTAAAAGTGCAAAACTAAGAAGAAAAAGTTAAATCGGGTTCTTCTATTTTGTATTGTTTATATGCCGCCAAGATAAGTTCGGGTTGATTGGTTCTAATCTCTGACTCTTTGAAAAGGCATAACATAGATTGGTTGAGATTAAATTAAAATTGGTTAGGTGTTTGATTCATAGTTTGATCATTTGGAAGCATTGGTTTTGAATTTACATTTTTTGTTTGTTTTGCCAATATGTTTTATTCTCGATTTTTGGAAAAACAGGAGGAGGATTCAGAAGAGTATGGAAGTCCCGTAGTTTTGGCATCCGCGATTGCTGACGTTATAAAGTCCAGAACTGACGCACTTTTGAAGAAAACCAAGGCTGCAGTTTCTTCTAAGCCAATTGTAATGAGAGCCGAGTATGCACATTGTCCTAACCTTACTATTATTGACACACCTGGGTTTGTTCTTAAGGTGAGTTCTTGGAATTCTTGACCTGTGAGAAGTGAAGGTTTGACATTTATGCTTGCTGGATTGTATTTATGGGAACTCATCTGACACTGCAGGCAAAGAAGGGTGAACCAGAGAACACACCCGATGAAATCCTTTCCATGGTGAAGTCCTTGGCTAGTCCTCCTCATCGAATTCTCTTGTTCCTTCAGCAAAGTAGCGTTGAGTGGTGCTCCTCATTGTGGTTGGATGCCATTCGCGAAATTGACCCAACATATAGACGGACAGTGATTGTTGTCTCCAAATTTGATAACCGTCTAAAGGTATGGACAAAACCTTTTTATTGCAACAGTAAAAGTTTCACAAATCTATTTGATTGGTTCGTTGGCAAAAATTGTTAGAAGAGAGATTTTATGTTGAATGTTATTCCTGAGAATTTAGTATTTATTTTAATGTGATCCATGTAGTCGATTTCACGTAATCGGACAAGACTTTTGTGGTTGTATTTCTTTGGTTCGGGATTTAATGAATTACACTACTCATCAAGTTATGAAAGGAAAGGAAAATAAACTGTTAGTATGTAATCAACAATCGTTGTATATCTTGAGGTTCATGATATTGCCATTAGGCTGCATAAGCATGGATTTAAATTGTGATTGCAGTTGTGGGAATGCAGTCACTGATGTGGTTGTCGTAGTGGCAGCCACTGAGATGTTTCATCCTTCATCACACTATAGTTTGATGTATATAATGGTTACATAGTACGCTGTATTTTTAGAGACTGGTTTCAATGATCAACTTAACAATGCTTGCAGGAATTTAGTGACCGGTGGGAAGTGGATCGCTATTTGAGTGCGAGTGGTTACCTTGGAGATAGCACTCACCCCTTTTTTGTGGCACTTCCAAAGGATAGGGGTAGTGTTTCAAATGATGAGTTTCGGAGGCAGATTTCTCAGGTGGACTCAGAGGTTGTTCGTCATCTGCGTGAGGGTGTAAAGGGAGGTTTCGATGAAGAAAAATTCAAATCCTATATTGGCTTTGGCCGTTTGAGAGATTATTTGGAGTCGGAGCTTCAGAAGAAATACAAAGAAGCCGCCCCAGCAACGCTTGCTTTGCTAGAACAACGCTGCAGTGAAGTGACTTCTGAACTTGCTAGAATGGATTCGAAAATACAGGCCACCTCAGATGTTTCCCATCTCAGGAAATTTGCAATGATGCATGTGGCTTCTATCAGCAACCATGTGGTGGGTAATCGTTATGTCTAATAGCTTAGCTAGGCATGAACTTATGTTGATGAACTAAATTAACAATTAGTATTGAACCTTTTCTTTTTTTGTGATAGGACTTATCTATTTGAAACTTTTCTTCATTGATGGCGTAACAAGTTTCTTCGCGTTTTCATTTGTTTTCTTCTGATGGAACGTATGAATAATGGTTTATATTGCATTACAACCTTTAACTTTGGACACTGGTTTAAAGTAAACTATAGGCATGTAGCTTCTTTGCACACAAATGACCTGCAATATTAAGCATCCTGAGAAAATGGTTTCAAGGATTACGGACGTTTATTTGGAGTTAATAACCATTTCTTTTGCACTAGTCCAGGGTGCATTGATCGATGGTGCTGCAGATCCTTCCCCTGAGCAGTGGGGGAAAACAACAGTAGAAGAGAGGTCACAAAGTGGTATTGGGGTTTGGCCTGGTGTCATTGCCTCTGTAAATCCTCCCAATGCTACTCTTCGTCTTTATGGAGGAGCTGCATTTGAGAGGGTGATGCATGAATTTCGCTGTGCAGCTTATTCCATAGAATGCCCCTCAGTGTCGAGGGAGAAGGTGATTTACTTTTCGTAAACGTGTGAGGAATATCTGGCTTTATCATTCAATTTTCAACTTCGAATTCTTAGGTAACTTTTATAACAGGTTGCAAATATATTACTCGCCCATGCTGGTCGAGGTGGGGGAAGAGCAAGAACAGAGGCTGCCGCAGAGATTGCTCGAGCGGCTGCTAAATCATGGCTTGCTCCTCTTCTTGACACTGCTTGTGACCGACTTGCTTTTGTCTTGGGAAGTTTATTTGATTTGGCTTTAGAAAGAAACCGTATTCAAGATTTAGAATGTAAGTGAAGAGCCTTAGTTATTAGGTTCTGTCTTCATTACTTATATGTTACAACTTTCTTCGATAGCTGTTCCTTTTCCTGTTCCAAATCATGGCATCATGTCATTCTTCGATAGTTAGCTATTTTAGTCTAAGAAATGCAACGGGTTATTTAATGGGACTGCAATTCATTAGGTCCAATTGAAGGTGGGTTTGTGTTGGTAGACCAGCTGTATATAAATAAAGAAGGGATGTCATCTTGTCAACTGTGAGAGAACATAGGCCTCTGGTTGGGAGGGCCTTGAAATTCTGCAGGTTAGACAGTGTATTAAGAGAGAAATCCTATATTCTTTCTTGTTGCAACGGGTTATTTAATGGGACTGCAATTCATTAGGTCCAATTGAAGGTGGGTTTGTGTTGGTCGACCAGCTATATATAAATAAAGAACGAATGTCATCTTGTCAACTGTGAGAGAACATAGGCCTCTGGTTGGGAGGGCCTTGAAGTTCTGCAGGTTAGACAGTGTATTAAGAGAGAAATCCTATATTCTTTCTTGTTGCAACGGGTTATTTAATGGGACTGCAATTCATTAGGTCCAATTGAAGGTGGGTTTGTGTTGGTCGACCAGCTATATATAAATAAAGAACGAATGTCATCTTGTCAACTGTGAGAGAACATAGGCCTCTGGTTGGGAGGGCCTTGAAGTTCTGTAGGTTAGACAGTGTATTAAGGGAGAAATCCTATATTCTTTATTGTCGGAAGTCCCATATCCTGTAGGAATAAGTTCAAATTATAATGTATAAGTGCATTCCAATGCTTTCTTTACAAGCAAGTTTTATGAGATTGATTAGGCATAAACTCATTAAGATTTGTAGTAAGATATCGGTTTCTATCACGTTCCCATGAGAGAGCATGTTCAGCTAAGGATTCTTACAAAATGCCATTGGGAGGAATTGAAACGCTAATTTAATCTGTTTAGGTAGTTGAATATTTCTTGTCCTTCGAGAACTGAAATGATACAACAATTAAAGTGTGTTATGCTATCTTCTTTTTCACTATGTTCTTATGGTTAATAATTCATTTTCATGTTATGTCAATTTCATGGAATTAGCAGTTGAAAATTTTCTTGTCGTCCGATAACTGAAATTATACAACAATTAAAAAGTATTATGCTATCTTCTTTCACTATGTTCCTATGGTAATAATTCATTTTCATTTTATTACAATTTCATGGAATTATTTTTATTATCTCTTGTCTATTCTGAGAATGATCTTGTTCGGTTTTATCTTCTAGATTGTGTTTATGCTTCCCTGTAACTCATTGGAAAATCTGACTATGACTGGTTCTTATGTTCCGTGAAGGTGAGATTAAAGGGGGAAACATGGATGGCTATGTAGGTTTCCATGCTGCTTTAAGATGTGCTTACAATCGCTTCATAGGGAATCTTGCCAAGCATTGCAAGCAGCTTGTAAGGCACCACCTTGATTCAGCTACTAGTCCATACTCACAGGTCTGCTACTTCAATGACTATGCACCCTCTTATAACAAATTCAGCCAGGCTTCAGCCTCTTCGTTTTTCCTTGAGCTAAGTGATACTGGTTCAGCTTCTCACGATACAAGGAGGGATCAGGAAAATATACCTCCAGAAAACAATGCACAAGAAACCACACCAGGTAAATCAGCAGAAACTAGAGATGCGTTCAGAGAAAGTCACATAACTATTCCTGAGACCCCATCTCCTGATCAACCAGGTGATGCAGCATGTGGGGTGGTTAAAAAGGAGCTAGGAATTTGCAATGACGTGGGACCAAGAAAGAGAGCGTCCAGAATGGGAGGGAATTACAAAAATTCTGACTATGTTGCGCTGCAAAATGGTGGCGTTTTATTTGGAAATGTAGAGAGACCAAGTTCAGCTTACTCGGATATTTGTATATCAGCTGCTCAGCATTTTGCTCGTATTCGTGAAGTTCTTGTTGAGAGAGGCGTGACATCAACATTAAATTCTGGATTTCTAACCCCTTGGTAAGCTTCTGTCTTTTTTGAAATCATTTTATGGTTATTACACAAATATGGAACTTAAACTAATTTTCTAGTGACGTAAACTGCTATAAAAAAATTATGTAAGGACTAAAACTTTTAAAAGGAACAACTACAGGTTATAGTTTGAACCTTGAATTATTTTAAGTTCCCGTACACTTGTGCAATTACATGACATAATAAATCTGTCTAAAAATTTCACATGCCTTAGTACATTAAACTTTCATTTTCGATGCTACAATAATACCTTATTTGTTATGCTTACCTTGTGCAGTCGAGATCGGATATTCGTGGCTCTTGGGTTGGATTTATTTGCTGTAAACGATGAGAAATTCATGGACATGTTTGTAGCTCCTGGGGCCATAGATGTGCTACAAAGTGAACGAGAGTCTCTCATGAAGCGTCAGAAGATGCTCCAATCTTGCTTGAATGAATTTAAAAGTGTTGCTCAGGCACTATGATCAGAGTTACTAGCTTTCCAAGGAGCCAAGATTTTTTGGCTTGGTTATGCTTGTGAATTATTGTGCCAGGAGTTCTTAATCAATTGGACAATAATGACAGTATGCCAATATGTAGTTTAGAGAAAGCTTCCCTCTACCTGTATTATATTGTACCCTACTTTGGTACAACGTTCATTTAATGAAAGCAACTTGGCAAAGCCTCGCATTGGTCGCTTGCGGAAGCATTTGTGTAACTACTTCAGAGTTTCACTTGAACACTGTTTGCATAAATTTCAGCGAAAAAACTAAAGTAAAATGAATTATTATATACTTCAACTTTTGAAAAAGTTTAATAACTTCTTCTATAGAGGTTAAAATGCATGCTTGATTCTTTAGATGTGATCATGCAGAATACGTATTCACCTACATTTAGAGATTGACCCTGATTGGTAGGTAAGGTACAACTTCGTCTAGTGTAATGGATTAAACTCAAAATTACATAATCTAAACTATGTAATAGTAATATGAGAAATAGAACAATAGCCGCTCTAAAGTTTATTTAGCACACAACTAGAGTTATGTCCATTGAACAACTCAAAGCATAGAATAAGAAATACAAATAATTAAGTATTCTACTAAACTAGAAGGGGACATAAGCTCATCAAGCATTTATTGCAATTGTTAAAGAAGATATGAGGTAAAGAAAAGAGAGGTCAGGCAAGAAAATTGAATCTTAGAGAAATAATGTTTTAGATAATGTGAGAAATATCGTTTTTACCCTTGTCTGTTATATTAGTGGACTAGATAATTTGTCTTTTGTTACTTAGTGGCCAGGTTGTAATTCCTTTTTCTTCTTTTTTGTTTTGTACAATATGCTGAATATATATTCAGCATTCTCAGACTTTTTGGAATAGAATGGAATAATGAGGATTGAAGTTTCTTTCATATTACATTACCATTTCTCTGTCATGGTATCATCATCTTTTGCCTAAAGCTTTCTTCTCTTCTTCCTCATTTTCTGAAAATGGCTTCCCTCAACCATCATATTACACAAACACCGGATCACCTGGTGAATTCGGCAAACCCACTTTACCTTCATCCTGGAGAAAACCCAACATTGGTGCTCGTTTCCCCTCTTCTCACGGAGAGCAACTTTCACCGATGGGAACGAGACATGGTTGTAGCACTGGAGACCAAAAACAGGGAGAAGTTCATTAATGGTACTTTCCTTGTCCCCCTATCACAGATCCACTTCATGAAGCTTGGTGTCGATCCAATCGAATGGTGATGTCATGGCTCACACGGTTCATGATCCTTCGATCAAGCAATCGGTGATGTGGATGGATACAACATCAGAGATTTAGAGAGATCTCAAGGATCGATTCTCTCATGCTGATAAATTTAGGGTTTCTGATCTTCAGGATCAGATTCTTGCTTGTCATGAAGGTGATTTGTCTGTTTCTAAGTATTATACGAAATTGAAAATCATATGGAAAGAGTTGGAGCTTTATATATGTGTTCTCAGTTGCAATTGTTTGACTCCCTGTGCTTGTGGACTTCTTGCGAAACTTCATAAAGAAAGAGAGGATGATTATGTGATTCGATTTCTTCGCGGCCTCAATGAGAGTTATGCACAAGTTCGCTCTCAAATCATGATAATGGATCCCATGCCTTCGATTGTCAAAACTTTGTCTATGGTTCTTCAGCATGAACATGAGTTCATCGGCACCAATAACAAACATCTTGTTTCTAATTCTTTGGCCTTCATTGTTGTTTCCAATGCTCAACCATGCTTTAACTCTTCCAACAAAGTCCCTTTCAATTCTAGCAATAACACTTTCAAGAACAACAAATTTTGTGAAAAATGCAAGAAGACCAACCACACCATTGAAACTTGTTATTTTTGCATTGGTTACCCTGCTGGTTATAAAAAGAATAAGCCCAACACTAAAGCTTATGCCAGTTTGGTTGAAGTAGATTCAGCTGCTTCTCTACAGTAACTCGATTTGGATGGTAGTCCTCCCAATGACCAATTCACTTTCTCTAAAGACCAATATCAAGCAATTTTGGCTTTTCTCCAACATAGTAAGGATCATCATCCTCGGTGAATCAAGCCTCTATTAAAAACTCAGGTACATCTTTTGCTTCTATTCCTTGGATATTTGACAATGGTGCCACTGACCACATCTGTCCGACCAAATCCTTCTTTCATAACCTTCATGTCATAAAACCCATACACATTAAATTGCCTATCACACTACTGTCACTGCCAATTCTCAGGGAATATTCACATAGGTGCCTTATTTCTTCTTGATGTTCCTTTTGTTCCTGAATTTTCTGTTTATCTCATATCTATTCCCAAACTTGTTTCCACCATTGACTGTATGGCAGTATTTTGTGATTCTCACTGTTTCCTTTTCCAGAAATCTCAATTCAAGATGATTGGAGCAACTTGGAAGATTAATGGCTTGTACTGTCTTGAAGAATCAAATGCTATGCGTTGCAATTTACTTTTCCAAAAAGTTATTATCAATAAATCAAATGCTTTTGCTGTAAATGCAGTCAATACTAGTGAACTTTGGCACCATAGACTAGGCCATACTTCAAATTCCATTTTACAATTATTATCTTCTCAACATACTGATATTATATACAAGAGTTTTGCTTCTTGTGACACTTGTCATTTTGCCAAACATAAGAAATTACCTTTTTCTCTTAGCAGTTCCAAGAGTTCTCAATTTTTTGAGTTGTTGTATGCTGACATTTGGGGACCCTTAAACACTGTTTCTATTGATGGTAATAAATATTTTTTAACACTTGTTGATGATTTCAGTAGATTCACATGGGTTTATCTTTTAAAATCAAAAGTTGAGGTCAAAATTGTTCTTCCTAATTTCATATATCTCATTGAAAATCAATTTGACATTAAACTTAAAAGACTAAGGTCTGACATTGGAAAGGATTTTTTCTTAACTAATTTATTCTCTTCTAAAGGCATTTTTCATGAAACATCATGCATTGAATCACGCCAACAGAATGGAATAGTTGAGAACAAGCACCAACATATTTTAAATGTAACTCGCGCGCCTTACTTTTCCAATCACATTTACCTTCTATTTTTTGGTCCTTTGCTATAAGACATGTTGTACATCTCATAAACAGGCTCCCTACTCCATTTCTTAAAAACCAATCTCCTTATGAAATTGTTTTTGGCAAAATCCCTGACTTTAACACACTTAAAGTCTTTGGTTGTCTAGCTTTTGAAAACAGTATTACTTTTGGCAGAACCAAATTAGACAAAAGAGCTTCTAAGTGTATTTTTCTTGGTTTCAAATAAGGGGTCAAAGGTTTTCTATTATATGATCTCACTACACAACATTTTTTTCTCTCTCGCAATGTCATTTTCTATGAGTCTCATTTTCCATATTTTCCTCCCCATTAAGTTGAATGCAGATGGGGTTATAGAAAGATATAAGGCACGCCTAGTTGCCAAAGGGTTCACACAAACTGAAGGCATGAATTTCTTTGACACTTTTTCACCTGTTGTGAAGATCACAACCGTTAGATTTTTTTCTTTCCATTGTCGTTTCTCGCAAATGGTTCTTACACCAGCTTGACGTTGATAATGCTTTTTTGCATGGTGATTTGGATGAAAAGGTTTATATGAAACCTCCCCCGGGCTTGATTCTTCCAGAACCTCATTTGGTTTATAAATTGCACAAGTCTCTCTATGGACTTTGACAAGCTTCTCGACAATGAAATTCTAAACTCACAGCTGCCTTACTTTCTTGTGGCTTTTCTCATAGTCCTCCTGATCATTCATTATTTATTAGACACTTGGTTACTTCTTTTACTGCTCTTCTAGTCTATATGGATGATATCGGTTTAACTAGTGGTAGCATGGATGATATTATTGCTATTAAGAAATTTTTACGTCAAGAATTCTGAATCAAAGACTTGGGCAATCTCAAATATTTTTTTGGTTTCGAAGTTGCTAGATCACGACAGGGTCTTATCTTGAATCAACGAAAATATTGCTCAGAAATTTTAGCTGAATTTGGTCTCACTAGCTGCAAACCAACACCTTCTCCTTCAAATCCTACCGATAAGCTTAAGGATGATGACAATGATCTTCTTCTAGATCCTACTCGTTATAGGAGACTAATTGGCAAGCTGCAGTATCTAACAAACACCCGACCTGATATTTCTTTTGTTGTCCAACAAGTTTGTCAGTTCATGTCCAAGCCTAGATCCTTTCATCTCAATGCTGTTTTCAGGATCTTGAAATACCTCAAAGGTTATCCTAGATTAGGCCTCTTTTATCCTTCCAGCAATCCTCACTGACTTCAAACTTTTTCTGACTCAGATTGGGTTGCTTCTTGCATCTCTAGAAAATCCACCACTGGTTATTGTGTATTCTATGGGAATTGTCTTATCTCTTGGAAATCAAAGAAGCAATCCACCGTGTCCAGGAGCTCTACTGAAGCTGAATATAGACCTTTAGTCTCTGTTGCTTGTGAATTACAATTGTTTAAGTATGTTGCAGATGATTTATGCCTTAAAATTCCACTTCCTTTCCCTACATTTTGTGATAATCAATCTGCCATTCAACTCGCTAAGAATCCATCCTTTCATGAACGCACCAAACATATTGAAGTGGATTGTCATCTTATTCGTGCTAAGGTTCTTGATGGGCTCATTGTTCTTTCTCATGTTCCTTTGAAGCATCAACTAGCAGATATGTTCACTAAGTCACTTTATCCCGGGCCTTTCAACATCAATTTATCCAAGATGGGTTTGCTGTACATTCACCACCCATCTTGAGGGAGGGTGTGAGTAATATCGTTTCTACCCCTGTTTGTTATATTAGCTGGCTAGATATTTTGTTTTGTGTTACTTAGTGGCTAGGCTGTAATTCCTTTTTCTTCTTTTTTGTTTTGTACAATATGCTGAATATATATATTCAACATTCTCAGACTTTCTGGAATAGAATGGAATAATGAGGATTAAAGTTTCTTTCATATTAACATTACCATTTCTCTATCAAATAAAATCAAATAAAGGAAATTCCATACCACACAATGCTAATTTTCTATCACTTAGTCACACACTCTCTTTCTTGGCACGAGTGCTTTTACGCGGTCTATTTTCATTTTTTTCTTTGCACACATGGCCACTACCTTCAACTAACTATCCTACTATAATAGCACCAAACCTTTTATTTGTTACATTATTCCCCTTTATGAGAGAAACCTTGTCTTCAAGGTTCAATTATGGATAAACTCTTTTCATCTTTTCAATTTGCTTCCACGAATTATCAGTTTCTAATAATGAATTCCCTTGTATCAAGACTTCCAAAATTTCTTTACCATTTATGTTGGTGACTTGCATATCCGTAATTTTATATGGGCACATTACTAGACCAAAGTCATTAGTTGTCAATGGTAGAAGGAAATATTGTTGAGTAGGATCACCCTTAAACTCCTTCAGCAACAATAAACATTCGATGTTTACATGCTACACTTCCATTCGATGTTTACATGCTGCACATCCTTCATTTTTGCAGTCTTTGGTAAGAATAGTTTACATGCTACACTTCCATTCTTCTCGATGATCTCAAATAGGTCAAAATTGTTGGAAATTCAAGTGTGAGTCTAAGTCCTACATTTGATAGAAATGAGAAAGTGGAGCACTATATAAAGATGAAAACCCGTTAACCCATTGCCTTAAGGTTTTGGATAGAGAGTTGATAAACCTAACAAGTGGTATCAAAATCGATGGTTAGTCTTTAGTGACCTGCTCATACGAGTACAATATGTTCCTGTATTGAAAGTCTTCCTAGCAAGGGTTTCAGGTAAGCATATGTCATAAGATGAACAATGGTACAAAGGGGTACTCGTGGTTGAAAATGCTTCCACTGGAAGGAGAATATACCAATGTGGAAGGGACTCACCCTGAGTCTAAGTCCCACATTATGTAGAAATGAGTAGAGGTGTCAATTTAACCCATGGCCCCAAGACTAGCCCCAACCCATTATTGAAAAAGCCCTATTTTAAGAAGCTCTTTAAGTAGGGGGACAGAAAAAAGCTCCAACCCCTAAAACCTCCTCTCAAGTGGGTTAGGGTCAGGGTTAAAGTGAGTTTAGCCCCACTGTAAAACTTTAATTAAATTTTAGAAACAATATAATTTATATATACATAATTTATTATAATTTTACTCTCTCTCTCTCTCATATTATATTATATTATATTATATATATATATATATATATATATATATAATATTTATGAATCAAATTGGTCAAATAACCACATTATAAAGATAAAAATGAGGTTTTATGTAAATTAAACTGCCGATATAAAAAATTAATATTGGAAATTTACATTTTAATCTTATAAACAGCCAATCAAGTACAAAAATATGTTAATTAATTATAAACAATTCATTTAATATCTGTAAGACCCTAAAAATTATAGAGCATAAATTTTGTTGGTGATAGTCCCATGTTAGTTCAGTGATTGTGTTTTAATTTTGCTTAATGAATAAATTATTTATTTGTTTTGTTAATTTATTTGATTCTTTCATATAGGTTAGAAATTGTTG
This sequence comes from Vigna mungo, assembly GCA_036885675.1. Taxonomy (NCBI): domain Eukaryota; kingdom Viridiplantae; phylum Streptophyta; class Magnoliopsida; order Fabales; family Fabaceae; genus Vigna; species Vigna mungo. The sequence goes on from CP144694.1 coordinate 6,317,975, forward strand.
TGCTTTGGTTATTAATTATTTTATTCATCAGAGAGCCTACGTGCTTTAAATGAATTAAGTAGTGGTGCAGATAAAGGTTATTGGTGGGGTCACTTAGTTAAAATTATGGGTAGTAACAACGTGAAAATAAATAAGGAAAATGTTTCTTTGACACCATCCTTTGATACAGATTTAACACACATCCACGTGTCTTTTGTCTATATTGGATGAATTGTGTTAAAGAAGAAATCCTTTTTAAAAACGCTGAGGAGGGTAAGATAGGAACTTTCATTTAATGAAATTTCAAATTAGCGGTTTCAATTTGGACTTCGTTAACTTTCGTCTTCGTTCTGAAGGTTCTGTCTCTCTTGTTCGGCCTTTTCTCTCCATTGGGTTCATGTGTGCAAAACTTGGTCTCTCCATTTTTGTCTCCCATTCGGCCTCTTCTCTCGGCCTCTTCTCTCCATTGTGTTCTTTGACAATCACTTTGTCTCTGTACCGGTAAGCTCTGTTTTGCGTTAGGCGTTTTGGGCGTTGTGCGTTTTTTTTGGGTTTTCCCTCTGATTTGCATTGTATTTCTGGAAGGGTACTTAAATTTTGTTAGATTTATGATATATTTGTGTTTTGTGAACCCTAATCCACCATTGATATATTGTGCAGTTGCAATGGCGTGTGAAAACCCAAAGGTAAGTTAAAGTTTTGGTTTTATATATAATTGTTTTTATTTTTTTGGTAAGTAATAAAAAGTTTTTATAATGTTTTGTAATGGCGGGTTCGAATCTCTCTTGATTCATCAATCATTGTTGTTATGCATGGGTTACTGAGAGAAGTGCATGTAGAACGAATTTTGATGACACCCTTTCGTTGGTGCTTGCAGCTTCGTAAGGCTGTGGAGATTAATTTTGAATTATTGAAGATTATGGTGTGACTTTAAACCTGTAAGTTCTTATAACCCGTGACTTTAAACATATGTTGTTTTAAGTGATGTAGTTTGTGATAATTGGTTTATTGTTTCAGACATGACTGTGGAGTTATCATGTTGAAAGCTATGGAAATTTTGGATGGAGAGGATAAATACAATGGGAAAAGCATGCCACAGTATACGAATGTAAGTTCGAATATGATTTTCATTCTTTGTTTGATGATTGGTTTGATTTTACAATTGCAATTTTTTTGCATTTCAGGAGGAATTGCTTGCAATTAGGAAGCAATATGTACATGATTGGATCCTGGACAACGAGAACATAAGAATACTGGATGTGTTAGAGGTCTACGGATTATTGTAGTCAACATTGTAAGATACAATAATTTATATGAAGGCAGTGTATTTTAATGTATATGAACATATTGTACAAATTGATAGTGGTATAAGATGATTGATTTCAACCTTGTTTATGGGATTTCAACCTTGTTTATGTGCACTTTACAAATGATTGTTGATTGATGATTGATGTCCAGGTTTGTTTATGTGCAATGTATAAAAATGCCTTAACATTTTATGCCAAGTACTGCAATCTGTGCAGAAAAATACACTATTGTAATCGTTTACAAGGGTTTCGTAATCGATTATTCGAGTGTGGTTTTAGTTTTGCACATCTTGTTGCACTGAAGGAACCACCAGTGGTAACCTGGGGGACCACTGGTGTTTTTCTGTGTTTTTTAGACAAAGTTCAGTGGTCTGTACTTGTACATGTTGTTTAAGTGTAAGTGTATGGTTGAAGGTGATGTTTTGAAATCCCCATGATGGAGAAGGGGAGAAGGGGACCACCCAGGGTGATAAGATGCATCTTGGTCAAGTCCTGTATCATGTGGTAGATAACAGAGCCTTGTAATCGTTTACAAGGGTTCAGTAATCGATTACACGAGTTTGGTTTTGATTTTGCACATCCTGTTGCACTGAAGGAACCACCTCTGGGATGTTGAATGTTTCATGTCAAATTGTGTTGAATGTTTCTCGTATTATATGTGACAAAATCTTAAGTAGTTAAATAAAGTCGTACTTAATGGACACTTAAGCACTAGATAATCACATAGAACGTTGAAAACACACTGCTATTCACCAGTGGTCCTCCACGTGTTCACTGGTGGCTCCTTCAGTTCAACAGAATGTGCAGAATCCATATCAGACAAGCGTAATCATTTACAACCCCTTGTAAATGATTACAATGCAGTTTTTTGCACCAGACTCGGCAGAACTGCGCTTAACACAATAATCTCTCCATGGGAGGTCCCCACCTCCATCTTGGGGGACCCAAAACATTAAGACGCAGTCATTCCTCACTAAAGAACATCAAATTTCAACTAAAAGAACTGGACTTGGGTCAAAAAACACTGTTACTCACCAGTGGTCCTCCACGTGTTCACTGGTGGCTCCTTCAGTTGAACAGGATGTGCAGAATTCAAATCAGACACGTGTAATCGTTTACAACCCCTTGTAAACAATTACAATGCAGTTTTTTTGCACCAGGCATGGCAGAACTTCACTTAACACAATAATCTCATCATTGGAGGTCCCCACCTCCATCTTGGGGGACCCAAAACATTAACATGCAGTCATTCCTCACTAAAGAACATCGAATTTCAACTAAAAGAACTGGACTTGGGTCAGAAAACACTGCTATTCACCAGTGGTCCTCCACGTGTTCACTGGTGGCTCCTTCAGTTTAACAGGATGTGCAGAATCCAAATCAGACACGCGTAATCGTTTACAATACAATGGAGTTTTTTGCACCAGACTCGGCAGAAGTTCATTTAACACAATAATCTCTCCATGGAAGGTCCCTACCTCCATCTTGGGGGACTAAAACATTAAGATGCAGCCATTCCTCACTAAAGAACATCAAATTTCAACTAAAAGAACTGGACTTGTGTCAAAAAATACTGTTATTCACTAGTGGTCCTCCACGTGTTTACTGGTGGCTCCTTCAGTTCAACAGGATGTGCAGAATCCAAATCAGACACGCGTAATCGTTTACAACCCCTTGTAAACGATTACAATGCAGTTTTTTGCACCAGACTTGGCAGAACTTCACTTAACACAATAATCTCATCATGGGAGGTCGCCACCTCTATCTCGGGGGACCCAAAACATTAAGATGCAGTCATTCCTCACTAAAGAACATCAAATTTCAACTAAAAGAACTGGAATTGGATAAAAAAACACTGTTATTCACCAGTGGTCCTCCACGTGTTCACTGGTGGCTCCTTCAGTTCAATAGGATGTGCAGAATCCAAATCAGACACGCGTAATCGTTTACAACCCCTTGTAAACGATTACAATGGAGTATTTTGCCTTAGACTCGGCAGAAGTTCACTTAACACAATAATCTCTCCATGGGAGGTCTCCACCTCCATCTTGGGGGACTAAAACATTAAGATGCAGTCGTTCCTCACTAAAGAGCATCAAATTTCAATTAAAAGAACTGGACTTGGGTCAAAAACACTATTATTTACTAGTGGTCCTCCACGTGTTCACTGGGGGCTCCTTTAGTTCAACAGGATGTGCAGAATCCAATTCAGACACGCGTAATTGTTTACAACACCTTTTAAACGATTACAATGTTGTTTTTTGCACCAAACTTGCTAGAACTTCACTTAACACAATAATCTCACCATGGGAGGTCCCCGCCTCCATCTTGGGGGACCCACAACATTAAGATGCAGTCATTGCTCACTAAAGAACATCGAATTTCAACTAAAAGAACTGAACTTGGGTCACAAAGCACTAATATTCACCAGTGGTTCTTCACGTGTTCACTGGTGGGTCCTTCAGTTCAAAAGGATGTGCAGAATGGAAATCAAACACGCATAATCGTTTACAACCCCTTCTTAACGATTACAATGTAGTTTTTTGCACCATACTTGGCAGAAGTTGATTTAACACAATAATCTCTCCGTGGGAGGTCCCCACCTCCATCTTGGGGGACTAAAACATTAAGATGCAGCCATTCCTCACTTAAGAGCATCAAATTTCAACTAAAAGAACTGAACTTGGGTCAAAAACACTGTTATTCACCAGTGGTCCTCCACGTGTTCACTGGTGGCTCCTTCAGTTCAACAGGATGTGCAGAATCCAAATCAGACACGTGTAATCGTTTAAAACCCCTTGTAAACGATTACAATGCAGTTTTTTGCACCAAACTTGGCAGAACCTCACTTAACACAATAATTTCTCCATGGGAGGTCCCCACCTCTATCTTGGGGGACTAAAACATTAAGATGCAGTCATTCCTCACTAAAGAACATCAAATTTCAACTAAAAGAATTGGACTTGTGTCAAAAAATACTGTTATTCACTAGTGGTCCTCCAAGTGTTTACTGGTGGCTCCTTCAGTTCAACAGGATGTGCAGAATCCAAATCAGACACACGTAATCGTTTACAACCCCTTGTAAACGATTACAATGCAGTGTTTTGCACCAGACTTGGCAGAACTTCACTTAACACAATAATCTCATCATGGGAGGTCGCCACCTCTATCTCGGGGGACCCAACACATTAAGATGCAGTCATTCTTCACTAAAGAACATCAAATTTCAACTAAAAGAACTGGAATTGGGTAAAAAAACACTGTTATTCACCAGTGGTCCTCCACGTGTTCACTGGTAGCTCCTTCAGTTCAACAGGATGTGCAGAATCAAATTCAGACACGCGTAATCGTTTACAAACCCTTGTAAACGATTACAATGGAGTTTTTTGCCCCAGACTCGGCAGAAGTTCACTTAACACAATAATCTCTCCATGGGAGGTTTCCACCTCCATCTTGGGGGAGTAAAACATTAAGATGCAGCCGTTCCTCACTAAAGAGCATCAAATTTCAATTAAAAGAACTGGACTTCGGTCAAAAACACTGTTATTTACTAGTGGTCCTCCACGTGTTCACTAGGGGCTCCTTTAGTTCAACAGGATGTGCAGAATCCAATTCAGACACGCGTAATTGTTTACAACCCCTTTTAAACGATTACAATGTTGTTTTTTGCACCAGACTAGGTAGAACTTCACTTATCACAATAATCTCATCATGGGAGGTCCCCGCCTCCATCTTGGGGGACCCACAACATTAAGATGCAGTCATTCCTAACTAAAGAACATCGAATTTCAACTAAAAGAACTGGACTTGGGTCACAAAACACTACTATTCACCAGTGGTTCTTCACGTGTTCACTGGTGGCTCCTTCAGTTCAACAGGATGTGCCGAATCCAAATCAGACACGCATAATCGTTTACAACCCCTTCTAAACGATTACAATGTAGTTTTTTGCACCAGACTCGGCAGAAGTTCATTTAACACAATAATCTCTCCATGGGAGGTCCCCACCTCCATCTTGGGGGACTAAATCATTAAGATGCAGCCATTCCTCACTTAAGAGCATCAAATTTCAACTAAAAGAACTGAACTTGGGTCAAAAACACTGTTATTCACCAGTGGTTCTCCACGTGTGCACTGGTGGCTCCTTCAGTTCAACAGGATGTGCAGAATCCAAATCAGAAACGCGTAGTCGTTTAAAACCCCTTGTAAACGATTACAATGCAGTTTTTTGCACCAAACTTGGCAGAACCTCACTTAACACATTAATCTCTCCATGGGAGGTCCCCACCTCCATCTTGGGGCACTCAAAACATTAAGATACAGTCATTCCTCACTAAAGACCACCAAATTTCAACTAAAAGAACTGGACTTGAGTCAAAAAACACTGTTATTCACCAGTGGTCCTCCACATGTTCACTAGTGGCTCCTTCAGTTGAACAGGATGTGCAGAATCGAAATCAGACACGCGTAATCGTTTACAACCCCTTATAAAAGATTACAGTGCAGTTTTTTGCACCAGACTTGGCAGAACTTCACTTAACACAGTAATCTCATCATGGGAGGTCCCCACTTCTTTCTTGGGGGACCCAAAACATTAAGATGCAGTCATTCCTCACTAAAGAACATCGAATTTCAGCTAAAAGAACTGGACTTGGGTCAAAAAACACTGTTATTCACCAGTGGTCCTCCACGTGTTCACTGGTGACTCCTTTAGTTCAACAGGATGTGCAGAATCTAAATCAAACACACGTAATCGTTTACAACCCCTTGAAAACGATTACGATGGAGTTTTTTGCACCAGACTCGGCAGAAGTTCACTTAACACAATAATCTCTCCATGGAAAGTCCCCACCTCCATCTTGGGGGACTAAAACATTAAGATGCAACCATTCCTCCCTAAAGCGCATCAAATTTCAACTAAAAGAGCTGAACTTGGGTCAAAAAACACTGCTACTCACCAGTAGTCCTCCACGTGTTCACTAGTGGCTCCTTCAGTTCAAGAGGATGTGCATAATGCAAATCAGACACGCATGATCGTTTAAAACCCCTTGTAAACGATTACAATGCAGTTTTTTGAACCAGACTTGGCAGAACCTCACCTAACACAATAATCTCTCCATGGGAGGTCCCCACCTCCATCTTGGGGCACTCAAAACATTAAGATGCAGTAATTTCTCACTAAAGAACATCAAATTTCAAGTAAAAGAACTGGACTTGGGTCAGAAAACACTGTTATTCACCAGTGGTCCTCCACGTGTTCACTGGTGGCTCCTTCAGTTCAACAGGATGTGCAGAATCCAAATCAGACACGCGTAATACTTTATAACCCCTTTTAAAATATTACAATGCAGTTTTTTGTACCAGACTTGGCAGAACTTCACTTAACACAGTAATCTCATCATGGGAGGTCCCCACCTCTATCTCGGGAGACCCAAAACATTAAGATGCAGTCATTCCTCACTAAAGAACATCGAATTTCAACTAAAAGAATTGGACTTGGGTTAAAAATCATTGTTATTCACGAGTGGTCCTCCACGTGTTACTGGTGACTGCTTCAGTTCAACAGGATGTGCAGAATCCAAATCAAACAGACGTAATCGTTTACAACCCCTTGTAAACGATTACGATTGAGTTTTTTGCACCAGACTCGGTAGAAGTTCACTTAACACAATAATCTCTCCATGGGAGGTCCCACCTCTATCTTGGGGGACTAAAACATTAAGATGCAGCCATTCCTCACTAAAGAACATCAAATTTCAACTAAAAGAACTGAACTTGGGTCAAAAAACACTAGTGGTCCTCCACGGGTTCACTAGTGGCTCCTTTAGTTCAATAGGATGTGCAGAATCCAAATCAGACACGCGTAATCGTTTTAAACCCCTTGTAAACGATTACAATGCAGTTTTTTGCACCAGACTTGGCAGAACCTCACTTAACACAATAATCTCTCCATGGGAGGTCCCCACCTCCATCTTGGGGCACTTAAAACATTAAGATGAAGTCATTCCTCACTAAAGAACATCAAATTTCAACTAAAAGAACTGGACTTGGGTCAAAAAACACTGCTATTCATCAGTGGTCCTCCACGTGTTCACTGGTGGCTCCTTCAGTTCAACAGGATGTGAAAAATACAAATCAGACACACGTAATCTTTTAAAACCCCTTGTAAACGATTACAATGCAGTTTTTTACACCAGACTTGGTAGAACTTCACTTAGCACAATAATCTCATCATGTGAGGTCCCCACCTCCATCTTGGGGGACCCAAAACATTAAGATGCAGTCATTCCTCACTAAAGAACATCGAATTTCAACTAAAAGAACTGGACTTGGGTCAAAAAATACTGCTAATCACCAGTGGTGCTCCACGTGTTCGCTGGTGACTCCTTCAGTTCAGCAGGATGTGCAGAATCCATATCAGACACGCGTAATCGTTTACAACCCCTTGTAAACGATTACAATGGAGTTTTTTGCTCCAGACTTGGCAGAACTTCAGTTGTGGTCCCTTATGTTTTCATTGGTGCCTCATTATGTTCAACAAGTTGTTAAAAATTGAAGTTACAACACAATAGTAAACGATTACAACACACAATTTAACACCATCATCTTCACCAATTCAATCAAATTCATCATATCACAAACATGACTTCATTCTTGTTAACATTATCACTTCCAAAAAATGGATTCTTCAAAATTTAAAATGTACACCAAATCAAAATGTAAACCACTTCAATTACATAAATACATGGAACCGAACATTCATCTACTATGTATTGCAAGAAATAAGTTTAATTACAACATCAAGTTCTTGTCCTATTCAAAATACCATACATTAATCACTAATTTTTCTTTCTAGGTCCTACATTTCCTGTGTACGGTGTCCTCAAGGCTTGGCTCTTATAACACATTCTTCTTCCCATCCTCGCATAGGTCTTCAATTGTGGTTCGGTGTTGCACATTCCATCCGGTGTGTTCTGCGACATTCCACCATGTTCGGTCTAAGAAAACCCACCCGGTTCGTTTTTCGACGTTCCACAAGGGGAAAGAAATGCACTGTCACTGAATGGTTGTGGACGTCCACCACTTTGGGATCCATCGTCTTGCCTTCTACCTCTTCTTCTGGCCTTCTCTTCCTCCAACTGTGCCTCCAAAACAAATCTAATGTAAACATAAAAGCAAATAATCAACAAACCCAAAAGGGGTCCAACAACCCACAAAGAAACCAAAAACCATAACCAAAAACACAGTACCTTTAGCACTACATCAATGAAAACCGACAACAAGAAAGCAAGAACCCAACAACCCAAACCAAAAACCCAACATCCAACAACGCATTTACCTTGCTCCAACGAAGCTCCTTTCCCGGACTTCCCATTTCCACCAAACGGTGAGAAATACTTAACTACAAACCAAACGTCAGAGAGAGAAAGCATGGGAAAATGACAACGGAGGGGGACAACCAAATGCGACAGAGAGAACCAAATCGGAAACAAAATGTAACGAAAGAGGCAAAGGGTATATTTTGAAAGACAAAATTTTTAAACCCTTCTCATTTTCTTGCCCAGATTAAAAAAAAAAAAACAACAACAAACAATCGACGCTTGACACCTGTCTGTGTCAAAACTGTGTCAAAAATAGTGTGTCAAAATATCGGAGTCCAATAAATAAAAAAATAAAGGAGAGTTAGCTTTTTAGTAGTTTTATGGATATCTTTGCCGAAAAGAAAGGCAAGAGAAGGGGGTGAACCGTTAGGGCTGGTGGATATATAGGTTATTAAACTAGAAAGGCTAAGGGAGATTAATTATCTTTACTTACAAAGTTTGGAAAGGGAGATAAGAGTAGTGTGTGCACTGCAAGATAGTGGTTGGAAAACCAAAAAACTGATTTTTGTTCGGTGGCAAGAACGTAAGCTTGGAGGAAGTAAAAGTTTAGGCTGTGAACCTTGAGTAAAGAAAGAAATCCAGAACCATCTAAGGTAAGCTTACCTTATTTTCTTTTGTGTTTTGGTGATTTATTCTCTTTATTGTGTTTCTCTGGAATAAGTCACGTTTCTGGTGGTTGTGCGATCATGATGTGATGTATACTGTGAAGAGTGATTTTGTGACCATGTATATTATTTCCGTAGTGTAAGTTTGGGGTACACTATTATTCTCGATAAGGTTTGAAGGGCAACGAGCAAGATTTATATGTGTTTCAATGATAATATGGTTTTCATTTCTTTATCTTTTAATTCTCGGTAATACTTTGTAGTGTTTGGAATGGCTAATTGGTGTTATGGGTATGTCTTTGTTGTGGTAGAAAATCCATGTTCTCGTAATATATATGCAAAGTTATTTATTGGGGTTGTGATCGGGAGTCGGGTAGTTTTCTATTTATTCGTCTTGTAGACCTTGTAGTTTATCTCAGGTTGTGGGCATAGATGGAGCTGTACTTGAGTGATGCTCACGGTCTAGAGTCGTTGTGTCATGGGAAGGTAAATCTCCAAGTTGTAAGGTCTATTATATTTTTCAGGTGGGTGTTATGATACCTAAGGTGACAGTAGTAGGTTTGACTATATAAAGGTATGGAATGAGATTAAATTTTGGTTTAGGTTGGATGTTATTATTTAGAGATGGTAGCATGGAATAAGAGTTTCATTGGGTACTGGAGTAATGGACGTAAGAGAAAATGATAAAACATTGTTGAAATCAGTTTAGACAGTTGCGGGGTAGAGGGACTTTTTCACAGAAGATCCTAGGAAATTTTCAAGAAGTTGCACTGCTGTAAAGAGCTACTATTTTCACATACTGCGAACAATTGTTTGATCTATTTACATGATTCTCCTTTTTGCTAGTAATCACCGAGAACATTATATATACCTCTTACGGAAAAAGTTTATTTTGAGACTTTAACTTAATTATATGATTTGATATTTTCTTCTGTTGGAGTTATTCCAAAAACTACGAAACTTTGCTTTGAAGCGAAGCGAGTTGAAACTCAAATGATCTGCAAGTTTTGAAAGACATTGCATGGAGTTTGTATCTTGCAAAGTTGAGAGGTTTAGTGCATAAAAGTGGATCTGCCAAGTAAATAGGGGATTCTGAGGTGTATGGGCGTTAACTGGATAAAGTGAGGCTGCAAAGAAAATCTTAGGAATTAAGACTTATAAGTGTTAAGTGCAGTAGATAAATAATACGAGATGGGTTTCTTTAAATGTACTAGTGAATGCACGTGAGAGGTTATTATTTGAAATGATATTATCTTAGGAGGTAAAGTGATAAATTATATTATATTAAGTTCATTTATGGATAATGGCATATTAGATTATTTTATGATTTATGTGACGTGATGTTATATAAGATTAGGTTAAATTATAACATTCAGATTGTGTACGTTAAGTTATAATTAATGTTATATAGGTTATATAAATAATATTATATTAGGTTAGTATAGAAATAATATTATATTAGAATAAAATATAAAGAATATTTATTAAGTGGTGCAGAGTATGTTAATGTAGTTTTTGTTCACTCTATTTTAAATCTTTAGTACTGGTAGTCAAATAGAGTGGGGTTATGTGCCTTAAAAATTTGGAAGGTTGTACGCAGACTAGAGAGATCAAATACGTGGCTCTTTCGGAAATTTTGTTAGCTGGTGTGTATTCATGGATAAATTTTTATACACTACTGACTTGTTGTTTATCGAGTTTTAGTTCCAATGTGATGTGAATACTATTATTTGTTCGGTATGATCTTGATGATGATAAAATACCAAGGGTTTGGCAAAAATGCATGGTAGGATGATTATTAATGTGTGATAATAATATTTGAGCAGTATCACAAGTATCGTTGTATTTGAAATATGTATTCTTATTGTATCGGTGTAAAAATTGATATAGTACCTTTCCTCTTTCGAGGGAGTAAAGGTAAGTATCTTTGTCTATATAAGACGATAGAAAAGATAAGGTTTGAGTGTCACTCTTTTCTCTTTCGAGAGGGTAGAAAGGGTTGGATGTCTCGCCCGTAGGTTTTCCAATCGAGATGAGTATAGTGCCCGGTTTGAAAGTAGCGGAGTTTTTACTCATAAGTGTTGAGGAACATGGGAGATAGATCTGAAGCTGCGGTGGAGGATGACTCGAACTGTCCTGTTTTGGTGAACAGGTGTCCTATTTTGGTGAACAGGTTTCATATGATAGAGTACAAAAGGACAATGTGTATCTTCTGTATTTATTGGTTTTGGTATACTTAATTCAATATGTCATGTTAATCATATTACTTTGACAACTAATAATTGGTGTGTTGATGTGGTATTAAATGATGAATATGGTAGTTTACCCTTATTGTTTGTGTGTGAATGCGATGATCGTATAACTCGTATTGTTATACGGGAGCAGATGTTAATACAGATGTTCCAGTTGATAATTAGAGCGAAAAGAAGTTGGGAATGAAACGGAGAAAGACTTCTTTAGTATTCAAACATTTTCAGTTAATTTGATTTATGTTATTTTATTTTAAACTGACTCGAAAATTACAAGGTAGTAATAAATGTCCTTTTATTTTGTATGAATGTTTTCTTTTGTTTTCTTTTTTTAAAAGAACAATATTTTTTTTTATCTGGTAACAATCAGAAATGAGATGTTAGAATATCTATCAGTTTTTCATTAATAATTTTCAGTTTATTCTTACATTTTTACTTATTTCTAAACTACTCATACAACTGTTGTATTGATGGTCTCTTCTGTGACTAATGTGAATACTTATTACTTTTATATATATATATATATATATATATATATATATATATATATATATATATATATATATATATTTATATAAATATCTATAAAATAGAGAAATAAAAATAATTGTTTTTCATAAATTAAAATTAGCTTTTAAACGTTATTATCTTATTAGATATATATTTTAACTAAAATAATTATCTTATTAATTTCATTCTGTTGATAATATTTTGTAAATTAAATGTTATTATTTATTTAATTATTTCTAAAACTTACTATTTTGATAAACTAAAATAATTATTTGTAACAAAAAAAATAATTATAAAATTAATAAAAAAATTTATATTCATTGCAATATGAGTTTCATGAATGATAGATATAATTATTTTTTATAAATACATTTTTTTATAGTAAATGATAAGTTGTAATTCAAATAAAGATCTCTATGAATTTGATGATTTCTAGTCTTAATTTGGCTTGTAGAAATACTTTTTTTTATTTGCTTTGCTAATGATATAAGATAATTCTTATGAATTTTTTTTTTCAAAGTATAAAATAAATTGAATGAATTTAATTAGTAGTCACTTAAATTATTGGACTTTTCTATTCCTTTGCCTTTCAACATGAGTTTTCTTTGAATTTCTGTTTTTTTACGTTATCTTTTTATTGTTTGTATTTTAAGCCAAATTAATTATTTGTTTAATTTTTGGCAAGAAGAAATCTGGATTATTATAGGTGTGAAGCAGTGTATGTGAAAAAATGGAATTATTGTCGAAGATTAAAACTTCTAAAAAAACGAAATATTATATCATAATTTAAATTCAATATATAGTTTATATATTCAAACAAGATTATTTATAAAATTTTAAATACAAGAAATAAATATTTATTTTATATAATAAAAAAATAATTAGGTAATTTTGATCTATCAAATATAATTGAATTATTTTTAGAAATTATAACACTTAGACTTGCAACAAATTAGAATTAATTACACTTTTTCTTGTATTTAAAATAAATAAAAAAAAGTTATAAAAAAAAGGCCCATGGGTTGACCCTAATCCATAGGTCTTTTTATAAATATTTTGGTTATGAGTGTTTCATCCTGTACCTCTAAGTGTTTCATCCTGCACCTCAAATTTCCTAAAATAACCCTAATTAATAAAGTGATTATTTGTTAATTTTTTGTTTGTTAAAAATTTTTGTGCCAGTTTACTACACCTCCTTTTTCTTTTATGGGAAAACATGCATTCCTGTACCTCTTTACTCTTCTATCCTACATCCTGCACCCCATTTCATATTTAATTATATTACTTGTTTAAATTTTTTTATTAGTTTATAATTATTTTTAAAATTATGTATGATTTTTTTATGAATTTATAATCTATTATATAATTTTTAATTAATAGAAATTAATTTCTATAATTTATGAAAATTAATAAAACTGTTTTTTAATAAAAATAAGCTTAGATAAACCTATCGTATATCGAAAACCGAACCTAAATAAATCGGATGTGAATATCCTATTCTTATAATTTCAAATGTCAAAATCCGATTGAAGTTTAATATGTTAAATAAAAATTAAATTATATTACTTATTTAATTATTTTATTAGTTTCTAATTATTTTAAAAATTCTGTATGACTTTTTTTATGAGTTTATAACGTAATAATATACTTTTTAATTAATATAAATAAATTTTATAAACTTATTAAAATTAATAAATATAATTTAGATTAAAAAAAAAGTTTGCAGTGCTTATCGGATATGCATATCCGATTATATATTTATCGGATGTCCATATCCGAAGTTTTTTGTTTTAAAAAGATATACTTTTTTATGAGTTTATGGCCATAGTATTCAATCAGAGAAGGAAGTGCACGATGCACTTTCTGGTATTGGGAAATAAATAGTGTAAAGAATTGTATGAATGATCACAGTACTAACATTCCTCTGTCACATATTTTTGGTTTAAAAGAGAAGGATAAGGATTTTTTGGACTAATGAGGAAAGAAGACGATATTAAATAAAGTCTTTATGATTCAGTGGTTGAGAGAGGACAATAAACCCAAAATTCAGATTCTGATTCAGAGGGAGAACAATAAACACAAACGAGATTCAGATGTGCTGCTGGACAGATTCAGATGAAAGGTAGAAGGAGAGGGTGGTCTCTGTAATGGGAGAAATAAAAGAAGAAAGCACAGAAGAAAATGAGATGCAACGCCCGAGAGAGAAATATAAGTTTGGGAATAACATCTCTCCCTTCACAACATGAAATCTTTGACCACTTTTAATTTTGTATTTAAATATTAAAACTTTCTTAATTATGGGTGGTATAGGCATTTTAAAGAATTTTGGAGGTGCATGATGAAATACTTGGAAGTGTAAGACGAAACACTCTTTGGTTATATGGACATTTTCTATGAGAGGTTTTTTGGTCCTAAGGATTTTTTGGCCCTATCGGTTTTTCTGGTCTCAATCCACGTGGGTCAGAACCAAACCATATTAGAGGAGTCAAATTGACGGGTCTAGAAATGAAAAAGTGAAGTACTGTATAAATGTGAAGCTTACTAATCCATTGTTTTAAGATTTTGGTAAAGAGTTGATAAAACTTAAGTGGTATTAGAGACGATGGTTGTATAGCTCAAATTTATCGAAAGTCTTCTTGACAAAAGTTCCAGATAATAATAATAATAATAATAATAATAATAATAATAATAATAATAATAATAATAATAATAATAATAATAATAATAATAATAATAATAATAATAATAATAATAATAATAATAATAATAATAATAATAATAATAATAATAATAATAATAATAATAATAATAATAATAATAATAATAATAATAATAATAATAATAATAATAATAATAATAATAATAATAATAATAATAATAATAATAATAATAATAATAATAATAATAATAATAATAATAATAATAATAATAATAATAATAATAATAATAATAATAATAATAATAATAATAATAATAATAATAATAATAATAATAATAATAATAATAATAATAATAATAATAATAATAATAATAATAATAATAATAATAATAATAATAATAATAATAATAATAATAATAATAATAATAATAATAATAATAATAATAATAATAATAATAATAATAATAATAATAATAATAATAATAATAATAATAATAATAATAATAATAATAATAATAATAATAATAATAATAATAATAATAATAATAATAATAATAATAATAATAATAATAATAATAATAATAATAATAATAATAATAATAATAATAATAATAATAATAATAATAATAATAATAATAATAATAATAATAATAATAATAATAATAATAATAATAATAATAATAATAATAATAATAATAATAATATAATAATAATAATAATAATAATAATAATAATAATAATAATAATAATAATAATAATAATAATAATAATAATAATAATAATAATAATAATAATAATAATAATAATAATAATAATAATAATAATAATAATAATAATAATAATAATAATAATAATAATAATAATAATAATAATAATAATAATAATAATAATAATAATAATAATAATAATAATAATAATAATAATAATAATAATAATAATAATAATAATAATAATAATAATAATAATAATAATAATAATAATAATAATAATAATAATAATAATAATAATAATAATAATAATAATAATAATAATAATAATAATAATAATAATAATAATAATAATAATAATAATAATAATAATAATAATAATAATAATAATAATAATAATAATAATAATAATAATAATAATAATAATAATAATAATAATAATAATAATAATAATAATAATAATAATAATAATAATAATAATAATAATAATAATAATAATAATAATAATAATAATAATAATAATAATAATAATAATAATAATAATAATAATAATAATAATAATAATAATAATAATAATAATAATAATAATAATAATAAAATAATAATAATAATAATAATAATAATAATAATAATAATAATAATAATAATAATAATAATAATAATAATAATAATAATAATAATAATAATAATAATAATAATAATAATAATAATAATAATAATAATAATAATAATAATAATAATAATAATAATAATAATAATAATAATAATAATAATAATAATAATAATAATAATAATAATAATAATAATAATAATTTGATCTTGTTTCAAACTTCAATCCTCTTCCAAGTCTAAATTGCTCGCTTAAGTAAACAAATGCTTTACGACAACTTTTTATTTTAATCTTGACTTTGTGTCTTATTTTACTAAAATAATCTAGCTTGAACAATCATCTTCTTAAAAAAATAAAAACACGAAATTATAATAAAAGTAAAAAAAAAATTACATTCGAAAAAAACCTGTTAAAAAGATATCATAAAATGGTGATAACTATAAGTCATAAAAATTAAACCATCAATTTTATTATTTAAAGATAACCCATTGTATAATATAATGGGGTCTAGTCAAGCCTCATATTTTTAATTTTATTACACTATCTTTCCCATTTAAGGTACATTCATCATGCTTTAAATTATTAAATTTAGGGAACAGATTTGAGATGACCAATTGACATTAGACAGAAAATACATGCACATTTGAAATTTGTGAAAGTGTAACTTTTCAAAGATAAATAATACTTCAATGTTTGACAAATTTATAACATCATGAAATACTTTATTTTGTTTGTCTACAATGTTATGGAATATATAGAAATCTATGCAATGATTGTTTGTCTACAATTTTAGAACATCATCGTCAACTCAGAATCTTGATTATTGTTTTCCCCGTCACGTTAAAAAAAATTACCAAAAAAAGATTTCTTATAAATAAAGAAAATACATAATGGCTCCTCGAGTGAAGTAATGTTATTTCAGATCTCATGAATATTTTTCAAAAACTTCTTTTTTAGAAAACAAGAAAATAAAAATAAAATAAATACATAATTGATATATATATTATTAATAATAATTTGTATAAGTTTACATATATTAACACTTTTAAAAATTATCTTTTCTTAATCTATAAGTTAAATTTAATTTGTTTCTATTTTTCACGTCATAAAAGTGTTTAAAGAAATAAATTTATCGAAACGATTACTCTGAAATAAATATTTGAAAATTTAATTTATAATTTATTTTAGTCTAAAGTTGAGAAGTTTATGCGATTTAAGTGACAATATTGATGAATTGTTAAGAAATAAAACAAAAAAAATATTAAAAATGAAATATTAAAATAATAATAAGAAGAAAAATATTATTATTATAAATAATTAAATTTGAGAATTATGACAGCATATAAATTATTTTTAAATAATAATTTAAGAAATCTTTACAATTTTAACCAATAAAAGAATTTGGACTATTATCATATCACAAGTTGTTTCGCGCATATTTGCGGGTTAATTATACTAATGATAAAGACGAATACGACGTATAGTATTAATCATATTGTTCCATATTTAAATATATAATATATTTATTCTTTGAATTCGTACGTACAACTAAAATTCTGTGAGTTCCCTAAGTTTAATTATTTAATGTAAAATTGTCTTTTTCTTTGATTAAATTGAATAGATTGATTAATGAGCTGTGTTGTCAAGGTCACTTGAACATCACTTAATCACAACACTAAATCAAAAGTTACATACTAAATTGTAACGTAAATATGAAAGGAATTTTAGGAAATCAAATAAATTATTAGAAGCAGGATTACAGGTGTAAGGTTTTCGATTGGGAAAACATTAAGAGCATTTAACATATAGACAATAGTATCATCATATACTTTATTTAATATTAAATGACTGTAAAAAATTTAAGTTTGTCAAGAAATTTGACTTTATACATATAAGAATATTAATTTTGTGTTAATTTTTTGGTTTACTAGTATTTTTTAGTTGTATTATAGTTACAATTTAATGGTTTTTTCTTTACATTTTCTTTTAAAATTTAATATTTTTTGTAGATTAATGTTAACGTCATTTTATTTTATTTTATTTTTAGATTTGAACAATAGACTTCTACTAACAAAAGCTAATTCATCGACCTAAGCTGATCTAATAAAACTAGTCACATTAAATCTTTTTAAAAACATTTAATATGACATTTTTCTTGTTGAATTAACATTAATACTATTTCTTCCATTCTATTTTCAGGATATACAATAAATGAATATTAACAGAAGTTAATTCATTGACGATAACACTGGTCTAACCAAACCAACTATTCGGATATTTTTAAAAATTATAAAAACCATAATTTTAAAAATTATAAAAACCATATTAAGTGAAAGTAGATTAAAAATATTAAATTATTGTTAAAAAAAATTAACGACAAAAAGTTCTATTAAACCTTTGTGATTTTAGAGAAATGAAACAAAAATCAAGCATTAATTTTATTGAATGATAATGATTTTGAAACCGGAATGTATAAATTCGTCAGCAACAGCAAGAGGCAAAGAACAAAAGGAAAAGAAAAGAAATTGTCACTTTCAGAACGTAGATTAAGAGTTGACTTAATTTTAGAATGGCTTTTGTTGTTAGAGATATGTAATGTGATTATAGCCCTTTTCCAATGCTTACTCATTTCCCACTTGAAGGTGGGCATGGTATCTCTCACTTTTTCTTTTTGTCTTTAAAATATAGCTTCCATGACCAAATTAAATTATCTTACTATTTTTTTTTTCTTTTCAGAATTTGCCATGTGATTTCTCACAATGAATCATCTTTATTTAGACTTTATTTTTGTGTTAGAAGAGAAAATAGATAATTAATCGTTATTAAAACAACAAGATTGATTACATGATTTACTTAACTAAATAATGATGGATAATTGTTTAATAAAAATATTCTCATGACATGAGTTCTAATATTTGTAATTTATTCTAAAATAACTAATGTTCTTACTTTATTTTATAATGTATTATTACACTATGCTGGCAGATTTTTATCTACTGTCATGTGCCCGTCAGTAAATTTTTATTATTGATGAAATTATAGACAGAACTCACTGCTTCATTTACTGACAGGATAAAATCCTGGATAATGTGGGGTGACATAGTTTACTCGCGGATCTGCGCCATGAGTAATGTGTATGATGACACAACTCTAAAATTTAGGGTATTTCTCCCTCCCTTAATTGCAATTTTAGCAGACCATTTTTTTCCCAAATTTTTCTCTTTTTTTTCCTAAATCAAACTCTTATTTGTTGTGAGGCTTCTTCCAAATTTCTCTTCTTTCGTTTGGTTCTCTTTCTTTCTCCTCTTTGCGGTGGTGGACTGTTGTGTTGACAGGGGGAGCTATGTAAAGTTAAACCCAAATCTCACATATTTGGTTTTTATTATGACAATAGAAATGTTTTATAGTTTATTACATACCAATATGGAAAAACTTTTGATGGTTTATATCTATGATATGTGCTTAAACTATTTGTGATATGTATTCATTGCTTGATAATGAATCAATGGGTAAAATACTTTGCACTTTACATATCTGTATGAATTAATCGATTTGATTGTTTGCATAATTTATTAGATTCATCATATATCAGTATATGCTTAATTGTGGTAAAACATCAAGTTTTAACCGATTAGATTATGGGTATAATAGATTAAAACTCATGGTAATGCCTGCATGTGATTACTGAGTGCATTGATATGTTTTTGAATGAAAAAGTTTTAAAAATGCTTAAGTTTGAAACTTAACCGATTACATTAATTTCTTAATCGGTTAAATAATGCTTTGTATAAAAATCTTTTTCATGAACAACCATAACTATCACAAATATTTTTAAATACTGTGACATATTGTTGGTTAATCGATTACATGCACTACTTAATTTGTTAAATGCTCTGACATGTAAATCTATTAATGCTGAATGAATTGCTTAACTGATTACATTATTTGCGTAATCGATTAAAATGTGTCAAACATGAGAAATCTATAAATAGATTCATTGCTTTCTATATTCAACAACTTTTATGATTCATAACTTTCATATCTGATTTGTTTATTGAGATTTATTACAAGAGCGTCCTGTTTGCTTCAAGAATCAAGATTGTCATATTTGGAAATTCATCAAGATTCTTTGAAGAACATTGAGCTTCAACATTGTTGATCATACTTTCACATTAAGATGTACTTTATAGAGATCAGAGTTATCTACAATCACAGGCTAATTGTGTTCCTTGTTGTTGTGGCCAGGAAGAGGACTTAGAGAAGTTCTGGTGACTTAGAGCGGGGTATCTCTAAGAGTTGGCAGAAAGAGGTTGTTCTTTTTGGGTATTTGCTATATAGTTGATTTGGAGTTGAGGGAAGAGTACATTGAGAGGATTGTCTCTGTATCTTGCTTGTAAGAACTCAATCAATATAGTGGATTCCTTTCAATTTGTTGATTGAAAGAAGATTGGACGTAGGCAGGTTGGCCGAACCAGTATATGTCACTGTGTGAATCTCTCTTTCCCTATACTTTTGCATTGTCATTCATTCTTTATTGATTGCATTCTAAGAAATCTCAAAAGATTTAGAAAAGATTTTAAAAGAACATACTTTTATAAAGGAAACAAATTTAACCTCCCCTATTGGTTAAGACACTTGGCTTATCGTTTTCTAAAATTAGCACTAGAGCTGGGAATTCAAATTTTGCTCAAATTTTAATTGGTTAAGATTTAAGCATAATCGATTAATTTGTTCCTGATGGCCAACATTTCTCTAATCATGAGCAAGAGTGAAATTAATGATGATTTCTTGGATGAATCAGGCAAGAATATTTTGAGTTATGTGATTAACAAATCCTATTAGTGTATTAAGACGGTAACATCATGGAAATAATCCAAAGAGGAGGAAAGAGACTCCAACATCCAAATTGCTGTAAAGAAACCAAAAGACGAAGGAACTGACTTTTGATGGCATAAAGGTTTACAAAGTTCTTGATCAATAAAAGAAACTCTCACAAAATTATGAGGAGTATCAGAAGCTCGCAAAAGACCAAGATGTGAGTGTTAAGACCTCAACAAGTATGTCGACTCATATCAAGTAATAATAAATGGTAAAACCAAGTATCATATCCTAGAAGACTCACTAAAACAATTGTGTAATCACTTAACTAATTAAGACTAAAAAATTATTTTGTTCTTTTTTAAATGCAAATGCAACAAAAGTAAATATAAATATGAATGTGAATTGATCAATTGAGGCTTAACACAATAATGAATGAGTGGTGTTGATGATATGAGATGATTATGTTGTTGGAGATTACATTTCACATTCTTTACTTTGATGCATATAAGAATTCATCTTCTTCATTAAAATGTTAACTTCACTTTCTAAATTACTTAGAATCTGATCCCTCGACATAAAAAGCCTATCCTTAATTATTAGACCACAATTTCTTGCATCTCTAATAATCAATTCTGCATTACGAACAGAAGCTTAAGACAACCAAACATCTTATACCTAACCCTAGGCAATATATCTTTTGGGTGAAATTCTCCAGATCATGGTTTCTACGTATTTCTCAATAACAAAGAAACTCAAACATCATGTTATGAGTGATCAAAACATAACAAGCATTGAGCAAAGGAGAAAATCATTAACAACTAATGAAAGAAGAATAAAATAATCCAGAACATATTCAAATACATGAAAGTTTAGAGGTTACATCTTTCCCAACAACAAATGATTTTAGTTCTCCATCGTCATGGAGAACCTTGGTGTACAATGGAAAAATGAGATAAAAAAAACCTTCATCGTCATGGAGAACCATGGTGTACAATGGAAGAATGAGATAAAAAAACCTTAGAAAAAGAAGAAAAGAGCTCCCGCATCCCCAATCTGCCTCTAAAGGGGCGAAAAGTATGTTTCTATGCTTCAGCCATCAAAAGATTCCAACCCTAGGGCATGCAAGTCCTTAAATAGATCAAAAATTGGCCCATAAGCACAAGTCGTTGGCGCTCAGTGCCCCAACTAAGGGCAAGTAGGTAAAACTGCGAGAAAATGACGCTCAGCGCCCCTAAGAAGGCAAGTAGGCACTCTGCGGCATGTTTGGCTTGCGCTCAGCGCCCCTTAGGAGGCAATAAGGCGCTGATGCATGAACATCACCCCTGAGGGCCCCTAAAGGGGCAAGCAAGCTTCCTGTGTGACCTATTGGCGCTGAGGGCCCCAGAAAAGGGCAACTAGGCGTCATGCACCTTTTTCAACCTTCTTCTTTGGTGCTTTTGTTGTCCCTCTTGAGTTCCGACTCCTTGATACTTTTGCTCCTCTTCAAAAACATACCCATAACCTACAAAATTAAGGGAATTTAATGACAAAATCATAAAGTATAACCTCGATTCACTTATTCACAAAACTAAACTAAAACCAAGAGTTCAATCAAGTTTCTAAGTCAAGGACAATGACAGGAAAATAAATTAAGCTGGTAGCAGACAAGGACACAAGAAAGGCTTTCAAAGAAAAATCATAAAGCACTTGAGTACCACATGCAGTAATTGTGTATTAATGCATGTGATTTTTCTGTGTTTGTCTGCATTGAAATTGTATGAAAATGGGTTTCACGAATTTTAACCGATTATATTAGTAATGTAATCGATTAAATTGTTCTCAACATTTCACTATTTTTCAAAAGTCTAAGACTGGTTGAAATTTAACTGATTATGTACTTAATAAGATCGATTAACATTCATTTCTGATTACTGTATGTGTTTGAAATTGAAATTAATCGGTTAAGAAATTGGTTAAATCGATTGAAATGTATTGGGTTTGAAAAATTTGAATTTTGGGCTTCCCTCAAAACAAAATTAGAGATTCATTTAAACCTAATATGTGTAATATGCTCTTCATGCTTTCTCCACAACATCTTTACTACCATTCTCAGAGTCTCTCAGAAATTCACCTCACTATACACTCTGCACCATGGCATCATCATCCTCTCAAAGGAAAAGGACAAAATCTATTGGACGAAAGAATCTATATCGTGGTCCACACCTGGATGGATGGATCAGTGATGATGACGCTCAGACTATGTTTTTAACAAAATGGCTCATTTCATACCACACCATAAAGTAGATGATGTAAGAAATATAGCAAATTATTCTTTAGAGATGTGGTAAGAGTTCATGGGTTACCTCTCACAATCATTTCGAATAGGGACATAGAGTTCCTTAGTCACTTTTGGAGGACCTTATGGTTTAGATTATGGACTAAACTATCTTTTTCTACTACTTACCATCCCCAAACGAATGGACAAACTGAAGTAGTAAATAGATCCATATCCATATTATTGAAAATAACATTGAAAGGACATCACAAATCTTAGGATGAGTATCTTCCCCATATGGAATTTGCATACAATAGAGTAGTTCATAGGACTAGTAAAATCTCTCCTTTTGAAGTTGTCTATGATTTTAATCCTCTTACACCCATGGATTTAATATCTCTTCCTTCTTCATTTGATTTTGGCCATCAAGAAGGGGTATCTAAATCCAAATTTATAAAACAATTACATGAAAGGATTAAGAACCAAATTCACCAACAAAATGAGAGATACACAAAATATAACAATAAGGGGAAGAAAGAGATGATCTTCAATGAAGGAGACTTAGTTTGGCTTCACCTTAGAACAAAAATATTTTCAACTTAAAGAAAGTCCAAACTAAGTCCTAGAAGATATGGTCTTTTCAAGGTCAATAATAATGCTTATCAATTAGACCTTTCTAAAGAATATGGTCTCCATTCTACTTTTAATGTTGCTGACCTTCGACCTTTTGTAGGGGATTTGGCAAGTGATGAAGACTCTATAGATTTGAGGAAATATCTTTCTCAAGAGGGAAGAGATGATGACTTGGGCCCAAGCCCAACCCAAGGGCCCATTACTCGTGGAATGGCAAAGAAGATCCAACAAGACCGTGAAGATGCATCAAAGGAGAGTCAAGACCTATATGCTCACTTTCATTGGAAGCTAATGGACCAACAAGGAAGCCCAATTTTAAGCATCTCAACCTAATATTGAAAACACATGTTTTTCAGCCAATCGGCTCGACGCTCAACACATCCAACTAATGCCCAGTGGTAACGCGTATAGTTCTTTTATTTAAAGCATGTGTATTTGGTGCAATATGTGAATTCACCAACATGTGATGGAATCAGTTTTGGAAACTAAATGGAGATTCATGAAGGGATCACCAACTTAAACTAAGGCTAAGAGATTAGAAGAAGAAGAAGGACTTTAAAGCTTGTTCTTGCTTTTCCTCAAGCCTTAGAAGACATTGGACCTCTCATAAAGAACCATGGTCAAAAAAGATGGAAGAAGAAGATCACATTTTAGTCTTCTACTTTATCTTAAAACACTTTTTATAAATATGTCATATAGTTCATTTTTAGGTCTTGTATTTGGCCAAGAGACTTTGTTTAGCTTTGTTTAGAAGGCTTGGTAGTCTTAAGAGACTCCTCATTCAATGATGAGACTCCTCATTAAATGATGGAAATGCTTTTAAATATTCCATGTACTCTCACGTTCTTCTTCACCTATAAAAGGAGAGGCACCATTTTATAATCCTTAGAACTTTATTGAATGTAAAGTCTTTTTGCCAAAATTGCAAGACTTCTCTTCTTGAGTTCTCACCTTATGAAGTGTCTTCTTCTAGACCTCTTCATACCTTCTCCTTCATGGTTGGCCTAACCTTCTAGAAGGACATCTACCAAGACCATACAACACCAACATCTTCATCTCTATTTGTTTTCGCTAACATCATTGTTCATATGGAGTCTACCCTTTGAAAAAGCTTCACCAACCCCCTTGGAAGATCATCTTATGTTGAAAAAGCATCCTCAAAGCAATCTCCATCAACATGTTTCATGCGTGTATACATGGCATTTGATCCTTAAGATGCAGATGATGATCAACCCAGCTTCATACTCGTGCTAAGGTGTTGAATCATCTATAAATTCAACACCCCACCTTTTCTAAATTCACTTTTGGATATATAGAGTTATGTTGTTGAATAATTTCCAGCCTCCCTCTAACCAAGAGTCACCTTCTCTTACTTCTCCTATTACCCATTTAGCTTTCTTCCAAAGATAGTGGGCCGCTTGAGCTAGAGCCACCTCTGAAAGCACCTCACATCACTATTCAACCATGAACATCCATTGTTTCTGCTACATTTGAAGTTCAACTTGAATTTCGCTGTTCTGCTCACGGATTCATGGCTCTCCAAGCATCTGGATAGAGACATCAATTGATGTATAAGCTTACTGTTTGAAAAAGAGAGAAGAGAGAAAATAGTTAGTAAGTCTGTTACATTGATTTGTATTTAAAACATATCCTCTCTACAATAATTATTGTCTAAGGACTTGTAATTAATCTTTTGATTGCAAATTCTAAAGAGAATTAAAAAACTTTATGTTTAATTTGAGGAGTTAAACTTTGTGGAAACCAGGAGTTGGTGAAACTTTGGCGTTTAACTTTGTGGAGTTAAACAGTAGTTAGACAGTTGTATCTTGTGGAAACCAAGAGTGGGTTAAACTCAACTAGATGAGTGTATCTAGAGAATACCAGGAGTGGTGAAGAATACTACACAACTAGGAGTGGGTGAAACTTAGTCAAGGTCATAATAACAATGGTTACTGGATTCACAATGACAACCAAGAGTGGGTTAAACTCAACTAGACGACAGTATCAGGAGGATACCAAGAATGTAAAGGTAAACCAGGAGTGGTGAAGAATACTATGCAACCAAGAGTGGGTGAAACTCTGTTAAGGTCACAATAATAGGGGTTATTGGGTTGACAATGACAACTAGGAGTAGTTTAAACTCAATTATACGAGTGTATCTTGAGGATACCAAGAGCATCTAGGGATACCAGGGTGGTAAAAAATACTGCAAAACTAGGAGTATATGAAACTCAGTCAAGGTCACAGTAACAGAGGTTACTGGGTTGAAAACAACAACCAAGAGTGGGTTAAACTCAACTAAATGAGTGTATCTGAAGGATACCAGGATTGTCTAGGAATGTTAGGGGTGGTGAAGAATACTGCACAACCAGGAGTTAGTGAAACTCAAGCAAGGTCACAGTAACAGGTGGTTACTGTTGGAAAATGACAACCATGAGTGGCTTAAACTCAACTAGATAGTGTGTTAGAGAGACACAAGGAGCTTCCAAGGATACCAGGTGTGGTGAAAAATACTACACAATTATGAGTGGGAGAAACTTAACTAGTCAGGGTAACAGTGGTTACTTAGTGTGACTAAGGAGACCAAGAGTGGTTATAATACTCAATAATACTTTATTGAATATTTAATGAAACCCTCTAAGTTAATTTAGAGGAGAACTAGACGTAGCTCTAACAAGTGAAGCAATATAAAAATTGTTTGTGTTATAACTTATCTTGTAAACGATTATTTTGTGAAAGCAATCTCGTAACACACAGGTCTTCAACAAGTGTTATCATCCTTAAAGAACTAGTTCCTGGCAAACTATTGGAGAATGAGTTTAAGTTGGTTCCATAAACGTATTCAATAGAATAATGTTTACAAAAGAAGCACAACCAACTCACAAGTATAACTCATACCACAATCATATTTATAGTCGTGAAAAAAGTTAGAAAAACACTATTCAACCCCACTTCTAGCTATTGTTTATTAACTCCACAAAAGTTAAACGTAAAGTGTTTTGATTCACTTCAGAATTTACAATCAAAATATTTATTATGTGTTTTGGAACAAGTTTTGTCCTTTTGATGCATGTGTGTTAGATTCATCATTTCATAGTGAGAGCTCATCTAGCTTGGTAAGGTTATGTAGCTATTTCTAATTGACACATTTAGCTCAATGTTTTCCATTTCATCATTTGAGACTTTCTAGTCATGCCTTCAACATTTAGCACTTTTATACTGAGAAAACATTATCGTTTAATCTTTTGTAAAAATCTTTCTTCAGCTAGAGCATTTAGCAAGTTTTGTCTTCTACATCATTTTGGAATGTTAGTTCAGACTTTGAGAGGGTTTAGTCAAAGAGATTTTTTCAACACCTTTTCACTTCTTGAGAGTTCAACTTATTACCATTGGATACAGTATAGCTTAAGCGTTTAGCATAACTCTCATAGACGCTTTGACTTGGGAGTCATTTAGCTTTGCGTCTAGAAGCTTTAACTTAGTTATTTTACGTTTCATATATCCTAAGTGTTTTCTTAAGGCTTTCCAATGTTGTTGAATGATTAGAGATTTGGATCCTAATATTTATGTTTCTGCTTAACCTATTATTCTAGTTATAACATCTTCATAGTCTCATTTCGTTTAATGTTATGAATTAGAATTTTAATTTTGAAAGTTGTTAATAGATGCTTCTTAGTAGACTCTTAATTTCGAGTAGTTTTTTCCAATCTTTTTTATTGTGGATTCCTATTGTTTATTATTTATTCATGAGTTAGATGTGTTGGTATTTTTGTTTAGATACTTTTTATTTTACACTTAGTGCTTAAATTTTAAAACTAAAAATGTTATAGACAAACTTGTTCTATCTTTACATGTTAAACTATCAAAATTTAGTTATAATAAATCTATACTATCTAAATAGATTAAATAAATGTATTAGACTATTACGTAATAAAAAAACCTTATTGAATATTTATTATACCTATTGAACCTATTAGAAACAAATTTTCAAATTAAAATTATACTTATTTAGATATATTATTTTAAGGGCAAATTATTGGTAAAATTACACTGCTCTGTATATGTATATGATTGTTTCCCAATTCCATCATCAGCGATGCTAGAATTGAGTCTCTGAAGTCAAACCCACTCTCATATTTAATTTAACTCCCATAGTATAATAATCATTCACCACTTTGCCAGTGGTGTCGCACTGATCGATGCTTCTGCCCAAAAAATCCTAATTTTCTACCGTCACAGATTCTTGTGTTGCATAAGCATGCATCACAGATGTAACATACAAACCAATCAACCATTCAGATCATGCTATTTCGCATTAAATTTTTTAATAGTTTGTAAGGTTCTTTCAGAATTACTTTTCATTTTAATTGTTATTGATCTTCTTTCAATATTTAATATTTTTATCTACACAATTTATTTATAAATTAATTGAAAATATTTAAAGGAAAAAAACTAATAAATGCAACCAACGATGAGAAAATAATTTTCTTAAATGGGGTAATATGTACGAAATTTTTCTAAAACTTAAATACTTTTCTAAAAATAAGTTCAAAAAATAATTTAACACTTACACTACTCTTTTCGGCCTAACCCACAAATTTATGTTTATATTTATTAGTATAAACATATGTTTATAACATTTTAATGATAATATCTTGTTTACATAAGTTACAATTTAATGTTAATTTTTATTTTAATAATAAATTATTTTCGAAAAAAGAAATTCTTATTTATCTCGTTCAACATTTATGGAGTGTGGGGATAATTGTCTTTTAACTAGTTTTTGGTTTGGTTAAAGAGTAAATTTTGTCATTTATTAAAATAAAAGTTAAATATAAAGGAATTTTAAAAAGCGGACAGGTAAACAAGCAATATACTCTTTTATGTAAAAGTAAAATAAATCTGTCTGTAAAGACTACTTTTTTGAACTAAAAGGGTACATCAATATTTTAGCTAACAATAAAAATAATTTAGTAAAACTGTTCTACTCATCGAGTTATTTATTTATTATTTATTATCTTTATAAAAAAATCAAAGATATATAGTATATTTTTAAAATGGTGGGAGAATAAAGTTATATAAAATTTAGTTTATTTAACCAAAATTCATAATTTGTATGGACCAGCTGTAAACAAGACTTTTTCATCTACCATTGCTCTTTTTCTGTCTTTATTTATTGATCCCAAAGCCATTCTTTTTCTCTCTCTCCCTCTCTATTTCTTCAACCACACTTCCAAGCCCCACCAAAATACCAGACTTATATTTACTTACAATTCTCTACAGACAAAGAATATCACATCAGCATAATAAGAAAATAAAAAAATTAAATTAAAAATAGTGTGAAGAAATAAGAAAGTTTCAACTAAACAAAACGTGCAAATAAATCAAGAAAAATTTATCTTTAACAATTTATTTTTTATTTATCATTTTATTAATGGTCCTTTTTAAATATATAAATTAATAAAATAATTATACATTTAAAATAGATAAATAAATAAAAAATTGTATAATTTTTTATATAAATAATTTAGGATAAGTCCATTTCAAATATACTAAGGTAGTAATCTAAAAAAATTATTAAAGAAACTTGTTAAAAGTATTATGAAACATAAATCAAAGCCAAATACTCTCTTTCTTCCTTTCAACAAACCTTGTTTTTCACTCTTCCATATACCATCTCTCTTGTTCAATTTTCATCCAAAGTCCATACCAACCCTTAGGCTTTTTCTCTCTTCCTTTGTTTTGGTACACAAAACAAAACAAAGTAGCCTTCATCAGTTCATCCTCCAATCAATGGAAATCAGCTTGAGACTCGAAGACACAGAAACCCCACCTTCCATGAACTCATCACCAAGGAGCAGCAATCTAAGCTACAACAATAACAGCATCATCCACAACACCAACACCAACACCAACACCACACCAAAATCCTTCCCCAGATCTGACTGCACCCCTTACCCCACCACCTTTGTCCAAGCTGACACCTCCACCTTCAAACAGGTTGTTCAAATGCTCACTGGCTCATCAGACTCCACAAAGCCACAAGATCCACCTCCACCACAACCATCCAAGAACTTCAACATCCCTCCCATCAAAACAACACCAAACAAGCAGCAAGGCTTCAAGCTCTATGAAAGGAGAAACAACAACAACAACAACCTTAAGAACAACCTCATCATCAACACCTTGGTCCCCAATTTTCCACACATCTCAGGATTCTCCTCACCCCACAAACCAGAGATCCTCTCCCCTAGCTTGCTTAACTTCCCCTCCCTCACTCTCAGCCCTGTCACCCCATTGAATGATTATGACCCTTTTGACAACTCCTCACCTTCACTGGCTAGCTCTACCTCCTCAGAGGAAGACAAAGCCATAGCTGAAAAAGGGTTCTACTTGCATCCCTCTCCCATGTCAACTCCTAGAGAATTTGAGCCTCAACTCTTGCCATTGTTCCCTGTCTCTTCACCTACAGTTTCTGAGTTACCTTGAGAAAAAAATCAAACCAGACTAAAAACAAGATTTCTATCTATCTATCATCATCATCATCTTCTTCAAGCTATGATTTATCATTTCATTTTCATTTGAAAGGTACATAGCTTATTCAAATTGTACACTTAGATGATGACGCCCTCTTTGTCTTCCTTCCACGCTGCTATTGCTATCTCTTTCTCCTCTCAATTATAGGACTTTTTCTTTTCTTCTCCCTTTTCTTTTGTTTTTGTAATTTTAAATTTCTATCCTCGTCTTCCAAGTGTTTGTTACTAAACCCCATCTAAAGGAAATAACCATCACCTAGAGAGAGAGAGAATCTCAATTTATGATCATGTGTGTTGATTCAATTTCACACCAACCACTGAAGAGAAGTTATGAAGAGATTCAGGAAAAGGCAAAGAGAGGGTAAGGAAATGAGCATAATTTTTTGGGGAGATATTTTTGGTGCAACACAGTGTCTGTACTAAGGAGTTAACTGTATCCTACTGCATCTCTCATCAAAGAAAAATGTACCCAAAAGGAAGGTTGGTGGGTCAACTCAATGAAGGTTCAAAAGGGTCCCTCTTGTTAGTGATTATGTAACATTTTAGTCTGAATTAATAGTTTTAGGTTATGTTTTCCTTGTCTCACTCTTATTTGATGGAAGATCATGTTAATGTGTAAGTTCTCATAATCCCTTTCTGATGAAGTAGTAAAGGAGAAACCTTTTTTCTTTTCTTTTTCTTTGTTTTTTTGCTTTTAACTGAAAAAAATAAAATAAAATGATGGATAGTGACAGTACCTTGTCTGTAATAATTGTTACATCTTAGTGAGTATGTGTGTTTGTACTGATCACTAAAACTTTCTTGTTTAATGGTTCTTATTGCTGATGAAACTATGCAGCAATCTAGTTGTTAATAATAATGGGTGTTCTGGTTCTGCTTCTTGTTGTCTAATGACTAATACTATGCACTAAACTAAGATAAATGCCAAAACTCTTATCTTTTCTGCTAAAAGCTTAAAGAAACTTATTCAAAGATGATCTTAAAACAATTTGTTTAAACAAACTTATTTACTTAGTATACAAAGCAATTTACTACTTCATCCTTTATTTTTCATTTTGTTGGTTTAAAATTTCAAGATTGTAGTGGGAAGCATATAAATCAAGGAGGAATGAGAAACTTACAATGAAAAGTCTTAAAGATGGAGAAAGAAACTTGGGTATATAATCCATACATAAATAACAAGATTAGAGAATATGTGATGACAACCTTATTTTTCTTTTCTTACACCTTTTAGACTTTGTTTTGTCATTTAGGTACATCTAGGTTGGACCCAACTGTGCGAGTACAATGAACAAAGAATGGACAAGAATAAGTTTTCTAAATTTTCTTTCTACCACTTTTTATTCTATTAGGGACATCTAGTTCCATGGTTTCTGATCACTTTTTTGACAAATATGGAAGCTAATTAGGTGGTCTAGAAAAGCACAAGCTAGTAAGACCATATCATAAAGCACAATGAAATTTTTAAGTGGGGTTTAAGGATTTTATTAAACTGTTTAAGAAAAGAAAAATTCCCATTATTTTATTGTTTTATATACAACACATTTTTGGAGAGTTTTACACTCTAATGCTTCCAAAAATGGTTGGATTCTCCGTCCAAATGTTGCTAATGGTTTTTATGTTTCAATCCTTAACATGTCAGTTTATTGCACTTTAGTCCTCATGGTTGTAAAGATCTGTCAACGTCTTCACAAATCTCCAAAACTAAGAAATGGGACCACATATTCTATCACTTTGCTTTTATGTGAAGACTTTAATTTGATAATTATTAATGCAATTTTGTCCTAACTTTCATTTATGCAGTTTCATAAATTTTACCTTGATATTTTGAGTAAAATACAAAACGTTAACTCTTGACATCATATTTATCTTACATATCATATTGCAAAAGTTTTATTGTGTTAAGATGAACATCCAATATATAACTATCATATTGTTAAGATTAACGGTTATTATCAATAACCCGCAAATACCACTAACCATCTTTTATTGTTTTAAAATTTGAATTTAAGGTCCACTAATTAAAATATGTAAATTTACACGAAATCGATGTATAAAATAATATTAACTTGTGAAAAAATAACTTTATAAGATAATTTATTATATGGGTGTTAATTCAATTGACCTAATAAGTGACGCAGTGATATAATTGTAAATATGAAAGTAGAGAGGGTAACAAAATGTAATAGACTCAAAGATTTTTTTATATCAATTGTACCTAGAATCGACATAGAAATTGAGTCTCCTGATGAATTAATAATATTGTAAAACATTTTCTATGTGGTTGTAATTAGAACTGATGGAGAAAATAGACGTATATATTATTTTAAATTTTAAAAAATATATATTATGTCGGTTCTTTGTTATAACTAGTATAAAATTTACACTTTTCTTTCTTTCCCTTTGTTGTAAAAAAAACGGTACCGATTTTGCGCAGCGGAAATATTAAAACAGAGTACGATACAGATTGTTAAAAAGTGAAGAGCTTGTTCGGTCAATTTAAAAATGGTTCCTTTAATTTTCTTACAAACGTTTTATCAAACAGTTGATATGCAGAAAATGTAAAGAGTGTAGGGAGTAGAAAAATCACACAAAGGATTTTTATACTGGTTCAAATCAACATATTCTACATCCATTTGTTGATCACTATAAACAATGATTAACGGTTTCACTAAAATCAGTTTCACATATTACAGAATAGTGAATGTAAATAGAAAATCAAAACCTTCCTTCGATGAACGAACCGAAAGGAGCTGGAGCAGAAGGTCCCGCTATGTCTGGAATGTCATCCATCTGTTGGTCTTCTCTTCTTAAATTGGGTTCCCTACATTTTTACAGTGGATATAGGTATTACCTTGTAAGATGAAGCCCGTTTGGCGTAGGGATAATGCCCCAATTTGACTTCCATTATGGGTAATCTAAAAAGCTTCTCCTGAGACATCTACCCCTATATATTCACAAATTCTTGACACCAATAAAGTGTAAAAAGGGTAGTGTGGAAACCTCTTGGCCTTCATCATTGTGTAGTATATGAGGTTGGGTCAATGGATCAGGATGTCATTGATTATCCCATAGATATTCATGAGATCAGCTTTGGAGCACTGCGCATGGTTTGAGGCTCGGGGACATAGTAGTCAGACAATCAAGAAATTGATGAGTCTCTTATGCTTCTTGACACCACCCACTAACAACTGCTTCCTGTTAATGTTCACCTCAAGATTCTTCAGAAAAGAGTGGAAGCCAAAATTTTGTTTAAGCCTTCAATACCCTAAGATAACATAATTGCATCCTCATGTAACTGAATATGAGCCATTATAGTCCAAATGTTGTCATCCAACACAATATCTACTCCTTTCACTCTCGTGGAGTAGACCCCATCATGAGCCTTCATATTAGATAGTCCTTACCATGCATCTCTAAGATGGACTGGATGCTCTAGAGAAATATCTGCGATGGAAACTGAAACCCATAAATCTGAAGCCAGTTCAGATCAACATTCTTGGGAGAGACCAACTTTCTCTCCTTCCAAAATGTGGTGAAATCCGTATGTTTCTCTTCATATGAGATCCAACCACTCAAATTGTTACCGCAACCTCTGGGATTCGTAAAGGATGAAGGACGTGAACTTCATTTGGTGGGAAGCTTTCTTTTATCATCCATTGTAGAAGTAAGAGCAAGGAAAACTAGAGGAGTGGATGGCTAGATGTAGAAAAAAGAGCAAAGATACACAAATGTGAACTAGAATGCATACAAGTCACAAAGTATGAGATGACAATCGATTATGGACCCCTATAAATAGTAACCAGACTCTAAATGCTTCATAAAGGAAAAAAGTGGTTGTTTATGACCGTTACAATAGCTACATTCTGAGTTTCAACGGTCAAAAGTCGTGGTAATCGATTATTTTTACATGATAATCGTTATCACTTAAAAAACTAGAAGCCTAACACTTGAAATAATCGATTATGGCTTCATAGTAATCGATCATTACCGAACCTATTGACATTTTCTAAAGGGGGAGGGGGATAATCGATTATTGCACAAAGATTTTTGAAAATATGAAAAATGCAACAAACAAGACCCTTAAGAAATTTCTAGGATCTCGAAGTCCCTTCTAAGCTCATGAAATCTATCCTTGGAGAATGCTTTTGTGAAAATGTATGTTAATTGGTGCTTGGTATCAACATATTCAATATCCCAATCTCCCGTTTCGACATAGTCTCTAAGAAATTGGTGCCTAATCTCTATATGTTTGGTTCTAGAGTACATAATGGGATTCTTAGTAAGATTGATGGCACTAGTGTTATCACACTTAAGAGGTATATAGTCAAGGTATATATCAAAATCCTCTAATTGTTGTTTCATCCATAAGATTTTAGCACAACAGTTACCTGCAACAATATACTCAGCCTCAATAGTGGAAAAGGTTACACAAGCTTGTTTCTTTGAATGTCACGAAACTAAGGAAATACCTAAGATGTGACATGTACCATCAGGGTTTTTCTATCTAACTTACAACCTGCAAAATTTTCATCTAAAAACCCTACAAGACTAGGTTTATCCCCAGAAGGATACTGTTGGGAAACAGGTAGGTTTCGTTTTAACACCAAGAAGGAGGGTGAATTGGTGGGTTTTCAAAATCAGAGTCTTTTCACAATCTTTAAATTAAAGTAGAAAACTTTACAAACTTTCTTGAATCGCAAGTTATAAAAATTCGTTTGTAGTGGAAAAGTAAAGTAGACTACGCAGATAATGGAGTTGACTGAAAGTAAAAGTGTAGGGATAGAGATTTCAAACGCAGGTTTTTATACTGGTTCAGCCTCAATGCCTACATGCAGTGTCCTTCCAGTACTAGGAAGCAACTGCACTATAATGGTCAAGGTTTTTACAACAATGTTTTTATAGAAGACCTCCACGTCAAAAATATAAAACACCTCTCTAACCCTCTAACCAACATATAGGCAAACAACATAGCAAGGCTTGCAGCAAGATGTCCCCTCTCCTGCAATCTGCAACCCACTATGAACAATCCCCAAAGTGTACTAGACTCCACGAGTCCAACCCCTGTAGTCACAACAGGTAACAACAATCACAGCAATCACCACGGATGCCAAACAAGTTCTTGATCAACACAAAAGCACCTCAATTATGCAGATTATGATCAGCAGTATGCGCAATCCTCTTCTCCTTCAGAAACTCTTCCAAGAAAGATCACAACCGTCTTCTTGATGGGTTCTTCGAGCTCTAAAATCCAGAGAATCAATCTGAAATAGAATATGAAAATGTTAGTAATCCAAAAGTTTTCTATAATTGATCATGTCTCGTCTATTTATAGATTTCTATAAATCAGACGCTTCTGTGATCGAATATGCAACTAATAGAGTCGACTTTATTATAACAGTTATAACAGTTAAGACATAATAGCTGCAATTCAGTCAAACAGTTAGTTCCACAATCAATGCAGTTGACCAACATTCAATGCCCAACTACCTTTTAAAAATATAGTCGTTGTAGTTCATGGGCATAACAGAATTTCAAAACAAGCAACTAATAGAGTTGAATGCGTGGCGCACACAGTCGACTTCAACACTCTAGTTCACTTTGAAATTCTTTTCAATGTAAAATCTCACATAGCACTATTTTTGAAAGTCTGTCCATAGTCACGAGCTTAATTCGACTTCCCCCATAATGAAGTCGACTTACAGCTTGCAGATATGCAACACAATGTAAGTTCATAAAAGTGCATGTGGTTTTCATCTTTCAAATCATGTGAAATGCAACCAGATATGATGTAACAAACATAAGCTCAGTAAATGTGTATTCACATATCACAAAACATGTTCAACAATATATCAATCAATTAGCAAAAGAACATGTAACACATCAACAATACATGTGTTATTAAAAATGTGTTGTCATCATAAAAAACCGGAGTGATATAGATATTGTATTGTCAACAATCTGAATAGATACCACAACCCAAAATACACAATTCCCTTAAGGTACTTAAGAATACGTTTAATTACGGTAAGGTGAGATTCTCTAGAACTAGCTTGGTACCTAGCATATACACAAACACTTTGCATTATGTTTGGTCTACTAGCATTAAGATATAATGAAGATCCTATCATGCCTATATACAAAGTTTGGTTTACGAGCGTACTTGATTCATCCTTATCAAGATAACATCAAGTTGTCATAGGAGTGGATGCCTCCTTAACTTTATCCATTTTGAACTTCTTCAGGATTTCTTTATAATATTTAGTTTGGGAAAGAAATGTACCTTCTTTCATTTACTTTATTTGTAAACCAAGAAAGAATGTTAAATCACCCATCATTGACATCTCAAACTCACCCTGCATAGTCTTAGCAAAATCCTCGCGAAGAGATTTGTTAGTTGATCTAAATATAATATCATCAACATATACCTGGGTAAGAAGATTATGTTTTCCTACTCTTTTTATAAATAAGGTGGAATCAACTTTACCTTTATTAAATTTGTTTTCTAACAGAAAATTTCTAAGCCTTTCATACCAAGATCTAGGTGCTTATTTTAGACCATAAAAAGCTTTCTTTAATTTAAAGTTTTTATTTGGATATTTATGATCTTCAAAATCAGGTGGTTGTTCAACAAATACAGCTTCATTAAGAAAACCATTTAGAAAAGCACTTTTAACATCCATTTGATATAATTTAAACTTCATAATAGATGTGTAAGTAATAAGTAAGTGTATTGCCTCTAACCTGGAAACAAAAGCATATGTTTCATCATAATCAATACTTTCTTCTTGACTATATCCTTGTGCAATAAGCCTAGCTTTGTTCTTGGTGTTATTCCCATCTTCATCTAGTTTGTTTCTGAACACCCATTTAGTTCCTATTACTTGATAAGTGTTTTCTCTAGGGATTAATTCTTTTCAAACTGGTTATGTGTTTCTTGCATTGCTATACACAATTGGTCATCTTAAAAAGCTTCCTTTAGGTTCTTAGGTTCTATTTGTGAACCAATAGCCACACTCATACAATAATTAGCTAATTTTCTTCGAATACTTACCCTTTTTGTGACATCTCACTATTACAAAAAAGTGCATAGATAGCGCTTTTTTTTTTATCATAGATAGCACTTTTGAAGCGTTATCTATGCGTGCGCTATCTATTGGTTCAAATTTAAAAAAAAATTATTAATTTTAGAATAAAATATAAAATATTGGTTCTATTATATACATACCCACACTTAGGGATGGCAAAAAAATCCAACGGATA
Organism: Vigna mungo; assembly: GCA_036885675.1. Lineage (NCBI taxonomy): Eukaryota > Viridiplantae > Streptophyta > Magnoliopsida > Fabales > Fabaceae > Vigna > Vigna mungo. Next base: position 6,355,490 of record CP144694.1, read on the forward strand.
TCCGCGGGTTGAAAACAGATATCCAATGGATATTTGCAGATTGAAAAAAATTTATTAATATCATAATTTTTTACATATATTAACTCATGATTCATTAATATAGCGGGTAGTAAATATCTGCGGATACTAACTATCCATTGCGGATTTTATCCACTGATTTTTTTGCCATCCCACATTATATATTATATACAAAAAAATATAAAATATTGACAAAAATATGACAAAAGGCTCAAAAAGAATGTTAATATGAATAAAAATTATTGTTCCAATAATATTTCAAAATTTAATCATTAAGTCGTTTAGTACATGTCATCACATAACACTGCTTTATAAGATAATATATACAACCATAACATATATATCCTATCAGTACTGTACATCACCATAACATAACCTATATGCATGTACTAATTACATGTAAACACCAATTTTTCCTAACTTCATTGATCTGACTTTCATGATGATGTTGACATCTGCAACTAGAAAAATACTGCAAGAAAGAAAAATAATGTAGAATTAGTTAATTAAATTTTATTACAAATTAATTATAAGAATAAAGATAACTTACATCAGTTGGAATTGTTCCTCCTTCACAGTATGTAATAATTTCTTTCATATATTGACACACATAATATCCACACACTAGCACAAAACAGGCTTTTTAAGTATGTTATTTCGGGCTTTTTAAGTCTGTTTTACAACAGACTTAGATTTGGCAGACTTAAATTTTAAGTCTGTTGTTGACCAACAGAATTAAATTTTAAGTCTGTTGTCGTCCAACAGACTTAGATCTTAGTACAATTATAAATAAAAATGACAATGAATTTAAGTCTGTTGTAACCATAACAGACTTAAATTTACTATATATATTTTTTTATTTTATTTGTTTAAACCAAAACCTGAAATACAACAAAATTTTCAAAATACATATTACCAATTGTTTATGTCTAATATCCAAAATCAAAATAAACAATAAAGTATCTAACTTAAAATTTGTAACATGGTCTATAAAAGGCATTAAATGGTAGAATATATCCAATATCAGATACTTTACAAATCACAAAACAAACCTTTACTCCAGCCTTTCTTATTCCTCAAGATTGTCAAAGCTTCCTTGGACCAATATTAAGTTAGAGTGAGTTATCATTATGCTGTAGAATCTATCAGTACTCAAGCAACCAAATATTAACAAGCAGTACACACATAACAACAAATTCCACGTTTGTTGGTTTACCTTAAAATACTTTTCATTGGTCAAAACACTTAGGCATGCTCTCCACCCTTCTCGTAAGATTTAGCATTTTCAACCTGTCACAGAAACAGCTCAAACAATTGAATATATCATAAAGAGAGAAAAATACAAACTAACAAAATTGTTGGATAAGTTGTTTGAAGGGTCATGATACATTCAGAGATATAAAAAATACCAAGACCAAGATATTCAACTTAGTGATAAAACATAACATTTTCCTGATACATTAAAATCATAAATGCAATAATAGTAAAAGAAAAATCCGGGAGACAAAGATTTTAGAGAAATTTATTTTGATGAGCATGAATATCAAACGGGTAGGTAGAAAATTAATTGAGAAGCAAAAAGTTTAAGATGCAAAGGAGAAGAAATTGATACGTAGACCTGTCTCGGATCAAATATGTATTCTATAACAAGAAGATTCAGGGAAGCCGAAAAAAAAAACCAAATGGACTAGCTTTAACCAATAACACAAAATGGGTGTTAGCAAGTTCAGGCCAGCTAAAACATTTCCCAAAAAAAACCAGGAACAACTTCATAAAGGTTACAGTTGTTAAATTTAGAGAAGATTGAGCCAGAAAATTGTGTCCCCTCTTGCTGGAGAACTTTCATATATATACAAATAATTACAATCTGTCAAGTTGATTTTCAGCCCACTAAATAAGTTAAAATATCATATACATTTATTACATTTATTACAGCTAATTATCCTAATTAAGAGAATAATTGTTACAAATAAATGTATAATTGCATATCTTTTCCATTCATTCTATTGACATCCCCCCTCAAATTGATGCTGGTGAATCTACAAGCATCAATTTGCCAAGTAAAAAATTGTGACGCTGGCGTGGCAATGATTTAGTGAAAATGTCAGCTATTTGAACAACTGTGGAGACATGTGGTAGAGTGATGACTCTACGATCATATGCTTCTCGGATAGAATGACAATCGACCTCAATGTGTTTTGTCCGTTCATGGTAAACTGGATTTGCTGCAATCTGTATGGCACTGGTGTTATCAGCATGTAGTGGAGTGGGTTGTGCTTGAGAAACTCCAAGCTCTGTAAGAAGACCACATAGCTACATTATTTCAGAACAAGCAGCAGACATTGCGTGATATTCTACTTCAGTGGACGACTTGGAGACTGAGTCTTGTTTCTTACATTTCCATGAAATAGGAGCATTCCCTAAGAACATACACCAACCAATAGTTGATCTCCTAGTGTCTAGACAACCAGCCCAATCAGCATCATTATAAGCTTGGAGTTGAAGAGATGACTTACCAGGAAAGAATAAACCACGACTTGAGGTGCCAAGGAAATATTTAATGATATGTTGTACTGCTGAAAAATGGAAGTGCCTTGGAGATTGCATGAACTTACTAACAGTGTGTACATCATAAGAAATATCAGGGCGAGTGATAGTCACATAGATGAGACTACCAACTAGTTTCCGATATTGAGTGGGATCGTCAAGAAGCTCTCCTTCATGTCGCCTATATTTAACATTAACTTCCATTGGAGTGTCAACAGGGGTAGCATTGGTGAGTCCCGCTAACTGGACCAAATCTTGAATATATTTATGCCGATTTACAAAAATACCTTCAGGATGGTAATGCACCTCTAAACCCAAGAAATAATTGAGATGGCCTAACTCTTTCATGTGAAAATTTGAATTCAACATTTGTTTGATTCTAGAAATAGCATCTTGATCAAAACCAGTGACCACAATGTCATCCACATAAACAAGAAGTACAACGATCCCTTTAGGAGTCCGTTGAAGGAAGAGTGATGGATCATACTGACTTTGATTGAAAGAAAAACCAAGAAGAGTGGAGCGAAACATTTCAAACCATACTCTTGGGGCCTGCTTCAAGCCATATAAAGATCATTTCAATTTGCAAATAGTATTCAGGGAGAGAGTCGACATACCACCAGGAAGTGTGATGTAAACTTCCTCCTTAAGGTCACCATGGAGGAATGCATTTTTGACATCCATTTGATGTAATGGCCAAGATTTGGATGCAGCAAGAGCAAGGATAGTTCGCACAGTGGTCATCTTGGCAACTGAAGCAAAAGTCTCGTCATAGTCAAGGCCATACTCTTGCTTATTTCCAAGCACAACCAGTCGCGCCTTGTACCGGTCTATGCAGCCATCCGAACGCAGCTTTATGGAGAACACAAACTTGTTGCCTAAAGGTTTAACAGATGGAGGACATGGCACTATATCCCATGTCTAATTTTCTTCCAAGGCGAGAAGTTCACTTTCAATAGCTTTTTTCCAACATTCATTCTTCATTGCCTGTTTATAAGAAGAAGGAATAGGAATAGATGATAATGTTGTTGTCATGGAACAAATATACCTTTCTGGGGGCTTACCAATGCGTGAACTGCGTCGTAAAGGAGCTGGTTCTGGTTCTGGAGCTTGTACTGGATCAGCATCCAAGGAAGTATCTTGAAGGGGCCCATGGGATTGTGCAAGGTCATGTTGAGTGGTAGTATTTCACCTTGGATAGGTCAATAGAGGTCTAGATGATGATTGACCTGCAGAAGAAGTAGAAAACAATGGCAAAACAGAAATTGGGGAAGAGAACGAGTCATGATGGTTTGCAAAAAAATATACACTTTCTAGAAAAATGACATTTCTAGAGACTCGAATTCGATGAAGATTAGGATCATAACATAGAAAGCCCTTTTGATGAGGAGAATAGCCAAGAAAAGCACATTCAACAGATTGTGTAGTGAGCTTGGTGCGTTCATGTGGAGGAAGATGGACATAACATGCACAACCGAAGATACGAAGAGCTGGGTAATTGGGTGGGTGACCAAATAATCGAGTGAAAGGAGATTCATTCCTTATGGAAGGAGATGGCAATCTGTTTATAAGATGAACAGCAGTGGAAAGGGCTTCACACCAAAATCGTGATGGCACATGTGACTCTAGTAAAAAAGTGCGGACAACATCTAGCAAATGGCGATTTTTCCGTTTAGCCACCCCGTTTTGTTGAGGGGTTGGTGGACATGATCTTTGAGATAAAATGCCATTGGATTGTAAAAATTCCTGAAATAAGTGTGATGTGTATTTATCAAAGCGAAGAATCTTGATTTTGGAGGAGAATTGGGCCTGAACATAAGCCTTAAAGAATTTGAAAGTGGAAAAGAGTTCATCTTTTGAGCGCAAAAAATAGACCCAAGTGAAACGACTATAATCATCAATAAAAGTTACAAAATATTTGTAATTAGCATGAGACGTGACTGGTGCCACTCCCCAAACATCACTATGGATGATATTAAATGGTTGTGTTTCAATCGACTGATGTGTTGGAAAAGGTAGAATTTTACTTTTGCCAAGCTTACAAGGAATGCAATCAAAATGAATATTATTAAGAGATGGAATGTGTTTGAAACGCCCCGGCAACTTACAGGGACTGTTGACTGCCCCCACACATCACTACGAGACTTTCCAGTGTGCTTTGTCCTCACTCGCACACTTTCCGGGAAAACTTCCCGGAAGGTCACCCATCCCAGAATTTCTCCAGGCTAAGCACGCTTAACCATGGAGTTCTTATGGGTTAGGCTACCGAAAAGTAAATGCATTTTGGTGATATGAGTAGACAAATCAATTCCTTTAAGTTATCCTTCAACTGTATAGTCCCATACCTATACAAGTCTCCAGATCCCTCTCATTCCGGTGTATGTTCGATTCGTTCATGTGCCCATTCCACTGGAAGCCTGCTAGGAGCCGCCCCTTATCTGTGCCCCCTGCACCATGCCTCTTGCACCGGCGATCACTCCCCGCCCTCGTCAGTGCTCGGGTGTCACAAAATGTAAGACCCGAGAAAATTGTAGATTTTATTATATGTTATTGTAATGTGATGTGTTGGCTTGCTGATAGATATGTGTGTCTAGGATTGAATGAGTGTGTGTTCAAATCCTAAGGAAAAAGATTTAATGTGAATGTTTGATTTTATTTATATTTTCTTAAGGGCAAGAATGTTCTTTTCCAATATGTAATTGAGGTGTGAAAGTTATAAATAAGGGTGTGGAAAATAAAGAAAAGTACTTTAAATAATATAAGTTGAAAATTAGAAAAAAAAGGGTAAGAGGTTATTTTTTTAAAACCACTTGAGATATTATAGGGAGCACTACTTAGGTGGTTTCTTTTAATTATAATATGATCTATTTAAAATAAAAAAAAAGAATAAAAATAAAAAGGAGGTTTATAAAAGAAAGGAAAAAGTAAAAAGAGGAGTACGTTACTTTTGTGAGAAAAAGAAAAGGAAAAAGAAAACATTGGACAGAGAGACTGAAGGGAAAGAAAGTCTGTAGAAGAAAGGGTGAAAGTTTATTCTTTTGATTAGCTAAGGTATGGGAAGCTTACTTTTTCTTTACTGTGTGATGAATCCGGAAATTTTCTTAAATATCTTCTATGATTATGAAATGTTATCTTTTTAATTTAATTGAATACTCAATAACATGATTGAATACTTTTGATGTGGTAGAATGATGTTTGAATTTTTTATTGATGATTTTAATCATAAATAAATTGCATTGTTTATTGTGTCCTATTATGTTAGTATCATTTTGAATTATAGCAGTTGAATTCTACTAAGTAAATTCCATAAGAAGTCACGTAATTCAATTCTATTTCAGAAGAGATTAAGGTGTTCATTAAATTGCAATTAAGATAAAAATTAGGGTTTTGGGGATTCTTTTAATTAAGGGTTAATTGGAATTAGGGCTAGTTTTAGAAAACCAAATGGACCAAGTCAATTGTTTCCTGTCCAGAACCCTAATAATATTACAATTGGGCTGTTTCTCTCAAGGCCCAATTCGGTCCTCCAATTCTTTTTGGTTTTCTCTTGCTGACAGGCCCAATATTGGGCTGTCTTCGTGGAGACATTTCTCCCTTCTTCTTCTTTGGGGTTAGGTTTCACAAGAGAGAGGCGAACTTTGGCGACAACAGCGCTGCGTTGGCACGGTGGAGGCGGCGATGTTGCGGCGAGCGCACGGCGATTGCGTGAGGACGTGACTGTCCTGGTTTTCTCGACTTTCTTCATGCTGGCTCGCAGGAAGGTGCGGCTATTGCGCGACGGGGACGTAGGAAGGCGCGATGAGGGTTTCGTCATTCCGCAAAGAAGGATTCTACGTTTTGCAATTAGGGTTTCGTTGGGGATTTGGGGTTTTTTTTTCTATTTCCTCTTTCGATTCTGATTTTGGGGGTTTCTGTGTTTTCTTCTGATTTGAGACAGAGGGTTCCTTCGCATTGAATTAGGGATTGGTGTTGTGTTTCTGTGTATGGGGATGGCGTTTCTGATTCGTTTTGGGTTAGATTTCTTGCCGTAGTTTTGAGGGCAGCGGCAACCGTTACGCGGGGGTTGGCAACGAAGTCATGGTGGCTGCGGCTAGGGTTGGCGGTGGCAAGCAATGTTGGGTCGTGGGTCTGTAGACTACCAGCATTGGGTTCTGGTTTGGACAGTTGGGGATTTAACTGTTTGGGCCGCAGGCCCAGTGAGAGAAACTTAAACATTGAATTATTATAAATTGTTATAATTATAGGAAGAAAATTATTATTATTTAATTGGTAATTAATTGTAATTAAATTAATTTATTGGAAAGAGAAATTAATTAATTGGAAAGATGAATTGATTTGATTTGAAAAGGAAGGTAATTCAAGATGATTTGTTATTTAAAATAATTATTTTGGAATTAGAAATTAATTTACTTCGAAGTAGTGAGATTTTAATGATTAATATTATTACTTTGGATTGAGTTATGACTCTTAAATTATTATAGAAATTTATATTGTCTTTGCATAAGACTTTATATTGATGTGTAAGTGATGAAAAAGGAGGTGTGAATGACTATGGATTGTGTTTGGTTGGCATTGTTAGTATGGTACACTTGAATAAAGGGATGTGTTTATCCTGTACCTAGTAAATCTTGAATTTTGAACTATCTACCGTATGATTATGAACCTGTATGGGGAAGCTACAGGTGATATGTTTGTGAACCTGTATGGGGAAGCTACAGGTAGTATGTTTATGAGCCTGTATGGGGAAGCTACAGGTGGTATGTTTATGAGCCTGTATGGGAAAGCTATAGGTGGTATATTTATGAGCCTATATGGGGAAGCTACAGGTGGTATGTTTATGAACCTGTATGGGGAAGCTACAGGTGTTACGGTTAGGTACAGGAGATAGAATAATGTCCTACGTGGTAATGTTGGGAGTTGAAGTAATTTTTTGTTTAGAGACGATGTTGATAAGGATAAATGTGGATAGTATAGTAATGATATAGCTAATGAGAATGTTAATGATGATCATGACGATTCTATTGGTAGATAACGTTATAGATAGTGAATTATTGTTAAGTTGTGTTTATTTATCATATCCATATTTTATTTTATTGTTATTGGTTGTGTTATGGTGGCTTACCCATATTTGTTGTGTTTGTGGTTGTGTGTGTGTTTTGCGATGATCGTATGACCTTGGTTATACGGGAGCAAAGGGTGTAGCAGATGTTCCAGATGCGTGATACTGACGTAAGAGTGGGGGACAACCTTGTTTATTTAAAGCTCTGAGTTATAAATTTCAGAAACAATGTAATTGGATTTACTTTATTTCGTTGTTTATTTTATAAATTTCGGTATTTTATAATTGGATATCTACGACGGTATGACGATTTTAAAAGATTTTAATTTTTCTCGTAATTCGGACATCAAAAAAATCGGGATGTTACAGTGTTTATTTCCAAGAAAACCAGATTTGAACATGTCATGGAGAACATTTGAGTTGGGATGCCCAAGGCGCTTATGCCACACTTGGTGATCAACCACATCAGAATTCCAAGAGACTAAAGGCAAAGAAAGACTTGGAGACGACGAGAAATGGATGGGAAAAAGGCGTCCAACTTTAGGCCCCTTCGCGATTATCTTCCCCGAGTGTTGATCCTGCACAAAACAACCAGACTGTGAGAATTGAACTCGGTAATCATTGTTGACTAATTGACCGACAGAAATAAGATTACTGGTGAGACCAGGAGCAACAAAGACATTTGTTAGAAATGGAGAAATATCACCAGTTTCTGTTATAGGCAATTGATTTCACCAGCAGTATGTATTGTCAGATTCCCCGAATAGTTTTTTATATTAGTAAGGAATCGAGCATTGTTGGTCATGTGGTTGGAAGCCCAGAATCAAAGTACCATGGGGAAGAGGAGTTACCTGATAATCCCAAAGCAGAAAAAGCTGAAATTATCATTTGTTGAACCATTTCAGGGGTCAAAGTTGGAGCATCAGTAGTAGCATTTGGATGGACAGGTGCTGGATTGGCAGAATTGTTGGGAATAGAAGAAACAGTCGTGGTTGTAAAAGTAGGTCGTCATGATGGCCTTATTGGGCATTCCTTAATAATATGACCATCCTCTTTACAGTAGTTGCAAAATTTTTTCGGACAGGTTGAAGCATAATGGTCAAATCGCTTGCAACTAAAGCATTGAATAGTACTCATATCATGGCGTCGTGACTTCCCTTGTGCCACGTATGCGACTGGAACAGTAGACAATCTTTGGTCTTCAATGATGGACTGGGTAAGAAGACGTTGTTCTTCACATAACAACTCATTAAGACATGCATCCAACGATGGGACAGGATCTCTATGCATGAGATTGGACCGGATACCTTCAAAGTCATATCGCAATTTCATAAGAAATTGGTCACGTTTAGTAATATCATGAATTGTTTGTAAGGAACTGAAACCTTCGGAAGGCAAGTTTGCATAAACTATATCAGTGTATTCATCCCAAAGATTCATGAATTGAGAGTAAAAATCAGAGATGGAGAGACTATCCTGTTTAAAATTAGCGATGTTGTGCTCAAGTTGGAATCGACGAGCTGCATTATTTTGACTATAAAATTTCTGCAGATAAGACCACATTGTGTTGCAGTCTTGTAAGGACGAAGATTCAGGACAATGCTCGAATCCACGGAACTTAGGATCCAGGCCATGACTTGAGCATCTTTGACGGCCCACTTAGCATGAGCGACCTTATCTTTGTCTTTGTCAGGAGCGGCAGTGATGCCATCAACATAACCCCACAAATCTTTTCCGGTGACAAAAATATGGAATTGGAATGCCCAAGCTGAGTAGTTTTTTTCGTTAAGGCGAATAAACAAGACATCATATTTTTCGGAAGCCATGAAGCTAGGAAAAACAGAGACAAGAAGAATTAAGAATCGAAAGTTCGAAAGTCGAGAGTCGAGAGTCGAGAACGAGACTGAAAAAAAATGCAAACTAGGTTTGGGAATCGTAACCTAGTCTGATACCATGTTAAATTTAGAGAAGATTGAGCCAGAAAACTGTGTCCCCTCTTGCTAGAGAACTTTCATATATATACAAATAATTACAATTTGTCAAGTTGATTTTCAGCCCACTAAATAAGCTAAAATATCATATACATTTATTACATTTATTACAACTAATTATCCTAATTAAGAGAATAACTGTTACAAATAAATGTACAAATGCATATCTTTTCCATTCATTCTATTGACGACAGTTGTAGAGAGAAAACAATTCTATCTGAAAAAATCATAAAGGAAGGCAAGGAAACCTTACAGGATCAAAGTTTTCTCTCAAAATACCCCTACTTAGTGATGCCTTCTTCACTTCAGCAATCAACCCCGGCAGTCCAATTTGTTCATTCGCTGCCCTTAGAGCACCAATAAAATCCCTAGCAGGAGGTGCATTTTCGAGAGCTTTCTTCAGCACACTGAGGGGCTTTCTTTCTTTAAGCTGAAAATCACAGTCACCAGTAATACATTCAATCCATTTGTTAAAAAATAACTTATATTAAGAACAATAGAGCACAAAACAATTCAATCACAATACTTGTGAGACTTCTTTGTCCTTGTTCCACACAATCTCTTCCAAAATGTTCCGAGGTCTATTGCCCGCATTCTGCAACCTGAATTGAAAGGGTCCTACATAATGCAAAGGGGGTCCAGATGGTGGCCTTCTCCTTATTCTTATGCCCCGGATAGATGAAACCTCATTTTCCAACATTCCTACCTCCCACTCCTTAATCTAGAGAGCCTCTGTCACGGATTCACCAGATGAGGATACTGCAGCAGAACCATCAGTAGACTCCACCTAATAAAAACACCACAAATCAGTAAGAATTACTCATAACAGCAAGTATTTTAGTGCAAATTTTCAGCCAAACAACAAGTATTTGGTGCAAAATTTTTAGCCAAACAACAAGTATTTTTGGTGCAGAATTTCCAACCAAACGACAAGAATTTTGGTGCAGAATTTTAGTCAAAACAACAAGTATTTTAGTGCTAATTTTTCACTCAAAAATTCAATGATGGGTGCAGAAATTTACGTGAAAGACCCCTCCCTAATAAACCTTCTTACAAAGTTTTAACTTTCATTTATCCCACCAAACTACACTTTTACTGATCATGTATTTCCAAAAGCTATTTGTATGTGCTCACGAACCCATTATCTGCGTATACATGTGGGTCACAAGCTAAAATCTCTCTTTACACAAAACTTTCATTTAACACCAAAATTCATGGACCCCACTCGTTGAGAAATAAAAGAAATAACGAATGGCAAAGATCACCTACCCAAGACACATTCTCTGCCCAAGTTTTCCATCACCCAAGTCTTGTGGGTCTCATTAGTTTGCATGAAACAACATAAAAAGAAGAAGAAACAACCAATTACAATATCTTTTTTTTTTTACAATTTTTCTAGGTTTTATAATTTTCATTTTTCTCCTACCATTAAACCCCTACAGGACCTGCAAGGATCCATCTTTCCTCTTCAACTATTTCCATCATCTCACACTCCCTTACTTCTCTCAACACCACATAACCAGTACTACTTTCTCCCTCCAGAACTTCACCCATCTCCCTCTCATATGATTATGCAACATCAATTATATAAAACGTAACAATTCAAAAGGTATTATAGACTATCAAACAATTTCTAAACGAAACAACCAATTAATTCAATATAATATTTTATATAACTACTCTAACCTACTGCAGAAACACAATCCAACCATGTTCATACGTTTAAACTCATTTCACCTTATCACCTTTCTCTTTTATTTGAACTCAAACAGAGCATCAACAACCTAAAAAAAGAAACAAGAACCAAACAACAACACCAATTTCACAGATAACCACCAACTTCACATATAATTTCATCTAAACAAAATAAAACGAAACCTGGAGCTTAGTTTGTCTTCTCCAAAAACACACCTCCACCAAACCCCGTAACTTAACACGTTCTATACTCAAACCGAAACACTTTCAAGCTGGCACCCTCTCTTCTCACTCTTAAGCTTTCTAGATCCTTGCATTTTGTGCCTCGACCATTCTCCCACGGAAGCGAACACATTGAATTGGAACCAAAAGTGGTCGCCAGCTCGATCGGCGGTAGAGCCAAGCGCCTGAAGCGTGCCCTGTGAGACCTTGAAGTTGCTACCCTTCAAGCGATTGAGGGATTTCAATCTCCTTCGCGTCCTTGGTTAGTGGGATTTGAAGGGCTTCCTCCATCACGGTGCGTTCATGGTTGGTTTTTTATTTGGGATGAAGTTTTAGGGTTTTGATTTGAGAGTGTAAAATGTTGCTGCAGGTTTTTTTAGGGATGAGGAAGTTGCTACCCTTCACATATAACGTACTGTGAACGGAGGAGAAAGAGCCCTGACGCTGATGAAACGGAGGAGAAGAGCCCTAACCACTGATCAAACGAAGGAGAAGCGCGAACCAAACCGAGGAACAGTGCGAATCAACTCAAGGAGCAGCACAGTGAAAGCGAGGAGCAGCGCGAGACGAAGCTTGGAGTAAACGTCAAATTGCAAGAAGAATAGTAGCGGGAAAATATTTTAATCGCCATAGATAGCGCGTACCATAAAAAGCGCTATCTATTTGGTTTTTATACACTATCTATTAATATATTTTAAAATATTAATATAAAAAATAATATTAAATAGATATAGATAGCGCTTTTTTAAACAAGCGCTATCTATTATCATAGTTATAGATAGCACTTGTTTAAACAAGCGCTATCTATTCTTCCACACATCAATAGATAACGCTTATTTGAAAAAACGTTATCTATTAAGCGCTATCTATTATCAATTTTGTAGTAGTGTCTCCAATAACATTGTCTAATGATAATTCTTGGGGTTGGTGCCATCTCTTAGCCAAATCTTCAGTTTGAGGATTATTCTTCTCTTCTTTTGTTGTCTCTTGCAAGTCTTCTTCTTCACCTGCATCTGATTCATCCAAGTAAAGAGGTTCTTCCTCAAGCTCCAGTATTTTATCAAAGACAACATACATAGATTCTTCTATTTAAAACATTCTCGATTAAAAACTCTATAAGTTGTACTTATTAGAAAATAACCAAAAAATATAACTTCATCGGATTTAGAATTAAATTTTGTTTTCCATTGTTTAAAACAAAACATTTGCATCCAAATATTTTTAAACGAGAAACATTAGCTTTCTTCCTTTAAACAGATCATAAGGAGTACATTTTAAAATAGGTTTCATAAGTATTCTATTTAAAACATAACAAGCAATAGTTACAACATTAGCCCAAAAATATTTTGGAATATTTAATTCATTTAATAAAGTTCTTGCAAGTTCTTCTAAAGATATATTATTTCTTGAAGTACTTGTAAATCACTAGAAGGGAGGGTGTTGAATAGTGTTAATGGAAAACTTTTCGCAAGCCTTCTTATATAGCACGTTATCAAGCTTTTGAAGTTTTCTTTTTAAGTGCTTAGATGCTCAACTTGATAAAATGTATAAACGTTTTGATGTGTTATTCATAATATATACTACAGCGTTTGATAAGAATTTCCTTTGTAAAAAATAAACATTTTTTCTTGGAAGATTCTTATGTATAGAAATTAAAATGCAACATGTTTTTGCAAGAGGATCACTTAGACAAGAGCAGAGAAAATTGCACAAGATATTTTATATTGGTTCGCTCCAACTAAGTTACGTCAAGTCTCCTCCACAGAGGGTTGCACTATAATCTTCACACGATTGCAAATGAGTATTACCACCACTCTTGCTACTCAGCAACCCCGCCGAGATTTTTTTTGAGTATTTGCACCACTCCTGGTACTCAACAACCCCGTCGAAATTTCCTTTGAGTATTCACACCACTCTTGGTACTTAGCAACCTTGCAAAAGATTCCTCAACTCAAACATGGCTTAGTTGTAAGTATTTTACTTTTTTTCAGAATTGCAATATGTTGGAAACGGGATGGCTCAGCTTCAACACCAAGAGGGGGGGGTGAATTGGTGAGGTTTAAAAATCAGAGTCTTTTTAAAATCTTTTTCACAAAATATAAACCTTTACAAAGTTTCTTGAATCTTAAGGAATAAGAAGTTTAAGTGCAGCGGAAATATAAAGTTGAATTTGTAAATTGTAAAGTCGACTTAAAGGAAAAGTGTAGGGAAAGAGAAAGCAAACACAAAGTTTTTATACTAGTTTGGACTCAATGCCTACATCCAGTGTCCGTCCACAACTAGGAAGTCAATGCACTATATTAGTCAAGGTTTTTACAACAAGATTTCTATAGAGACCTCCATGTCAAAAGTATAGACAATCTCTTTAATTTTTCTTCCACTTTTTGTTAACAAAATCACCAAGAACCATATCACTCCTGCAATCATCTGTGCTCTTCTTTGAAGATGTATCACGAGTGCATTCTTCTTCAGATTCTTCAGCATTCACTTCAGTCGACTGAGACTTGTCTTTTAGTTCCTGAATCATCCTTCTCAATGCTTTTAATTCCCTTAACACAATTCTATCAAATTCAGATTTTGCTCTATAGTGAGTAACGCCAGCAGAATTTGTTTCATCATCAATATTTGCAACTTCATTCTTAAACACCCATCCTTCAGGTGTCTTCATCATCTGCATCAAATGCAGAGCTGACTTGTCAATGAGACTAGTTCTGTTATATGACTCACTTGATTCGCCTATGTAGTCCACTCCAAAATGAATCAAAAATTTTGAAATAAAGATGCAGTAAGGCAATTTTGCAGACTCCAGCCCTGTGACTTTCAACATGTTATCAGAAATTGTTGCAGGCCAATCTACTTGAATATTTTCCTTTAATGCCTTTAGCATAAATAAATCCCCGGTGGTAGCTTGAGCATGATTTCCTCCCCTTGGCATCATAATCCAAGAGATGACAAAGGCTGCAAGTTGATCATGTATTTTCATTCCCCTAGTTTTGTAGTTACAATAGTCTTGACTGTCATCTAGATCTCTCATACTATCCTGATAAACCGTGAACTTATGGAACCCCTCAATGCCCATATGGCATTTTTCTCCTTTTAACCTGAGTCCTGCTAACTCAGTCTATACTTCATTTGTCAGTTTTATATCAACTATTTTCACTCTTGAACAAAGAGTATCGTCTTCAATCCTTAATTTCAGAACTGCTGCAGCGGAATAGTTAGCGTGGAATAAAAACCAAGAGGGGGGGTGAATTGGTTATATTTCTTTTTCGTGCCTTGTAATTATTTTTCTCAATTTTACTTACTAAGCAGATAATTAAACTAAAATATTCAGAGTAAGGAAGAGAGAAAAATTGCACAGATGATTTTATCCTGGTTCAGATAAAAAAGATCCTATGTCCAGTCACTTATCTCAAAACCAAGATAAACCTTTTTCACTAATCACAAAACAGTTACAAATAATAGTCACGCAAAAAATTAATTTGTAAGAGTTTAGGAAACCACCTCTCTTGAAACCATAAGAGATGAACTTACACGTCCTTTGAGTCTTCAGAAAGGATGACCACCTCCTTCGAATACTTCACGAAGGATGATACTCTTCCAATGACCTCCATAGACGCACCAAGGATGAACCAGCTATTTCTCTGTCACCGCAGTAGCACTTCACAACTTTGCAGACAAGAGTTTCTTTAGCTTCAGCAACACAGTGCTCTCAATGATTTCAGATGTTTAGAGCGCAAGGGAAGAGTTGATTCTGGTAGAAACAATGAGCCAATTTATAGACTCAAGCCATATTATCCTAATCTTGTTCGCGTATTTTATTTCAATTTGAAAGTTCATGATGGCATCTTCAACACAAGGGTCAAAGGTATAGACATTGTCCTTGACAATTATATATGGATAAATGTGGCAAACGTTCCGGTATTGGAAAATTCTCAAATTGTTCCTAGCGACTTTGCCCAATTCAAAATCATGGTGTATCAGTCGTTCCTGCGCAATCCTTGCCAGCATCACAATGCTCGTATTTTCCTTGTTGGAGGACTAAAGGTGGAAGAATAGCTTCTGCAATATCTGCTTGTGTGGCTTTTGTGTCCTAGGGGATCCAACCATGCACAGTGCTCTGAGACATATCTTATGATCATGTACGGGATACTTCAGAGCATTCCATTTAACTAGCCTCATTTACTTCAAACCATCATGTACAAGGCCAAAAGGTTGGATGCTGCGCCTCTCCTACCCTCTCCTAGTCTCCCAGATCTGTGAATACAAAGGAGTGGATGTCTCCAATGAGCACTATGAGACTGTGCTTCCTGGTCACAAAATTGGAGATAATTCCCTTAGGCAAATGGGGTTTATCAAGCAAGGGAACTCCTATGTTCACTCTGACAATGTTGGTGGTCAAGCAGATGAAGATGAAGATGCAGATATCCACATGCCTGACCCCACACATGTTGCGGGACCATCTCAAGTGAATGAAGAATATAGTCTAGAAAGTCTCTCTAGACAAATGTCTGAGATGGCAAGGCTTCAGGATGAGATGATGGCTATCCAAAATACTCGCCATGAGGAAATATGTACCCATCTCAAGAGCCTTGATGAGAGGATTTCAGGATTAGAAAGGCATTTTGATAGTGATGTCAGTGATGAGTTTTAGACTTGCCTTGTTTGTTTGCTTGTCTTTCTTATTGTATGCCTTGCTCAATTTAAAAATTAAATAATGTTTTGTCTTCCTTATTTATTTGTTTACATTTCCCTTATTAAATTATGCATACATTCTTTTATTAAGGGGGAGTACTAATTAACACAACCTTTTTATTATGATAAAAAAGGGGAGAAAATAGTTTAAAGGTTCTTTTATTTTCTAATGCTCTCTTCTTTCATGAGTTGTGTTTATTTCAAATTATTAAAAAGCTTTAAACTTGGAGAAAGTTTGTTATCATCATCAAAAAGGGGGAGAATGTTAGCAAAAAAATTAAAGATGGAGTTTTGATGATGTACATATTTGCACAATACAAGATCCAAGAAGATTATTTGAAGATCCATTATTGTTGAAAGCTTTTATAATAATCATAGTTGATGTGTTGTTGCTTAGATATGTAATAGGGTTTGATACCACAAAGAAACAATTTGTAAGAGTTTAGAAACCACCTCTCTTGATACCACAAGAGATGAACCTGCACCTCCTTTGAGTCTTTACAAAGGATGAAACACCTCCTCCGAATACTTCACGAAGGATGATCCTCTTCCAAACACCTCCTTAGACGCACCAAGGATGAACCGGCTATTTCCTCTGTCACCGTAGCAGCACTTCACCAACTCTACAGACAAGAGTTTCACAAGCCGAACAAGAACACACACTTCTCAAGAGTTTCTGAGTTCTTTAGCACAAGGGAAGAGTTGTTGATGATGGATAAAGAGAGCCTATTTATAGACTCAAGCCAATACTCTTCCATTCTTCGAAACTGGTCATTTAACACTTTTAATCGATTAATATTACTGTTAATCGATTAAATTGAGTGCAATGGCTAGTTTTTCAAAAACCGGAAAACTCCAACGACTAGTTTTGATTATTCTCATGATTAATCGATTAGCTAATCGATTAAAAAGGTGTTAATCGATTATTTCCTTTCCAGTTGAGTTTTCAGCACCTTTAACATTTTAATCGATTAATACTTGATTTAATCTATTAAAACTGTGTGTTTCTGATTCTAAACAGCAAATATACATTATGAGAGTACAAGAATCAAAACCTATTACAAATCTAAGTCCTAAACACCAAACTACAATTATTACAAAAGTTTTTTATAACAAAAAAAAGTCTTCAAAGGATGTTCATGAATCTTGATAAATCTTGACTTGATTTGGACATCATCAAAACTTCATCTTCATTATTTTGCTAACATTCTCCCCCTTTTTGATGATGATAAAAAACTCCTTTGATTTAAAGCTTTTGGTAATAATCTGGATAAAAACACAACTCATGAAAAGCAAGGGCATTAGTGAATAACAATAAGCTTTAAGATATTTTCTTCCCCTTTTTGATCATAATTAAAAAGTTGTGTTTCATGTTCTCCCCCTAAGATAATACTCCCCCTAAATAAAAGGCCTGTATGCATAAAATATATTTCAAATATAAAGATCCATTCAAACATACATAATAGGAGATTTAAAACATATAATTTTAGGATAAAGAACTTTTTTAAAAAAAAAAATATACATTGATCCATACAAGATAGGAATTAATGCATAAAAAAATATGGCTAAATTTTTTTTTTTAAACAACTGATTAAAATGGATCAAATGTAAAAATGCAATCCTAAGAAATTTCTAAAATTCCTAGATCTCTTCTAATGTTACCCCTTTAGAAATGTCTCCATAATGATAATTTGTTGAGATCTTCATCTTGAGGATTGTCATCATTCTTCTCTTCTCTTGTTGTCTTCTGCAAGTCTTCATCATTACCTGCATCTAGTTCAACCGACTCAAGAGGGTTTTGCCTCAAGGTCCACAATTTTATCAAAGACAACATGCTTGGAATAATTTTTTTTCTTTTTTTAAAAAAAATTGTTTAAAAAAATTTTAATGAAAAAAAAATTAAATTTTAAAATGCTTGGAATGAAATCATTTTACAACCCAAACATATCTACCATTTGGAACTCCAAAATGCTTAATTTTACATTTATTTGAGGTATGACCCTTTTTCATACAATAAAAGCATGATATAAAGTTTGTGTTCTTATAAGTTGTTCATTTTTCTACCCATGTTCTACGGGTTCTATTATTATGTTTATTTTTAATTTTAGGAACATACTTATTTTTAACAACCTTATTTTCATTATTTTTACTGCATTCTCCTAAGGTTGTGTTGTTTAGTAGTTTCTTAAAATTTTCACAAGAAGCACATTCATCACTACTAATATATTTACCTTTTTTAAAAATTAAAATTTTATTTTTCAAATTTTTATTCTCTTCAAGAATATTTTCAAAATTTGATTTTAAATTTTCATTTTTTTCAAAAATATTTTCAAAATAAAATTTTAAATTTTTATTTTCTTCAGAAATATTTTAAAATTTAATTTTAAATTTTTAAAATCCTTTTTCAATTTCTTATGAGCTTTATCTAATTTTTCAGATTCTACAATTAAAGCAGCATAAGTTTCATACAATTTACTTTCACTATATTGAATATAAATATCAGAATCGCTAGATGTACTTACTTGGCTTCCAACGTCGTCTTCTGCCACTAAACAGATGTTTGTCTCTTCATCAGATTCGCTCGAATCAGAAATTGTTTCATTGTCATCGTCCCATGCGATGTAGGCTTTCTTTTTCTTGAAGAACTTCTTTTCTTTTATTTCTTCACTCTTCTTTTGATTTGGGTAGTCTTCTTTCAAGTGCCCCTTTTCTCCGCAACCATAACATTTATAGTGTGAGGAAGATCCTTGATTTTCTTTCTTTTCGAATTTTAATCTTCCTTTGTCTTTTAATTTCATGAACCTGTTGAGCCTTTTTATCATGAGTCTCAAATTTTCTTCATCTTCTGAGTCTTCATCTTCTATTTTGTTCTTGCTCCTTTCTGCCTCAGATTTTAAGGCTAGATTCTTTTTCTTTGTTTTTGCGATTACTTCTTCTTCATCTAGTCTTCCAAGATCAAGTTCATGCTCTCTCAACTTTCCAAATAATGCCGTTATAGTCATTGTGTTGAGATTTTGTGACTCAGAAATTGCAGTCACTTTTGGTTGCCACGACTTGTCTAAAGATTTCAAAATTTTATATTAAGTTCATCATTTTCGAAAGACTTACCTAGTCCAATGAGATGATTAACGATGTTTGTGAAGGGTTTCTGAACGTCTGATATTGTTTCTCCTTGCTTCATCCTGAACATTTCATATTCTTGGATCAAGGTATTCTTTCTCACTCTCTTCACATCATCTGTACATTCGTGGGTTACTCTCAGCACTTCCCACATTTCTTGAGCAGTCTTACAAATAGATATCCTGTAAAACTCATCAACGGTTAAGGCATATGAAATAATATTACGAGCTTTTACATCATTTTGAAACCTTTTCTTTTTTTCAACAGTCCACTGAACACGGGGCTTTGGTTCTTGCAAATTGTTAGTAGGAATAGACAAACCAAATGCAATAACATCCCAAATCTCACAATCAATAGACTCAATAAAAATTTGCATTCTAACCTTCCAGAATGCATAGTTTTCACCTGTGAATAGACGTGGTCTATTGATAGAGGCACCCTCTGCAAAAGTTTGATATGATCCTGCCATTTGAATAACTATCAAATCAAGCTCTGATGCCAATTGTCATAACTGCTGCAGCGGAATTGTTAGCGTGGAATAACAAACCAAGAGGGTTTTTAATATTAATGTGTGCCTTTTAATTTCTATTCAATTCATCTTACTATGCAGATAATAAATATAAATAAAAGAGTAAGGTTGAGAGAATTTGCACAAATTATTTTTATACTGGTTCGGATCTTACCAATCCTACGTCCAGTCGCTTATCTCAAACCGAGATAAACAGTTAACTAAGCACAAAACAATTACAAATTACAATAACAAAGAAACAATTTGTAAGAGTTTAGAAACCACCTCTCTTGATACCACAAGAGATGAACCTGCACCTCCTTTGAGTCTTCACAAAAGATGAAACACCTCCTTCGAATACTTCACAAAGGATAATCCTCTTCCAAACACCTCCTTAGACGCACCAAGGATGAACCGGCTTTTTCCTCTGTCACCGTAGCAGCACTTCACCAACTCTACAGACAAGAGTTTCACAAGCCGAACAAGAACACACACTTCTCAAGAGTTTCTGAGTTCTTTAGCACAAGGGAAGAGTTGTTGATGATGCATAAAGAGAGCCTATTTATAGACTCAAGCAAATACTCTTCCATTCTTCGAAACTGGCCATTTAACGATTTTAATCGATTAATATTATTGTTAATTGATTAAATTGAGTGCAACGGCTAGTTTTTCAAAAACCAGAAAACTCTAACGGCTAGTTTTAATCGATTATTCTCATGATTAATCGATTAGCTAATCGATTAAAAAAGGTATTAATCGATTATTTCCTTTCCAGTTGAGTTTTCAACAACTTTAACATTTTAATCGATTAATACTTGATTTAATCGATTAAAATCATGCGTTTCTGATTCTGAACAGCAAATATAAATTATGAGAGTACAAGAATCAAAACCTATTACAAATTTAAGTCCTAAACACCAAACTACAATTATTACAAAAGCTTTTTATAACAAAAACAAGTCTTTAAAGGATCTTCATGAATCTTGACTTGATTTGGACATCATCAAATCTTCATTATTTTGCTAACACTTAGATTACAGTAGAAGACTTTTACTAGGTCTGAATACCAAGGACTTGTCATTTCAACAAACTTCTTCAGCTCTTGTCGTTTCAACCATTCTTGAAATTCGAATCCTTCTTCTCTAAAGAATCTCAGCTTTAGAAACTTGTGAGTAATTAGACTTCTCATCTTCCAACAGTCCAAAAATGTTGACTTCTCATCCATGTAGATCATAGACACGTCTCACACTCTTTTGGCCGATTGATTTCACTTTCTTGTACTTGAGCATTAGGAAGAAGAGTGGTGTGCTCTTGACTTTTAGAGGGGATATCTCAAAGGGTTTGCTGCAATAGGGACGGGTTGTTCTGCAAGTGTTGTTGTTCTATGTTTGATTGAGAGTTTGTGAGGTGTTTACATTTGAGAGTTGCTCTGTAAAGCCTTAGTTGTAATACTTTAATCATTATTGTGAATTACTCTTCAATCTAAGGTTGATTGGGAGGGTGACTGGATGTAGGCATTAAGGCTGAACCAGTATAAAAATTGTGTTTGATTCTCTCTCCTTTATCTCTTTACATTTTTCATTGTCATTGCATATACACGTACTGTTTCATTGCACACATTTGATTGCTGCACAAGAAAGATTTCAAGAACACTATACTTTGAGAAAAAGATATAAAAAGTACAAGTTTTTATAAAACACCAATCCACCCCCCGCCCCTCTTGGTATTGAGAAACAAAGTCCATCAATTCTAACAGATGTTGTGTCTTTTAATATGTTTTGTCAGAGACACTGTCTTGACCTATTCTGTTTTCAAGAGCTACACTGAATTTCTTTCTTAGGTATTATGAGCATCAAATAGTTGGCTTCAATTCTCTTAGATGCTTTAGGCACAACAATGTTTAACCATGCGTTTGGGTGTTTTGACCTAGATGCTTTTCTATTTCCTAAGAACCTATGTGTTTTCCTATGTTTTTCTATGTTGGGGATTCTTGTTCTAGGTTTTGTGTGTTTGGGATTTAGAAAAGGATGAATGTCTCACCCGTAGGGTTCTAACTCATGTTGACTTCAATATCGTGGTGGACATAGTGGAGCAGGAGAGATAGGTCCGAAGCTGCGTTGGAGGACCACTTGAATCGTTCTATTTCGGTAAAATAGAATATTCATAGAAGTATAGAAGATGAAAAAGAATGTCATAAGAGGATTTTGGTATAGGCACGGGTTGTCTTTGCTTGACAGACGAGGTAGAGTTAATGGGAATGGTACATATTCTAATTAAGGGAAGGGATTAGGGGTGTGATGATGGTTGTTATGGTCTTATAGAGCATTGATAATTGTTGAATGTGATGGCATTGTGTGAAGACCTAACAAGTGTGATATAAATGTTATATCTATTGATTAGATGGTTATTTTATTAGCTCATCCTTGCATTTTTGTTCTTGTGTTTCTACCTGCAATGATCGTATGTCTCAGGTTGTTATATGGGAACAAATGATGATACAAGTGGTCTAGTGGATGTTTAAGACGGTGAGGATAATGAGACTTGGAGATTTTATTTCTTTAGAGAATCTTTGAATACAAACTACCTTCATAAAATTGTTGAACAAATTAATGTTTTAATTTGTTCTAATTAGTTGTCTTAGTTTTAGTTACGGATATTCAAAAGTTTTGAATTAATATTTACGAGTTGTTTAATTATCTATGATCAGTTATACAGTTAAAATGTTTTACTTGAAACGTCCGAAAATGGAATGTCACATTTCTAAATACCAAACCACCCTCTAATTATTTTTTACACCAATTAAATAAAGGTAAACGATCATTTTACTCCTAAAAAATATAAAAATATAAAAATAACATAACAATTATATTCTGGAAAAAAATATATTAAAAACACTAATTTCCAAATAAAAACTCAATGTTTGAAACAACTATACTTTTAAAACCCTTCTATTATTGTTTTTTTTTTCATCATCTTGCTTCTGTCTTTAAAAATTATAAAAAAAAATTCCAGAAAAATTATAAAATTTTGTTCCATGTAAAACAAATATTGTGATTAATATAAAATATAAAGGATTTTTATTATTTTAATATTATTTTATATTAATCACAAATATTAAATATTTAATAAATAATTAATAAAAATTTAATTATAAATCAAATTTATAAATAACCGTAAACTTAATTAAACTTAAAATATCCTATCAAATTTTACTACATTCATAGAAAGTTGAACCGAGTAGTTTTAGAAAGAAGTGCGTCTTCCCAATCCAAATGCATTGATAACATAACTTTTCCCGATGTGGCATTGTTAGTTGTTCCATTCCTAAATAATTTATTACGAGGAGTCCAATTTTAACCTCTTTTATTAAAGATAAAAATTAATTTATTTCGGACTTATTTAAATTTTTAAGGTTTAATATTTCTGTTGGTCCTTGTATTTGTGTGAAAATCTCATTTTGATCCTCAAATTTTGAACTGTCTCAATTGGGTCATAATTTTTATAAAATTATACACATTTTATCACAATTGTTAACTGATTTCAAACGGTGTTAAGTTTAGCTGATGTGATATGCTGACGTGTTGACTTAATCCCTTCTTGGGCCTCGTATTTGTGTGAAATTCTCAGTTCGGTCCTCAAGTTTTGAACTGTCTCAATTGGGTCATAATTTTTGTAAACATTTTACCTCAATCGTTAACTGATCTCAAACGGCGTTAAGTTTAGCTGACGTGGTAGCCAGAGGACATGCTGACGTGTATTATTTAATTATATGAATTATTTTTTAAAATAAACAGTGTTTCACGTGACATAATGCTTATTACTTAGTTTATTTGAATTAGGGATTTTATTCATCTCTCTGAGAATCAGAGATTTTACATAGATTATCTCGTCGGCTCAAAAAATAAAGTCACCGGAAAACTCGCGTAACCAGTGCAATCAATCTCACATCCTTTTCTGCAAATGAACCAACTTGGTAACCTATAGGTTCATCACCAACCTTTAAGCTATTTATTCCACTGATAGCAAAAGATAACTCTTGCACAGTGAGATCAGTTAGTGATTGGGGTAAAATGTGTGCATTTTTACAAAAATTATGACCTAATTAAGACAGTTCAAAACTTGAGGACTGAACTGAGATTTTCACACAAATATGAGGACCAAGAAGGGATTAAGTCAACACGTCAACATACCACGTCAGCTAAACTTAACGCCGTTTGAGATCAGTTAACGGTTGGGGTAAAATGTGTGCATTTTTACAAAAATTATGACCCAATTGAGACAGTTCAAAACTTGAGGACCGAACTGAGATTTTCACACAAATACGATGACCAATTGAGGTATTAAGCCAATTTTTAAATACAAAACGATTTAATTTTTATTATTTATCCTGAATCGCCGTCGTTTACCAAATCAAATTAAAATAACTTATTAAATAATGAATTAAAATACTGTAATTATAATGAGTTCAATTTACAAATTTTAAATTTATGCAGCCAAATAAGAAAATCAAGTTTCTTTCAACTCTTTAAAGCATTTCAAAAGCTTTAAATTTATTTTCTTTCCAAAATACATAAGAATAAATGAAAATTTAAAATTCACCAAAAACTAAAAAAATTTTCATTTTTATATTATTCCTTTTCGTAATTTATTTTGACTAAATGAAGTAATAAAAGCTTTGTAAAAACTAAAACAGTAAATAAAAGCATAAATTATTATTTTTTGTTTATTAATATAGGATAGAATTTTCATTTAAATATTATGAGTATCCATGTTCTCATTAATTTGGAAAATCATCAACAATATGGAAAATTTTAATTTGTGCATTGTGATATTTTAAAACAGTCAATAAAATTAACTATTTATTAGTACTTTATTAAAGATAAAGGGTGTTTCCTTTCCTGAAAAACCATTAAAAATGTAATGCTTTTTAATTATCATAAGTGTGGAGTCGTTAATCTTTTTATCCGTTAGCACGCGTAGAACCGAAATATTCAAAATATTAAAATAACAAAAATCATTGTAATAAATCAAACAAATTTCAACTAAATCCTCGTGTCCTTTTTAATGATAACAAAAAAAGAATAAAGTTATAGCTATAAAAATAAATATAAATATTTTTTATAATTTTATTATAAATAGATTTTTTCTTATTTTATAGGTAATATTTTCTTATAAATAATTATTTTAATTTAAAATATTGATTAAATAAAACAAATTAAATTTAAAAATAAAAAGTTAAATTAAAAAAAAAGACCACTAAAAGTAAAATTTATAAACGGTATCTTATTAAAACTTAAAGTTGGAAAAAAAACGTATACAAATCTTCTTTATATATAAATTATCCTAATAATTAATATGCCAATCAAATTAAAAGAAAAAACATCAAAATAACGACCACATGTGTCCTCTTAAAAACATTCTTAACACAACATGCCCCCACTAAAGTATGTTTAAATTTCAACTCAAAATGAATGTTCAATAACGCAACATAACACCACCAACGACAATTGTAACGAAATACACCAAAGCGTTTGAAGGAGCCTTAGCAAAACCACCATTCGTCGGTGACGGCGCCGTTGAACTAGACGGCTGCGACTGCGGTGGGGAAGTTGGCCCCGTGGATGACTGCGGTGGAGAAATTGGCCCCGCCGGAAACGGCGGTGGAGTTCCCGTCTCCGGTGGCGGAGCCGGAGGAGAAGTCACCGGGTACATGGTTTCAGGTGCCGGAGCTGTCGCTGGATACCAGTTTTCAGGTCCCGGAGCTGCTGCTGAAGGCCCGTTGGCCGGTGACGGAGGTTGAACCGGTGGAGAGGAAGGCGAAACGGTTGGTGGGTTTGGCTTTGGTGAGGGTGAAGGCAAATATTTTGGTGGCAACAATGGTGATGGTGAAGGTGATGGTGATTTTCTAGGGGATAAAACAACAACAATCAATTTCTGACCCTTTTCACAGTTTCCATCTTTTCCACTAATGAAGTAAAATGGTCCTGATCGATCAAACTTGAACTCAGTGTCACCATTTTCGAACTTCTTCATTGGGTTGGTCTTGTTGCACTTCTCATAATCTTCCTTCTTCACTTCCAACACCGAGTCCGAACCCTTCTTGTACTTGAAAACTAGCAAGCAAAACAATAATGGAACAAATACCAAAGAATTAAAACTGTCACATCACTGTAAAATTTTTATCTTTATGCACGATCGAAACTCCAAACTTTCATAGGCATTTGGGTATTTAATAAGTATATTAGTATTAGTTACCTATTGTGTCATTGATTTGGAATCGGTTTCTTCCAGCCCAGTTGTTGTAACTCTCGGAAGGATTTGGAACCCAGCCTTGGCTTCCACCAACGTTGAATTTCTTGGCTTGGGAGCTTGAGAGAAGAGTGAGGAGAAGCAAGAAGAGGTATAGAGGTTTTTGAACATCCATGAGGAAAATGAAAATGAGATGTGCCAGAATAGTGTCTGCTGCTGTGCTTATATAGAGAGTGGAAGAGTTCGAGGTCGTGTGAGACAAGACATTTGGCAGGAAATTTGGTTGTTAGAGTTGTAGAAACCGAAACAAAATGAAAAGAAGAAGAGTACCGTGACATTTATTTGACACCTGATAAAAATAAAATATTTAAAATTAATAAATTTTTATAATATTTTAAAAAGAATAAAATAATAATATAAAAAATAAATGTAAAAGAATTATATAAGTTAAAATAAAGTTTCTGAAACGAAAATAGTATGGTGTAAATTGAAATAGAAACAATAATATACGTATATATTAATTATATATATTTATTATACATTTATAATATATATATATATATATATATCAACTTTTTTTTTTCTCCTGTAAATGGATATTTTTCGAATAAAATAGGAAAGAATATAAAGTATTTTACTATTAGGTTTTATTTCAAAGGAACTATATATACGAACAAGGTGTAGAAATTGAGCGAGTGTAGCGTGTGAAACATTCTATATTTGTGGATTGTATTCAAACTTTGAATCAAGTACACATGGCCCCAATAAAGGGTTTCAAATTTTGCATCTAATAAAAGAATTATTTTTCGAATGGTGGACATGGTCTATACTGAGAATCATGAGGTTACAAGAAAGAAAGAAAAATGTTACTCTACTTATAATTATTTTATTATTTTATGCTTTTCATTTCTATTCTTTTTACAAACCTTTCCATATATATATATATATATATATATATATATATATATATATATATATATATATATATATATATATATATATATATATATATATATATATATATATATATATATATATATATATATATATATATATATATATATATATATATATATATATATATATATTCCAGTTTCAAATAATTAATTAGTAATTAATGAATATTAATAATAAATATTTCAGTTTCAAATAATTAATTAATTTGAATGCTTTAAGTCACATAAAAATATTTAGTTTAATAAAATTAACTGAAGTTGAAAATTTAATTGAAACTAAAAGATCATGATAAATGTAATATTAATGTTTGCTTGGATATTAAAAAATTTATGGATTAACTTTGTAATATATATATATATATATATATATATATATATATATATATATATATATATATATATATATATATATATATATTTCTTAATTTGAAAATCTTAATGTTTTTTATGTATTAAATGATGTTTTAGATTGGTTTTTGAATTGAAAAATGTCAGACATAAGTAACTCAAATTTCAACTCAAAATATGGTCTGACATGTCAATTTAAAAGTTTAGAAATTAGATTATATATATTTAGAAATTAAAAGTTTAGAACACCAACAAATTTCAAATTATCATAACATTTATGGAGTGTTTGGTATATTGGTGTGACTTCAATTTTAAAAGCTCAAATTATATGTGTCATGTTGATTATTTGGAGATTTATTAGAATTAATTAAATAAAAATAAGTTTATTATATGAAGATAATGGATTTTTATAAAAATTTGGAAAAATAATCCTAATAGACATAAGAATGCTTTATATTTATATTATGTTTGTATAAAAACTCTAGTCATTAAAAAAAAGAGACAAAAAATCTTATAATAGTCATGAGAGAGGTTCGAGAGGAGAACATCATTTTTTGTCAAGGGAGAAGCTTAGGAGTTAAGATGTTAGGAGGGCTTAGAAGATCTAGAACTCTTTGCTAAATTAGATGTAAGGGGAGTTTACATTCTTGAGTTTGCTTTTCTTGTTTTCTTTTCTTGTCATGTTGTTGGCTATGTTGTTATGCTATTTTGTATGATGCTACATTGTTTGGAGTTTTTTGCCGTATTGTTTTTATACGATGTCATGTTGTGTGTGTTTGGTCATGTTGTTTGTTATTATTGTCAAGTTACATGTGTGTTTGGTCGAGTTGTTTGTGATGATTGTTGAGTTGCAGGTGTATCCTCGCTCTACACATCAGTAACATCATATGCAACATCATTTGCTCCCATATAAAAACGACCATCATAGGTGGAAACTCAACAATCAAATGGGGTGGTCTCTGTGTCGCCTTTTCTTAACTTAGTTAATTACACGTGACATCCTAAAATAGGATATTACATCAAATGCATGCCAAAATGTCAAAAACACCAACAAAAAAAGCAAACAAAAACAAAGGAATACAAACAACAAAATTATAGAACACAAACAAATGAATACACTAAAAATGAAAAGTTATACAAATAAATGTATAAAAAAAAAATCAAAGATGTGAAAGCATGAAAACTCTATATAATACAAGAAAAATCTCAAAAATATAGAAAAAATGATAAAAAATACTAAGAAAACGAATATATATATATATATATATATATATATATATATATATATATATATATATATATATATTAAATGGTGGAATTTTTAAAATTCTAGACCCTCAATCCTCTTTAACAAGTTAGACAACAATTTAATAAGATGCAATTTGAAAGAGTTAAATGACGAGAAAGTTGCACGCCTTATATTTTTATATTTGTTCATCAATAAATGAGATTACATCCAATTCGTGATTAATTTAATCAAGTTTCATTATATGGACTCATATTGAGAGATACTCATTGGTATTCTTTGGACTTCAGACACTCCTAGCTAAAAACTGAGTATTATTTGAAATCACAACCACTCATAACTAAACATTGGGTATTATTTAAACAAACAACTACTCTTAGCTAAGACAGGATTGTAAAAAGAGTGATAAAAAAATATAAGGTAGTTAACTCAAATAAAGTTGATGTCATGAAGTGAATACAAAGATAAGTTTAATCTTTTAGATAGTCAATGAACATTAAATTACGCTATCAAAAGAAATTATACATGCCAAAGCACAAGATTGTCTCCAGTGTTTTTACCTTGAAACGTCTTATATGGTGTTAACCTTTCTTCTTCGAGATATCTTCAATTTATAAAGGTATGGAGAAATAGAGTCATTCCAAATCCTTGTGGTTTTTGTGTAGTCTTGAGATGTTTTTGGTTGTTCAAGCTAAGTTTGTACTCATAAACGAAGAGAATTTTAATAAATGTTATTCATTTAGCTTGAATGTAAACCTTTTCTTTTAGATATTTGTTATACTCATTATGACTTATCATACCCAGGTCACATATGTTTTATCTAATTTTGAGTAAAGTTGAGGACCACATGCAATAAATTGTAGGACTTGAAAACTAATATCAAGCCTCAAGTGAAATTATTTTGATTAATGAGGTTTCAAGAATTATTTTGATGTTGAAGATCTATTGAATGTTTTCACTTCAACATATATCCTGTATGAAAAATAATGAAAAGAAAATTTGTTTTGGAAAGTTAAAAACACGTGAAAGGTATTAGGACTATGCTAATCGATTAAGGTTTCAAACAATCAATTAAATTGTTCTTGATACATTTAATAATAGTATAACCAATCACCAATTTTGTTAATTGATTAAAAAAATAGAAAAATTATGTGTTTTCTAGTGCTCTTAGAAAGTAATTGGCTAAAGTCTTACATAATCAATTAAATCTATTGTTTTGACACACTACAAAAAAATTCCATATTAACTACTGAAAATTTCTTATATATTTCATAGCTAATCATTCACTAACAATTGTTTTGACATATTAACTATCACATTGCTACAAAATGTTACATAGCTAAATCTAGATAGCTAAATAGAGAGATACATAATACCTCATTATTCTGTAGCTAATTCGTCACTAAGCATTCGTTAATCTCTCACTAATTAAAGTGAAAAGTTTTATAATTTCTACCTAAATTGTAGCTACTTTCTTCCAACTTTTCTCACATAAGTTTGTAGTTAATTTGTCACAACATTATTCTTGCTAATAGTAGCTAATTTGTCACAATTTTGTTTTCGTTAATTTGTCACAATTCTTTTATCACTAATTCGTAGCTAATTTGTCAAAATTGTGTTCTCGATAATTTTAGCTAATTTGTTGTAATTGTATTCTCTCTAATCCATAACTAATTTGTTGCTCATGTGAATCCGTAGCTAATTTTTGTGCAATTCTATTCTTTCTAAAATATGCTCTTAAGAACATGTGTGTCACCTAACTATTACATTTCTTAATTATTAACACTTTATTCATGTTGAACTATAGTCCATTGATTATGTTGCTCATCAAGTCATGTATGACAACAGTTTTTTGTGTATGCAATTTTACTTGACCAAATATCATATCAGATGTTTTAATGAAGTCAGAGTACATTTTAAAGATCATTTAAACATAAAATTAGTTGAGGTTGAATAATAAGTTGAGCAAGCCCTCATACTTGAGTTAAAAGGAAATCAGTTTCAAGAGAACAAAGTAATTTCACATATTCAGGTCAATTACAATAATTTACAAAAGACATTTCTTCCTTTTTAGAGTAAGAGAAAAAAATAGAATACTGATAATCCACAATAGCTCCTTCCACCTCGAAAATAATATCTAAAGTCATCTTCTTTGTATATGAAGCAAACTCAACTACCTTGAGATGTCATACCTTTTTTTATAAGTGAGTTATTATTCTATCTACTATAGCTCAACTTGGAAGCAACACTTTCATGACATGGAACGTAGTCTTATGAATTTAACATAAAATATATCATTTTATGCTTAATTATGTGGAAGAAAATATGTTGTTGGTTTATGTCATCCAATGAAAATTACCACCAATTTCTTTACTAACTCTTTTGATGTTGGTGCTAACACAATAATGTGGCGGACATTAGGATTAATAAATCCATCTTCCACAACTTTATTAATAAAAATGATAGCAATAAATTAAAGTATCCATCAACATTGACTAATCTTCACTACAAGTTGTGAATTTTCAAATCTAGTTAAGCTAGAAGAACATGGAGCCTCAAAAAAATATATTAACTAATAATATAGATCTTCAACAAAATGGTACAAGTCAATTATTGGTTTATCATGGATCCCAAGTTATGACCTCAAGAAGCTCCTCTAGATTCACATACCCATATGCATGCATTTAACATGCTTTCCATTCAAGGATTTTACACTTTCTTAAGGCAATAAAAACTGGCTAACTAACCACATGTCTTTTGGTCTAAGAGGTTCTTCTTGTAAGAATGCTTCAAGACACTTGCATAGAGAAATTGGCTTTTGAGTTCTCTTTGCTAAAAAATCAAACTTAAAAACCTTAGACAAGGAATTACAAAGTTGTGTATCATATTTCTTAATTTTTTTTCTTCTGACAAACATACCAACACATGCAGTAGCCTTAACTTTCCACTTGCCAGAGGCTCATTCCTTAGTAACCTAGAATTATAGATAGTTCTCTTTTCATTTGTATGGTAAAACTTCATTCCTCCATTTGAAGAAGTGGTAAAAATGAAGAAGTCACTTTTAAGAAAGGAGTTGTTTGTGCTCCAAAACATCTTCCTCAAAAGGTTTCTAAAGTTGTTGTCTAAAATCAAAGTTCTGAAGTTGTCGTCAATTCTTTTACCTCATTCAACCACTCTCACTAAAACTACCCTTAAACACCCTAACCCAAAGCAAACCCTTCCACCTACCCCAAATACTCAACCACTACCACCTTCACCACCATAGTTTGGGTAATTATGCCCTTCCTATGTTTCTTCTAGTAAATTTGTTGCTATTTTTTTACGAATAAGCAACAATATTATTCCTTCTCTATTTTCTTACAAATTAGTGAGGGATTAATAACAAATATTTTCCCTTGCTATTTCTCTAGAAAAATAGAAAATTTCTTGTAGCGTGAATTAAATTTAAAGCCAAAATAATCAATTAATACTTACATAAATTATTAAAAGAGAAAAAAGTTCTAATCATTTTTCAAATTTCATTGAGAATAATCAATTATCAACTTGAAATAAATGATTAAATAGATATAAACAATTTTCAATCTAAATTATATAAACAAAGCCTTGGTCTCACTCTTTTAAACAATTGATACTACTATGAAATACAAATTCGTTTACAATCATTTGAGCTAGTTTTAATTTTCAAAGAGTGTTTTCAAGCTTATAAATTAAAAAGGTTGTGTTACACTGTTGAATCAACTTTATATTTTGCTTTTGTTATGAATTCTAGTACATTCTTTCCTTTCCTAAGTTGTTGGAGTGTGTCTAGCATATATCTTCTTATGTGATTAATAGTTGATTAGGTTGATACCATGTTGGAGTGTTTCAAGAATAGAATATTCTCTTAAGTACGTTCAATATGGTCTTGTGGTTGTTTGTTGTCTTGTGTTTGTTTGCTTGTTATGAGTAGACATCGAAAAATAGTGAATTGTTCATTATTCCAAAATTGAATAACTGAGACCGAAAAATGAATATAAATACACACACACACACACACACACACACACACACACACACACATATATATATATACACACATACACACACACACACACATATATATATATATATATAATGCATAAGTTATAATAAGAGAAAGCAGTTAAAAGTTGTTATATGACAGTATCTAAGCGTATAATCATCCAAAAATAGGCAGAATTTAAAACTTTACAAGTTTAAGAGTACTTCAAAATACAAGATACATCTAAGAAAGTCCTAAGAGCTAGTAGCTGCGTCATCTTCCTCCAGTGCTTGTTCCAGAGGTATCTCATCTACCTCTGCTCACATCCAAGTGGATGATCATTGCAAAAGGGAGAATATAAACATACAAGATATAGACAAACAAGCAAGGATAAGCTAGGTTGAAAAGCATACATGTTACTCTATAGCATTGAACTATAAAATGACAAGTCATACAGGTAAGCATGTAAAACATCAGATCATATTATACATAAGACTAGACTCGTCCAGACTTAGAATGAATATCGATCTGTAGCGGGTTGTGCACTTGTGGTGGCCTATACTGCTTTGCAAAGCCATTGCCAATGGGTTTTACCCTACCACACACAAAGTTAGTCCGTTATCGCGCAATAGGCCTCCAAGAAGCGCCTACACTAGGACCTCCTACTACTCTCACCACACGCGTCAATCCTCTCTAAGTGAGGATGAAAGACCGTTTGAGTGTTAGGATAACCCCCCATGAAGAAGCCTCGTATATTCATTCTAAACACTATAATGATCTCACCTAGAGATCTTACTTTGATTCTTAATCTTATCACTTAGATCAATTTATATTCTCTTTGTATCATCAACATACCATTTTATAGTTATAGAAGTGCATACAAGACTATATTAGTACATAGAATTATCATACACTATCAACCAAGTAAAACAAAATAAGGAAAAGAGTTGAGCTAAAACGTATCGGATCGCACAACGCACAGGGTCGCAAAGTGCGACAAAAGACTTTCGCATAGTGCACCCACATGCGCTATGCGAATCGCTACCCAGAGACCACCCCTTTTAGTTACTTCGCATAGCGACCTAAGTCGCCTTGCGAATTACACCACAGAGGCTCCAGGCCTCACACCCTCGCAGGGCGCATCTCTCCCGCTATTCTAATTAATTAGTTAATTTCTCTGACTCCAACAGTGGCAAAGCGAATCGATCTCGCATAGCCATTCACTAAACAGAGAGCAACTCTCATCAAGGGTCGCATAGCACACACCATGCGCTATGTGAATATCCTCACAGCGAACACCACTCTAGGACGGTTCGTTGTGCGAATCCTCTCGCACAGAATCTGCATAATCTGCAGAATTCAATTCTTCAGATTTGCGGAATTCACACACCGTAAACTCATTCTAGGTGTTTTCATTAACTTCTAACACCCCTAACTTGATCTATATGATGAATTAAATACCTAATCAATTCTAACACTTCCTAACCTCTTTACCTGGTGATTAAGCATAGATTTATACTCTAAATCTCCATTTTCATCAACCAAGATACCGAATTCTAAATCTACCACTTAGGAACTGTTTTTACTACTTTTATTACTTTTAATAAGTCACAATTGACTTACCTAAGCTGCCTAAATGCTCTAGCATAGCCCCAAATCCTAAATCTCCAAAATCACTCCCTACTTTCTTTCAAATGACTTCAATAGCAAATTAACACATAAGCTATGTCTAAGGATCTAATTAACAGTTTTCTCATGATCCAGTAACTTAGATTCATTACTATATCTCAACCAAGACAGTTCAATTTACATCAATTCACAGCTTCATAATTCATATATCCAGAAACACAGTTCCAACATATAGAAATCAGAGTTTTAGCACAAAGAATATTACTTTTCTTCATACAGTTCACACATGCAAAGCTATTAGCAATTCCATCAAAACCTAACTCTTTTCATACAATCAAATCACAAATCAGAATAAACCCTAGCTTCCCTTACCTCTAGTGCAAACAATCAAGCTCAAGGATGATCAACAGTGCCTTGCACCTTAGGGAACTCTAAAGAACCTATAGACCACCAATTGGTTATAGAAATAAGTCTTTAGAATATAATTTGGGGCTAGAATTTGGGGGAAAAGTACAATGAGTTAATGCAGCAAGATTTGTTGCATGATCGCAGCTCAAGGATGAACGAAAAAAAGAAGGAATGCTTACCGGATGGAGAACAACAAATTGATCGGTGGAATTGGAGCCTACAACACCAGAATTACCTAAGCTTCCTCTGATTGTGAAACGGATGGCTTGGTGAAGAAAAATCTAGAGAAATAGTAGAGAAAGTTGAAGAACAGAATGTTAGAGAGAAGTGTTTTTAAGAAATGAACCAGATAGGTTTTAAAAGCTTCTATTTATGTTTCTGATATGTTTTAAATTTTAAAATATGGTTCCATCAACTTAATACTCTTAATAACTCTAAAGTCTTATTTATAGGTTATTACAATTAACGATATTAGTTTTTAGTTTTGTACCGCGCTAAAAATTAAACTGTCAATTATATTATAAACTCATCAAACACCTTGTACTAACCTTATAATAATAAATATTATTTTCTAACATACACAAAATATATATATATATATATATATATATATATATATATATATAAAAGAGGTGCTTGAAGAATGCTTAATATACAACAATTATATAGACTCTACACATTATTCATAATATTAATTTATGTATTAAAAAAACATGCATTAAAATTTTATTAAATACTAATCTAATATTCAAGACTTAGATTTATAAGAGAATATAAGAGGAATGATAAGTGCAAGTTCAATATATCCTAAGTGGTATATCTACACATGTTACAATATCAATAACTTATATCCCCTCAACTTCTCATAACTTAATATCTTAATCTATAAAAATTATACCGTCATTTAAAGCAAGGAGAACTATATTACAACATAGATGTCAATAATTAATACTAAAATTAAAAAATAATTCACGTATCATCCTAAATATGTAATGAAAAATTCACATAATTCTCGTCAATTTCAACAACCACTTTCATATAATATACTCATTCCATTAATCTTAATAAACAATTGATATAAAATATAACTCATTTAACTAAAACTATAAATTAATCATATATAGGAATTAATATTCAATTTATATTTATAAAAACATTCACACTCAATGAATTTAAGGGACTAGAAAAAGAAAAAAAACTTTATATTTCTATCTTGAACAAAAATATGCTCACTTTAGTGAAAATTGGGTAAAAACAAGGTTGAGTTGTAGTATTACTTTTGCTCAAGCAAAAATCCTTCACTTGAGAAAAAAATAAGGCTAAAAAGAAGTTATTTTTAACTCTATTTTTATTTAAGTGAAAAAACATTGTTTAAATAAAAATACACAAAGAGTAAGGTACGAATATTTATTCTACTTTTGCTTGAGATAAATCTTCCACTTGAGTGAATATATATATATATATATATATATATATATATATATATATATATATATAAAATAGTCTCAATAGCAAAATCAAACCTCATTTCAAGAATAATACAAAAAAAAACATTCCAATAATACAACTTTTAAACAATTCAAATTATTAATCCAAACCATAATTTTCTCAAGCATCATCTTTTACTAATTACAAATGAACCTTGTTCTCTTAACTCGAAGTATGCAAGTTTATGCTCCTATCAAATTCATAATCTATATAAGAAAGATTATATAAATTTACTCTTCTTCTCTACATGAAATTCTAAAGTCTGTTCAAGAAAACTTTATAGTTAACAAGTACAATCTAGTCAACAAATCAACATATCCAAATTTTATCAAAACACAAACTATCTTTTATTGAGAATCCAAGTATGAGTCTAAGTCTCGCATTGGATAGAAATGAGAAAGTAGAGCATTATATAAGATGAAAGACCCATTAACCCATTGCCTTAAGGTTTTGAGTAGAGAGTGGTGTCAATCCTTTATATGGTTGGACTCAGATGTTATTGGTGTTTGTGTAACCCACATGTAACCTCCTTCTCGATAGACCCAATACTAGTATCAGAGCTAATGGTTTGTCTTGGTGACCAGCTCAGACGAGTATAATTGTCCCTAAACTAAAAGTCTTCCTGGAAAAGGGTATTTAGATAAGCAACCCGTTAAGATGAACGGTGGTTGGAACGGTTGGAAATGGCTACTCGTGGTTGTGGTTGTCTGTTGGAGGGGCAGTGTACCTATGTGGAAGGGACTCACCCTTGAGGGGGAGATTGTTGAGAATCCAAGTGTCAGTCTAAGTCCCACATTGGATAGAAATGAGAAAGTAGAGCACTATATAAGATGAAAGACTCATTAACCCATTGTCTTAAGGTTTTAGGTAGAGAGTGGTGTCAATCCTTTATATGGTTTGGCTCAGATGTTATCGATTATTTGATTCAACTTTATTAAACACACAAAGAAATTTTTTAATAAATAGCTTCCCTTACCTCAAATACTTATCCTTAAAGAAAATGTTTCAAACTCAAAAAAAAATTACTCAAAACTTAGGAATCTAGAACAAGATATTTAAATATAAGAAACAAAATTGATGACGAAAATATTTTAAACTCAAACAAACAAAAAAGTTACTCACAACTTATGGATCTAAAACTTATAAGTATAACAAAAATTCAATATATAACAAAGCAAGTTGATATTATCACTTTTTTCAATTAACTCAAGATGATAAAAATAAAAGAAAATTGAGAATCTATAAAGTAAATAAAAATTTACTTAATTTAAAAATTTGATCGATTAAAATGGATCCTTAAGTTCTCTTATCAGATTCTA
The DNA here is from genome assembly GCA_036885675.1 of Vigna mungo. NCBI lineage: Eukaryota > Viridiplantae > Streptophyta > Magnoliopsida > Fabales > Fabaceae > Vigna > Vigna mungo. The sequence goes on from CP144694.1 coordinate 6,392,988, forward strand.
AATTAGATATAAAAGGAAGAAAATTAAAAAATAAAAATAAAAAGAAATAAACTTGAGAGATAAAGAGATAGAGTGTTCTATGACTAAATTAAATGCTTTTTTTTTGTGGATTATGTTTATAGCACCGGACATATTCAATAAACAAGCAAACAAGATGTTTATCCGAAATTCTGTAACTTAAGAACATAATTATATACATTTTTTCTTCATAGAGAAACCTACTCCCATCCCTTTTCACATAAAAGGCTTCATGAAGTTTTTAGTTAAAAACAATTTAAAAAATATTATATTTCTGAAATAATTTTTAGGCATACGTTTTCGATCCCTAAAATTTGACATGATTTAAATTAGCACCTCAAATCAAAGATTTTATTTTAGTCCTTCAAATTTAATTAAACATCATGGTAATTTCTTAATATTAAATTTGAGAAATTAAAAAACGTTTTAAATTTTTTTATCCATCAAATTTAATGTTTAATAACTTAAAAAATGAAGATAAAGTGAGCTTTGGTTTAATTGTAAAATGCTAAAAATTAGAGGTATTACATATTTCTTCAGAAAATAAAATTATAATTAAGTAAATTTTTTTAAACATACTCTTATCATTAAAAAAAATAATGATATTTTGAGAATATTTTTTATAACATTTTAACACTATCTATATGTTATTATGTGATTCATCTATACTAGTGTTTATAATTATTATTATTGATTATGAAATAATTTTAGACCAATCAGATAATAACACATATAAACGTTAAAATTATGATCTTCAACTTCGTTCCAATCTAACATTTATGTAAATAGAATAAAGAGCACAAAAAACACTACTTAGTGAATGACAATGAAAGTGCAAAGACTTCAGAATTTGACTGACTTTCATATCGTAATCCGAGTCTTCCAACTAAAATGCAAATGGCATTTCGCAGTTGAAGTGTGTGAGTCAGGCTCCTTGCTTTTCCGTTCAAATTTTTCCACGTATTCTTTACGATAGATATTTTATTTTGAGTTAAATATTCTTCTTTGTTTTATTCTTTAAGATAAATTATATATTTTTAAACTTTATACAAATCATATAAAATTATTATTTCTATCAAATGTTTATGTGCAGAATATAATTTTAACATGTTATCTATTAAAACAATCCATATTTAACATAAATAATTTATTAGAAGTTAATATAATTTCAAAATCTAATTATTGGAAGTTTATTTTATTCAAAAATTTATTCTTAAACCACAAAAAATACTTTAAATTTATTTCAAACCTTATTAAATAAATAAAATTAAATAACTTTATAATATTTTCTATAAACAAATAATTAAAATTAACAAATAATTCTAATAAATTTTATTTATTTTTGTTTTTCCTTTATATTTTGGTTATTTTCTCTATTTTTCCTTCTTCAAAACTTGCACCTAACTTCTACAATAACAATATATTTAATTTAATAATAAATTATTCCTACAAAATACATAACATATTTAACCTTTTACCTTTAAAATATATTCGTCTCACAACCTTTCATTTTCTTTTATATCATAAATTACAAAGACAAATTAGATATATAATTTAGTTTAACCATAAAACATAATTTTTTAAATAATTTGAAAGAATATATATATATATATATATATATATATATATATATATATTTATATTTATAACAAACTTTATTTCTACATTTCATAACAATCTACGTTGACACGTATAATTTAAAGAAAGTAAAAATTTTGCGTCAACGACGGAATTTCTCAGAAACCAAATTTAGCTCAAACACGTTTTATAAGGGACAACTCATTTAATTCCTCTCTAGACTTCAAATAATAAAACTAGGTCAATGTCGAGTTGCGTATAGCTGAATAGATTATTTTTCTTTTATAATAAGATGAATTAAGATTTAAATTTTTATAAAAAAAGGTGTTGACATTGATAATATATTTTGTATAGAAAAAGAATTATCTAAGAATTTCTTTTCTAGATTTGGGTAATTTGGATTCGGAATAAATATGGACGGGATTCTTGCTTAGAAAATAATATAATTTATTAAAAAAGTTGTGCTTACAATTTTAACCAGCAAATTCACCATTTTCTACAACATCATCCATGAGTACTTATGGAAAATACACTAAAATTTCTTAAACTAAAGATTTTGATCACATACATACCTGGCTTGTTGTTCTTGAAATTAAAATTTGCACTATGCAATTCATACTTATGTTCCAAACTAAAAACCAATGCACACTCTCAAAATATAATAGCTAGCGACCAACAAATTTCATGTTTCAACAAAACCACTTTTCTCACAATAATATTTTCAAATAGCCAATAAACTCACGACAAGACATCGACATGGTACCACATAACACGAAACTAAGAGTAAATTCAACACCTTTTACCTTGTTTTCTCTTAAGAATCTTTGCCTTGCATAGATAAGGTCCTCTTACAGCACTAGCCTTTACATGATCACACTCTTAACTCTCACGGGACACTCACAATTCTCCTTCTGTTTTACAATGCTAGGTTTCTCATTTAGTGACGCATGATTTTAGGGTTTCACCATTGAACTACATGTTTGTAAAGAACACTTTCACAAAGTCTGGATAAATGTTTCTACATAACTCCAAGAATGTCTTCAAACGTTGGTGTTTTAGCAACTTCTATACGTTTTCAAAGTTTTTAGTCTTGAGCCATGAAAGATGAATAATTTTGGGGATGTTAATCTACTTCCTCGTCTTTCTAAGTAGAAACATCAAGATCTTGTACGTAGAAAATAAAAATAAATTATTATTATTTATTTATATTTTTTTATTAAATAATTATTTACGTTTGTCTACTTATGTGTTAAAAAATGATGAATTAGTAAATAAAATTATTTATAATTATTATTTTTTATTTAGTTTGGGAAATGTATGAAAAAGTGTTATATATTGTTGTTTGCATATATTTCACAACGAAAGGAAATTGGTCTAGTGGTAGTTGTATGTTGTGCAAAATGGGTGTGTTTCTTGGTCTATCCTGTAGATAAAAGTCACGATTTACTAGGTACAATGAATAGATATATCCCTCACTCTTCTGCTCATCAACCATACACTCAAGTACAACCCAACACTCACTCATGCTCCAACCTCAACCACAAATCATACTTGACCCTAAACACAACCCTTAAACTCATTCTCTCATTATCATCAAATTCCACAACTCCTCAACCCTGATCCACATTCATTCTTCATCAAAACATATTGTTTCTAGTAAAAATACTCTTCCATAAGTGATAATCAATTAGTCCCGAAACATACACATGTACATAAAATACCCTGTGATAATCGATTATCACTTAAGATAATCGATTATCTTACTGGTTCTACACAACAAATCACCAAAGTTCATCACACATGAAAGGATAATTTATTATCATCCTAGATAAAAGATTATTCCTGAAACTCAAGTCACAACCAATGCGCAAATAATCGATTATAACTAATGATAATTGATTATTGTCAAATCAACACACGTCTTGGACAAAATTTAAGTGTTTAAACATACTTCAACCCTAGGTCATGTGAAAACATACCCAATGCATCATGCATGCATTCAAGCCTCACATACCCTTATGAATAGGCTCTAATACATACATTACATCACTTGAATCTTCTAAAACTCATCATCATGCAGATTGTAGCCCAAAAACACATAATATTCTAGAATTAACGAATAAAGATAATCAAAATTACATGATATACAACAAACAACAAACATATGTAAGTTTCCTCATACCCCTCATGAAAATCAAGAATAAAGCCACATTCATCATACAATCAAACATGAGAAACAAAGGTAAGCTTCATCATACTGTGGCCAACCCTAAGGCTTTCTCTATACCCAAAGATCTTCTCCAATATAGTTGCACTCTCCCTTTCACTTTCTCTCCTTTCCTCTCACTTTCAAAGTTTTTTTCTTATTTTCTTAATGGCCACAATTTTTATAGGAGGTGCTTGATATAATTACAACTATCACTACTGCAAAAACAACGCGTTCAACGTCGAACCACTAAATAGCCAACGTTAAAAATGACCAGTGACATTTTTGTAAATAAATGCAATTATTAAACGTCGTTTATAATTGTAATTCAATGTAAAAGGATATAAAACATCGAATGCCCCAGCGCTAGACGTTAAAAGGTTAGTGAATTCAATAAAAATTTGAGCTAAAGATTGAAAATTCATTCACTTTATCTTAGCAGGCGAGACCCACTTCTCTCCTCAAACTTTTCTCGAACGAAGTTTGACGACCATTACAGGTAATATTTCTTTCATTTGATACAAATGCATGTTAGTTAACTACTTTATGTATGATTTTCGTTTGTTTTGACCGATTATTTTCGTGTTCTTGTCCTTTATAGACGCATTCTGCTTTCTCTCTCACGGGTGACGACACTTTATTCTGATGAATCCACCTTTTGAAGGTTAGTTTTCGTTTCTGTTTTGAAGAACTTATTTGTTGAACTTGTTTGTTGTTTTTTTTAACTTGTTTATGGTTGTTGTTTGGTTGAACTTGTTTGTCGTTTTTGTTTGGTTGAACTTGTTTGTTGTTGTTTGATTGAACTTGTTTGTTGTTGGTTATTGTTGTTTGTTGTTGGTTATTGTTGTTTGTTGTTGAACAAAGTTCATGCTTTATAAAATACCAAAAACTGAAATTTGTTGTTTTTTTGCTTTTCAGATCTCGTAGAGTTGTTAAAAAGGGTCAGAATTAATTAAAAAAAATTATTAACGTCAAATATTGACAAAATTCAACGTTAAGTGAACGTCGTATATTGACAAAATTCGACGTTAAGTTAACGTCGAATTTTTAAAAATTCGATGTCAATTTAATATGATGTCGTTCGCAAATTCACCGTTAAAATCCTAAAATATTTGATGTTGTACGTGATTTTTGTACTAGTGTATGTGTAGAATATGCCTAGGGTACTCTATTTATAATAAAAACCCATAAGGAGTAATAACAACCAACTAAAATAAAAGATATAAATAAGATAAAATAAATTTATCTTTAACTTAATTAATTCTGATAAGTCTTATAATATATTCTATCTTAATATTTTTATTCTAATTGACTATGATAAGTTTCTAAATAATGCATTATAATTTATTATTATTATCTAGCCATAATATCTAATTATATATAATAATATTTCAAATATTTTTTAATTAACAATATCTCATAATATCTTTTAAAATATCTAGTAATGATTTTTCTAATAATAATATTTATCTTAATCTCTAAGCCTACCAAGATTATATCTCTTATTTTCTTTCAACTCTTTTTTGAAATAACAACAATTAAATCTTTTAAAAGATTCAAATAATCTTTTTTATTTAATTTTCATATTATTTAATTTGCATGTCTTTTCTTTTTACACTACCATATTTTAATTTCCTAATTAATAAAATGCAAAAGACCCTTTTACCCCTAGGCGAAAATATAAATATAATCAAAGAAAATAACATAATAATTTTGTCTTTATAAATATGTACACACACGAAAAATTAATTACTAAACAAAAACACCAAAGTCTCAAGAAACGTATTTTAATACCCATATTTTCATGGATCTTATAGCCAACCTTCATGGCAGCCTTAGATGGTATTTGTAAAGTGTGGCACTCAATGGTGGAAAGTGGTGCTTAACTTTGGGACCACTGGAAGCTCTCTGTAATGGCTTTGCTCAACAATAAAAGATGGCGGTCAACTCTACCTGGGCTTCTAAACTTCCACTTTTTTGCTTATCTTTTTACTTCTCTGGGTCACCAAAGTTCTTTGATGTGGCAGAGGATCTTCCTAGCACAAAAATAGATACAAAAAGAGGGGATTATAATTATATTTACACAAGTGTAGCTCAAAAGTAGATCATTTACAAAAAGGAAGATAAAAGTGAGAATTCAAGCATGTAGTAAGCAAAAGGAGAGTTGCTTTTGTCACTAAAATGAAGCTTAGATAATGGTAAGAATTAACATTATCAAGCCATCAACTCTCAACAAAGTCAACTATCTCTGAGTAATGGTAATCTCTCAAAGAAAGCTATAAAAGAGGACTCGTAGAAGAGAATACAAGAACTCTTACTATCATTGTATCGTTACACTGTTATTCTCTCAGAAACTTACATCGCCTAAGCAAAAGAAAGAACATCACAAGTTCTCCTATTTCTTTATATTGTATTAATCCTCTCATAGAGATTTATCAGAATCTATACTTGTAAACCAACACTGATTATGTCTAGGAATTCTGAAGAGAAGTAAAACACTCGTATTATTTAACTCAAGATAGTTAAACTTTCTAAAAAATTGTCTAGGGTTGATATCACGAGTGGTTAGAATACTTGGATACTAAGAATGATTAAACTCGGACTAGTCAATCTTGACTAGGGGATTAAGAGTGGTGAGAATACTCGGTGTATACCTAGAATGGTTTGTACTCGGTTGTAATCTTGGATAAGATTAGTGGAACCACTCAACAGTTCTTGAGGGAGACTGAATGTAGCTTAAGATTGAGTGAATCAGTATAAAATACTTGTGTTATTTTTTTATGTGCTTAAATCATTTTCCTAAATGCTTGCTTAAAAATACAAACTTCTAATAGTTGTTGTTGATCGTCTAACCCTACAATAGTTATTAAGCGTCAATTTGTAAAAAGAGTTTAGAAACATTATTCAACCGCTCCCCCCCCCCCCCCCCCCCCCCCGGTCCCTCTCTTTCTAGTGTTTTCCTGTGATTACAGTCTAAGTATACCTTAGCCATGTTAATGCGATCACTGTATATGTTTGATTACATCTTACCTACCTGACCCAACATATATTCGACCCAAAAGTATGTGGCTAATAGAAAACCATACTAGGAATATTATTTATATTGATAAATTATGATTGAGCTAAGAAGAAAGGGTTGAAACGAGATTAACAAGTCATTAGGCCATGTGGCCCAAGTCTATCCAGAAAATGGCCCATGAAGAATAATATAAATAACACATTCTACGAGGTACATTAATTACGTTTAATAATTACCGCATGGTTGACTTAAGCGTTAGAGGCTCTTCTGTAGGACGTAACGTCCCAAATTTTGGGATGTCACGAGTTTACAAAAAATCAGTATATTTCAATACTTTATCATAATGCGAAGACGTATTTTTCAAAAACCTTAACCTTTCAACATGCATAATTTATTCAAACCATAATAGTTCCAAAAGTTTTGTCCAATTACATTATTCCAAAAGTAATTACAATGACTAAGGTGTTGAGATTGTTGACAACACAATATCTATATCACTCTGGTTTTTTATGATGACAACACATTTTTAATAACACATGTATTGTTGATGCGTTAGATGTTCTACTGCTTATTGATTGATATCTTGTTGAACATGTTTTTGTGTTTATCTTGATATGTGAATGCACATTTACTGAGCTTTTATATGTTACATCATATTTGGTTGCATTACACATGTTTTGAAAGAAGAAAACCACATGCACTTTTATGAACTTACAATTGTGTGGCATAACTGCAAGCTGTAAGTCGACTTCATTATGGGGGAAGTCGAATTAAGCTCGTGACTATGCACAAATTTTGAGAAACAGTGTTATGTGAGATTTTGCATTGAAAATAATTTTAAAATGATCTGTCATGTTGAAGTCGACTGTGTGCGCCACACATTCGATTATATTAGTTGCTTGATTTGAAATTCTGTTGTGCTCATGAACAGTAACGACTATATGTTTAAAAGTTAGTTGAGCATTGAATGTTAGTCAATTGCATTGACTGAGAAATTAATTGGTTTGACTGGACTACTACTATTGTGTCTTAACTGTTATAACTTATTTAATTCAGTCGACTCTATTAGTAGTATAATTGACTACAGGAGCGTCTGATTTATAGAAATCTATAAATAGACGAGACCTGAATTGTTTCAAAGAACTTTTGGAAATTTAACATTTTCACATTTTGTTTCATATTGTTTCTTTGAATATTAGAACTCCAAGAACTCATCAAGAAGACGGTTGTGATCTTTCTTTGAAGAGTTTCTAAAGGAGAATTGCATTGCACATACTGCTTGATCAGAATCTTCACAATTGAGGTGTTTATAGGTTGATCAAGATTCTTGTTGGCATCCGTGGTGATTGCTGTTACCTGTTGTGACTACAGGGGTTGCACTCGTGGAGTCTGGTACACTTTGAGGATTGTTCAAAGTGGGTTGCAGATTGCAAGAGAGGGGACATCTTACTGCAAGTCTTGCTGTGTTGTTTGCCTATACTTTGGTTAGAGGGTTAGAGAGGTGTTTTATATTTTTGACGTGGAGGTCTTCTATAAAAGCCTTGTTGTAAAAACCTTGACCATTATAGTGCATTTGCTTCCTGGTACTGGAAGAACACTGGATGTAGGCATTGAGGCCGAACCAGTATAAAAACTTGCATTTGAATTCTCTATCCCTACCTTTTTATATTCAGTCGACTTTACAATTCACGTAGTCTACTTTAATTTTCCACTGCACTTAATTTTCTATTACTTGCGATTCAAGAAAGTTTGTAAAGTTTTGTACTTTGATTCAAAGATTGCAAAAAGACTCTGATTTTGAAAACTCACCAATTCACCCCCCTCTTGTTATTAAAACGAAGCCTACCTATTTCCCAACATAAGGAAATAAAAAAGGAAATATTACTTTGTTTCAAAAGTCTATGCCAAAAGAACTTTTTAAAGAAACCCAAATCTTTCCCCTATCATTTCATGAATCTATCATGCTCACATATAACACATTATACGATCATCACCGATAATTTCATTCACAAACACACAAACATAAACGTGTATTGGGTAAGCTACAGATAAAACAATCATAATAATAAGGTATAAACATACTGAGTATATCAACAATAACTAAACACCCTATACATAGTAGTAATATCAATAAGAGTTCCTAAACCTCTAACATAACAATTCAATCACAACGCATTACTCGATCCTCGATCCTTGATCTCTAACCCTTGATGCCATCACTAACATCTCACACATAGACCCTTCTATCCACTCATTAGCACATATGCTAACTACTTAATATAACTATTATAGTAACACCATTATCACATAGCATCACTTGAAGCATCTAAAATACCATGATTACCATCATAGATACACCGCCATCATGACTATCCAGTCATAAACAACACCATGAGCATCACCATACCATAAACACCACAATGGAAAAAGTTTGTCTCACTTTTGTACCCTACCTCACCGAATGTAACTACTCCTACAAGCCACCTGTAGCTTCCCTATACAGGACATTTGTAGCCTCCCCTAAAGATCATCTGTAGCCTCCCCTACAGATTTGCTCGAGTAGTCCTGCAATCCAGCTAAGGAACTTGTAATCCTACCACACAAGGACAAAAATCACACCTTCAACCCCACACAAGGAAGGCTCAATACCCGAACAACCCTTCCAATGCACACAAGGCAAAAGGAAGCACCTATCCATAGATAGAACCAGGATTTACTAGGTACAACAAATAGACTCATCTTCCACTCTCATGCTCATCAATCACATACTCTAGTACATCCGAACACCCTTTCGTGCTCCAATTCTCAATCACAAGTCAAAGTTGACCCTAAACATAACCATTACTCTCATTCTCTGAGTACCAACGCGTTCCACTATTTCTTAGGCTTGGTCCACGTCCATTCTTCATCAAATTCTCCATTTTTCACAAAAATACACTGTGATAATTGATTATCACTTTTGATAATCGATTATCTCAGTGAAAATTAACCAGAAACATCATGCAGGAGGGGATAATCAATTATCATTCCAGATAATCGATTATTCCCGCAATCAGACTCAATATCGACGCACAAATAATTGATTATCACTAATGATAATCGATTATTACTGAAAAAAAAATATCCTGGACATGATTCAAACATTCAAACATACATACATCAATCCTAGATCACGTGGAAACATATTTAACACATCATACATGCATTCAAGCATTGCATACCCATGTAAACATACTCAAACACATATAATACATTACTTGAATCATCCAGATCCAATCATTGACATGTTATACCCTCAATAATAGGGTGCAAAAAAGTCTCCTATTAAAACACCAAATAAGGTTTTTCAATCACCCAAACTAACTAAGCATAATGCTTTCAAATGAGAACCAAGAAGATGAAAATTCTCCAAAAATAGATCTACTGATGTGAGGCTACTTTCTCCTAAACTAGACCTCCGATTGATGATCTGAACAATCAGAATGCAGAACCACATGTTTGGAATCCACTTTCTAAAACTCAGCCTGATCCAATGGTGAACGACTTCACAACGATAAAAATACCAATGTAGATTTTATGAAATTCTCCAAAATAAAGCTGCTGATGCGAGACTGATTTCTCATAATCTAGACCTTCGACTGACGACCCAAACGGTCAGAACGAAGAACCATACGTCTGGAACCCACTGTCCAAAAATCAGCCTGATCCAACAGTGAACGACTTCCTAACGATGAAAACACTAGTGCAGGTTTTATGTTTTGCAAAAATGACTTCTTCTCTTCCTTTCTCTCTCACTTGGCTTTTCCCTCTTCAAATGACTCTAATGTGCCCTACTAATATGACCCATCTCCACTAGAACAAAGTGAGACCTCATGGTCCACATTATTTGGCCTATTCTCCACATAAGAAGGGAACCCAATAACCCAACACAAATACTACATAAACCATGTGCCCTTGCATACACAAACTCTTGTCCAACAATAGCTACATACAACCATTATCATAATCATATAAACATATATCAAATAGGGATTATTAATCAAAATAACCAATAACACATATAACATACAATAATAAACAAACAAAGGTAAAATTCCCCACACCTTGGCCAATACTAAGACTTTATCTACAACCCCAAAACACCACCAATCTTCTCGTTGCCCTAAGGGTTCTTGTTGCCATTTCTCTTCTCTCCCAAACGTCTATCTCTTTTGCTTATTTCTTTGATTTAGAGTTTCTAAGGTTTCTAAAACACAACAAATCCACAACTCTCTCTCTATTTTAATATTTATAAAATAACCCAATTCTATCTCTAATATCTCCTCACTTATAATAATATATTTTAAAAATCAAACCTATCTAAATTTTAAAAATCAAATCACTCAATTATCAACATACCAATCATGTATTGTATTTTAATAATAAAACATAAATAACTAATATATCAATTATAATTATAAACATCTAAACATTAAACCTAATTACCAATAATAACACTGAAGTCTCAAAACCCACTTTATCTCCTAATTATGACGTTTTCCTGACGTCTTATAGGACAATTTCATTTTACTTAAAGAAGACAAATACCTAAATATACGATATGAGAGGGTGAAGTTGAAGCTAAAAACACTTGGAAGTGATCTTTAACAAATATATTCAACTCTACAAGGACTTTATTCATTATATTTTGAAATTTACAAAAATTGCTTATTATTTTATATTAACTAAAAATAGTTTCATCGGTCTTTTAACATGTTGATACAATAATAAAAATAACAACCGAATTATTTAATTATGAAAAAATTAAACAACTTGAAAAAAAAATTAATAGAAATTCAATTAAAAATATTTCAAATTATGATAGACTTCAAACCTATATACAAGAAGTTTTATTTTTTTTTTTTAAATTTATGATTAGAACAAATAAATGTTACAAAAGTAATTTTTTTAAACAGAAATCAAATAAAAATTAAGAGAAAATAATTTACCTTTTCTTCCTCCTTGTTTCACATTTTAAACTTCAACTGAATTTTTGTAATATAGGTATAAGCTTAAGAAAAAGAAAATACCAAAGTGACAGTAGAACAGCAAAAAGGGTGATGAGATGGAGGGAAAGAGATTTTTTGTGGCGGTTCACGTCGGCGCCGGATACCACTCTCCGTCTAACGACAAGGCCCTCAGGTCCGTCATGAACCGTGCTTGTCAAGCAGCCGCTTCCATTCTTTCCAGCGTAACCCAACCGAACCCAACCTAACCTTTTCTTCTTCTTCATTTTCAATTTCACTCTTTCACCACCTTTCGTGTTTCTAGGGTTCGGGAACTGGCCTGGACGCCGTTGTAGCTGCCATTCAAGTGTTGGAGGATGATTCCTGCACGAACGCTGGCAGAGGCTCTAATTTGACCGAGGACGGTGGCGTGGAATGCGACGCCAGTGTGATGGACGGAAAATCTGGAGCTTTTGGTGCTGTTGGAGCAGTGCCAGGTACTTGCTTTCTTATTACGTCTCAAATCGTTGATCCAATGAATATGATGATAGTCACCTACAATAATTGAATTTAAACTGCGCTGTATGGAGAAATGAAGATGACTCCAATTGTATGGCTTAAGCTTGGATGGATAATAATTAATAGCAGCTAGTGGGTGTTTGGTAGCCTATGTGGAGCTTACGGAAATAGCATATGACTTCCTTTACAAGCTTACTAGTGCATAAGAAATCATAGTCGTAAAGTTGTCTAAGAGGTTATGGATTAAAAAAAATTAGGGTCTATATGTATACAAGCTAGAAGTGCTTTTTGAGTGCTTCGTTATTTGAAATCTTATTTGGACAAACTTCTCCGCAAAGACAAGAAGAAAGTGAAATAAGCTTTTTCATAAGTTAAAATTAATATATTTATAAGTTAGTTTGTAGGAGTTCTTTCATATAGTTTCTCAAAAATTTTATTTTTTAACTTATGCGTAAGTTTGTGAAGTATGCTTTTCGTCTTATGTTTTTATTTTAGATATTCCTATGGAGAAGTTTGTCTAAATAGGTTCGTATAAATTTTTCTAGAAGAAAATCTTTCAAAGCATTTCTGGCATTGTATCCAAACAGACTCTTAGCTAAACATTCGTGTAAAAGTTGTTCTTAACTTTCTACAATAGAGGAGGAACTGGAGTTAAACTGTTCTGTTGTGAGCTGTAAGTTGGTTTTCATTAGCTATTTTGAGAGCTGGAAGCAGCTTATACCTTGAGCTATTTTGTAAGCTTTTCCTATTACTTACATAAACGCTCATGTCAAAAGATAAGTCCAAAGGAGTTGTAAAATATTTATTTTCTATGGCAATGAATGTTTTGTTTAATTTATTTTCAGAGAAACCTTTTCTTGATAAATTCTAGGAACACTCTTGTTATTGCATTATTTCCAATACAATCATTTTATTTTGGATAAAAAGTATATAGGCTTAAATTATGTGCAAATCATTCCCTCATCATGAATGTGTTGGAAATTGTGTGTAAGAGAGTGTCATTAGCATTCTCTTATCTCTTTTGCAGTTCTTGGGAGAGTTTTGCTAGACTAAGAAACGTGTTTCTCCAGAACTTATCCCAACCAAACATGCATGACTCTACAGTGTGCGGAATAATGCACTGCCGCCATGAACAACTGGGAAGATTCTAGGTTTCTACATTGCTGCGTAATCTAACTATGGGGATACAATGTTGTTCTGGCTTTACTTTTTGCATGTGCGAGACTTTGGAATTTAACTATTTTATACCATGTTATCTTTGTATTTATTCCATTTGCTATAGACCAGGTGTCCGCAATGCTATACAAATTGCTGCTTTATTGGCCAAAGAACAACTGATGGGATCTCCATTGCTGGGTCGGATTCCTCCAATGTAATCACTATTTAAGATCTCTGCATCTGTTACCAAAGCATTTATATAACTTCATGTAACACTACCAAAATTAGTATTTTAGAAAGCCTTCTCCTTTTTCCACCTTGCAAACAAGTCCTCCTGTTAATATTTATTGCTGGAGTTCTTATGGGAATTGGTCTTAATGCAGCTTCTTGGTTGGCGAAGGGGCTCGCAAATGGGCCAAGTCTAAAGACATTGCTTTGCCAACAAGTATAGAGGAGGCCAATGAGGTAATATTTTTACTTACAATTTAAATTCTGCACTGAAACTTAATTGAATCATGTCTTACCACTTTGAAATCATAGTTTGTTACTTTGTGTAACAGTGGCTGGTCACAGAAAGGGCTAAAGCACAGTGGATAAAATTCAAATCCATGGTTGAAACTGCTAGATCTAAGGCAGACAACACTCCTGAGGTTGATTCTTCTGTCTGTCAAAGTACCACAATGCCAGGTATTTTAATAGCACACTTCTGCAAGACCTCACCCTACTTTTTTCTTCTAAAATTCTCAAATCAATAAACAACAGTGCTCCAAAGATCTTAAATTCATTTCCCATGAAAATTAGCATAAGCCTATGATAGCAACTCCAGCCGACAAGAAGATTACAATAATACCATCAGGCCCAATGGAAAATCTAATTGAAATATATCAGCAAGAACTCCTAAATTACCAAAATATTTAGCTGATTATAAATTGTGAAGAGTGGGGCTGTTTGGGGAAGGGAATATTGTGTATGAGCTGTCAGTTTGTTAGTGGATCTGTTGAGAGTTTGTTATTCTCATATCTCTTTTATATATGCCTGAGTAATGAAAGAATAAGTGATAGGTTCCTGGATTGGAAAACCTATCTACAATGCACTCACCCACACGTATACACCAGAAAAAGAGTATAATCTGTATATTCTCTATTCAGTATAACACTGCACAGCTGTAACAACCTCCAAGAGAGCCAAGTTCTCTCTCCACAGGATAAACGTGATCCTGCCTACACACTCTAACAATTCCAAAACCTAAAATATCCTCACCCCCCTCTGCTCTTATATAGGAGCTTTAATTCCGACCCAAACTAATAATACTACTAATACGGTTATAACTGCCTAACGGCTCTTCCCCTCATTATTCCCTATCATTACCCACCGCCTGATGTGCAACCTTGTCCTCAAGGTTGAAGTCTGATAATTGTTCTTGTTTCGTCACTCACAGAAGAGTCCAAGAGACGTGGTAGCTTGCCGACTCTGTCCTTTAGCTGACATTTCTCTAAAGCCTTCCATATTTCATCATCTTCATAGAAGTCTAGTGGGTCCAAGTTGGTCTGAATGCTGCCCTTGAAAAGGGGTGAAATGTGAATAAATTGCTTGATTCTTTCAGCAGAGATAATATGGTCAGACATCATGCTATACATCCTACTCCAAAATACTTGGGATTCTTGCAATGTCAACGCATAAGAAAGAAACAATCCCACAAGACCCGATGATACAAATCCCTTGGGAAGTAGAATAAGTAATGCAGCTACTGTGAATACTGTCAAGTTGTGAAGTATTTGAATCCTTAAAATTGACCATTCCATGGCCACATTGGCGTGAAAGAACACTGCTGCGTCCATGTCCACAAGCTTTAGGTAGGTGTTGAAAAATCTGTTCACCATATTCAATGCTCTTATAATAACCACCCCAAGTGATGTTTCGGCAGCAAAATTCATGACAGGAGCTTGTGTGGTTCCATTGACCCTCATAGATTCCCTTGAAAAGGCTTGATAATATCCATCTAATGTGAGCATGATCCATTGGACTGTATTTCGAACTGGAGGTAGGTCCCTGGGCTCATTAAAAACTTTTCCAAAAATCGACAACAGCTGCTGCAACTCCACTGTTTGGACCCTTGTTAAGTCTGGACTGATTTTTGTAGTCTCTGGGTTTATCCCTGCCTTTCCGAGGAGCCAAAGCAAAGTCTCCGCCTCCACCGCTTTCCTCTTCATCAATGCTTTCGGTGCCACTAATTTTCGTGCCAAGGTGGGGTCCCCTTTTATTGTTACCTTAAGCTTCTTTGGTCTGTATGCACCACAAATCTTTGCCCCAACAAATATGGTCTCCAATGTTGTATAGATAGAACTAAAGTCATTAGTTCCTTCTCATTGATGGATTTGGATAAAGAAGAATCATTAAAGGCTTTGCTAAAATAAGCAATGGGTCTTCGATTTTGTGACAACAGAACCCTTATTTCTCTACCAAAAGCATCACACTCCACATAAAAGGTCTGTGAAAAATCTAGTAATGCCAACATCGGGGTTGTGGTAAGGGTAGTTTTAAGAGCTCTCATGGCTACCTTGCCTTTGGGTGTCGATTCAAACTGTCCCTTTTGCAGCATATCTGTCAAGGGCCTAGCATTCTTTCCATAGTCCTTAATAAACCGTCTATAATATCCCATAAGCCCAAGGAATCTCCTAAGAGCTTTGATATTATGCGGTTTTGGCCACTTTCAAACCACCTTAACCTTCTCCAGATCCATCTCCACCTCTTTTCTCGAAATGACATGTCTCAAGTAACTAATTTGTGTTATGCCAAAATTACACTTCTTATTGGCATACTGATGTTGTGGCAACAATGAAGAACTTGCTTAAGATGTTCCCTATGCTCCTCCCATGATTGACTATAAATTAAAATATCATCAAAGAAAACTAACAACATTTCCTAAAAAATTACTTCAATATCATGTTCATCAGACATTGAAATGTTGTAGGAGCATCGGATAATCCAAAAGGCATCACCACGAATTCATAATGCCCTTGGTGTGTACAAAAAGCATTCTTTGGAATATCTCCTTCCTCGATTCTGATTTGGTGGTAACCAACCCTCAAATCTACTTTGGAAAAATAACTAGACCCATTTAATTCATCCAACAACTCTTCTATAACTGGACTGGGGAATTTATCTAGTATAGTGGCTTTATTCAAAACCCTATAATCAATGCAAAACCTCCAACTTCCATCTCTCTTCTTTATTAGAATAATTGGGCTTGAATATGGGCTATTACTTGGCCTTATTATCCCTGAAGTCAGCATTTTTGTCACCAGTCTCTCTACTACACATGCGACTCTCCATGTCTGATCGTTTCTATGATCCGACAGGTCAGACCAATTGTTAAGAAACCTAGATTCTATCTCAAAATAAACAATCACAGAGAGAAATAAATCCTCACTGTGGGGCAGCAGTTTATTGAATGGAAAATACTGAAAACAATCAATAACCTCCAAGGGAAAACATTCCCTTCTACATAGGACAGTGTTTGTTCAGAATTAAAACACTCAACAACCAGAACTAGTACATGCCCCCCTCCTCCAAAGACAAAAACCACCTAACTACTAATTAAAACTTCCCCTAATTGTTGTTTAAACTCCTCCTAACTACCCCTAACCACTTCTTACTAACTTCTATGTTTTATTTTTCCTAACGTAAACCTTCAAAGACGTATCACCTACTATTGTAAAAACAATCTTACTACGAAATAAAAATTTTGTGAAGTCTTCAAATTCTTGAAGTCTTGTGACTCAATGTTAGGATAGGAAGCTAAGCCTTTGTAGCAATTATAGATAATTTTTCTAAATCCAAACTAAAACCTTCTCTTGAGAGAGATCTTAAATTGCTAAGGGATTTAAATGGTTGTATTCAATTGACTATCCATATGCTATGGGGTAAAATATTGCAATGCATAGGAGTTTGGGAAAAATGATCTTGCTTGGGATCTTTTCTCCTAGCCTTCAATTGTTACTTTCATATGCAGGTGGTGCTTTAGAAGATCACGTAATGGACACTGTTGGGGTTATTTGTATAGATAATGAGGGGCATGTTACAACTGGAGCATCGAGTGGTGGTATTGCTCTAAAGGTGAAAATGGTTATCATGGTTTGGTTCTCTTCAATTGCTCTGCAGTTCCATGTTAGATTACTAAGTAATTACACATAATTATGTATGAAATATCCAACAGGTCAGTGGACGTGTTGGGTTGGCAGCAATGTATGGTGCAGGTTGTTGGGCATCATCAAAAGGGCCCTTTGGGTCTCCATTCATGGCTGGTTGTTGTGTATCAGGGGCAGGAGAGTACTTAATGAAAGGATTTGCAGCTAGGGAATGCTGTGTTTCATTGTCACTGTATGGTTGGCTCTGGGTCATCTGTTTATATTTTCATGATAGGGGGAATTTTTATGTAAGATTTGTCCATGTGGTTAAGTTCTACCGTGTCTTCATTTGATGTGATAGCATGGAGTAGAATATAATCACATATCACATTTGGACGTTTTTTTTTTTAAATTAATATGAGCTGGTATTTCTTAAGGACATTCCACCTAAGAAATAATAGTGTATACTCGATGTCTAAACATCTGCACGTGTGATTCTATTTTATGATGGTGAGGACATGCGTTAAAATGATGCTTTTATTGAAATTTACATATTGGAAACATTTTATGCTGCTGTATGCGTCACTGGACATTGTGTTGGACACATGTTAAAGATCATGTTAAAATATTTTAAAATTTCACTTGAGAAATTAATAAACGAAAAAGACATTACTTTTATCTCAAATTTACTTCCTGTGCAAAATTGGTAGGTTAGGATTTGTCCAGGTTATGTTTTCTCTTGTGTGAATACTGAAAATATGATCTCTTCAATATCCCGCTTAGTTTATCGGCTTTAGAAATTTCAACTTCTGATATTAATGCATTGTTGCATAATTTCATTTATGTGTGGGCTATTTCAAGATATCATGGGGTGGACTTTTGATGTTGACTTACTTTCTTTCAGCTCACAGTCTGGACCTGCTTCTGCTTGCACAAAAATTTTACGGTCTGTTGTTGAGGATGGCAGGCAATGTGTTACTGATAGCAGTGCAGGGATCTTGGTTGTGCAATCAGATGCATCTTTAACAGTTAGTCCCTTCAGCTTTTCCACCTAATAGTTTTGTGAAGATTATTAATCTTTCACTTTCCTTAGGATCAAGGAAAATCATCAAGGCTGAAAGCTGTAGAGATTGCTGCTGCATACACTTCCTTGTCCTTTGGAGTAGGATATTTTGGAAGCTCTATGGAACGTCCCAAGGTAGCAGCACTCTTATGACTGAGATTTATCATCGTATGAAGATGTCATATTAGATGTTTTTTAATTTTAAATTTAAGTTAATTGTGTTCATTTTAAGGAATCATCTCATGATGTTAATAAGATGCGCATTATGAAATCATCACATTATGGTCCAAATAGATCAGAAAATTGTCTTCAGAATGATTTAATTTAACAAGATTACCATCTGGTTTGCCTTTTCCCTCCCTCTAAACTGATGGTTCTCAGCAAACCATTTGTAAAGTGATATTTTCCTATTGTTTTATGATCCAGGTTTCCATTCTTAGGAGTACAAAACAACAAAGCAGGATTGCAATAGATCAATTTGGGGCACGGATAGATCTTTCAAATGGATAGTTAGTGTGACCACGGGTCAAATTTTCCGTGCTGATGAGATGAAGTTCGTGACACCTACAACAAAATTACTTGATTTTCTGTATCCAGTTTTTCGATAATCATTTTAGTTCAAGCCATTTTGGTTAGGATAGATATAATAAGATTTCATTGTTGATTGTCAAGTAACGGTCAATGATTCTATGGACCGAGTCATACAGAACTTAGTTTTCATGTTAAATTAATTTATCTGTCTTCAACATTTACTAAGTTCCCAAGAATTGTGGTCTTTGAAGAAAGGCATTTAATTGAAATAATACAAAGATGAACTCATATAATCATATGCAAGTAATTTGTAGTACTTCAAGTATGAAAAGTGGATGCAGTAAATGCTTGCAATTGTTGGTAAACAAACGTGCTGAAAATTTCTTCAAAAGTAAACTTACTGAAAAAATTTGCAGTTTTTTCTGATCTATACTTTTAAGAGCTTTATCACATCTCTTCCACTATCTCAAAAAGTGCCAGTTTTCCCGACATGGTGGCATTAACCAAATTTTATGAATATAGTCATCAATTTTATTTTTATTTATAACATTTTGCAGTAAAATGATTTTAATAAAATTCTTGTAGTCAAGTAATGTTAAATCTTATACTACAATAATTTACTCAATTATTTTGAGGGATTTCATTTACAGCGATGCATTGATTTTTGTGGCAGTTTTGTATAATATTCTTTGTAGTTAGCAAAAATAGGGGTGTTTCTTGGGGTTGGATAACCTTCACACCTAATCAGTCAAAATATATTAGATTGATTTTTTTAAGAATAAGGATACTATGACACACATTGACATTTATTTAATATACCTAATAAGAGTAAAATAGTTTTAAAAAAAAGTAAATTTTTGTAGTTTTTTGAAAAATAAAAAATAAAAAATAAAAAAAATAATATCAAATGAATATAAAAACATGTTAAAATATCATTTTTTTTATTTTTCAATAGGTCAAACTTGACCCACTTATTTTCATACAAGTGTGGATAACATTTTGTATGTTGACTTGATCCAATCTAATTATTGAATGATGTTAATAATAGCAGTAATAGTGCTATCATTTAATTCAGACTGTCTTTTTGAAATGTTAAATAATTCAAATTTTCAATTATTAAATATAATATAATATTTACGAAAAGTATTCTTAGAAAATGTAACAAATTGTTTTTTTTATATTACAATTTTTAGGGAAAAAGAGTTCAAAAATTCTTGCTCAACTGATGGAACATAATTTAACCTTATTAATGGCAAATTAAGTTGGATTGATTCTGGAAAAGAAATATTTAAACTCTTTAGTTGTTCTTATTTTTGTTGGGTTTTTCCATTTTGGTTCCATTCTTTTAAAGTTTCTCAATTGAATCCTTATAAGTGTTAAATTAAAGCAATTGAGCCCCTACCGTTAAATTTAGTTAACAGGGTTAATTTTCTGCACAGGTGGTGGGATGACGTGTTAAATTATGTAAACGTGGCATTGTTAGATTTCCACTCCATTCTTGATTAAAAATCTGAGACGAATGTGTTTGTGATAGGAAGTGTAAAGTTCGACCTTGCACGAAGTATTTAGGGTTCGTTGTGCTTGAAGGTTGGGCAGCACTTGAAGTTTCGAGAGAGGGAAGTTCTAAAGCAGAAGACGCAACAATGTCGATGGGTTATTCGTGTTCCTTTTTCACTTGCAATGAGTGTGGAAGAAATCATTTGCGGCCTTTGAGCTCTCGTGGAATGAAGGGTGGAACAAGAAAGATGTTTCACTGATCTGCCATTGTGGAGAGAAAACTATGTTAAGGACTGTGAAAACGAGTAAGAATCGAGGCAAAAAATTCTGGGGTTGCCCTATGTGTAAGGTTGGGAGTGAAAATATTGGATGCAACTACTTCAAATGATGCACTGATTGGGGAATTGAAGAAAGTGTTAGATGTGAGATGTTGGAAGCAAATGATGAGAGGTTGCTGAAGAGTTTTGAAAATGAAGGTGATACGAAGATAGTTAATGTGCATAAAGCTGTGATGGCTCTTCAAAGCTGGATGAAATTTTTGGTTGGGGTTGTTAGTGTTCTATGTGTAATTAACATGATTAAAATCGCAATGTTGATGGGAAGGGCTTTGATAATTTAGGTCTATTTTGGTATTAGTTGTAGGTTTGATAATGTTAATGTAGTTAGTTCTGTTTAATGTAGAGGTTGCAATGTATTTATGTTTTCTGCTATGAAGATGTATCAGTTTCAGATGTTTAATGAAATGATAATTTGGGAAAAATGAGTTCAATTGTTGTCTCTGTTTTGGTTTCATTTTTATGTCAACAATTGTCCTATGTATAGCATAACATTTGCATAGAACCTGTAAAACAGTGGTCAATAAAAGACACAGATGCAGGCAAGAGTTGAGAACACATGTCTGATTTCATGCACAATAGAAGGGTAAAATAATAGTGCTATATTGGCACCTAAATAAAGAACTGAAAGAGTAATTCTAGTGCTATATTGGGAGCTGAATAAAGAAATGAAAGAGTGAATAGTCAAGCCAAAAAGTAATCACAAAGAAACTGAAACAAAGATGATAACAAATGATTTCCAAATATTGGGACACAAAGATGATAACTAATCACTTCCAATAAAGAAACTGCCAATGTGGAACTGAAGATTTGTATATAACAACGAAAAAGTAGTCATCCATTATGCATACAACTACCAATATATAGGATAATTTGGGCTATTACATATTGAAACATGAACCATTGTTAAACATCAAACTTTGCCCTATTACATTTGCTACTACTAAAACATATAACATTCTTCAATTGCGATGTGGTTCTTCTCCATCTAGTTGACCATCAGGCAATGAACTGGATTGTTGTCCCTCTTCCTGACCTTGGCTTCTTTTGGGGCAATTTTTTTTGTTGTGACCCACTTCCCTACACATGCTACATTGATAACGGTTGAAAAACCGTTATTTTCATATGCTAATTTGGACTAAATTACACCCTTTATTGCTTAAAATGAGCTTGAAATCAAACAAAACTCAATAAATGAGTCAGTCGAGGGTCGAAAGCTATTTTTAGCGATTTTATGCTTGTTTTGCAGCAAAATTGACAGAAAGTGAAGATTGGGAATAAAGATGAAGGTCATAGACTCAAGAAAAGAGAGAAAATCAGAGAAAAGAAGAGTCTAGGCACCGTCCGGCGGTACACCCCTGGCGTCGGGTGGTCAAACGGGAGGAGAAGACACCAGTATTGGGCGCCGGGCGGCAAACCCCTGCCTCCGGGCGGTTTTGCGACACGAGGGAAACCGCCGGGCGGTAGACCTCTACCGCCGGACGGTGGTGCGATTCAAGGTCCACCGCCGAGCGGCAAAGTGTGACGCCGGGCGGTGGTCAGCTGGGCTTGGGCCTATTTTTCTGCTGCGCTTCTCACCTATAAATAGCCCTGTTACGAATTCCAATTCATTCTTTTGACAAAGGAGGGCGGCCAGACCTACTTTGCACTCTTTGGAGAGGATCTCTTGGATGCTTAGGCTCCTTTTCATCTTTTCTAGGGTTTGCTTTCCATATCTTCCATTATTTTCATCTTGGTTCACCATGACTATGGTGAACTAAACCCTTTTTGTTGTTGGGGAACAATGTAATCTTTTGATACTCTTGTTTATTGAAACTCTTGTTTGAATTATACGTTTTTCATATGCATTTATTATCAATTGTTGGATTCTCATACTGTGCTTAATGCCTTTATCGTTTAACTCCTTCGGTAATTGATTTTTGACTTTATTAATACGGGGACGTACAGTAATGACACAAACTGGTGAGATTTTCCTTGGTTAAGCAATACCACCTAGGGATAGGGGAGTAGGACGACCAATTGTATTTGCTTCTGTTTGTAATGCGTTGCTAGTTTCTAGGGGAGGCTAGGGATAGCAAACCGGTAATTAGTAATAGGCCCTTTCCACCGAGGGATCGGGTTAAGGGGAGGCCAAGAAAGTTTGCATGCAATTAGATAATAACGCCGTTTAAACAAGAGGAGTAAATAAAAGAGAAAGGATTAGATGAAATTGTAAACCCCCAACAACTCCATTCATCCATTGCTCAAATCTTGTCAATTGAATCACACATTGCATATTTATTTTCTGTCATTGCATCCACCACAACTATTGATTTTTCTCCGCAAGTCTTACGATTTTGATTCACGCGAACGATAAGGCCTTTCGAGTCTCATGGGAAGAACGATAACATACATTTCTTTTGGTCTTTAGTAAGCATGAACTTTCCTGTATTCTTCTTCTGAGAGAGCACACATAAGAGAGTTGCGAGCCTTAGAGTTTAATAGGTAGCGTTGTTTCTGCTCATCATTCCACTTGCTTTTCAAGAGTGGCTCTCCTTCTTTATCTACAAGAATGTAGTTGTCGTTCTTCACAACATCCCACATGTCAATGTGACATGATTCAAAGAATGTGAACATTCTTTTCTTCCAATAGTCGAACTTCTCTCCCTTGAATAAGGGAGGACGGTTGACGACGTATCCTTCATTTTTCATTCCTTAGGATTGTTTCTTCGGGTCCTACTAAGAACTAACCCCGCGAGGTTAGCTATGATATCAACTGAAGTAAGGGATGAAGGGGGTTGAATAGTGTTAATGGAAAAAATATTCACAATTTAATGTCATTTAATGCTTGCTCAGAACACAAAGTGCTTTTTGATTTCCTACCATTAGGTAGCATTTTGGCTCTTTTAATTTGAAGATACCAAACGTGTAGATACTTCATCATAAGATTACGTGTCTATTTCGCCCGTAGTATCATTTTGATACAAGTGAACACTTCTTTGTATATGTACCTTGTATGTAGACAACATTTAGCTTTCTCAGGCTTTCTTATATCTTTTAGTTTAGTCTTTTAGTCGTTTTAGTCAAAGACATTATCTCGAACTATTTTTGTTTTTGAGAGAAGCCAAATACCTAGTTTAAGTATCTTAAGCATTGAGCGTTTAACTCAATTCTCTCTTAGACACTTTTAGAGAAGACATCGTCTAGTCAAGCGTCTGGTTGTTCTAGCCTAAATATTTTTCTATTTCCTAGGACCTAAGTGTTTTCCTATGAATTCTAGAGTTTTGGGTTCAGTTCTAGTTTTGTTTGTTTGGGTTTTTGGCTCTACGTTTTTATCCTAGGGTGCTTTTTGATCTTTTAACCCTTTTAATTGTTATTTGATTAAACTTCAAAACATGAGATCGTTTGTTCATATAGACGATTTTGTCTTTAACATCTCTCTCTATTTCTCTTTTTTGATGGGTTTCTAGAGTTTCTAAAACAAATGTCACCCCTACCCTTATATATAAATCACCCAAACCCTATCTCTAATATTCCCTCACTTAAAATAATAGACTTTTAAATCAAATCTATCTAAATATCTATTTTTCCTCTCTTCAACTTTCACACCTCTATCTTTTCATTTTATTTTATTTAATTTGCATGTTTTTTACTTTCTACACCCCCTAACTTAATTTCTGCACCATAAAAAAACCTTTTTGGCCCTAGGCCAAAAATACAATTAAAAATCTAAGTTTCTCTTAAACTTTTTGATGAAGATTGCTTTGAGGATGCTCCTTCAACATAAGAGGATCTTCCAAGTGTGTTGATGAAGCTTCTTCAAAAGGTGGACTCCATATGAACAATGATAGTAGCGGAAGAAAATAGAGATGAAGATGTTGGTGTTGTATGGTATTCGTAGATGTCCTTCTAAGAGGTTAGGTCAACCGTGAAGGAGAAGGTATGAAGAGGTCTAGAAGAAGACATTTCATAAGGTGAGAACTCAACATGAGAAGCCTTGCAATTTTGGCAAAAACACTTTACATTCAATCAAGTTCTAAGGATTACAAAAGAGTACCTCTTCTTTTATAAGTGAAAAAGAAGTAATAATTATCATCACCATTATTAAAATAGATAATGGATTGTAGGTGACAACATTGATCTATTGATAATTGTAATTAAGGATGCCAAAATCATGAAAAAAAAACATAATAACCTTTAATCTTGTTATTCAATGCATCACTTAATTAACAAAAAAGAATTAAAGATAAAAACTTCATCAAAAGTATAAAAACATTGAATATTAAATAAAAATAAATAAAATTAATAAAAACTTAATTAAAAATGTCTATGAAAAATTTAATACTTAATTAACCTAAACTAAAACAAAATTCTTTAAAACAATTTTCAGATTTTACTTATTTTTCTATAGGGTAAGTTTTTCTATGTTATTGTATAAATAAAATTTAGTTCATTCATATTAAGACAGCGTTAGTTTTAGATAAGGTGCAAATACCTATATAAAATATAAAATACTAAAATTTTTTCGAGGAGATGTTTTTAAGTTATTAAGATTTAATAACTAGCTTGAAAATGTTTGTACACGCATAATATGCCATTTAACCACGTCACGTAACTAAAACTTGTTTATCATAAAAAAAATTAAAATATATTTAATTGAAAAATAGAAGACATATGAAAAACTAAAATTCAAACATTGTTTTTTCTTTCATTATTATCTTTGTTTTATTACTAAATAAAATATATTTTGAACAGATTCTTCAAGATTTTAAATAAAAAAATTAAAATAATTTTCTTTATATACTAAAGCTTGTTTATGTCAATTTATGCAACTTTTGATACAACTTCCTCACAAGCGAATTTTATTTTAAAAAACAATTCTTTTAACATTAAGATAATTTTCAATGATTAAATTTAATGTGTTTTCACTCCATAAATCATAACATAAAAGGAACTCGTTACCAACAACTGAATCGGCCCTGAATTCAGACGAAAATAATCAAATAATCATATAGAAAATGTCTGAGGTGAAGATAATCGGGGTGGTGGGCGGTGGCCAAATGGGATCGGGAATAGCGCAAGTTGCTGCCATGCACGGCGTGGACGTTGTCCTTCACGACCTCGATCAGCGAGCCCTTTCCATAGCCTCGTCTTCCATCTCCTCCTCCATCGACCGTTTTGTTTCCAAAGGAGTCCTTTCTAAGGTCACTCCAAAATCAAACCTTCTCTTAATCTCAATTCCTTATACTCGCTTTGCGTGTAACCGAATGTTGTGCTTGATTGTAGTCTCTTTGAGAAATTAATTTTAATTTACTGAAAAAACTTGTTTCTTTTCTTCGAACAGTTAGAATGAATTGCACGATTTGAGGATGCTTTTTTTTTTTTGTGTGTGTGATAGGCGGCGGGAGTTGAGGTGTTTAAACGACTGCGTTTTACCACGAATTTAGAGGACTTTCACGCGGCGGATTTTATAATCGAAGCGATTGTGGAATCCGAAGACGTGAAGAAGAGTTTATTCGTTAAATTGGACAAGATTGCGAAGAGTTCTGCGATTTTGGCTTCAAACACGAGTTCTATCTCCATCACTCGTATAGCGTCCTCTACAACCAGGCCGCGTCAGGTATTTCTTAAGTTAATTTTTTAAAAGTTTTGATCAAACTTCTTGAGAAACATTTCTAAATAAAAAAGTAGTAAATTGTGCTAAGTTTTCTAAAATTACATTTTACTTTTGTTATCGATACATTTGGTGTAGGTAGATACGCTGTTAGAAAAGTGAAATCTTTGTCTAGATGTGAAGGAAGGATGAGTTTTGAAAGAATTGTATAAGCATCGAGTAAAGTTGATTTGCGGAGAACTCTGCTATAATAGTAACAGTATAGAAATAGACTCTGCGGAGTTATTAGAGTGTGCTCAGTTATTAGATTATACGCCATTGTTCTTCAGAAAACCATGCAATGATAAAGTCAATAGAAGTATAGTTAGAGCGTTTCGTGAGGTATTTGATTATATAAAATTTGAGTCTCAATAGATGAAAAAACATATCAGTAGATAAAAATGAATATAAATACTTGTTATAATATATTTTATTAAGTGACTTCGTGATAGGTTTAGTAGCAAGGTTTATGTTAAAAGAAATATAGGATTTAGGTAGTCATAACTTCCAGTAGTTGTGTTGTGTAATTATCTGTTATATTTTGTTTATGTTGGGTTGGTTTTGGGTTTTCTTTTTTTTTTTCTATGATGGGGTGGAGAAAACGGGAAATTTGGAGAGTAGGGCTCTCTTCAAAGACTTGGTGGATTGTACGTTGATGTTTTTCTGTTTTACCATTTCAGTAGAACATTATGTTCATTTTTAATTAACTCATCCATGTTAATCTATTTATCAACTATCTAGTGAGGTCTGAATACTTATCAATTTGGTATTCAAAGCAACTTTCTTGGTCTTGTCGGGGTGTGGAGTATGGTGAATACACGAATGAAATCTAGACTGCATGTAGTGGAAAAGATGCTGCAATAATTTTTACAAGATAAGGCCCATCAGGAAAATCAAACTCATGAGCTCTTCTAGTTGTTGGAGGACATGATTCGAGGCTTCACCAGGGTGGTCGAAATGGTGTCTTATAGCACTACCAAGGGTGAACCTCCAAGGGTCACGTTAGGAGGAAGAGACAATTCTCATTTTGTCTTCTTCCAAATGGAGGAAACTGGACATTCTAATATTTGCAAGGGCAAAGGCATATGAATGGACTAATCATCTTGAATGTTATTTTTGGTTGAAGGAAGTAAGTGCGAAGGAGCAAATGCAGGCTATCATTGTTGCTTTGGAAGGGAAGACCTTAAATTGGTTTCAGTGGTGGAATCCTATAATCCAAATCCCACATGGGAAGCCTTCAAGGTGGCCATTGTCCGCCGGTTTCAACTAGTGATGCTTCAAAATCCTTTTGAAATTTTGATTGGCTTGCGTCAATCGGGTTTAGTGGAAGATTGGCTTTACTATTTCCAGCGCTGATCAAGGGGAAAGCAATGCTTCTGCAGGTACCTTTCGTAGTGTTCCTACTGTGCAAGTTCCTTTTAGAAAATTGTCATAAGAGGAATTACAAGATAAGATTAAGAGGGGAATTTGTTTTCGATGTGATGAGAAGTTTGGTCCTAATCATTTTTGTAGAAATAAACAGTTACATATTCTACTTATGTCGGAAGAGGAATTCTCTTGTCTAAATACCCTTCCCACTCCTAATGATGCTCACGGGGAAGTGGGGGCAGAGTTAAGTCTGTCTTTACAACTATCTCAATGTACTATGACAGGACTTACAACTAGGAAGTCTTGGAAACTTTGGGGTACAAGCCATGCTAGATGAACTAAGTACTCTTCAGAATAGTAGAACTAAAGAATATGTCCCATTACCGTATGGGAAATATATTGTTAGTTGCAGGTGGATTTTTCTATCAAATTTGGTCTTGACAGTACTATTGGTCAGCTTAAAACTCACCTTGTAGCCAAAGGCTATACACATTTTCAGATTAAACTATGGTGATACTTTTTTTCCAACGACAAAGATGACTTCTTTTCATTTATTTTTAACCACATATGTTCTTCAATAATAACCTTTTTATCAACTCGATGTAAAAAATGTTTTTTTCAATGGAGATTTACAAGAAGAAATTTATATAAAGTAACATCCTGGATTTGTTGATCAGGGAGAGTTTTTTGGATTCTCAAATATTTATATGGCCTAAAACAATTTCTTAGGACCTGCTTTGACAAATTTAGTTACATTAGGAAGAAAGATCATTCAATCTTTTATAGTCACTCAAGTGTTGGATTTGTTATTTGATAGTATATGTAGATGACATTATTCTTATAGATAGTGACCATCATGACATCTCCTAGATGAAACAACACCTTTGCTATCATGTTCAGACTAAAGATTTTGACAAATTTTGATATTTCTTGATTATTGAGACAGCACAATCTAACGATGATATCCTTATATCTCAAAGGAAATATGAATTGGATATTTTTGAAAAATTTGGATGGATAAATTCAAAATCTGTTAACACATCCATTGATCCTAATACCAAATTGCTACCAAATTAAGGAGAGTCTATTTCAGATCTTGGGTAGTATAGAAGATTGATTGGAAAATTAAATTATCTTACAATTACCCACCTGACATTTTTTTTACCGTCAGTGTGATGAGTCAATTTCTCAATTTCTCATATGAAGATCATTGAAATGCAATCATTCTATGTTAAAATATATTAAAGGATCTCTTGGAAAATATTTGTTATATGGTTCCAATAATTATGCAAAAAGTTGTTTGTTATTTAGATGCTAATTGAGCAGAATCTCCTTTTGATAGAAAATTTACCTCCGGATATTATGTCTCCATTGGGGATAACTTGATTTCTTATAAGAGCAAGAAACAAGTGTTGTGGCAAGATCTAGTGTAGAAGCATAATATAGAGTTATTACCTCTATGACTTGTGAACTTGTTTGACTTAAGCAAGTGCTTAGAAAGTTACAATTTGGAGATGTCATTCAAATGACACTTATATGTAACAACCAAGCAACTTTTATATCCGTTCTAATCTTGTCTTTCATGAGAAGACCGAACACATGGAGATTGACTGTGATTTCATTCGAGAAAATGTTGTAACTAGAGACATTAAGACTAAATTCATTAATTCAAATGATAGATATAGATATTTTCTCTAAGTCTTTAAGGGAATCGAGAATTGGTTATATTTGTAACAAGCTTGATAAATACAATTCATATACATCAGTTTGAGAGAAAGAGTTAGATATACTGCATTTTATATTAGTTACGGAAACAGATATTTGATATTGTTGATGTTGTTTGTAACATGTTTTATATATCCTTTTTAGGTTTGGTTGTCATATATATTTGTATCATTCTTTATTATAAATATATTATTCTCTGTGTATTTTATATATAAGGGAAATTTAATTTTATATTTAGTTTTTCTCTATATGTATAACTTTTAGTTTAAGCACTCATTTATGGTTTTGATAAAGTGGCATTTTTTAATTCTTATTTATATGAAAGATTGCATGGGATTCGACCATAGAGAGGTGGGGGGATTGTGGTTGTGTTCCTTTAGGCATAGGAGGGACACTTGTTTAAAAAATTGTACTCAAGAATCTATCATAGGTTGTGGTTTTGTCCACATATTCATAGAAGATGCAGCCTTGTAGAGAATTGTACCAGTTGGGGACATTCAAGCATTAAGAGCACCTTTCCCTAGTACAAAGTATTGGAAAGGTGGAACATTTGGTGGGTAAGTCATAGTGCTCAGAAGAAATGCGGATAACTAAGTGTAGAATACATAATTGTTGAATTCACATGTGCTTAATTGACCTTAATAGTACAAGACTTGTGGTCAGAACAACATTTACATCAACTTTTTTTATTTCTTGCAGTGACCTTTTTTTGATAAAGGTGCATATGTAATATAAATGGATAATACATTCAATATTTTTAAGACTTAAAAAGGTGCATGTAGTATGTATTACGGAAATAATATAACATTTAAAACAAATAAAAAAATCACGGAAGTAAAGTTTTATTGAATAATTTTATTTTAGTTATATATTTTGTTTGATTTCCTTATTTTACAGAAAATTCGCCTCAGATTTTCTTTACTAGTTTTTTATAAAAATCGAGTTTTCTATTCTAATAGCTGTGTTCAAATCTACGTATAGTAGAAAATCAAGTCAAGAATTAATGCACAACTGTCTGTTGCACGTGGATAGTGTCTTATTACACACTCGTTAATTGCTTAAGTTTGACTTGTCTACAATCTATATATCCTTAAATTTATTAAGAAATTGTCTCTATTTTTCAGTTCATTTATTTAAGGTTTAAAAAATTTGTACTTGCGCTACTTACAAAATTTAACATAAATATTTAAGACAATAGATGATCATTATTCAATAATTAAAAAAATAACTTTTTTATATTAAATGATTGACGGGACAAGAATATGTTGAACTTAATATATATTAACTTCATTTTTCTCAGGTGATCGGAATGCATTTTATGAACCCTCCGCCTCTGAAGAAATTGATAGAGATTATACGGGGAGCAGACACTTCTGACGAGACATTTGCTACTACGAAAGCATTGTCAGAGAGGTAAGAATGTTTGATTTTCCTGTTCTAGTGAGGGTACGGCTAACCTATATAGGCATAGGAGCAATAATATTTAAGTTAAAAATAATTAATTGAAGAAAAATAAAAAAGAAATAAATTGAAATATGTAAAAAACATAATATATTTAATTATTTTAAAATTATTTCTTTTTATTTCTCTTCTCTAAACACAAAATTCATGCTTCCTTCTATCCGAAATTTCTCACCTACTAAATAAAATTGTAGGAAACTTTAAGGAAATAACACAAAAGAAAACAAAAGTGAAAACAAATAAAATGAATAAATGAAAATAACTGAGACATATGGTAAAAGAAAATAAAGACAGATAAAGAGAATTGAAAATATGTTATAAATGAAGTAAAGGAGTACTTATGCGACACCTATTTTTTTTTTTTTGACAAAGCATAGTTCTGTTTTTAATTTTCCAAGATAACACACTGTAGTTAATATTTACCTACATAGAACAGTGTTTTTGAGAGGTTGAAATGCGATTCCCAGACAGTAGAAGTTTAACTTGATTTTACGTGATTTTGGTTGAGTTGTAACTCGAAATTTGGTTTCAGAGAGTTCAGTTTTGACTTAGTTTTCCGTGACTTTGGCTGAACTATAGCTTGGAATTCGTATACCAGGTAGTCGAGTTCCGAATTTTATTTTTGTGATTTTGGTCGAACTGTAACTTGGAATTTGTTTTCCATTCGTTTTCCGAGCGGTTGAGTTCTAGCCTTAATTTTCGTGATTTTGGCCAAATTATAACTCAATTTGTTTCTTAGGTAAGCGAGTTTTGGCCTTAATTTTTATGATTTTGATCAAGTTATAGCTCAGAATGCGTTTTCCAGGTAGGCTAGTATTAGCCTTAATTTTCATTATTTTGATCGAGATATAGCTCAATTTCATTTCTCGGGCAGACGAGATTTGGTCTTCATTGTCGAAAATTTAGTTGAGCAGCTATAGCTCGGAAGTCAATTCCCTAAGAGCCGAGTTTGGAGGCCGGACAAAGTACTTTTTTCTATTTTCCCAAGTTGGACTTCGGTCACCAGTGAAATGATTTTGGAGGTGGGTTTATATATATATATATATATATATATATATATATATATATATATATATATATATATATATTGTTGAGAAAAGGTAGGGACCCGATCTCAAAAAGAAATGATAGGGACTCGATTTCAAACAACCGAATTTTGAGTTGCTATGTGTTTAACAATGACCGGGTTGGTACTTGGAAGTTGGGAAGTTGGTTCTCAGGCAATCGATTTTCGATCAGGTAATTTTGTAATATTTTTTTCTAAATTTGATTAAAATGAAGAGAAAATGGGAGAAAAAATAAAGTTGTTTTGGTAATTACTTAATAATTTTCAATTTCGTTAAAATATATTTTTGAAATAAATTTTCTCACTGTCATTTATTAAAGAATAGATGAGAATAAAAATAATTACAAAAAAATTGTACATGTATACGAAACAAAAAACAAGTTACACTAATCTTAAAGCATTAGAAGGTTGACCTCAAATAGAAATATAAATTCAATTACCGTAAGTTAAAACCACTACAAGACACAAAAATACATAAAAAAAAAAGGAGATTACACTTGGTTACATAAATTACATCCCAAAAACTAACATCATTGACTCCACCATCATCAGTGGATGATTGATGATGTACCATAACAAACATAATCAGAGAGTTCAACCTTAATGAAATTGACATAAAGACAAATTGTTTGTGTAGGGATCATAACTGAATGTCAATGAATGACATGTTAAACATCTTCGTTAATAACTAAAAAAATGAGCTTGAAAGCTCATTCTTCAACAAATTGAAAAGAAATATGATACCACAAATGACTTAAATTTGATTTTCATGGTTCCAACAAATGAATTTTTATGATACCGCACATATAGGTAATACTAATCTCATTTGGAAAAGTACTAAAGACAAAATTTTCATCTTCAAAATTAACATAAAATGAATTGAAATCATTGAGCTTTTTAATGAAAACCATGTTTGGTTGTTTTATTAAAGAAATGCTCACCTTGTGAAGATAGTTGGAAAATCCTTTTATAGTGCTCAGGTATGAACCATGAGAAAGAAAGTAACCCTTGTTTGGAAATTTGTGATGAAACAATTCAATTTAGATTTAATTAGACTATAAACATGATAGGACTTTAGTTGTAAGCTTTGTTGGTACATGGATTAATGATCCATCAATTCAATGCATGGTGACAACTTTATTGCATAAGTGAGTAAAAAAGATGGAATATTTTTAATTAGTGTTTGAATAAATGGTGTCACATGCATTCTGTCACAAATGATATGTTTATAAGTTTATATATATCT
The DNA here is from genome assembly GCA_036885675.1 of Vigna mungo. Lineage (NCBI taxonomy): Eukaryota > Viridiplantae > Streptophyta > Magnoliopsida > Fabales > Fabaceae > Vigna > Vigna mungo. The sequence continues at coordinate 6,426,522 of CP144694.1, forward strand.
ATATATATATATATATATATATCTATATATATATATATATATATCTATATATATATATGTGTGTTTTTTTTTTGGTACTAAAGGTGAAGATATGTTTGACATGCACTCTACCGGAAGGACCACACTTAACTTTCATTATAAACAATAATAACACTTTAAACCAAACCTATCACAATCTTTTGTTAGATAATAAATCGAGCATCTACTATCACTCTAAATACATCAATACATACATTTCTTTGGAATAGAAAACTTTGTCATCAATAAAAAAAAGAACTATTCAAATTTCTACCTCATAATCCTATTTTCAAATGGTGAAATCATTGAGTCTCGGAATTCGTTTCCCTAGCGAGTTTTGGTCTTCATTGTTGTGATTTTGGCTGAGCTACAACTTGGAAGTCGGTTTGATGGGAGCTTAGTTTAGAGGCCGAACAAATGTCTTTTTTCTATTTTTCTAGGTTGGAATTTGGGTTTTGGCAAAGCGATTTCGGAAGCGGATTTATATATATATATATATATATATATATATATATTTCTTCATTTTTAAGAAAAGGTGGGAACTTGGTTTGCAAGCAACGAAAGTTGTAATGTTTTATCATTGGTCGGGCGGGTAGTCGGATGTTGGTTCTCGGAAAATCGTTTTTTAAGGTAGTAATTTTGGAATTTTGTTTTAAAATTTGATTAAAATGAAAAGAGGAAAGAAAAATAAATAAAATTGTTTTTGTAATTACGTATAGTCATCAGTTTTATTAAATTATATTTTTGAAATAAATTTTTGACTATCATTTATTAAAGAATAAGAAATGAGGATAAAAATTATCAGAAAAATTGTATAAGTATATGAAACAAAAAAAAAAACAAGTTGCACTAATCTTATTAAAATATTAGAAGGTTAAGATCAAACAAAAATAAAAATTTCTAAGTTAAACCATTACAAGGGTGGCATAACACAAAAATACATAAAAAAATATATTACATTGGGTTATTTAGACCATATCTCAAAAATTAACACTAGTAATTCCACCCTCATCAGTGGATGATGGACTACAACAAAACATAATTAGGCAACTTATTTTTCATGAAATTAATATAAAGAGAAGAGACACTGTAGTGAATTATATGTTGAAGATCTTTATCAATGGTTAAGAAAATAAACTCAAGCTCTTCAACAAATTAAAGAGAGATGTGGTATCACAAATGGCTTAACTTTAGTTTCCATGGTCCTGATAAATGACTTCTTACGAAATTGAGCATATGAGATATTATAAAAGCAAAACTTTCCATCTTCAAAATGTATATTAGCATTAAATGAATTGAAAGCATTGAACTCTTCAATGAAAATCATGTTTACTTATTCTACTAAAAAATCGCACACTTTGTGAAAATAGTAAGAACATCATTTTATAGTGTTGAAGTATAACCCTTGTTTGAATATTTAAGATAAGATAATGCAATTTAGATTTGACTAGACTATGAACTTGATAGGGTTTTAGTTGTCAACTTTATTAGTAAATGGATTAATGGTGCATCAACTCAATGAATGGTACTTGACAATTTTATTAGATAAGTGATTCAAAAAGATGAAATGCTTTTACTCACTCTTTGAATAAATGGTGTCACATGCATTCTCCTACAAATGATATATATAATAAAATTGTTTTAATTTCGTTCTTGTTTTATAAAATTGATATTTTCATTAGAGAATTTGTAATAATGAAACATAAAAGTTACTCAATCAAATCAATTACATATAATAGAATTTAGACAATTGAAAATCGAATTAAAAAAATTATAATATCGATGGTTTAAATCTTAAACCACGGTTTCGACATAACTCCAAGGTTTTATATCTTTTCATTATTCGTCAAGTGTTAGTGGACATATTTCTATTGTTTGGATGAACAATTCAATATATTTTCAATAGTGGGCTGATAGATAGATGAATCTATGTATCTGTTTTTTTCAATCAGTTGATTATTTGTTTGATATCGTTATCTAATTTCACTAGTTGAAGGTAGTCAATTTCATTTACTTTTTTGCACAGTTACCCAATAAAGCTCTTAAGTAACACTTGACAAATAATGAAAAGATATGAAAATTTGGAGTAATGTTGATTTGAAGGAAGGTATAAGATTTATACCACCAATATTGTAGTTTTTTTCTTTAATTTGGTTTTCAAATATGTAATACTATTATGTGTAATTGATTGGATTGAATAAACAAATTTTCTAATTAAAATATCAATTTTATAAAACAAGAACAAAATTAAAACAACTTTTGATATATATATATATATATATATATATATATATATATATATTTGTAAATATATTTGTAAACTTATAAACATATCATATGTGATATAGTGTATGTGATACCATTTATTCAAACACTAAGTAAAAGCATTCCATCTTTTTGACTCACTTGCCCAATAAAATTGTTAAGTACCATTCTTGAGTTGATCGGCCATTAATCCATGTACTAATAAAGCTGTAAACTAAAGTCCTATTATGTTCATAGTCAAATCCAAATTGAATTGGCTTTTCAAAAATTTCCAAACAAGGATTATTTTCCTACTATTTTCACAAAGTTTGTATTTCTTTAGTAGAATTCAATGCTTTCAATTCATTTAATATTAATGTACATTTTGAAGCCGGAATCTTTCCCTTGTGTACTTTTTTTTTCAAATGAGATTAGTATCACCCATATGGGTTGTATCATAAGAAGTTATTTATTGGGACCATCAAAACTAGAGTTAAGCCATTTGTGGTACTGTATTTCTCTTCAATTTATTGAAAAAGGAGTTTTTGAGTTCGACTTCTTAACCACTAATGATGGTAGAATCACTAATGTTAGTAATTGGAATGTGGTCTAAGTAACCCAGTGCAATATTCTTTTTTATGTATTTTTGTGTTATGATACTCATGGTTTTAACATACAATAATGAAATTTTTATTTTTGTTGATGCTATCCTTCTAATGCTTTAAGTAATAATGCAACTTGTTTTTTTGTTTCATATACCTATATAATCATTAGTGCAAAAACGCTGTTTAACGTCACTCAATAGACGTCGGTTGTTTGATAATCCGACGTATTTGAGTGTACGGTGACATTATCGTAAATAGCTTGGTAACCTAGACGTCGGTTTCCAGACAATGCGACGTCTATGATATTGTAGACGTCCACTTTGCCGCAAACGGACGTCTAATGGCCTGAGGTAAGTCAGAAGACAGTCTCGTGACGTCGGTGTTCACGGGGGGCCGACGTTTATAGGGCGACAATTAATGCTTTCACCTAATTCCCAGGCGCGTAGACGTCGGGTAATCAGCAGTCGACGTCTACGGCCTGAATGGAAGGCCGGAAGATAAAAAATCTTCAATTCAGATGTCAGGGATCTGTGCAAGCGACGTCCACGTGCCTGTAATTAATTAGATTCACCATACTCGAGGGCCATAGACGTTGGTTAGAAGGGGCACCGACGTCTATGTGCCTGTAAGTAATGATGTGCATCATTATAGACGTCAGTGCCCCACCACAACTGTCGTCAACATCCCTGACATGAAGTGAAATGTCAATCGTTTCAGCTTCCTAGACATCGGTTCCAGTTGTTACCGACGTCTAGTGGGATTCAAAAGGTCAGTTGAAAAGTTTAACTTGGAAGTCGAATTAGTAACAGAACTGACGTCTATAGTCCTATAGACGTCGGCTATCTGGAGAAACCGACGCCCAGTTTCATTTTAAATAAACCGCAAACTCTTTGCGGCATTCAGTTTCTGATATCTTCCTCTTCCTCTTCTCTTTTTTCTCTTGCGGCACTATTCTTTTTCTCCCTTTCGGCACGTTTTCTTTTTGTTGCGGCATTCTATTGTTGTATCGTCTTCCTCCTCTCTTTTTCTCTCTTGCGACATTGCATCCCAGGTGCGTGGTTTTCTTTTTATGCTTACCGTTTGTTAAGTCTTTCATCGATTATTATCTTCTGGTTCAACTGATTAAAATTTGCTTTCTGTGTGTTGTGTTTTAGTGCAATTTTGTTCCTTTATTTGGGTAACGTAGTAACACATTCTCCATTTGCTAGCTGCTTCCCAGAAATTGCGGCTTCTTTTGATCATTTCAACCCAAAAACGACCCTGGGTCGTTGTCTAGTTTTCGTTTCACCGTGATTTTTGCCTTTTGCGGATGAAAAAGGGAACTAAGCAACCACCCAGGTTCGGTTTTGGGTTGAAGAGATCATAAAAAATTCAAAAGACACAAGCTTTTTTTTGGGGGGAAACTAGCAAAAGGAGATTGTGCTACTCGGCTATCCAAAGACGGGAATAAAACTGCACTAAAACACAACCACTGTATTAGATGTCGGTTAATGTATACACCGACGTCTAAAGTACCTCTTAGACGTCAGTCAGTGTCTTTTCCGAAGTCTTTAGTGCCTCTTAGACGTCGGTTAATCTTTTTTCGACGTTTATATAGTGCCTTTAGACGTCCAACTAAACCAGAACCGACGTTTATTGACGTCGGTCTCTGGTACTAACTGACGTCATTATAGACGTCTGCGGTTAGGATGTCCGACGTCCCATTGACGTCACCGGTTTAGACGTCGGTTAAACAATAGACGTTAAAAGTCCAAAATAATCGACATTAAACAACGTTTTTGCACTAGTGAATTTTCCTTTCATAATTTTTATTCTCCTCTTCTATTCTTTAATAAATGACAATAAGAAAATTTATTTCAAAAATATAATTTCACAAAAGGAAAAACTACACGTAATTACAAAAACAACTTCCAAGTACCCGTCCGACCTTTTTTAAACACATAACAACTTGGAATTCGACTGCCTAGTAACCAAGTTCCTACCTTCTCTCAACAAAAAAAATATATAAACCCACCTCTGACATCGCTTTGCCAAAGACCGAACTCCAACCTAGGAAAATACAAAATTGTATTTTGTTTGGCCTCCAAACTTGGCTCCTAGGAACCCACTTCCAAGCTATAGCTTAGCCAAAATCATGACATTAAAGGCCAGAACTTGCTTGCCCAGGAAACGAGTTCCGAGCTATAGCTCAACCAAAATCACAAAAATTACAACCAAAACTCGTCTGTTCAGGAAACGAATTTTGAGCTATATTTCAACCAAAATCACGAAAATTAAGGCTAGAATTCGGCTATCTGAGAAACGAATTCCAAGCTACAGCTCAGCCAAAATCACGAAAAAGAACTTTAGAACTTGACTACCCAGGATACGAATTTCGAGCTACAATTCGGCAAAATCATGGAAAAAACCAAGTTAGAACTCGGCTGCCTAAAACTGAATTCTGAGTTACAACTTGGTCAAAATCATGGAAAACCAACTTAGAACTCAGCTGTCCTAAAACCGAATTCTGAGCTATAACTCAACCAAAATCATGAAAAACCAAATCAGACTCAGCTGCCCTACAACTTGGCCAAAATCACAAAACACCAAGTCAGAACTCGGTTGCCCTAGAACCGAATTTTGTCCTCTCAAAAAACCGTATTACCAAGATAAATATTAACTAAAGTGTGCTATCTTGGAAAATTAAAGAAAGAACTATGTTATGTCAAAAAAAAAAAAAATTACATTGGAACACTCTAGTAAGTCGGGATTCGAATTTTGGAGAATCGAATTCAAACCTTCCATATGCGATTTTTGTTGCGTTTTCTTTGTTTGAATTCAGTCCCTAGAAACCAAATTCCAAGAGAGTTTTAGTAACTAAAAAGGTACTAGTCTATGTGGTATGGATACCAACACGAATACAAATATTTTAATGTGTAATCTAAAAAATGTAGGACACTGTGGATCTATATTGTAGATTATTATATATTTACATATTCAAAATTATCTTTAAACAAAATTAGTCAAATATAATATTTTAAATGCATTATCAACTAATACAAAAGTTGGAGATTTTTTTTCTATATAATGACATTTGCGGCAAAGAAAATCGTGTTGTGAATGTGGACTGATTGTGTGGTTTAATGTCTAAAGTAGCAGCAGGATAGAATTTACTGTTATAATATTCTTCTTTTAATTCTGTGTTTGCTCAATGTGTAAGGTTGGGCAAGGTAGTAATTACCTCCCAGGATTATTCAGGTTTCATAGTGAATCGAATCCTTATGCCTATGATAAATGAAGCCTTTTTTACTCTCTACACTGGGGTTGGAACCAAAGAGGATATTGACAGAGGAATGAAGCTAGGTACTAGCCATCCATTGGGTCCTTTAGAGCTTGCAGACTTCATTGGATTGGATGTGTGCTTGTCAATAATGAGAGTTCTTCATGCTGGTCTTGGAGACAATAAATATGCACCATGCCCTCTCCTTGTGCAGTACGTTGATGCTGGAAGACTTGGAAGAAAGCGAGGTATTGGCGTGTATAAATATAGTGAAGAGCCAAAGTCTACAAAGTCATCTTCTCGTCTCTAAAATCTTCTTTTCTGGAAAAATAGGTCTTCAAAACCTCACTTTTCCCATATGTCTGACTGTTGGGATGGTGCAGACTGTTCAAATACGCTCTGTATTATGCAGACAAAACAAAAGAAAGTTTAGAAGAGGTATGTACGCCGTATCTCTTATTTCAAATTAATTTATTTCTGCATACAAGCAGAAAGCAATCTTATGTGAATTTATTGATATTTCTAAGCCAATTTATGTTGTTTCAGTAAGTCAAAGTCATTGTTTAATATGCAAATTTATTGGTCATTCACTTTACACACTAATGCTTCATTTTGTAGAGAGATGAAAATATAGAGGAGTAAAAAAGATAAAATAAGAAAAATAAATGTAAGAGGCAGGTGGAAATATACCGGTTTGATTGGAAAGAAATTAGTGAAAAAATATTTTATTTATTTTTATTATTATTATAATTATAAAAGTAAAAAAATATCCTTAATTGAGTACGAGGGATCCATAATCTATTATGTTGTCATGTGATCTGTTATGTCTGCTTCGTAATTAATTACATATGAGAAAACGCAAATCATCTTGTTTTTACCATGTCGCAAAGACAGTTTAAATTTCTTTTTTTCTTTTCACGTTTCGAGATGTCTTTTCAAGATAAAACCTTGATGAAATTCCAGACTATAAGGTGAACAATGAAATAAAAGCATAACTATAGGTTTTTATAAGAGAAGCGTCTAGGTAAGAGAAGAGGTAAGAGAAGAGATAAATGCATAGTTATTTTTATATTGGTTCATTTCAACTAAGTTACGTCCAGTTTTCTCTTCCATAAAAGGTTCCCTTATAATCTTCACAAGATATTAACTAAGTATTCTTACCACTCCTGATCTGAGTATTCACACTACTCTTGGTACTTATCAAACCTTGTCAAGATTTCCTTTGAATATTCGCACCACTCTTGGTATTAAACTATCGCGCCTAGATTTCTCTTGAGTATTCACATCACTCTTAATACATAGCAACTTTTGCCAAGATTTCCTTTGAGTATTCAAACAATTCCTAGTACTAGACTATCATGCCTAGATTTCCTCAACTCAAATGAATTCAGTTACAAATGTTTTAATTCTCTCCATAACTGCAATCAATGATAACTTACAAGTCATTCAGACCACTACTATCACAGAGACGATATGAATACAATACAAAATAGTCTAAACACTCACAGATGTTTCTCTTTTTTCTCTTTATCTCTTTCTTACAATTAGTAAGCAATATAACAATGAAGCTCGAGAGTATCTCTTTTATTCTCTTCTCTTTTCACTTCTCTTTTTCAGCTTATATATATTCTTTTTCTTGAGCTCTTTGTTTTCTTTTCTTCTGATAACTTTTCAGGATTGATGTTTTGTTGTAAGTTTTTTCTCTTCTTATTCTCTTGACTACGTTCTTTTCTATCTTTTTTGTTGAGATTGTTGATAAGGGAAATACTGGTTTAGTTAAACTTTAATCTCAGTGTTCTGGTTTTTGATGATGACAACACATTATTACATGTATTGTTATGTATTACATGTTCAATTCTTTATTATGAATGATATCTTAAAGAACATGTTTGTGTTGATTCTCATATATGTATGCATATTCACTGATTTTATACTTGATACATCACTTATGATTGCATTACATATGTTTAAGAAAAGAAAACCACATGCATCTTGTTGAACTTATATTGTGTGTCAAAACTGCAAGTTTTAAGTCGACTTCAATATGAAGTAAGTCGATTAAAACTCGTGACTTTGCATAGATTTTCAAAAATAGTGTTGTGAGTAATTTTGCATTGAAAAGTTTTTCAAAACTGATTTAAAGTGTTTAAGTCGATTGCACGCGCAGTGAATTCGACTTAGTTAGTTATTTGTTTTGAAATTTTGTTAATGCTTTTGTGCTGTAACGACTATATTTATATTCTATGCTAAAGCATTAAATGCATAATCAATTTGGTTGTTATAACTGCTATTAATTTGTTTTAACTGTTATAACTGTCTGATGACAGTCGACTACATTAGTGGCAAAGTCGACTAGCGTCTGATTTATAGAAAACTATAAATAGATGTGATTTTGTTGATCACAGACACTTTGACAATTCTAACATTTTCATTTAATATTTCATATTGTGATCTCTGTGTAAAGGCTCTAAGAACTCATCAAGAAGATGAAGGAAATCTTTATTTGAAGAGTTTCTTAAGGAAAAAGTGATTTGCGCTTACTGTTTGATCAAATTCTGCACTGCTGGTGTTCAACATATTGATCAAGTCTTTTATCAATCTTTGGAAGATTGTTGCTGTCCTGTTGGGATTACAGGAGGAGAACTCGTGGAGTTCTGGACACTTTGAGATTGTTCAAAGTGGGTTGAAGATTGCAGAAGAGGGGATATCTTGCTGTAGATCTTTGTGTTGCTACATATACTTTTAGTTAGAGGGTTAGAGAGATTGTCTATATTTTGACGTGGAGGTCTCTATAGAAATCTTGTGTAAAAACCTTAACTGATACAGTCCAGCTTGGTGAAGAATGCATATCAAACAGCGGAGGAAGAAATGGAAATTGCAGCAATGGAAATGGTCATGTGTGATGCAGCGGAAACGAATGCAGATCTTCTAAGGAGGTGGTACTAGTTCAGTCGGCTCCCATTCTTGGAAGGAACTAGGTGGTGAGGTGGAAAAATCAATGGAAGAGGACTTTGGCAGAGTATTCTCGAGCTGGAAATAACCATCAGCAGAAGAAGTTTCTCATATATCCAAAAGTATCATACAAGTGCTGCCATAGTGGGTTTTATAGATGAACCCCCTTGGCCATGTGCATACAATTCATGATCCGTGAAGAGTGGATCAGTTGCCACGTATTTAGTCATGTGTAGCAGGTGCTGGCCTTCTAGAAGGCTTATTAACAATGTGAGAAAAATCAATTAAACATGTGGCTAGGTGATGGATTGGAAGACTTCATGTTGCAAACCCTTTATCACTAAGCTCACCCCCTCCCTTGGTAGAAATGACTCTTTTACCCTTCTCCTTGGGTTGGGTTGTTGGTCTTTATTTATTGGGCTTGGGCCCCGCGTATCATCCCTTCTCTCTTGGAAAGGATTTGTCCTCAAATCTGATGTTTGTCTGAGGACTTATTTTTGTTGGCTTGACAGAAATTCCTCCTGGATCAGACATCAATCTGCAATAAGCATAAAACATAATTTCAATTAGTTTTATTTGAACCAGGAAGATATAAAGATGTTTAGAAGAAAGACTACTTTTAATAGATTGAAGATGCCTTACTTCTAAAACTTTATTTTTGTCTTGAGTTAGTTGTAACCTTAGAGGTAACAATAACTCAAGTGATTTGCCACATGTTGAAAGTTGTAACATGTTTAAAGATAGAGTGGCAAATTCTTTGAAAGAAAAGTTAGATATTGGGCTTTCAAAAATAAATGGAGAAAAGTGTAAGGATAGACAATCTTCCCTTAAGAGTCTTGATTCCGTTGTGGTTGGGGAGGATATTTCCATTCTTGTCTCTTCTTCTTTTCTCTCCTGCTCTCTTTTCCCTCTTCTTTGCTCTTCTTCCCTTTTCTCTTTTGCTTCTTCTTCTCTTTTCTCTTGTTCTCTTCTATCTTTTTCTTCCTCTTCTTTTCTCTCTTGCTCTATTCTCTCTTGATTTATTCTCTCTTGTTCTCTTCTCTCTCTTTCTTCCTCTTCTCTTCTCATTTGTTCTCTTCTCTCTCTTTCTTCCTCTATTCTCTCTTGTTCTCTCTTTAATCTCTCTATCCTATATTTGCTTGACTCTTCCCATTGCCTCTTCAATTTTTCTAAAAACTCGCTTTCCCTACGAGAGAACCCACTTAAATTTTGAATGAATAACTTGCCTTCTTTAATAAGCTCTCTCATAAGTTTTAAGTTTCTTTGAATATATGGAGGCACAAATTTTTTTCTCAAACAAGCTTTTAATTCCTTCCAATTATGGATGTGAGATTTTCTACCTATCCTAACATGGTATTGTCTTTCTTCCCACCACTCTCTTGCATATTTTTCAAAACAGAAGTGTAAAGACTAAGGATGTAAGATTCACAATCTCTAGAATAATAGGATTCAGACTTGCTTCTACTAACCATGAAGAAATGCATGTCATCAACTTCCCTTTCCCAAGCTAGATATGTTAATGCACCAATATCCTCACCAAAGAATGGAATATTTTCCCTAGCTTGTTTATACAAATTATCCTCAATCCTATCAAACTCATGAAATGAACATGTCTTCCTTCTAGTTTTATCATGCTCTCTCTTGATGTCTTTGTAACTAAGTGGCTTATCAAAATTAAAATTCCTAGAAGAGTATCTTCCAGACATTTTATGAATTTAAAAGTTTTCTTGAAGTAAGGAAAATAAGGTTTTCACTTGAGAGCAATATTCCAGGTAAGAGAGGTGAACCTAAAAAGGTTGCTTAAATACCAAGTCTTGCCTTGCCAAATATGCTCCTAGTTACTTACTACAATTCCTTAAGTCAAAATTAACTCGAAATTCAATAAAAGTCTAGAAAAAATAATCAACCATGAAGAGAAAAACTAAACTTTAAAATTTTTCCAAAAACTTTGAAAAATTGAAAGAAGTGAGATCTCTTAGGTGAGGCTTGAACTTTGGATTCAAGACACACTCACCATCTACCAATTTTAATGAGAAGTTAAGAGCAAAAGTTTACAAATGATGGAAGAACACTTGTGAGTTCTTTCCAATCACTTGTTTTAATGGCCAAATACAAGAAATTGAAATGATGGAACAAATACAATTTGTGAAGCAAAAAAAAGAAAGGAATTGAACGTGGCAGCTTTGGCTTCTCGGAAACAGTGAGTGAATTTGCTCAATTCACACTAAACTCTCAGCTGCTAGAGTGATGAAACTGCTGCTATATTGATTGGCAAAACTGCTGCTGTTTAGTCAGCAAAATTTACAGTCCGAGAATTTGGTCACTGCTGCACAAAATCAGCTTCTAATATAATCTTTTCCCTCACCAAACCTCTTCCTAATATGCTACCATGGATGCAAAGCCGACTGGAACTAATCTGCAACCACAAAAGCACTCCACAGACCCACAAACAGCATGTGTTAATGCAGAAATTGGTAGGTTATACTGCTGCAATGAGAGCAATCAGAACACACCCACTGTAATTGTCACAAACAGTTGGTGGGTAGAGTTCCAAACAAACCAAAAGCAAGAAATTAAGCGGTATCAAGAATAGGTAGCACTTCAAAAGGAACTTAGGAATGGTTCTAGATCAGATTTAGAAAACAAGAAACAAAGATAAGTTGCAGAGAAATTCAATTCGACTCAAATGTAAAATAGGCAAAAGTGTTTGAGGAAATGCCTAAATTAGCTGCTGTAAATTTATGTATCAGAATTTGTTTCTAACGTGCTTAGTACTGGTTCAAATATCTTTTTACGGTGCAGTTTTTTTTTTGATGAAATTCGAATTGTACACTTCTTTTAATTCAATTGAACCAAGCTTTTGCTACTAATTGAAGATGGATTATGATGCCATATAACAGCAGCACAGAATTACACATTTCTGCAACTATATCAGAACAAGAAGTGCTGAATGATATTGGTTTGATTGGTCAAATTTCACAAACGTGTATAACTTTCCAATTTAGTGTTTCAAGCAACTTTGCTTTATGAATTATGACTTGTACAAGCTGCCAAAAGAGGCTGAATGCTCTTTAATCAGAATTTGGCTAGTCTAGTTGCCTTTTCACACTAAATTGTGACCAAATCAACAACCAAATCTCAGCAGAGGAATCAAATGTGTTTGGATCTCTATTATGATTATTTGATCAACTTTATTCTACCAAATATGTCATGTGAAAATTATCATCAGAGGCTAAATGCTACCAATTCAAATTTTCATGGTATGAGTTGCTTTCAATCATCAAAATGAGTTTAATTAACAAATCCAATTATGACAGCAGAATCAAACTGTACTGCAAATGCTTTTTATGATGTTAGGACAGCCAAATAAACTTGAATAAGACTCTAGGAATGCATGATAAGATGTCCAGAAGTGAATTCTAAGCTGGACAGATTTTAAAAACCAGAAAAGACTCAAGCAAGATTGATGCAGATCGGTCCAACTGCTAAGCACAATGAATTCTGAACTTTTGCATGACAGTGCAACCAATTTCCTTGACTTAAGCAAGTTATTGTTCATATGGTAAGCACACATCACAGTTGCAACATTCAAGTACTTCCAGAAATGGCATTTTCATACGGTGCAGTTAAGTATGCACTTATATCAAGGTTTGAAAACAGAATCGAATTCTGCAACCACTGGTACTGCTTGGTGATGGAAATTCAAGATGCACTGGGCTTCTATTGAATTTTTCCAATCAACTATGCAGATTTATCCACACACGGTTGTAACTCAGAATTTGGACAGCATTGAAACACAATCAACAAGACTTGACATAACAGCATCAGATTTAAAAATTAAAGACTCAAAGCAAGGAAGTGGACCGATTAAAATGATGGAAATAAAACAATTAAAAGCTGGAACAAAGACATTCACATAGCAGAATCTACTGGAAGTGAAAATTGAATAAAACAGTGCGCACAGAAAAACAGGAAACACGAATGGAATGATTATGACAGTATGAAACGAAGAAAAGTGAACTTAGTTGGACAAGCTCACGCCGCTGGAAACGTTGCAGCAACCAAGCTCTGATTACCACTTGATACAGTCCAGCTTAGTGAAGAATGCATATCAAACAGCGGAGGAAGAAATGGAAATTGCAGCAACGGAAATGGTCATGTGTGATGCAGCGGAAACGGATGCAGATCTTCTAAGGAGGTGGTACTAGTTCAGTCGGCTCCCATTCTTGGAAGGAACTAGGTGGTGAGGTGGAAAGATCAATGGAAGAGGACTTTGGCAGAGTATTCTCGAGCTGGAAATAACCATCAGCAGAAGAAGTTTCTCATATATCCAAAAGTATCATACAAGTGCTGCCATGGTGGGTTTTATAGATGAACCCCCTTGGCCATGTGCATACAATTCATGATCCGTGAAGAGTGGATCAGTTGCCACGTATTTAGTCATGTGTAGCAGGTGCTGGCCTTCTAGAAGGCTTATTTACAATGTGAGAAAAATCAATTAAACATGTGGCTAGGTGATGGATTGGAAGACTTCATGTTGCAAACCCTTTATCACTAAGCTCACCTCCTCCCTTGGTAGAAATGACTCTTTTACCCTTCTCCTTGGGTTGGGTTGTTGGTCTTTATTTATTGGGCTTGGGCCCCGCGTATCATTAACTAATATAGTGCATTGGCTTCCTGGTTGTGGAAGGACACTAGATGTAGGCATTGAGGACGAACAAATATAAAAACTCTGTGTTTGCTTTCTCTTTCCCTACACTCTTTAATTTAAGTCGACTTTACGATTTACATAGTCAATTTTATATTTCCGTTGCACTTAAACTCTTTATTCTTTATGATTCAAGAAACTTTGTAAAGCTTTATAATTTGCGAAAAAGATTTTAAAAGGACTTTGATTTTTGAACCTCACCAATTCACCCCCCTCTTGGTGTTGAAACTAAGCCATCATGTTTCAAACACTTTTGATTATTTTTTTGAAATCTCTTTTATTTAAAGGCTCCTTGAATAAATGTCTGTTAGACTGAGTGTTCGCCTTGATTCTAGTGCTTTCTCTTTCTTCCTGTACAACAGTCGTTGGATAAGTCAACTTGTCAGAGCAGACATGTTTTTTTAGTACTTTGCTTGAAGTAGGTAGTACGTTCTTTTAGGAATGACTTTAAGTGAAGAACATTATGTGAATATCTCTTTTGTCAATAACGTCCACTTTCTAATATTTTATCTAAAGCTTTGTGGATGTGTGCATAATAGCTTAACTGCAAAGAGTAGAGTAAATGGAAAACCTCTTCTTTCCCTTGTGATGGATGGTTATTTTATTGGTGAGTCCATCATGGAAAGCCTTTTTATCAAATTATCAAGGCTTACCAAGTAAAATGTGCCAAACTTCCATAGGTACTACATCACAAATAATTTTATCATCATAATTCCCAATGAAAATTGGTACACTCACTTGTTCCTAAACTATTGTGCCTTCACTACTGTGCCTTCGTCGTCCTTGATCCATTAAAGCTTGTAAGGTTTAGGATGGGGTGTAGTAGTTAGACCTAGTTTTTTAACCATTAAAGCTTGAACTACAACAATTATAGTAAGAGCCACTATCCATGATCATTGAACATTTCTTTTCCAGAACTTTACATCTTATATGGAATATATTCTCTCTTTGTGATTGTTCAAGCTCAACATGTTGGCTCTCAAGAAGTCTTCGCACCATTAGAAGATCACCCTTGAAGGATATTTCTCTCTTTCCTTCTCTCTATCCTTTTCCCTAAACCCTTCATATTTAGACTTAGATGCGTTACCTTCCCTCTTGTAATCTTTCTTATTGGAGGATGTGGTAGGGTAATCCTTGCTAATGGACATCTTTCTCTTTAATTGTTGCTCCACTTTCACACACAGTTGGACTAAATCATTGAGGTCATTTTAAGTTAAGAGTTCTACTTTGCCTCTAATGTCATATTTTAGCCTACTTTGGAACCTAGCAATTGTAATCCTTGGTTCCTCTCTTATCCTTCCCTCAACTTGAGTAATTCCATTCTTTTCCTATACTGCTCAACACACATGTTTCTTTGTTGAAGTTTATGGAACTTGTCCATCAACTCTCTATCATAATAGCATGACACATGTCTTCTCCTAAGGGTTAACCTAAGCTCATTCCAATATCTTATTTGAGGTTGATTTCAAAGTCTTAGGTCTCTAACCAAGGCAGTCCACCAATACATAGCATGGACTTGGAAGCCTAAAGTAGCCATGGACACTCTTCTTTCATCATTCACATGGTGGCACTCAAACAATTGCTCAACCTTCATCTCCCTTTCTAAATACTCTTCTATGTCATCTTTGCCATAAAAGGAAGGAAGATCAATCCTAGGCTCCCTTGTGTGTTGTTGTCTAGGTCTTTGCATTCTCCTAGGAGGGGTTTGATAGAAGTCATCATTGTGTTGACTACTATAGAGCTCATGTTCACTAGGAGAGGGGGATGTGTCTCCAATGTTCTTCGTTTTCCTATGTAAGGATTCTACTTTTTGTTTGCCACTGTTTTGGCTCATCATGAATTGAGCAAACATGTCCTTGAGCTTACTGATTTCTCTCCTTTGTTGTTGGAGCTCATATCATAATTACATGCTCTCTTGGATATTCCTCACACTACCTTGCACATTGGATTGGTGAACACTCGTGTGGTGAAGTTGTAAAATGTTTTCACTGATTTCGAAGTGCTCATACACCGTACAAACAACATTGAAAATGAACAAAAAAAAATAAATAGGTTTATTAGTGGACTTTATAGAAACATCCGAGATTTAATTGCTCCCCAAGATGATGAGAAATGAGATGTTTTGATTAATAGAACTATCAAAGTAGAAAAACAACTCTTGAGAAAAGAAGTTTCTCACACTAAATTTTCAAACTCCTCAAGAGATGCATTTAATAAGTCCTCATCATCAAAGGAGCAAGACAAAGATGTTTCTAGGAAGCCTTCTAATAAATTTCCTCATCTTTCTTCATATCATTCATCTTCTAATTTCATATTTCCTTCTAGACCTAGTCACATTAAGTGTTTTAAATGTTTAGGGCGTGATCATATAACATATTCTTGTCCTAACAAAAAGGCAATGTGTATTAGGGAAGAATAAATTGTCACTAATGAGTCTACCTCTTCCCTCACTTTCATGAATTTATAGTTCTTCTTCCTCATCAAGTGAAGAAAAAGATATGGTCATGCTAAATTGTTTCAATGAGGTTCTTCAAGACAGAAAATATGAGAGAGTAAAAGAAGAAAGGAAAGAAAGAAAGGAGAGAGAAAAAGTAGAAAATGAGAGAAAAGAAAGAGAGGAGAGAGAAAAGAAAGATAAAGAGGAACTTGTGAGAGAAAATGAAAAGGAAAAAGGCCTAGATACAAAGGAAGTGCTACCAAAGGCACCTTCCACTCCCATCACTCTAGAGGATTCAAGCAATTTTAGGAGAGTTTTTCAATCCTTCAATTTTTCTTCAATTTTTAAGCTTTCTTCCTTTCCTAAACTCTTTTGTGAAAATATCTCACATTTCTCATCCTTTATTTCCACTTCTTCACACACCATTTCCAAACCACATCTTGAGTTAATGTTTTCTTTTTCTACCCTTAACTCAAGACAAAAATAAACATTTTTCTAAAGAAGGAATCCTAGTTTTCATTAATCAAATAATTCCAATTCTAAAGAAGCCTTCTTTTAATATTCCTTGTCTGGAAAATTCAATTCATTCACAAAATGTTTGATGCTTTTTACAGGTTAACATTTGATCCAGGAGGGGTTCTTGTGGATTATGAAAGTAATAAGTCACTAATTTCTCTTTTTTGCAGGTTTTTCAAGATTCGAGGTTGAATACTCTCCAACCTGAGGATGATATGATCATAGATGAGGTAAGAATGAAGTATTTTAAGAGTAACAAGAAGCATAAAAAGAAATAGTATAGGTTTTCTTAGGCTTATATTGTGCCTATTCTAGTTTCTAGTTTTTCTCTTTTGTTTGGTTGTAAAGAAACTTATATATTATTTTTTTATTTAATGTGCAAGAAATGTAGGACTTCACATAGCTTGGACTTGAATGAAAGAAAAATAAATAAGTCTCTTCTCGTTTTAGTTGCTTGTATTGCAAGTTATCTAATGTATAGTTTTACTTTTTATCTTTAGACTAGTTAGGTAGCTTATATACCCTTAAGAAGTTGTAGGATTAAGAGATGTGGGACTTAAAACAGCCTTGAGAGTTGTTGTACAAACTTGAAGGCCTCAAAGTCTCACATCCTTTAGTTTTCTCCATTTACTTCATCTCCTAGTGCTATATAAACAAGTTAAGGTCTCCTTTTTACATACACCTTAAACACCTTCAAATTTGAATATAAAGAGTGTTTTACATTCAATTGCACTACTTCTTTGAGATAAAATTATGCCTCTTAGTCTAGTTTTGAGTCTTATCTTGTGAAGAACAAGTGGCAATTCTCCTTGGCATTTATCTTGGATCCTTTCAAGTGGCATGCCTTCCAATTCATAAGTTTCATCTCCTTTCTCTCTTATATTTTTAGTCTTTTAATTCCATTTCTTAATTTTTCTTGTATATTTCTTAGGCTTATTTCTGTCTAGGCATGTTGTTCCGTATAATACAAAGTCCAAATAATCCTACACTACTTGGCGCAAAATACATGTCCTAAAATTATTCTTCCTATAAAAGCTTCATGATGCCCAAGATGGTCCAAAAGATAGAGTCTAGGCCCATCTTCGACAGATGACTTCAACTCTTCTTTAAAGTGTTTGGTCATGGCTATGGGGTATGCCATCATTCCCTCCTTCTTCAAACGGATTTATCCCAAAATCTTCATGTTTCTTCATAAGAAAAAAACTTTTCTTAGTATTGGTCAACTTGTGTTTCATTCCTCTAGGATCAAAGATCTATTTGCAGTAATTACCAAACAAAATTTTAATCAATTTTTGTTTCACGAGTAAAATATATCTCAAATGGCTAGAAAGAGGCCTTGTATTAATGTTGAGAGACTTTTCTTGAGACTTTACAAGGTGATGGAATTTGTTTTGGGAACTAAATAGAGATTCTTGAAGGAAGCATCAACTTAAACTAAGGCTAAGAGATTCGAAGAAGAAAAGGGACTTTCAAGCTTGTTCTTGCTTTCCCTCATGCCTTAGAAGATGTTGGACCTCGCATAAAGAGCCATGGTCAAAGAAGATAAAAGAGGAAGATGACACTTCAAGGATTCTACTCTTGTGGAGGATCACATTTTAGTCTTATTTTTTTTTTCTGAAAACATTTTTTGTAAATATGTAATATAGCTCATTTTTAGGCCTTGTATTTGGCCAAAACACTTTGTTTAGCTTTGTTTAGAAGGCTTGGTGGCTTTAAGAGAGGACTAGCACACCATTAGGTCCTCAGTTATAAGGTAGCACTTAAAATGGGTTAAAAATGGGTTTGGCAAAAGTTAGTTGCAAGGAGCCTTTGCATTAAATGCTTTGACTAAGTTATTTACAAAGCATAAGGCTCCTTACATTGAATGTTTAGGCTCCTCATTTAATGATGAGGCTCCTCGTTAAATGATGGAAAAGCTCCTAAATTTCCATGTACTCTAGCCTTCTCCTTCACCTATAAAAGGAGAGACATCCTTTTGTAATCCTTAGAACTTGATTGAATATAGAGTCTTTTTGCCAAAATTGCAGGGCTTCTCTTCTTGTGTTCTTACCTTATGAAATTGTCTTCTTCTAGACTTCTTCATACCATCTCCTTCATGGTTGACCTAACCTCCTAGAAGGACATTTACCAAGACCATATAATACCAACATCTTCATCTCTTCGTCTCTATTTGCTTCCATTATTATCATTGTTTATATGGAGTCCATCCTTTGAAAAAGCTTCATCAAAACACTTGGAAGATCCTACTTCCCAAGAGTATGTTTGTTTACTTTGAGTTAATTTTAACCTATAAGGTAACATCAACTTAAAGTATGACTTTGAACTATCCAAGGACAAATATATAACAATGGAAGAAAAAGGTAAATTTGAAAAAATCTTATGCTTAAAAGTTGGAATTAAGAATGATGAATTAATGTTAAAATGAGAAAAGTTCAAAGACTGAAAAACTCCTTTTATCATCTTAGTTTCAATTATTTTTGAGGGAGTAGTAGGTGTCTTCAATAGCACTTTCTCTTTTTCTCTTTTCTCAATCTCTTCTTTTTCTTTCATTTCCTTCTCTTTTCTTTCTTGTTCATCTTTCTCTCTTTTTGCTTGCTCCTTTTTCTCTATTTTATCATGCTCCTCATTCTCTCTTCTCTTATCTTCCTTTCTCTTTCTTTTATACTCATTCCTCTTGGCTTCTTCCTCCTTTTCTTTCTTTTCTAACTCTCTCAGTTGTTCATCCCTCCTTCTTTTGATCTTTCCTTTTTCCCTTTTCACTCAAAAGCTTTTTGACTTTTTCTTTATACTCATCTTCTCTACCAAAGAACTCATCTATACTTTTAATGAATGTTTTTCCTCTTTTAATGAGTTTTCCCATGTCACATATTACTTCTTGGTTTCTCTCAAACGAAGAAGGAACAAATTTTTTTGTCACGTATGCTCTCAAATCATATCAATCTTTAATTGGGGATTTTCTACCTCTCTCAACACTTGATTTTCTATGATCCCACCACTCACTTGCATGTCCTACAAACCTAGAAATGCATAAACTAAGTATATAATATTTATTATGCCTAACAAAGAAGGATGAAGCTTTTCTATCTTTTTCTCCCAAGCTAAATATGACAATGCACTATATTCTCAGCAAAGAATGGAATGTCACTCTCAACTCTATGATGTAACTCGTCCTCACTATGACTTAAATGAAAACTACTATAAGAACTCTTTTTTTTTTAAAGAACATGTTATGCATAAAAAATTACTTAGATTTTCAAAAGAAGTTCCTTAGGAGACTTAAAGAAACAAAAGATACCTAATTTCACTTTCAGGAAAGAGGGTGAATCACAAAGTATTGCTTAACAACCAAGCCTTTCCTAGCGAAAGCTTACCTTAGAAACTCTTGCACCAAACTTCTCAAAGGGAACTAAAGTTAAAAATAAAGTGGACACACACTAAGCTACCACAATTAAATAAAAAAATAAACTATGCAGCCCAATGACTAACTTAGAAGAACTTTGGTTCCTCCAACCTAAACAAATAAAAACAAAATTTACTAAGGATTAAAGGTTATTTTTAGGAGATGTGATTGAGCACCAAAGACTCCCCTAAGATACCTAACAAGACCATTAGATACAAAGCAAAAGGAGAGCAATTACAAGGCAAAGAAATACAACCAAACAAAGGTTCTTCCTACTAAGTGTTTCTTTCTTTTCTTCTTGGCTACCACTCTAGACTTCAAGCTCCCTTTGGGTATTCACCACTTAGAAGGCTACCTCAAAGATATTGCATCGCCTCACAAAGAGAATCTACACCACAAAAGCAAGCCAAAACCGAGAAGAGAAAACAAAGAAGAAAAATAAGAAAAGGTCATAAATAAGAAAAGATTTGCAAAAGGAATTTGAACATGAAAAAATTAAGAAAGCCAAGAAGACAAAAAAAAATGGCAAGAAAGAAATGTTAAGTACTCAAAAGAAGTCCTAATGAAATAGATTCACAAAAGTAAAAACTACTAGATGATAAAGTAGGTGTTTCTTGTCTTTGGCAACTTTGAGCAAATGGGCACTAAGGCCATTGTTTTAGCATCATTGGCCAGGACTTTTGGCTGCTACAAAGTGAAAAGAAATGTCCAAAACAGAGCAAATTTCATCCCAAAACATATTCCATAAAAACAATGGTAGTGGCCTCTACACACAATTTTTCAAGAATTTTTTAGGCTCTCTTTAGTGTTCTGTTTGATGAAGTGCTTTGTTTGTTTACTTGGTTGATTTGATTGTTTTCTTTTGTAATTGATGGCTTTTTATGCCATTTTGTTTTGTTTTATCTTATTGTAATTCAAGTTCAAAATCAATGAAATAAGAGTTTGTTCTATATTGAGTATTTGATTGTGTCTGATTAAAGTCGATTGTTTTATGTATGAAGTTGAATGTATTACTGATTACTATTGCATTCATACACTTGCATATACATATTATACCTATAACGATTCTTGTATTACAATGATTCTAAAATGCTTGATCTGGAAAGATCTTGAAAGGTTTTCTAGAGGAACATTGCTTTTGGGATGAACACAACTGGAGTTTCAACTCAAAGGAAAAACAATGAAGTCGATTACAACTTTGGGTCAATCTATTATGTTTAATAGGGGTTAAAAAATTCCATGATTTGGAATTCTGTTATCTTTTCTATTGATTATATAATGTTAATTGTTTCATATTCGATATATCTCTCTACTATGATTAAGTGAAATGATTAAGAGATTATATTGAGTTTGTTGAATGATATTGTATCTTTGCTGCATTGATGTGTTTGCACCATTTCTGAACTGATACAATACTGTAATATGCTAATATATGCTCTGATATAATATGTGCATACTGCATTGTGCATCTGGGTTTTTGAATATAAAACATGCATAATGTCAGGGGGAGCATTGCATATTCTTTGAGATATTTCACATGCCTACACTTAAGGGGGAGAGTACAACTTTTTCATGTGATTATCTGTGACAGGGGGAGCATCTTTGTTTGTTTTTTATGATTGACTTATGCATATCTGTAATGATCGATTATCTGTATATCAATACTAGTGTGCATACTTTTTTTGCTAATGACCAAAGGGGGAGAATTATATAGATTGATATTCGATTGATAATCTGCATTGAGTTGCACAACATTGTTGTTTATTAATCATGGTTGTGCATCATCAAAAAAGGGGGAGATTGTTGAGATTGTTGATAGGGGGCACTGGTTTAGCTGAACCTACAATCTCAGAGCTTCTGATTTTTGATGATGTCAACACATAATTAATAACACATGTCTATATTGTGTTACATGTTCATTGCTTTCATGATTATGATTATATGAGAACATGTTTGTGTTTTTATGTGATGATCATTGCAATTCACTATGTTATAAATGAGATTTTATCTATGATTGCATGACAAATGTTTTGAGAAAGAAAAACCACATGCACTTTTTGTTGAACTTTAATTGTGTGACAAAACAACAATTTTAACTCGACTTCATTATGAAGTAAGTTGATTAAGACTCGTGTCTTTGCATAAACTTTTTCAAAGTGTGCTGTGAGATTTTTTGAAGAGGAAGTTTTTCAAAACTGTGATTATACTGTTACAAAGTCGACTATGTGTGCAAGTCATTCGACTAAGTTTGTTATGTTTTGAAATTTTGTTAATGCTTAACATGTCTAACGGTCATATTTTAATTTGGTTGACCAAGCATTAGATGAGAATCAACTGTATTAATTGTGTAATCAATTATTTGCTTTGACTGCTACTAACTGATATAATTGTCATGATATATTCGACTACATTATTAGCGAAGTCGACTTGAGAGCGCTATAATTGTGGAAAACTATAAATAGACACGAATTTGAATTCTGTAAGAAGCTTAGTGATTCTAACGATTTTTGTGATTTCTTTCAGACTAGTGATCTCTTACAAAACGTGAAAAAGCTCCAAGAATAAAAAAGAAGGTCATGGTGTTCATTTTTTGTGGTTTCTTGAAAGGCAAGAATTGTGTGCTTTAATAGTCTGATCAATTTGCACTTTGAGGTGTTTGTTTCGTGATCAGGACTCTTAATCTTTTGAAGATTGGCGTGTTGCCCTGTTGTGATTACAGGAAGAAGGACGTGCGGCGTTCTTGACTTTGAGGGGTTGCTCAAAGGGTTGAAGACAGCAGGACAGGGGATTCTTGTTGTTGGTCTTTTTGTTATATGTCTATATTTTGATTAGAGGGTTAGAGAGGTGCTTTATATTTTTGACGTGTTGTCGCTATAAAAGCTTACTGTAAAAACCTTGATCATTGTAGTGCATTTGCTTCCTGTGATTGGAAGGACATTGGATGTAGGCAGGTTGGCCGAACCAATATAAAAATCAACATTTTCTTTCTTTGATCCCTACACTTTTACATTCAAGTCGAATTTATTCTATACTTAGTCAACTTTATTCCGCTACACTTAAAAATATTTTTCCTTGCAATTTAAGAAAGTTTTCAAAGAACATCCTTTTAAGTTTCACAAATTCATCCCCTCCCCTCTTGGTGTGAGAAACTAAGCCATACTATTTTTAACAATTTTTAAGTGCGAAACAAGACCACCAGACACTAGAAATTGAGATGAAATACTAGTTTTGAAAGCCATGAAGACAAGAAATACAAAATAAAAGAAAACTACTAGATCAAAAATAGAGTTTGAAACTTCAACAAGACAATAGAGAAAAATTATTTTATGAGATTGCCAATCATCTAATGGCAAGTATGAACTCAAAACTTCAATGATAAGGTACTCAAAAGGTTGTATATGGTGCTGCTTTGAAATCCGAGTTATATATATATATATATTTTTCTAAGTACTACTAGAAGAAAATGACAATAAAAGAATTATGCATGACTCTAGACAACATGGATGGATTAAAAAATCAAAATAACTCAAAATATTGAAAGTGACCAAGCATATATGAAGAAAATAATCAACAAAAATCTTAAAAGAACACAAATAGTAGCTTAAACTATCAAAACAAAACATGGAAAACATTGACTACAACATTCTAAAAGTTCTAACCTTTGCTTACTATCTATATCATAACTATCTCCATATAAATCCAAATGAAATGATTTATTTCGTTGGAAACTAGACTCAAAGGGATTTAATTTGACTATAAACACGTATTTTTTGGACCTCTAAGCTAGCTACAATTTAATTTTGAAAGACTAAAACTTAACTGCAAAGTAAAAGAGGTTACAACAAGACAATAAGGAGATAACATGAACAACATGGAATTTAAAAAGATAGATAGAGACTAAGATACTTAACTCTTGAAGAACCTAAGCTTTGATACCAAATGGTGAAAATACTCCTAACTAGGTTGGGCCAAAGCAAGAAGAGAAAGTCATGGTGATGATGGTTGAAGGTTGGGGTGGTTGCGGAAATATGGTGGAAAAGAGACTAAAGCTCTTGGTCATGGGTTGTTTTATGGTGATGGAGGTGGTGTTTAATGGTGATCTAAGAAAGGTTGGGTCAACTCTTGGAGGAAGGTGGCTAGAGGAAGCCACTTTGGGTTGCTCTAGCCTAGAGTGACCTTACAAAGAGTATGAGTACACAAAATGGAAGCATAACATCACTCTAGTTCAAAGGTAATTACATGAAGGAGAGACACTTCTATTTATAGGTTAAGGTGTCTCAAAATGGGTAGAAACTGTAACCTAAAATAGCCACCTTGGCTAGCTTAGAGAGCAAGGAGAAATCCTCTCTGTTAAACCCCTGGCAAGTGTACCAGATCGTTATCAAGTAATATAATCGGTAAGACCGAGTATCGTTTTCCCAAAGGACTCTTAGGCCTTATCTTTCATCTAGATTGATTGCATAAGACTTGAGAAAGAAATGATTTTGTAGTTGTATGCAAGATGAAAATAAACATACAAATGCAAGTAAATCAATTGGCAAAGAAAATATATGAATTAATGGAGTTGTTGGGGTTTACAATTTCATCCCTATCCACCCTCTTATATATACTTTTCTTATTAGATTCTCTTTATTATCAATTACCATGAAAACTTTCTTAGCCTACTCTAAACCTGATCTCTCAGCGAAAAGAGCCTACGACTAATTACTAGTTTACCATCTCTAGTCTCCCTAAGTAATTAGCAATGCAATAAATTACAGAAGCAAAAACAATTAATCGTCTTACCCTTATATCTAGGCAGTATTGCTTAATCAAGGGAATTCCGATCAATTCATGACTTCCTTGTACGTCTCCGTATCGACAAAGGCAAATATCTTCTTACCGAATGAGTTAAACGATAAGAGCATTAATCATAGATAAGAAACCCAACAATTGATTAGAAGCATATGAATAAAATAAGAATTTCAATATAAAAGAGTTTCAAAAGGATTACATTGTTCCCCAACAACAATGGGTTTAGTTCACCATAGACATGGTGAAACTAGATGGAATCAATGAAAAAGATGAAAGAATAAACCCTAGATTTGATAAATTGGAGCCTAAGCATCCAAGAAACTGCCTCCAAGGAGTGTAGAAGAGCTCTGGATGTCTTTGCTTGCCAAAAGATTACTCTGAAGGTCGCACTGGGGCTATTTATAAGGCATAAAAATAACAGAATTTAAGCCCAAGCCCAACATTTAAGTGCTCAGCGCTCCATTTGGTCGCTCAGCGGTTTGCCTCCAAATCGTAGGCCGCTCAGCGGTCCAGTCCGCCGCTCAGTGGTGGCCCTCCTAATCGGAGACCGCTCAGTTGTGTTGCTCAAGCGAGAGACAGTGGCTTCACCCACGAAACTGGTGCTCAGCATTGGAATATAGCGCTGAGCGGTGAAATTGACTCTTCTTTTGTTCCTTTTTTCATCTTTTCTTGAGTCTAAGTCCTTCCTTCTTCACTTCCTTCCTCATATCTCATCAAATCCTACAAAACAATGCAAAAATGAGCATAATATCTCTAAAAACAACTTTTGACTCCCTTTTGACTAAACTAAGTGTTTTGCTTGATTCTAAGCTCATTCTAAACCATAAAGGGTATGGTTTGATATCAATTTTAAGTGTAAAAATAACGGTTTTTAGACCGTTATCACAACCCCAAACTTAGAACTTTGCTTATCCTCAAGCAAACAAGACAAAACTTGGCTTTCCACTTTTTCATCAAAATAGTTCAACAATCCCAAAATTCATTTTTCTCACAACAAGTACTTACTCAATTCAGATTTTCAGTGGAATCTTATCAACACACATACATGCTTCTATTCAATTCAGTTCGCATAATCACCTATTCTTCCAACAGATGCTTTACTTATGAATGATCAGTCAACCAAGCAAGATGTAATCATACAATTTATCAATCCTCTCCAAGCAAGTGTTTCATTCAATCACTCAAGTGTTTATGAGGTCACTCCATCTCTCTGCTATTCACATGTTACATGAAACAAAATTTCCCTTCATCTACTAAAATCAACATCCTCACATACAAATGTCATCAGAAGGACTTTTCCAAGGCTTATAATGAGGCTGGGCTAACAAGAAAAATTGGTTTTTCAGGAACACAAAATCCTTGAGTTAAGAGATATATTTTAGCATTCAAAGTTCAAGCACAAACTCTCTTTTTAACCAATCTTACTCATTCCCAACTTCTTTCTTTTTTCCTCTATTTTTACATTAAGCTAATCTTTCGTGCTTTTTCTTTTCTTCTCTTTTCTTTCTCATGCTTTTCTTTCATTCAACACTTGAGCTCAATGCCTTTCTTTTGCCTTTCACTTCCCCCAACAACCCCAAACTTGAACCTTAGCATTATCATACAATTATTCTCAACCCAACTCAAGGTAAAGATTTTCAAAGCAAGGGTTTTCATTTTGTTTCATGGCTAGGCTTCAAAAAGGGTAGAACACACGATTCTCTTTATTTTGGGTACATATTTGGCTAAGTATGGCTTCCAAAAATAGCCTTGATCATATGACATAAACATGCAATTCAATCAATCATAAAGATTCATGCAATATCATCCATGCTTCTATATGAATAACACATATATCAGTAAACACTCTGAAGCTCAATACCTCACATAACTGTGCTTTTCTCAAACATCATTCATACACCCTGCTTAGCATCATAACCACAATCATAAATCATCACACATCTATTCACACAGCTAGTGAACAATTCACCTGTATATCAGCATGTAACACAAACTCAATCATCATCCACATCCAATCATCATTAAGTCAACTCATCATGCAATAACAATCAAGTCAAACCATAAATAGAAAAGGTGTTCAAGTCAAGCACGGACACCTACACTACTCGACAGAATTCAACCTATTCTAAAAATTCAAAGTACAAAATAGAAAGATAAAACCCCTGTTCTAAGCATTGACATCCATCAGTAGATGCCCTCTCAACTCATGTCATCATCTGAGTCCTCCTAATCTCCATCCTCAGCATCCTCAAAGTCATCCTCCTCATCGTCATTGTCCATGTCTAGAGCTTCAGCTGCTCCAACTCCACTCCCCTGTGCCTGCTCCTGAGGCCAAGCTATAACGCTATGGAACTCATCCATAGTCCACCTGTGCACTGGTGGTGTATCGTACAAGCCCACTATCATCTTGGCAGTAGTTATTTGCCCTCTGCGGAGAGACTCCAATTTGGCCTCCATCATGGACATATACATGTCCCTCATCTGAAACGGCTTTGCATGTTGTACAGGTTCATCCTCCTGCTGGGCCGCTCCTCTCCTAGGACGTCTCCTAGGCACTGCTCCAACTGCCTCGTCTCCACAGAACTGTCGATAATAAGAGGCATCTATGGCCTTCCTAGGCCTCTCGTATGGTGGAACAGAAGTATCCACCCTAGCCTGCTGGCACAAATAAGTTATCAAGGACGGATGTCCCAAGGGTGTCCTGCTACTCACAGTAGTAGCGCAACTCTTGATCTCGTTGGCGATGACCTCACCAACATTCATGTCCATCTGCTTAAGCATACAAAAAATGAACTTAACCCTGTGCATGGTGATATCAGAAACATGGGAGCATGGCTGAACATTAGCATGAGTGAATGCCATCCAATACTTTGATAGGGGTGTCAGATCTGCCCTCTTTATGGTGATGGGCATTCCATTTGGGTTCCTCTGAAAGTGCCCTCCAGGGACACACATAACCCTCTAACCTCCTCATACTCTCTGAACTCCCCTAGGTTTAGCGCAAACTGGCACTGCTCACCCGGCCATTCAGTGCCTAAGAAGCTGTTGATAGTATTGGGGTCATATCGGATAATCTGCCCCCTAATATAGCTAGTATATCTCCCCACCAACACTCCTCCTCTGGCTAAGGCATTTGTATAGAACTCCTTCACAAGTTCAATGCTAGCTGGTGCAGGATATGTAGCCAGCCTCTCCCAGTTTCTTCTCTCAATCTCCAATCCAAACTCACGAGCCAAGTCTAGAATAAAAATAGCCTTCCTTTCCATCAATAGTCTCCTTTCCTGCACAGTCACATATTGTTCCTCATGTTTCCTGGAAAGGAACCTAGGAGAATAGAATTTTCTCGGCCTCTCCGGGTTCCTCTTGTTCCCAGCGGTCTTCACCCTCCTTGACGATGATGACATCCCTACATCAGATAAAGTTCATAAAACCACAGAGACTCATCATTAGAGGTTAGTAAATCATCAATCATACACCTAATCAAGCATTGTCCAACGCTGAGGAAAGGACAGGACCCCTCAGCGTCCCTGCATCAGAAAAAAATCAACCACACAAACCTGACGCCCACCGTTCAGCGTCCAAAATGGACTGCTCAGCGACGACGTCGAGGGTTTTTCAAAAAATCTTTCCTAAATGCCCTAATCTCCAGTCTATCACAGATTTCACAATTCTAGACCAAATTTATGCAGTTTAATCGGTTCAAAAGGTTTCTATTTCATCAAATCATGCATAGAAATCAAAAGCCCTAATTTCTCATGTTCCTACACATGTTCTTCATAAAATTTCAATTTTAGAAACCCTAAAATGAAATTGCATAACTTACTTGAGTGGAGATCCACTAAATATTTGCAAACTCTTCTTAATTGATGATGAATGCCTCATAATGCAAAGCTCTCACCAAAAACCCCAAACTTTTGACAATAGAATGGTTGAAAGACGAGATTTTGGTGAGTGGGTGATGGGAAAAGTGGAGAAAATCCTTTGGAATGCACTTGAAAGTAAAACCTAGGTGTTGGGGTCTGCAGAGACCGCTTGGGCGAGCTTTAAAGAGAAGTTTTCACAGTGCAAAGAACCCCCAAACATTGAGCTTTTAAAAAGCCCGTGTTGGGTTTGCGCCGCCACCGCTCAATGTCCAAATGGACCGCTCAGCGGTGAGCGTTAAAATTTTTTTTCTCTTCTTTGCTTGCCTTTACGTGTTCAGACCTGTAGCACTTGATTTCAACTTTCCAATTTTTAATTGTATGCCCTTCCCCTCTCATATGCAACATTCAAACATATAATGCACTAGAACAGAGTTAAAAAACAAGTAAATAATTAACTGGGTTGCCTTTCAAGTAGCGCTTGTCTAATGTCACGAGCCTGACCCAAACCTTCTAGCACTCATCAGTAAGTGCCTCTCAACACCTTTCAGTAGGTGTACTTACCTGTATCTTTCAGTAGATACATAAATAAATAGCATCGCTTAGTAGATGCTACCAAAAAATTGTTTAAAAATCAAAAAATTACATATCTAAAATAAAATAAAATTAACTAATGTTTTACAACAACTGGGATGTCCCCCAGAAAATCATGTCTGTTACCAATGAGGAGCATAGGAAAATCTTGAAGAAATTAATTTTGATGATGCTACAATAAGTTTTACCTAAAGGAAGTATTATAAATGTTTAAAATCACTTTGTAGAATAGAAGTGTAATAGGAAAGTCTTCAAACTTTGTAAAATATGTATTTTTACTGAAATAATCGATTATGAGAAGCAATAATCGATTATCATGAGTATTTCAGGAATAATCGATTATCATTCCAAATAATCAATTATCACATTTTGAAAAACCTGTAACGGACTTGAATAATCGATTATCACTTACAATAATCGATTATTAGTGGCAGTTGGGACTTGACCTTTGATATTCAGAGTAGCTGGCTATATATTGGACTTCTGAAAATTTCAGAAGCAACGTTGCTGAACAGAGAGTTTTTGGAGAATACTGTTTGTCAGAGGAAGTTCTCAAAAGCTATTGTTCAGGTTCCCTTGCTTGGTCTCGTGAATAAGAGAAGCTCGCGTTTCGTGTGTCGATAGTCGGAGCAAGTTCTCTTCAATTTAGCAAGGTGCTTTGCCTGGTCTCGTGAATAGGAGAAGCTTGCGTTTCGTTTGTTGATAGTCGGAACGGTTCTCTTCGAGTTGGCAGAGTGTTCATCTTCCAGTTCGTTCGTCGAAGGAAGGTTTAATCATATTTTTATTCATTACTGTTGTAACTTGTAAAACTGTTTTTAGTGAAACTGTTAATCACTTTTTATACTTGTGTGATTTTTCTACTTATTCCAGTTCGTTCGTCGAAGGAAGGTTAGATTCTTTTGAATCGAACCAGTATAAAAATTACTTGTGTGATTTTTCTACTCCCTAAACTCTTTACTTTTATTTCCACATCAACTGTTTGATAAATTTTCTCTCAGAAAATTTATTTTTAAAAACTGACCATTTTAATCTAAAACGTGACCGAACACGCTTTCCGCTATTTTAAGTTTTATTCTGCTGCGTTATACTCTCCGAACGATACCGATTGTTCCAACAATTGGTATTAGAGCTTGCTTTGATAGTTTTTCAAAATTTGCGAAAATGGTCGGTCATCATAACCAAAATCTTGTATATGCCGAGGGTGCTTCTATTAACAGACCATCACTTTTTACTGGTGATAACTATGCATTCTGGATAGTCAGAATAGAAATTTTTATGGGATCTGTTGACAGAGGTCGTAATAGTACAAAATGGTCCTTTTATTCCCAAAAATACAATTGATGGTGTAGAAGTAGAAAAACTATATTTTAACTATACTGCTGAAGAAAATAGACGAGCTCAATTTGATATTAAAGCTCGTAATATTATTTCATCTTCTGTTGTACTTGATGAATTTTATAGAATTTCAGTGTGTAAGACAACACTAAAAATGTGGGAAGTCCTCAGAGTCACACATGAGGGTACAGAGGATCTGAAACGTGCAAGGAAGAACACTCTCATTCAGGAGTATGAGATGTTCAAAATGCAACCTGGAGAAACAATTTTTGATGTTCAAAAGTGTTTCACTCATATAGTGAACCACTTGACAGGGTTGGGTAAGACTTTTGATACTGATGAATTAAATGTAAAAATTTTGAAATCATTGGACAGGTCTTGGCAACCAAAGGTGACTGCCATTTCGGAGTCACAAAATCTCTCTCAAAGGACGATGCCAATTCTATATGGAAAGCTTCGTGAGCACGAGCTTGAGCTGAGGAGATTAACTGCTGAAGAAGATCAAGGTAAAAGGAAGACACTAGCCTTCAAATCTGAGATCTCTAAAGCCAAGAGTTCTAAAAAGTTTGAAGATGATGATTCTGAAGATGAGGAAAACATGAGCCTCATGATAAAAAAATTTGCTAAGTTTATGAAAGCAAAAAGGAAGGAAAAATTCCGTAAAGAAAGGAGAGAAAATCAAGAATCTGCTTCAAGTGTTAAATGCTACGGATTTGGAGAAAGAGGACATGGAAACTGAATGTCCAAAGAGTAAGAAAAGTGAAGAAAAGAAGGAAAGAAAGTTTCCAAAGAAAAAGAAAGCTTACATAGCTTGGGAAGACAATGCGTCCAGCTCAACAAGCTCAAGAGATTCAGATGAAGAAGCAAACATATGTCTAATGGCTGAATAAGAAGATACTGGAAGTCAAGTAAGTGATTTCAGCTTTGAATATAGTGAATTAGACTTGCAAAAAGCTTTCTTTGAATTAATGAATGAATTTGAAAAACTTGATGTTGCACATAAAAAGCTCAAAAAGGAGCATAATGATTTGAAATTAAAATATGAAAAATTGCTTGATGATGAGGTTGTTTTGAGAAATAAAGTTAGCAATTTAGAAATGAAATGTCTGATTTAAATGCAACTATTGAACCTATTGAGTGTTTATCTTGCAAAAGTCATATGTTTGACATTGACATTCTTGAAAATTTACTTGCAAAGGCAACAAAGCCTAAATCAAATGCTAAATTAGATTTTGGTAGAAGCAATGTTAGGCGCACAAGCTTGCATCAAAACAAAATGTCTAAAACTAAAAGAACTCGTAGAGTTTGGGTTGAAAAAGGGACTTTTGTTAAAAATAAAGTGAATGTTGTTTGTTGTTTTTACTGTATGAAACATGGACATACATCAAACAAATACAACATTAAACATTTTGGTATTCTGAATGGTAAATATGCATGGGATAAAGTGTTGCAATGATATATGCTTGCATAAACTAACCCCAAGGACCCATAATGAGATTGGGGACCTAAAATTCTTGCAAATTTGTTTTGTATGAACCTACTAAGTCAAAGAAGCCATTGTGGTATCTTGACAGTGGATGTTCAAGACACATGACCGGTGACAAGAAAAGGTTTATCTCTTTTTTGAAGAAAAAGAAAGGATTTGTGACTTATGGGGACAACAACAAAGGAAGAATCATGGGTACCAGAGACATTGGAGGAGGAAACACATTGACTATAAAAGATGTCTTGTATGTTGAAGGCCTCAAGCACAACCTCCTAAGCATAAGTCAATTATGTGACAAAGGTCTCAAGGTAACATTTGAAAGTGATAAATGCACTGTTTATTTTAAAGATTCTACTAATATTGCTTTGCAAGGTGTTAGGCATAACAATATTTATCTAATTGATATTGAAAGTGCATCTAGTCATAGTATAACATGCTTAGTTGCTAAAGAAGAAAATCCTTGGCTATGGCCGAAAAGAGCTGCACATATTCATATGCAACATTTGAATAAACTAATTTCAAAAGATCTTGTGATTGGTTTACCTAAACTGAAATTTGAGAAATATAAGCTATGCACTGCATGTCAAAAAGGTAAACAAACTAAATCTTCATTTTCATCTAAAATCATGATTTCTACTTCAAAACCTTTAGAACTGTTCAATATGGACTTATTTGGTCCGTCTAGAATTAAAAGTTTTGGTGGAAATTGCTATGCTCTTGTAATTGTTGATGATTATACTAGATTTACTTGGACTTTCTTTATAACTTTAAAAAGTGAAGCCTTTAAATCTTTTGCTAAACGCATTGAAAATGAAAAAGATTTGAAAATCAAAACCTTGAGAAGTGATCATGGTGGTGAATTTGAGAATGAATCTTTTGAAAAATTTTGGCATTACACATAACTTTTCTACACCTAGAACTCCCCAACAAAATGGTGTAGTTGAAAGGAAAAATAGATCATTAGAGAAATTAGCTAGAACGCTTATGAATGAATCTAATGTGCCAAAATATTTTTGGGCTGATGCAGTTAGTACTGCTTGTTATGTGTTGAATAGGATGCTTATTATGCCAATTCTAAAATTAACTCCATATGAACTGTTAAATGATAGAAAACCAAATGTCTCTCACATGAAAATATTTGGATGCAAATGCTTTGTCTTAAATAATGGTAAAGATAATCTTGGTAAATTTGATGCAAAATCTGATGAAGCAATTTTTCTAGGATATTCTTTAACTAGCAAAGCATATAGACTATTCAATAGAAGAGCTTTGAAAATTGAAGAATCAATGCATGTTGTCTTTGATGAGATTGTGGACCTTGAGGTAAATCCTCTTGAGTCAAATAAACCCATTGCAGGTGATGAGGATTATTCAAGGGAAGCTCTTGAAGAAATGTACCTAAACGAGAACTATCCTCCGGAACTTCAAGAAACACCTCAAGTTGTTGATCCTAAAAGTTATCAACAACCAAGAGGACTCTCCTTGGACAACATCATTGGAGATATTTCAAAAGGGGTAACTACTAGACATAATCTTAATAACTTTTGTCTAACTGTAGCTTTTGTGTCTCAGATAGAACCCAAGAACATAAAGGAAGCTCTTCAAGATGATAAGTGGTGCGTTCCTATGCAAGAAGAGCTAAATCAATTTGAAAGGAATGAAGTCTGGGAACTTATTCCGAAGCAAGATGATTATCAAATCATAGGAACAAAATGCATATTTAGGAACAAGCTTGATGAGGATGGAAAAATCATAAAGAACAAAGTAAGGCTAGTTGCAAAGGGCTACTGTCAAGAGGAAGGTATAGACTATGATGAAACATATGCACTGGTGGCCAGGTTAGAAGCAATTAGATTAATACTTGCATATGCATATTTGATGAAATTTAAACTGTATCAAATGGATGTGAAAAGTGCGTTTTTAATGTATTTATAAAAGAAGAGGTGTATGTTAGTCAACCTCCTGGTTTTGAGGATTTCAAATATCCTAATCATGTTTATAAGTTGAAAAAGGCCTTGTATGGTCTTAAACAGACACCTAGGTCTTGGTATGAAAGACTTAGTACCTTCTTAATTGATAATGACTTTTCTAGAGGTAAGGTTGATTCAACCTTATTTATTAAGAAAGTAGGTAAGCACATTTTGATTGTGCAAGTTTATGTAGATGATATTATATTGGGTCAACTGATGACTCCTTGTGTGAAGAATTTGCACAAATAATGCAAGGTGAGTTTGAGATGTATATGATGGGTGACCTAAATTTCTTTTTAGGACTACAAATAAAGCAAATGAATGGAGGTACTTTTATCTCCCAAACAAAATATTATAGAGAAGTTCTTAAGAAATTTGGTACGGATACTTGCAAAGAAGCTAATACACCTATGGCAACTTCATGCTATTTAGATAAAGATGAATCTGGAGTACAAGTAAATGAAACTATGTTTAGAGGTATGATAGGATCTTTACTCTACCTAACTGCTAGTAGACCAGATATTATGCAAAGTGCATGTGTGTGTGCTAGGTATCAAGCCAATCCTAAAGAATCTCATTTGACTGTTGTCAAAAGAATCTTAAAATATCTTAAGGAAACCACATCTTTTGGACTTTGGTATCCTTCTGATGCTTCACCTAGTTTAATAGGTTATTCTGATGCAGATTACGGTGGTTGTAAAATTAATAGAAAAAGTACTACTGGAACTTGTCATTTTCTGGGATGTTCTTTGGTGTCTTGGCACTCAAAGAAACAAGCGTGTGTAGCTTTGTCTACCACTGAAGCTGAATATATTGTTGTTGACAATTGTTGTGCCCAAATTCTTGGATGAAACAACAACTAGAAGACTTTGATATCTTCCTTGATCATATTCCATTAAAATGTGATAATATTAGTTCTATAAATCTAACTAAGAACCCCATAATGCATTCAAGAACTAAGCACATTGAGATTAGACATCATTTCTTAAGAGACCATATTCAAAAGGGAGATTGTCAAATTGAATATATTGATACCTTACATCAATTAGCTAATATTTTCACAAAAGCACTTCCAAAGGATAGATTCTATGAGCTTAAAAGAGAGTTAGGAGTGTTAGATATGTCTTAGGATCAAAATTCATGAAAATTTTTCAATTCTCGAAAATTTGCGTTTTTAATCGATTATCACAAAGCAATGATCGATTATTCAAACTCAAAACTCAAAACTGGAAAATTATGAACAGATAATCGATTATCATCAAGCATAATCGATTATCATGCAATTTTTGGGAAGTGACTCATGAACTGATAATCGATTATCATGAGCAATAATCGATTATCACGCGAACAGTTTCAAAAATAGAGTCGTTGGAGCGTCCCATAACGGCTATAAACGGTCATAAACAGCTAGTTCTTCCATTTTTCTTATAAATAGCCCCTTATAATCGATTAATGATCACCCCTTTCCACCCAAAAACTGCTGAAATCAAATATAAAGCAAAATTTCTCTCCATTTCTATTCACTTTCTCAAAGTCTCACTACTTCAAACTCCTTCCATCGCTGAATCAAGAAGACATCGCCACAGAGCTGCTGGAGCATCTTCTTCTTCTCAACCACGTGCTGCAGCCATTGATGGGTGGATTTCAGAGCAAGAAAAGCATGCGAATTATGTCAACTCTTGGCAAGAACGGAGAATCGTGGCGGTAAAGTATATTCGCCTTGATTTTTATCTATTCTATGGATTTCAGTTTCCAGATCTTTTTGCTGGTCAAGGTCTCACACATTTAGTGGAGCAAAAAGGTTATATTTATCCTGATCTCATAAGGGTCTTTTATTTCAATTTGAGATATCGAGACGGGATTATATCCACCAAAGTGAAAGGTGTCTGTATAATTTTGGATGATGATGTGTGGACAAACCTTGCTCAACTTACCATCCGAGATGATGCTATGAAAG
Organism: Vigna mungo; assembly: GCA_036885675.1. NCBI lineage: Eukaryota > Viridiplantae > Streptophyta > Magnoliopsida > Fabales > Fabaceae > Vigna > Vigna mungo. Next base: position 6,462,657 of record CP144694.1, read on the forward strand.
TTCATCTTGGAATTCCTGACTTCAATCGACTGATGGCCTTTCAATCTTTCTTGCGCCATCCTGAACAGCAGACCAACCGTAGGCAACTGCTTGTTGGTGGCTTTAAAGTTGAAGAGAGGATGATCCACCACTTAATTGTATGGATATTGTGTCCTTGAGCAACCAACCATGCCCAATGCTCTGAGCAAGATCTGCTTCTACTGTATGGGATCTTAAATCACCTACACATTGATTGGCCTGCTCTTATTGCTAACACCATGGTAAAAGCTAAGAAATCTCATTCCTATCATTTTCCTTATGCTCTTGTCATCTCTAGAATTCTAGAATACAAAGGTGTTAATGTGGAAGGAGAACATGTTCAAGCACTTCAAGCTATTGGTTCTGAAATTGGAGACACCACTTTTCGCCAAATGAGACTTTTTACTCAGGGAAATGCATTCATTCATAAAGATGATGATCATTCAGATGCTGGTGAAGACGATGACATGAACACTCATATGGCAGAACCAGTTAGTGTTGTTGCTCCTTCTGATGTTGGTCCATCTAGCATGCCCTCATCCTCCTCACTTACCATGGTAGAACATTTTGCTAGATTATCTAAGCAAACAAAGGATTTGAGCCTAGCACAGAAAACTCACTTTGAAGAAATTTATGAATGGCAGCATGCTCATGACGAATACATGCTTACATCTTTGCTTAGTGGATTGGTCATTCATAAAGTGTAACATCTGTTGAGGAATATGTGATCATGTGAATTGAATTGAATTGAAAATATGCATGCATTTTGATTTGACTTCACTGAAAATCTAAAATTGAGTAGTTATTGTCATGAATTTCATGAATGTTGAATTATTGGATGAAAAATGGAAGGCCAAGTTTTGTTTTGTTTGCTTGAGGACAAGCAAAATTCTAAGTTTAGGATTGTGATAACTGTTGAAAAACAGTTATTTTCATGCTTCATTTGAGAGAAAAATACACACTCTAAGGCTTAGAATGAGCTTACAAACAAGCAAAACACGTTATTTGAGTCAGTTGAGAGTCAAAAGCAGTTTTTAGCGATATTATGCTTGTTTTGCATTGTTTTGCAGCATTTTGGATAAAGATGAAGAATGGGATTGAAGATGGAAGGTCTTAGACTCAAGAAAGATGAAGAAACATGAAGAAAGAAGAGTCTAGGAACTGCCCAGCACCCAAAATCCAACGCTGGGCGGCCAAACGCGAGGGGGAGCCACTGTCTCGTGCCCAGGCGGTGCAGCCAGGCGGTTTTGTGATTAGAGGCAAACCGCCGGGCGGCATAAGTGTGATGCCAGACGATTGTCTGCTGGGCTTGGGCCTGATTTCTGTGATGCTCCTCAGTTATAAATACCCCTATTGCGATTTCAGAATCATTCTTTTGACAGAAGAGGACGGTCAGACCTAATTTTCACTCCTTGGAGAAGATCTCTTGGATGCTTAGGCTTCCTTTTATCCAATCTAGGGTTTGTTTTTCCATTCTTCCATCATTTTTCATTTAGTTTCACCATGACAATGGTGAACTAAACCCTTTTGTTGTTGGGGAACAATGTAATCTTTTGAAACTCTCTTTTATTGAAACTCTTATTTATTTATATGCTTGTCGTATGCTTTGAATATCAATTTTTGGGTTTCTCTTCTATGCTTAAGGCTTTTATCGTTTAACTCATTTGATAATTGTTGTTTGTCTTTATTGATACGGGAACGTACGGTACTGTCATGAACTATGGGAAATTCCTTGATTAAGCAATACCACCTAGGGATAGGGGGGTAGGACGATCAATTGTTTTCGCTTCTGTTTATAATGCATTATTAATTACTAGGGGAGGCTAGGGATAGCAAGCCAGTAATTAGTAATAGGCTCTTTTCGCCGAGGGACCGAGTTAAGGGTAGACTAAGAAAGTTTGCATGACAATTAGATAACAAAGCAAATTAAACAAGAGGAGTAGATAAGAGAGAGTGGATAAGATGAAATTGTAAACCCCAACAACTCTATTTAACCATAGTCTTTTTCTCGTCAATTGAAACAACCACATTTGCATGTTTATTTTTTGTCTCTTGCATTCAAACCACTTGCTTTTTCCTTACAAGTCTTACGATTTTTATTCACACGAACGATAAGGCCTTCGAGTCTCTTGGGAAGAACGATATTGGGTTTTACCAATTATATTACTTGAAACGATCTGGTACGCTTGCCAATTTCCGTTAACAGGGATAAATATAATAAATAGGGAAAAGTTTAATATAAGTTTAATATACGCTTGCCAACTAACTCAGTTTGTTGTCTGTTAGCTTGTATGTTTTGCAGGAAAGCCAAAGTTGCTTTTAAAAATTGAATTTTTGATCATCATCAACAAGGGGGGAGATTTTTACCAAGGAGCATTGGTAAATCTTGAAGAAATTAGTTTTGATGATGCTACAAGAAGTTTTACCTGAAGGAAGTATTAGAAATGTTTAAAAGCACTTTGTAGAATATAAGTGTAATAGGAAAGTCTTCAAATTTTGTAAAACTTGTATTTTTACTGAAATAGTCGATTATGAGAAGCAATAATCGATTATCATGAGTCTTTTAGGAATAATCGATTATCATTCCAAATAATCGATTATCACATTTTGAAAAACCTGTAACGGACTTAAATAATCGAATATCACTTACAATAATCGATTATTAGTGACAGTTGAGACTTGACCTTTGATATTCAGAGTAGCTGGTTATATATTGGACTTCTAAAAATTTCAGAAGCAACGTTGTTGAACAGAGAGTTTTTGGAGAATACTGTTTGCCAGAGGAAGTTCTCAAAAGCTATTGTTCAGGTTCCCTTGCTTGGTCTCGTGAATAGGAGAAGCTCGTGTTTCGTGTGTCGATAGTCGGAGCAAGTTCTCTTCGAGTTAACAAGGTTCTCTGTCTCGTCTCGTGAATAGGAGAAGCTCGCGTTTCGTTTGTCTATAGTCGAAGCGGTTCTCTTCGAGTTGGCAAAGTGTTCATCTTCCAGTTCGTTTGTCGAAGGAAGGTTTAATCATATTTTTATTCATTACTGTTGTAATCTGTAAAACTGTTTTTAGTGAAACTGTTAATCACTTTTTATAGTGATTAATGACTGGACGTATATTCTTTTGAATCGAACCAATATAAAAATTACTTGTGTGATTTTTCTACTCCCTAAACTCTTTACTTTTATTTGCACATCAACTGTTTGATAAATTTTCTCTTAGAAAATTTATTTTTCAAAACTGACCATTTTAATGTAAAAAGTGACCGAACACGCTTTCTGTTATTCTATGTTTTATTCCGCTCATTATACTCTCCGAACGATACCGATTGTTCCAACAATATCTTCTCATTCAAGTTGGTTTTTTTGGTGCACCAACTCATCAGCTTCCTTCTATCCACTTTCTTGGTACGTTTGGACTATGGTGCTTCAATCTCCACCACTCCTTTCTCTTTAAGCTCTTTCACTACCCATTCCTTCTTCTTGTACTTCACCTTTATACTAGGTCGTAGTGGGTCCTCCTCGAGATGGATTATTCGTCCTTTATCAATGTCTTCATCTATAGGTACCTGCAAAATATTACAACTGTCAGTATCAGTACCTTCACTTTCTTCAGTTGCAGCATCTCTTCTCAACTTTCCGTATCTGGCTCTCTTTCTTATTCTCATGTTGTTCTCTTTAGAGCCATTATATATTAACACATGTTCTTGATCCCTTAGCATAATCCTCCCATCATGAATTCTCATAACAATTTTAGAAGTTCTCATGAAAGGTCTTCCCAGAATCAATGGAATCCTTTCATCATTCTCCAGATCCATGACTATAAAATCAACCAAGAACTCCAGCAGCTCAATACGAACAATCACATCTTCCACCATACCGACTAGCTTTTTGGTAGAACCATCCGCTACTATCAAGGAAAGATTAGATGGTTTTAATACCAGCCTTCCAATTTTTTTCAGATAACGCAAAGGCATCATATTAATGCTAGATCCAGAATCTATCATAGCTCTTCCTACATCCACATCATTAATAACACATGGAAGAGTCAAACTCCCTAGATCCTTCATTTTTGGCGGATGCTTCCTCTTTTTAGGTTGGATACAAACTTCCTGTTCTTCTTCATCAAGATCTATCACCTCTCCAAGATAATATTTTATTCTCTTGGAGTAAACAGGAATTTGTCGAAGTACTGAAGGCACAACAGTCACTTGATTGAAAATCTCTCTGAATGGCCCATAGTGACTTCCTCTTCTCTCATTTTCTCTCTTCTCTTCCTCATTTTCAAAATCTTTTTCAATCCTCTCCTCTTCTTCTTCTTCCTCACTGCTCTTAATCTCCATATTTTCACTCATCTCCTCATCTTCATCCTCATTACTTTCCACCTCAACAACTTCCTTTTCTGCTTTTCTCTTACTCCTAGTCACAATAGCTTTGCATTCCTCCTTAGGGTTAACATCAGTATTAGCCCTAAATTGGTTCTTTTCTGTGGTCTCCACCCTTTTTGAAGGTTGACCAATCTGCATCTCCAGAGTTCTGAAATTGGCCTGGTGGCTTGCATAATGAGAATCATAAACCTTAATAAATTTATCAAATCTGTCAGTAAGGTCTCTGACATTCTCTGTCAAGTTAGCTACCTGTTGCCACAAAGGTGATGGTTGTTGTTTATTGTTAAGAAAGCCTCATATTTTCCTAGATGGGTTATTTTGACTAGGTCCAATACTAGGATGGTTTTTCCAACCTTGGCTAGAGTTGCCTTGATTGAAATTATCCTGCCTATATTGGAACTGATTCCTCATATAGTTAGCCTCATGTTGCATATCTTCTAGCACAGCACATTGACCATTAATATGGTCACCACCACAAAAATCACAAAGTTGTTCAGCTTGGGAGACATTCCTAATCTCCTTTGGAAGCTGAGACAGAATCTTCGTCAAATTATCCAATTTCTGAGTGAGAAGGTGATTTTGAGCTAACATAGCATCATCAGCAGGAATATGTAGAACTCCCTTTTTCAGCACTGTTGCGCCCCTTTCACTATGGGTTTCCTGTTCATTTGCAGTCATACTCTCTATCAGGTCATAGGCCTCATCCTCAGTCTTTCTCTTTATGTCGCCTCCAGCTGAAGTGTCTAGCATCATCTTTGACTGTGTATTTAAGCCTCCCAGATATGCAAGAATCAGAGTTGTCTTGTCAAATCCATGAACAGGTGTCTTCCTCAATAGGCATTTGAACCTATCCCATGCTTGTCCGAGAGTTTCCTCCATACCCTGTTTAAATGAAGAGATTTCCAACCTTCCTTGGGTGAATTTCGACTGTGGAAAATACTTATTCACAAATTTGGATGCCATAGTTTCCCACGTAGTGAAACTTCCTTTCTGAAAAGGAATTCAACCATGACTTAGCATTGCCTCCTCATGAGAAAGGAAACAAGCTAAGTTTTACTCGATCATCAGATACTCCAGTCATCCACAGTGTTGCAAATTTCACTGAATGTTGTCAAATGATCATAAGGATTCTCATTCGACAAACCATGAAATTGGTTGCTCTGTACCAAATGAATTAACACGGGGTTCATCACCATATTGGTTGCATTATCTATTGGCATGGCAATACTGTTAAAATGAAACGGGCCCACAACATTTGATGCATCAACAAGTGTTTGTCTGGGAGGATGAGCTTCCTCTGCCATCTCTTCTGCACTTTGTGTAGATACCTCCAGTGAGGGTTGTAACAATCTCTTAGGAGAAGGAAACAATTCTCTAGATAGACGTCTGACTCTCCTTCTCCTCCTGTCTGATAATCCTTCAAGAAGAGGTTGTTGGTTTTTCTTACTTCTAGTGTGAATAGTTTCAGCGATCCAATCTACCGCTAAGCGGTGGCCCTTCTAATTGCAGACCGCTCAGCGGTGCCGCTCAAGCAAGAGACAGTGGCTTCACCCACGAAATTGGCACTTAGCGCTGGAATATAGCGCTGAGCGGTGAACTTGACTCTTTTTTTCTTCCTTTTTTCCTCTTTTCTTGAGTCTAAGTCCTTCCTTCTTCACCTCCTTCCTCAAATCTCATCAAATCCTACAAAATAATGCAAAAACAAGCATAATATCTCTAAAAACAACTTTTGACACCCTTTTGACTAAACTAAGTGTTTTGCTTGATTCTAAGCTCATTCTAAGCCAGGGTGTGTTTTGATATCAATTTTAAGTGTAAAAATAACGGTTTTTAGACCGTTATCACTCTCCAATAGGAAGGAGACAAGTGCGAAAATCCTCTAAAATAAGAAGGTGACATACAACCACTACTTATGGAAAATCTCTCCATTCCTAGCGTGACATGTGACCACTAACTAGGAGAAAAAACTCTCCAATAGGAGGGTGACACTTCTCAAGACCATTCATTCTCTGCTGTCCACCAAGCTAGCTAAAAATGTTGAGTCATTGGTCAACTCATGGTGTGGACATCCCACTTTCGTCAATATTAGACCTTGGCCCTTTGTTGACTTGGGTGGTCAAAACCCTATTCTAATTAGTCCAAAATACAAGGACAAAATTAAATCATACATTACTAGGCCTATAATACAAAACCCAAATAAATCCTAGACTACGTTGCCATAAATACATGGCTCAAAATTATTCTTCCTCTAAAAGCTTCATGATGGCCCAAGATATAGTGACTAGGCCCATCTTCGACAGATGATTTCGACTCTTCTTTGAAGTGATTGGCCATGGATAGGGGATATACCATCAAAAGGGTGAAATTACAAATACAACACCAATTCAAGAGATATGTTAAGCATAATAACAAAGGAAAGAGGGGAGTGATATTTGAAGAAGGAGATTTGGTTTGACTCCATTTGAGTGAAGATAGATTTTCAAAACAAAGGAAGTCCAAACTCAATTCTCGTGATGATGGACCTTTTAAAGTGATTCAAAATGTTAACAACAATGCATATAGGCTATAGTTGCCATGTGAGTATGATATGAGTGCTACTTTCAATATTTGTCATCTAACCTTTTTTTAGGAGATTTGGAGCAAGATGATGATAAAAAACCTGTAAATTTGAGGTTAAATCCTTCTAAAGAGGGAGGGCATGATGGAAAACCCCTAGCCAAGGGTCCAATCACAAGAAGCATGGTTAAACAAATCTAAGAAGACGTATAATCATCCATGCAAGGAGAAGCTAAACTCTTATTCACTTAGGTCATCATGAAGCATTTTTAGACCTTATATTAAAGCTCAAGTAAGGATTTTCTTTTTGGACCTTGTATCATGGGCCAAGTAGTATAAGGTTTTGGTCAACATGGGTCAACATAAGTCAACTCCTTAAGCTAAACTCTTATTCACTTGTATCAATAATTATATCAAATTTAGGTACTTTCGTTCCTTGTGTTTGAAAGTGAAAAAGGATGGCACATATGGGTTTATAGACCCTCACTAATTCTGTAATGCAACAAAGGAAAAAAAAATTACCTTAATCCTTATATAGATAAGTAAGTCTATCTTTATTTTTAATTCCATAACTTATAGCTTTTGCATTTTAAATATGTTTTAACTAATTTTCAATGTAGTCGTCATTGACAATTGCTAGTTCTATCAGTATCAAAGCATACCATTATATGATTTTTCTCTTTTCATAGAAGGTCTCGCCTTAATTGAGAAGTATCATAGAGACGTAAGTCTATTTTAAGAAATGCCTACATTGACCTTGAATATACAATGTTGTGGTTTCTAACATCAAATGTTTTTAGTTTAGTGCTTCTAGTGGACATAGTATATTGAGTGCTAGATAACATCCATAACTCAAAAAGTCATATGGATTTCCTTGCAAGTATTTATAAGGTATCATTCATTCACTTTTTGTATTATTTAATTTTCTTCGTAGATATAAGAATATCGAGTAGTTAAAGTTAGAGTTAGTTTGTAATACTTATATATATATATATATATATATATATATATATATATATATATATATATATATATATATATATATATATATATATATATATGTATATATTAAATATTTTAAACTATTTCTTGAAGGATTTCAACTATTCGAATGTGTTTATGTAAAACATTTTGAAAAATTTATGGTAAAACAAAATTGTAAATACTACATTAAAAAAAGTATCTTTTAACGATGGTTCATATTATAACCATCATTGTATAATTTCTTCAACGATGGTTATAGTCAAACCCATCGTGGTTTGTTAAATCTATTTTTTTAACCTTTAAATAGCTTATAATGACACTTAGAGCAACAACCGTCATGTTCTAGCACCACAACATCCCTACTTAGCACCACTTTTTCTTTGACTGGATCAAAGAGCTTATAAGCTCCAATAGGAAGATAACCAATGAACACCATTGCTTCACTTTTATCTTGTAGTTTAGTTCTCCTTCAATAAGGTATAAGCATAAAGGCTAATGAGTCAAAAACTCTAAAGTGGCTAACCGTTGGCTTCACCCCAGAACACACTTCCAATGGCACCTTCCCCATTATCTTCTTTGTAGGACATCTATTGAGGATATAAACAAATTTTTATATTGCTTCACCCCAAAACTTTTGTGGCAAACCTTTCTCCCTGATTAAACTTCTAGACATATTCAAAATTGTCTTATACCTTCTCTCAACAATGCTAGTATGCTGAGGTGTATATGGTGCAGTGACTTCATGTACAATGCCACAGATCTAACAATGATTCTCAAAGGCATTAGAGGTAAATTCGCCTCCCCCATCTGTTCTTAGAGTTTCAACAATTTTCCACTCTCCATCTCTACACATGCTTTGAATCTTAGGGAGGTCTCTAATGTTTCACTTTTAAATCTGATCACATACAACCATATCATCCTACTAAACTCATCCACAAAGGTGATAAAATACCTTTTTCCAGCTAGTGAAGGGACTTCAAAGGGTCCACATATACCAGAGTACACAACTTCTAAGCAGTCTTTGGATCTTATGCTCAAATGTGCTTGAAATGGTTTTTTGGTCTGTTTTCCAGCCAAACAGACTTCACACACACTCTCTGGTAGTGTGATATTGGGAATTCCATAAACCATATTATTCACACCAAGTTGTTGTAGACTCTTGAAGTTTAAGTGACCATATCTTAGATACCACATCTAGCTATTATCATTGCTATTCACAACAGACAAGCATTGTAGATTCTCCACGGCCTTCATATTGACTTGGAACGTATTGTTCTTCGGTAGCTTACTTCTCAAGATCAGATTCTTGTTGACATCAAACAATTCAACCCTGTCATAATTTCCCATGATTGTTGTAAATCCTTTCTGCACCAATTGGCCAATACTAAAAAGATTGAACTTCATCTCTGGAATAAACAACACATTGGCGATCACTTCCTGTGAACTATTCTTCCTCAAAATGACAACACCTTCAGCTCCTTTAACCTTCAAAGTACTGTCATCAACAAATTTAACCTTGCTCTTCTTTGCTGCATAAAACTTGATCAACCATTCCTTGTGACAAGTTATGTAATTCAAAGATCCTAAATCCAGATACCGAGATTCAGCCTGTGAGTTAGAATTCTCTATAGTGGTAGTTATCATCAAGGTTAATGGTTCAGAGTATGAATCCTCTTGTTCTATATGAGCCTCCATATAGTGATACTTCTTCAACTTTCCCTTATCAGCATAACACTCATAAGAGTAGTGTCCTAATTTGTGACAATTAAAACACTCAACATTTCTTTTATCTTTCTTTTTTTATTCTTCTCTGCTACTGTTTTTCCACTACATCAGAGTTGTCATCATGATCATACTCAGTTATATCAGCCTTCCAATTTCCTTTTGTTTGTTTCCCTTTCCACTTCTTTTGCTTCTTTCTTTCATCATTCTTGGAATGATGTATTTTCAAGGCTTGCTCAGAATTCTTGATAGGATTTCTATCAAATAGTCTCATCTCGTGTGCTTCCAAAGAACTTTGAAGTTCTTCAATCTTCATTTTTGACAAATCTTTCAATTCTTCTATAACCACCACTATATAGTCAAATTTTTGCGACAATCTCATGATTTTCTCAATAATCATAAGCTCAGTGATAGATTCTTCACAACCTTTCATCTGATTCATGATTAAATACTCACCAATTCTATCATTATCCTCCATTTGTAGTAACTCATACTGCCCCTTAAGGGTTTGAAGCTTCACTTTCTTGATTTTCTCACCTCCTACATGAGTTTGAACCAAGATGTTCCAAGCTTCCTTACTAGTGGTTGCGTTCTGAATCTTTTCAAAGTGAACATCATCAACGCATTGATGAATTATGAATAGTGCCTTGTTATTTTTCTTCTTGGCCACAACCTTCTGCTCATCTATAGTACCTAAAGCAAACTCCCGGCAGTCATCTTCAACCACATCACTCACATCTTGGAACTTGAACAACACCTGCATCTGTGTATTCCATTGATCCCAATTTTTCTCCGTGAGAACTGGAAGATTCAACGTCGAAATGTGATTATCACCACCAGTCATTCTTCAACCACATTTACTTGATTAAGAAATGAAATGTTGGCCACAAATCATGTTCTTGATCCTATTGTATTATCTCACAATCAACTTCTTTACACTTCAACCACTCTGTCTAACCACCACAATCATACTTGATTTCTGAAGCATAGGTCCTAGTGAAAGCTAGGCTCTGGATACTAATTCTATTGGAAATAACAAAGTAATGTGAATGAAGAATATGTACAGTGTGTACTCTTTATTGAACCAAAGACAATAATTTATATACAGGAGGGAAAGGGGCAAATTTAGTTATGAAAAGTAACTAACTTGACTTATTACAAACACTAATAGCAACACTGACTACATGTTATTCCAGCATCGATAAATTAGTATGACTAATTTGGTGCAAATGTTTGCTGATTTAATTGTTAATTTATGATGTGAATTTGCATCGATACTAAGTTGTTTTTGTTCTAATTTTATGGGTGGATATGATGTATGAATATAGTCATTTCTGTGGAGATTTGCCATATTGTATAGTGTTAGTATATGTAATTGAGTATGAATTTCAATGTGAAGTCATCCTAACTTTACTAAATATTGAAGAAGATTCCTTAATCTAGAAGGACCATATGTGATGTTTTGTTTCTTACAAATATTATAGAAATTTACTCCATGATATGGAAATAACATTGTCCAAAAATGCAATGACTTTAAAGTAGTAGACGTTATGATAAGTTATGATAAGATAAATGTAAGACTTCGTTGGAATCTGACACAATTATACACTTTTTGTGTAAATTGAGTCTAAAATATATTTATATTTGTGTGGGTCTATCTTTTAATGAGGTTAATAGTATTAATATGATTTTAAATTGGAAAATGATATATGGACAACAGATTTCAACAACATTTAGACACGCCACAGGTGTCACAACGTCATTCATCCACGTGGCAAAGAGAGAGAAACTTTCAACTTTTTGAAGATTGTATGAGATGTTGACGCGTGGCAGAGAGAGAAATTTGAATTTCATTCTGAAATTTGAATTTCAGAAGGATTTCGTTTCACTTTTCGGAATCCCATTTCGCATCCATATCGCAACCCATTTCGAACCCCGCCGTCTGACCATCTCCTGCTCACCGGAAAGACTGCCGCCGCACTCCGGTTGTCCGACACCGTCCGCATCACCGCCGTCTTCCATCCACCAAGGAAGCTTCGGTTCCATTTGCTCGGCGGTCAATCCCCTAAACCCTAATCCAGGTGAGTGCAAAAATTTTTCATGTGCTTGAGTTTGTGGAGTTGGTTTATTCAATTGTGCTTAATGTTTTTTATTTGATGGACATTCAAAATCATTCAGGCTAAGTGTTCTCTGTTTCGTGAATGTTGGGGTTTGGAAATGGGCACCTTGTAATATTATATTATTTTGGTTTCTTGTTCATGAGAAGCTGCATAAAAAGGAAATTTGATGAACATAAAGTAATCTGATGGAACTCGAAATTTGATGTTCTTTTTCGTTTTATTTATCATTAGAACTGGAAGGTTCCTCATCCCAAACCTCCTCTTCCCCGAAAATACCATAAAAGATGGTTTACAAAGAGGCACCGAATGAAAATCAACCACAGGCCAAAAAAGGAAACCCAAAAATACTAAAATATGTTGGATTGATAAAGATTTCAGAGTTTATAAGTTCTTAAGAACAGTGTAGAAGGTGATATTTGACTAACTTTAACTGTTTATATTTTGTTTTGGATGAATTAGATTTCAGACTTAATTTTTCTTCTTGTTGTCCATTTAAGGTTGTTTTCCAACTTTTATCATTGTTTGTTCACTAAGTCAATTTAGTTAGTAAATATGGATTACTTTACTGAAGGTTGATTATTTATTTTTGTTGGATTCACAGTAATGGATTGCACAACAAATGAAGATTATAAAAATGTATGTTTAGTAATTAATGTCTACTTTGTAAAATTTAATTTAAATGTGGACTATGTTGTTTTGCAGGCAGAAAATTTGTCATTGCTTTTTGGAAATTTGTTGAATTCTTCCCAACATAACAAACTGTCATTCGAGGTACAACACTTGCAAACTCCAAGCCAACCAAACATGTAAGTATGTTATTTACATTCTTGTTAATATAATATTTTATTCTTCCCTTGTTTTGATAAACATCATTACTTAGTTATTTTGATTTGTTGTAGATTTAATTGTGGAATAATTGTTTTAAAAATTATGGAGTTGTGGGATGGAATTGAGAAATACGATGGAAACACAATGCCCACTTATACAAATGTAAGTTGAAAAAATTTGATTCTTTTGGACCTTTGATGTAAATGTTGCATTTTATTCAAATGTTGTTCCTTTTTTCTTTTTCCAGGATAAACTCCAGTATTTTAGGGAGCAATATGTATGTCAATGAATTTTGGATGATGTGAACGTCCGAAGGAAGCAAGTGTTGGAAAATCTAGGCATCTTGTAAATATTTTGGACATATTGTCATTTGGTGTTTGTTTACAACTTTCACAATATGTATCATGAAGGAAGAAAACTGAACTAGATTGAATGCTACAGTTAGTTTTGTTGTGGACTGTGGATTAAGAACCTTGCTGAAGGGGTGAGTGGAATTTTATGTTTCATTTATTGATGTAAGTGGAATTTTTATTATAATATATAAGTCAACCAACAAATTTGGACATGTTTTAGTTCTTCAATTGTACAAAATGTTGTGTACGAAATCCTTACCTGAAGTACCCAATTATTAAGCCTATGGTACCACTTTTTTCCATCAATTATAATTGTATTATTAATGGATCTTGTGGTCACGTGGTTCATCATACATTGTTTGGAAATAGGTTCCAAATTTCATTGCATTTGTAAATAAAGGTTGAATAAAAAATTAGCCAATCTCATATTACCATCGTTTTGAAAGACTTCCCCTGTGTACAAAATCCTGAGTTGAAGTACCCACTTATTTAGCCTATGCTACCATTTGTTTTCTACCAATTCAACTTCTATTCAATTTGGATGTTTGGCCACGTCGTTCATCATAATTTGTTTCGAAAAACATCCCAAATTTCTTGGAATTGTAAATTAAGGTTGAAAAAAAAGGCACTCCTATATTACCATCATTTTGACACACTTCTCATGCGTACTAAAATCACACTACAAGTATCCACTTAATTAACTTATGGTACCACTTCTAATCCAGTAATTCAAATCCTATTAGTTATGGATCTTTGGGTGGTTCATCATAAATTGTGCAGATATAGGTTCCAAATTTCTTGCAATTGTAAATAAAGGTTGAAAATAAAATTAAGCACTCCTACATTACCCTCATTCTGAAAGAGTACCCTTCTGTACACAAAACTCACCTCATGTACCCACTTATTTATCCAATGGTACCACTTGGATTCCAGCAATTACAATTCTAATAATTATGTATCTTTGTTCACGTGGTTCATCATAAATTGTATGAATATAGGTTCCAAATTTCAAGCAACTGCAAATAAAGGTTCAAAACAAATTTACGCACTCCTACATTACAATCATTTTGGCACACTTCTCATACGTACAAAACTCTCACAAGAAGTATCCACTTATTTAACTTATGGTACCACTTGTTTTCCAGCAATTCAAATCCTATTAATTATGGATCTTTGGTGACGTGGTTCATCATAAATTGTTTGGATATAGGTTCCAATTTTCTTGCAATTGTAAATAAAAGTTGAAATATTAAATTACGCACTCCTACATTACCATCATTTTGAAAGAGTACCCTTCTGTACAAAAACCTTACCTCGTGTACCCACTTATTTAGCCAATAGTACCACTTGGTTTCCCGCAATTCAAAACCTATTAATTATGGATCTTTGGTCACGTGGTTCATCATAAATTGTTTGGATATATGTTCTAATTTTATTTCAATTGTAAATAAAGTTTGAAAAATTAAATTTCACACTCCTACATTACCATCATTTTGAAAGAATACCCTTCTGTACAAAAACCTTACCTCGTGTACCCACTTATATAGCCAATGGTACCACTTTGTTTTCTGAAATTCTATTAATTATGGATGTTTAGGCATGTGGTACCCACTCATACATTACCATCTGCAATAAATAAATATCATTGGCCATGTGGTTCATTACAATATAAGAATAATATAATATAATATTGAACGCCTTTCATGACTATATTTTTAATAAAGAGGTACAAAAGTAATTAACCAACTATAGCAACTTAGTGTTTTTACTCAATATTCTCTTGTTGCAACTTAAGCTGGAACACTTGGTTACATAGCATGGTTTGAGGGCTTCACAAGTTTCCTTAATATTTCGTCAATTTTGTTGGCATCAATGGTGTACGATGGAATGAACGGTTTGAACTCGGTTTGTTTCAGATCATGGATATGCGACGGATCCAATTTGAAATCCTGTAACGAAAGGAGGGTAAGGTGGATGAAATATATATTCAGCATGGTCAACTTAAAAAGTGAAACTTTAAATATATATAGCGCATATGAAATCCTGTGTTGACTAGGTAATAATATACTGATAAACTAATTAAAAACTGAAACTTTAATCAAACCATTCATTAATATTTAAATAACTAGAATTTGTAATTGATTCAAGAAACAGTTACTATGGAAAGATTTGTTAATTTCCAACATCTTGCTTTTCCAACATTAATTTAAATAGAATCAACATTAAAAGTGAACCAAATTTGTTAATTTCCAACATCTTGCTTGTTTGTTACTATGGATTTCAAATTATATTGGCCTAGAGAATGAATAATTGATGAGGAGGGATCTAAGGAAAAAAGGCACAAAAGGGTAAAAGGGAGTTAGGCAAATAGCCTTTGAGGTTTGACACTTTGTGAGGGACCACAAGAAGGGGAACCATCCTTGGATTTGCGAAGCTATCATCAAAAAATTTCAATGTGTAGTTGGTGAAGAACACTGCCAAAGTCCACAAAAAATAACAATCGGTGGAGGTATTTATTTGTCAGCATGAAGGAGGCTCTAAAATATAAAATAGGATGAGTGTTGTCTGTTATCCTTGGTTGACAATAGCCTTTGTGGTTGTGTATAATCCCATTCACATCAACAACCTCTAACCATCACAATCAAACTTCAACCCCAAAGCATCCATGGAAGCATCACCAAATGGAAATGAAAGACCAACAAAATAACTCAGAAACAATAACTGGAATGGCAAGAAAAGTCAACATCAGACACTAGAGACACAATATGCTCCATGCTCAAATCTTCTTTCATTTGTTAATTGAATTACATAAATGAATTGGGACTAGGGAAGCCTAAGGTGGAAACGGCGTGTCCTAAAATTGATAATAGTACCCTTGCAGAGATGTTGGTCTCTCAAGGAACTTTGGCAAATCAAAACTATCACTTGAAGGCCAACCAGGAGGCCATAAACATTGAAACACGTCTCCTTTTGCTTCTTTTTTTTATTTCAATTCCCTACTAACCCGAAATTTGTTTCACTTTTTAATGTTTTTTCAACATTTATTTCCAACAAGTATAATCAAACACCAACATTCACGAAACAGAGAACACTTAGCCTGAATGATTTTGAATGTTCATCAAACAAAAAAAATTAAGCACAACTGAATAAACCAACTCCACAAACTCAAGCACATGAAAAATTTTTGCACTCACCTGGATTAGGGTTTAGGGGATTGACCGTCGAGGAAATGGAACCGAAGCTTCCTTGGTGGATGGAAGACGGCGGTGATGCGGACGGTGTCGGACAACCGGAGTGCGGTGGCAGTCTTTCCGGTGAGCAGGAGATGGTCAGACGGCGGGGTTCGAAATGGGTTGCGATATGGATGCGAAATGGGATTCCGAAAAGTGAAACGAAATCCTTCTGAAATTCAAATTTCAGAATGAAATTCAAATTTCTCTCTCTGCCACGCGTCAACATCTCCGACAATCTTCAAAAAGTTGAAAGTTTCTCTCTCTTTGCCACGTGGATGAATGACGTTGTGATACCTGTGGCGTGTCTAAATGTTGTTGAAATCTGTTGTCCATGTATCATTTTCCTTTTAAATATGATGTAGTCATCATTTATTTTAACTTGTGATACATATAAAATCTTTCACTATGGTTGTTTTCCCAATATGATCACATAATATGAACAAAGGATGATATAGGTGGTAGTGGTACACAACAATTGAGTTGTGGAGTGAGTGAATAATAATTATATACAACAGAGGATGGTGCAGGTAACAATATACAAAATAGTTGGACTATAGAATCCAATCGGAACGACTCGTAATTACACACGTTACTTAATATCATTGAAAAAATAAATACCTAGAATTATATTAAAGATAAAAAATAAAAATATAAACAATGAAATTTACAAATAAAATATATACTGAAAATATAAATATAAATAAAAAAATATATGTTATCATATTTATGGATGTTCATATGATACTCCAATATTATCCTTGAAATTTTGTTTGAAAGATTTTCACCTCATTTTTGTAATTAATTTAAAATTTAAAATAGGTTAACATGTTCTTATATTATTAAAAAATTAAGTATATGTTTAATTAAATCTTATAAAACTAATTCATAAGATTAAGTTTATATATATATATATATATATATATATATATATATATATATATATATATATATATATATATATATATATATATTATTCTATTTTAAGTAAATCTTTACATGGAAACAAAATCAAATTTATCCAATTTTGTACAACTCAAACAAATTTAAACATATCCAAATAGGATTAAAGTGCTGTGAAAAATAAATGAAAAAGGTGAAAAGTATTATAATAATAAATAATAGAAAAATGATATTTTGATAATATTTTTTTAACTATATTTTAATATCATCTAGATGATATTTATGTAATTGGTCTAAAATTATTTCACAATCAATAATATAATAATCATAAATATCAACGCAAATCAATAACGACACATAAATTAAATTAAATTAGATTGTATTGAAATGTTGTAAAAAGGCTTAATACCTCCATTGGTCCTCGTATTTGTGTGAAAATCTCAATTCGGTCCTCAAGTTTTGAACTGTCTCAATTGGGTCATAATTTTTGTAAAAATGCACACATTTTACCTCAACCGTTAACTGATCGGCGTTAAGTTTAGCTGACGTGGTATGCTGACGTGTTGGCTTAATCCCTTCTTGGTCCTCGTATTTGTGTGAAAATCTCAGTTCGGTCCTCAAGTTTTGAACTATCTCAATTGGGTCATAATTTTTGTAAAAATGCACACATTTTATCCCAATCGCTAATTCAAATAAAATATGTGTAAAATCCCTGATTGTGTAAAATCCCTGATTCTCATTCTCAGAGAGATGAATAAAATCCCTAATTCAAATAAACTAAATAATAAGCATTGTGTCACATGAAACACGGTTTATTTTAAAAAATAATTCATATAATTAAATAATACACGTCAACATATCCTCTGGCTGCCACGTCATCTAAACTTAACGTCGTTTGAGATTAGTTAACGATTGGGGGTAAAATGTGTGCATTTTTACAAAAATTATGACCCAATTGAGACAGTTCAAAACTTGAGGACTTAAGTGAGATTTTCACACAAATACGAGGACCAAGAAGGGATTAAGCCAACACGTCAGCATACCACGTCAGCTAAACTTAACGTCGTTTGAGATCAGTTAACGGTTGGGGTAAAATGTGTGCATTTTTACAAAAATTATGACCCAATTGAGACAGTTCAAAACTTGAGGACCGAACTGAGATTTTTACACAAATATGAGGACCAAGAAGGGATTAAGCCAACACGTCAGCATACCACGTCAACTAAACTTAACGTCGTTTGAGATCAGTTAATGGTTGGAGTAAAATGTGTGCATTTTTACAAAAATTATGACCCAATTGAGACGGTTCAAAACTTGAGGACCGAACTGAAATTTTCACGCAAATACAAGGACCAACAGATATATTAATTATCCAATTTTTGTTATCCTAGACAATAAATGATCTCCTTTATAGTTAATGCCCATTTGTTTATTGAAAAAAATAAGTGAGGTGGTGAGATACAGCACCCGTGCTAACATTTTTCCTTTACACTGTTCATTGATGTGAAATATACCTTTATTTTGTTTTCCTCTCTACTCCACCACCTCCTTTTGGTTCTGAAAATCATACACACCTGCTCTGAAACAGAGACCCAATTGACCAAAAGTCTGAAAAGGTTAGGTAAAATGCATTATGACTTTCCATTCCTTTTCTTTAATGCTTCTTCAACGCTTTCTGTGCTTCTTTTCAAACTTTTCTGCCGTCTAACTAACCCAAAATCACATTTTTACAAAAAATGACTTTCTGGTTGGCCTTAGAATGCCGAGGTTTTATTGGAATGGTGACTGTTGAGCATAGAGTTCAGCTACCTGCAATGTTAATGGTAATGGGATCTTTACTTTCTGTTAGGTATCTCACTGCTTCTACGTGAATTCAATGCTCTTTTTCACTTCCTTTGTGTACTTTTTATTTTCAAATGGTTACTATTGATTGCTTCATCCTCACGCTGTTGTAAAATGATCCCTTTTCTTTTTTATTTGACCATCCTCTCTCCTGAAGTGGGTCGTTTTTTAATTTGCATTCAGATTTAGTAGTCTTTCCTTCTTGTTTTTCCAGTTTTGGTTTTGGCGCCTGGTGGTCATATCAATAGTTTTCACCTCGTTATTTGTCTTTTTATGTATGCAGTTACAGTTTGGTTCATTTTACCGAGTGTTGAAAAATTTTGGAGGTTGGGGTCTTCCGAGTTATGGAAAGCAATGACCTTCTTGTGATCATTTGAAGCTGAACACGTATATTATCTCTTTTGGTTTCTGAAATGGAATTGCATAGATATTGCCGTATGGCTTTTGTGCAATGGAGTTTCTTGGCTTGGTTTGTTTGCTTTTCTGTGGGACTTGAGACCCTAGCCAATTCTTGTGACCAGCATGATTTGTTGGGCCTGAAGGAATTTGCAGGCAACCTTACAAAAGGGTCTATCATTACAGCATGGTCAGATGATGTTTTCTGCTGCAAATGGGTTGGAGTTGTTTGTGAAGATGTGGTTGATGGAGGTAGTAGAGTGTCCAAGTTGATTCTACCTGGAATGGGTCTTAACGGAACACTTTCAAGTTCTTTAGCTTCCCTGGATCAGCTGAAAGTGCTTGATATTTCGTTCAATCGTCTCCAAGGTGAATTGCCTTCCGAGTTCTCTAATTTGAAGCAGTTAGAAGTTCTTGATTTGAGCCATAATATTCTGTCTGGACCACTTGTTGGGGCACTCTCTGGTTTGCAATCCCTTCAGATACTGAATATTTCTAGCAATTTATTTGTTGGAGAGCTCTTCCAATTTGGGGGATTACAACATCTCGTTGCTCTCAACATAAGCAACAATTCATTCACTGGCCAGTTCAATTCTCAAATTTGCAGCTTCTCCAAGGGTATTCATATTCTTGATATATCACAAAATAATTTTTCTGGTGGTCTTGAATGGTTGGCAAACTGCAGCACATCTGTCCAAGAGTTACATTTGGATTCCAATTTTTTTACTGGCTATCTTCCTGATTCCTTGTATTCAATGTCAGCATTGGAGCAGCTCTCAGTCTCTATGAACAACCTCTCCGGTCAGTTAAGCATGAAGCTAAGTAACCTCTCAAACCTAAAATCTCTAATAATTTCCGGAAATCGGTTTTCTGGGGAGCTCCCTAATGTTTTTGGTAATCTTTCGGACCTTGAACAGCTAATAGGGCACTCCAATTCATTTTCTGGATCATTACCTTCCACCTTGGCCTTATGCTCAAAACTTCAAGTTCTTGATCTTCGGAATAATTCATTGACAGGTTCTGTTAGTCTTAATTTCACTGGGTTGTCTAATCTTTCCACGTTGGACCTTGGTAGCAATCATTTTAATGGACCTCTTCCAAATTCCGTGTTCAATTGCCATAAATTGACAATGTTAAGCCTTGCAAAAAATGAATTAACAGGCCAAATCCCTGAGAGTTATGCGAACCTCACTTCACTTTTGACTCTGTCTCTGTCAAACAACAGCTTTGAGAACCTATCTGGGGCGCTTTATGTACTGCAGCACTGCAAAAATCTCACAACTCTTATCCTCACAAAGAATTTCCGTGGTGAAGAAATTTCAGAAAATTTAACGTTAAGCTTCAAGAGCCTTGTGGTGTTAGCACTTGGAAACTGTGGTCTCAAAGGCCGTATTCCTGTTTGGCTGTTAAAATGCTCGAAATTGGAAGTTCTTGATTTGTCATGGAACCATTTGGAAGGCAGTGTCCCTTCTTGGATTGGTTGGATGGATCATCTGTTCTACTTGGATTTGTCAAATAATTCTCTTACTGGAGAAATACCAAAAGGTTTGACAGAGCTGAAGGGCCTCATATCCCTAAATTATCATATATCAAATCTCTTTGCATCTGCTGCTATTCCTCTCTATGTCAAGAGAAACAAGAGTGCTAATGGGTTGCAATATAACCATGCTTCGAGTTTCCCTCCATCAATATACTTGAGCAATAACAGATTAAGTGGAACAATATGGCCTGAAATAGGTCGTTTGAGAGAACTTCATATCTTAGATTTAAGCAGGAACAACATCACCGGCACAATTCCCAGCTCTATCTCTGAGATGAAGAATTTGGAAACATTAGACTTATCTAATAATAATCTATACGGAACTATTCCTCCATCATTTAACAACCTCACATTCTTGTCTAAGTTCAGTGTGGCATATAATCACTTGTGGGGAACAATTCCAGCTGGGGGACAATTTTCAAGTTTCCCAAATTCAAGTTTTGAGGGCAACCTGGGCCTTTGTGGGGAAACATACAATCATTGTAACAATGAAAAAAATGTCGACATTTCCACTCCTTCCTCGGGTAAATTCGGTAAAAGCAGTGTCCTTGGCATCACAATTGGTTCTGGAGTGGGCCTTGCACTACTTATTGCAGTTATTCTTCTAAGAATGTCAAAGAAGGATGAGGATAAACCGGTGGATAACTTTGATGAGGAGCTTAGCTGGCCAAACAGGGTACCTGAAGCAGTTGTTTCTTCAAAATTGGTTCTTTTTCAGAATTCAGATTGCAAGGATCTCACAGTTGAAGATTTGATAAAATCTACCAACAACTTTAACCAAGAAAACATAATTGGTTGTGGTGGGTTTGGCCTTGTCTACAAGGCAAATCTTCAAAATGGCAGAAAGGTAGCTGTGAAGAAACTTTCGGGATACTGTGGTCAGGTGGAACGAGAATTCCAAGCAGAAGTGGAGGCACTCTCTAGAGCTCAACATAAGAACCTTGTTTCACTCAAAGGTTATTGTCAGCATGTTAATGACCGATTGTTAATTTACTCCTACTTGGAGAATGGAAGCCTTGACTATTGGTTGCATGAGAGTGAGGATGGAAATTCAGCTCTAAAATGGAATGTAAGACTCAAGATAGCTCAAGGTGCAGCTCATGGACTAGCTTATTTGCACAAGGAGTGTGAACCACATATTGTGCACAGAGATATTAAATCTAGCAACATACTTTTGGATGATAAATTCGAAGCTTATTTGGCTGATTTTGGTCTTTCAAGGCTACTTCAACCCTATGATACACATGTTTCAACAGATTTAGTTGGAACTTTGGGATATATTCCTCCAGAATATAGTCAAGCACTGAAAGCAACATTCAAAGGTGATATTTATAGCTTTGGTGTTGTTCTTGTTGAGCTTCTCACTGGTCGAAGGCCTGTAGAAGTCATTGTGGGGCAATGCAGCAGGAATCTAGTGTCTTGGGTGTTTCAGATGAAATCTGAAAATAGGGATCAAGAAATTTTTGATTCAGTCATTTGGCATAAGGATATTGAGAAACAGCTCTTAGAGGTACTAGCTATTGCTTGTAAATGTATAGATGCAGATCCAAGGCAGAGACCCCATATTGAATTAGTTGTTTCATGGCTTGATGGTGTAGGATTTGATGGCTCTGAATAGTCATCATCTTAAAATCGCAGCATTCATGACATCTATCTGATTTTTGTTTGTGTATCATTGAGTCAGGAAATACCAATATAAGGCATCTTTGTAGTATTGTGGTGGGATATTCCCATATTTTTATAAGGATGCATTTGTTACAATATGACTGAAATTTCATGCAAGAGAATGCTGAGATAATTTGCAGGGTAAACAGTAGTATTGACATTAAAATAACAGAAACAAACTTTAATTCTATTAGTTTTGTTTGAATGTCATTCATGGATAAAGTAATTGAACATGTAGATAACTGATCTAGTTCAATCAGCTTGTCATTTGTTAGTTTGTTATTATGTATAATTATCTCATCTCATCTTGTTAAAAGATTTATAAGTATCCTTAGGAACTAAAACATTACTTAGAGTTAAAAGTTCCATTGTTTGCTTAGTCACTTAATTCTTGCCGTTGCTAGTCCAATGTAACAAAAATATATATTCACCCTAAAATGATGTTCTACAATAACATGATCTTTTTGATGTCGAGAATGACCATTGCGTGCAACATAAGTAGAATTAAATTTAGGAATATCAATGTCATGTTCACAAAACAATATCACACCTTTCAATAATTTTTGTCAAATAAAAACAACATATTAAATAATCATTAGCATCACCTTTTTGAGAATAAGTTGATTCATCATACTACAAATGGAATAATATTCTGAGCTCTAACGAGTATCACCAACTCATTTCAAAATGTTAATTTGATTTTTTTTTCCTTTACCAATTTGAAGTTTATCCATTTCTAACAACTTGAAACTCGTCATAATGTTTACTAGACGAAAACACAACATTTATAATAAAAGCCAAATTTGAGAAAATTGATGAACCAGAATAACCTCTCTTAAAGTGGCCACCAAAACAAGTTGTAATATATGAGCAAAACAATGCAAATAATAAGCTTAACGATTATCATTAAGAAATAGGTTTAAACCTCTTTTTAGTCCCCAAGTTATAAGCGGATGTTCAATTTAGTCCCCGCTTTTAAAACTGTCAACGTTTGGTCCCTAAGTTATAAAACTTGTTTCAAATCAGTCTCTGCCGTTAAATGTGTTAGAACGACGTTAAATGTTGGTATGATGTGGCAAAGAAGTTATCAAACGTGGCAAAACGATGGCAATGGGAAGCCAGATAAGAAAAAACATTGGAATAAAAATTATATATTCGTGATGGTGGTGCTTGCCCTAACATATTCGTGAAGGATTTGAGCTTATGTGAAGGATTTGGATGGTGATAGTTCTTCGTTGTAAGACATCAAGATCTGTTCTTGGGTGTTTCCTTTGTTTCAAGTGTGTGCCCTAAGGTAAGGAAGTTGGTTTCTGTTAGGTGCGTACCCTAACCTCAGGATATGGTGTTGGGGTGTTCTTTGTTTGGGGTTCTTTTTGGGGTGTTATCTGTTTGGGGTTTCTGTTTTGTTCTTGGGTGTTCTCTGTTTTGGTTTCTTGAGCTGGACGAAGTATTATTGCAGTTTTCCGAGAGGCAATGACAAAGAATCAGTGTTCCTCGTGCTCATGGGGGAGCTCTCATGGTGCTTCATCATCAAGAGCAATGGTTGGCAGCGAAATGTGCTATTGTGGAGAGCTTGCCGTATTGAGAGTGGCAAAAACTCCTAAGAACCAAGGAAAGCATTTTTGGGGCTGCCCTAATTACAGGCGGAGTCGTTATGAAGAAGTGCGAGGATGCAATTTCTTCAAATGGCACATTGAAGATAATGGAGATGAAAGGGATACTACAATTGGATGGCAAAGGAGAAAGATCATTAATTTGGAAAGATCACTTTTGGTTTGTCAGAAAAGGGAGAAGGTCTTAATATCAATGTTATGCAAGATGGAGTTGATTATCATCATCCTTGTGTGTCGTATGTTTTAATTTTGTTTTAGTGGTGTATCTGTCAAATTTGTTATGAAGATGTTGGTTATATTGTAATGAATGAGATTGAGGTTGTAATGAGATTATTGGTTTTAATGATGTTGTAATGAATGAGATTGTGGTTGTAATGAACTTGGTTATATTTTGTTACTGTAAACTTGGTTATATTATAATGTTTCTCACTTTAAGTTCATGATATCAGAATATGCTTCCATAAACTTGTAAAGAGCAATGTAAAGTACAAAGCAAAATAAAAGTACAAAGTAACTGAAATATAATAATCAGAATCTGCTTTCATGATCAAAATGACAATATATTGGTCAAATTAATATAAATATGATGTTCAAGGTCAAATTACAAAGACCAATCTAAAGTGGTCATGATGTTAAGAAATAACCAAGACCAATCTAAAAAGTAATATAAATCTGATGTTAACCAAAATACTTCTGAAGTAAACCAAAATACATCTGAAGTAAACCAAAATACATCAAATATCATCCAAAATACATAAAACATGATCCAAAGTACATCACAGCCACATATCCAAGCTACAAAGTAATACAATCTAAATTGCTGGTGTTGTTTGATCTGGCTGGGTTTGTTCAGTAATTTCACTTCCTTGAGTAGGGTGTAGTGTAGCTTCCTGGTGTGGGGTAGGTTCCTGGTCTGGTACAGGTTGCTGGAGTGGTGTACCCTCTTGGGGTTGCTGTTGATTTGCTTGAGGGCAGTTAGGTCTTCTATGCCCTACTTGTCTGCATATGGAACATTTCTTAGGAATTCCTTTTTGTCCAATTTGCGTATCATCCTTTCTTTGCTCCCAACTTTCGAGTCTTCTTTTCTTTCGTGGTCTACCTGGCAAGACTCTTTTTGGTGGAGGCTGAATATCAGGTGTTGAAGTCCTTTGGCATAGATGAGGACCATTCAGAGGGAAAATGATTGGGTTGTATGTTTCTTCATACGTGCAGGTCCTAAACCAAAGTGGTAAGTATTCTTCAGGATTCATGTTGAGAAACCTCATGGTTGTGAGTGCATGGCAGCAAGGTATTCCTGTTATTGTCCACTTTCTGCAGGTACATTCTCTTTTTTCAACATCAACCACATACTTCTCAGCAATGATCCTCATGGGTGATCTGAAATATTTGCATCCCTGACCAACTGCCAAATGGTAAAGAAATAATGTTAAGAACAAGACATAACTATTTAAACCAAATGAGAAGTGTTCATACCTAGGAATCCAGTATTTTGTCTTCTCTAACTCCTTCTGCAGTCTTTTTTTAATCTTGGGGCAAATGATACCTTCATATTTACTTATATTCTCTCTATTGGATGTCCACCTATTCATCAAGTACATTCGAATTTGTTCCAACATTGATATTATTGGTTTTTCCCGTGCATCTAAGATCACACTATTAAAACCTTCAGATATGTTGTTGACAAGTGTGTCACAAGCAGGTCTTCCTGTAAACCTGGATCTAGACCAATGTCTGCAAAAATATAAAGTTAAACAATCACATAAAGTTAAACATTTACATCAAGGTAAACAACATGTTATATTAAAGATTTGACTTCGGGATAGATGAACTTGCCTTGGTGGAATTTGTACCAAGTATTTAAATGCGTCTAGATTAACTTCCTTCATTTGTCTCATTACTGTCTCGCATGCTTCAGGGGTTGTTGATACTGCAGCCTTCCATAGTAATTGTCTGAGGTTTAAGCCAGGAAACTTCTTTCTAAAATTTGAATATATATGTCTGACACAGTAACGCTGGTCCACATCAGGCAATAGACTTTGTAAAGCTGGCAGAAGTCCCTATTCAAACAGGGCATGAATATTAAATTACCTAACTTTCAATGGTTTATAAAGTAATGAATAAACGGGTTTTGTGGTACTTACTTTTTGTTGATCTGACATAAATGTGCACCTTGAACAAAATCCCCCACCTCCAAGATCCTCAATTAACAATTCCAAGAAAAAAGTCCATGATTCTTTATTCTCTACTTCAACTACAGCATAAGCTAAGGGACACATCTGGTCATTAGCATCTCTTCCAACAGCAGTTAAAAGCTCGCCTCCATATTTCCCCTTTAAGAAACAACCATCCAAATGTATAATTGGTCTACAGGATACAAAGTTGTCCTTACATGCTTTTAAACACACATAAATTCTCTTGAATATGGTTTGATCTTGGTTTGGTTCTACATTAATTTTAACTGTTGAGCCTGGGTTTGCCCGCAGCAACTCCTCTGCATAGTCATAGAGTCTCTCATATTGTTGTTTTTAGCTACCCTCAATGTTGGTTGTTGCCATTGCCTTTGCTCTACTTGTTGTAGCCCTAGACACAACAATATTATATCTCTTACAGAATTTGTTATGCAGATTTGTCATTTTCATATCTGGATTTGTTTGCATGCTTTTCTCCAACCTGCCACTTAACCATTTAGAGGTAACTACACCAATTTTGAATTCTCTAGTACAAGTGTGCCTGTCCACAATCTTTCTTAGCTGCCATGTATGCTGGGTACTCCTATATCCACAATAAGCGTACCAGGGACATTTCCCTTGTGACCCATAACATTTCACGCTAACTCTTCTCTTTTCATTCTTCCACAGCTTCAACTTTCTACCATTGTGTACTCCATAACTTCTAATTGCATAAATGAAGTCATCTTTTTCAGCGAAATATGTTCCAAGCTCCCATCTATGATATTTCATACTAATGGGCTCTTTGAAGGTTGCAAAATCTCCAAATCTAGAGGTTTCAACGTCTGAATCATCACTTAAATATATACTATCACAAATATCAGATTCCCACTCATTATCACGAATTCCCCTTGGCTGGAGATGCTTCTTTCGAGTACTACATTCTCTTGTAGTTCCCCCTAGCCAGTCATCTTCCTCAGCATCCCCCACTCCATCATCAATATTATCCTCATCAGCATCAGCATCCCCCTCACCATCTTCAACAGCAGCATCCTCACCTTCTTCACCAAGGAAATCGTCATCAAGTTCAGCATTTTCTTCAATAACTACATCAACATCAGCAGCCTCACCTTGTTCACCATGTGCATCCCCATCTAGTTCAGCATGTTCTTCAACAACTACATCAACATCAGCATCATTTGCATTACCTTGTTCACCATGTTCCCCATCCTCAACTTCAGCATCCTCAACTTCAACCTGAGGAACTTCTTGCTGACCAACTCCAACCTCAGGAACTTCTGGCTCACCAACTCCAACCTCAGGAACTTCTGGCTCACCAACTTCAACTTCAGGAACTTCTCCTCCTTCAACTACACATCCCTCAACTTCACCTCCTTGATTTTCACCTAACTCAGATTGACTATGATATTCTATCGTATAAAGATATTCAGGTTGGGATATGAAGTTAACCACAAACAAATGAGCTTGACCATCTCTTCTAGAAATATTTATCAAATTACATGCACCTTTGTCATCACTTAACAATTCCAACCTATCTTCTAATACAGGGCCACCCAGAGAATACCATAACTCCTTAACATTTCTATAGCCCATCTCCTTTAGTATGGTCATTATTTCAAAAAAACTCCATCTGTCTAGGTCAATGATCAACGTACTAGTTTCACCTCCATGATATCCAAATGTCCCAGTAATCATAAACTTTCCCCCATGGTGAAACACCACCTCGATATCACAGTTGGACATATTGGTTACTGTTCAACTATAATATGCCTATATAAATGTCACTGTTAGACTAAATTCCAAACATGCTACCACCCACTATTACACATTACTAAATTCTATATTTTTGACAAACAACTATACACGTGCAATAATGCTTAATTAAAGAGGCATGAACCAAACAAAAAACAAACAAACACAGAATAAACAATTCCTACTTCTCCAATTTGGGGACCAAATACAAACAAAAAGTGTGCCCAAAGTTTTGAATGACATTAAAGAACGGGACCACATCAAAGGCAAGAACGGGACCACATCAAAGGCAACAAAACACATAGTAGGGGACCACAACAGAACAATATTAGGGGACAAAAAGACAACGTACTACCATGGGGGACCCCAGCAACATAAAATAAGTGATCAAAAATGCACCTTTCAACTTTTCTTTTCGAACGAAGTCCTCGCTGACGAACCACGCTTCCAAGGAAGTCGCTCCCCACCACAAACGCTGACAATGCTCCTTTCGACACCAATCTCCTTCAAAGCAACCAATCTCTGTCTCAAAGAATCACACAACGAACACTACGTACCAATTCCCCAACCCTCGAGAAATATAATCCCAAATTTCACTCTCTGCCCCAATTTTACTTTGCCCTAATTTTTATCCCAATCTTAATTTAACCACATTTAAAAAAATCACAAACAATTTCTTTTATTTTACACGTAACAACAGTCATTGCTTGCCACGTCAACCATAATTGGACACCTCACATGCACAATCACTTAAACGTTATAACTTTTTAACACCGTTAACGGCAGGGACTGATCTGAAACAAGTTTTATAACTTAGGGACAAAACATTGACAGTTTTAAAAGCGGGGACTAAATTGAACATCCGCTTATAACTTGGGGACTAAAAAGAGGTTTAAACCTAAGAAATAATACTTGTTATTCATTTCATTCCCCTTCATATTACTGAGGTTTAA
The DNA here is from genome assembly GCA_036885675.1 of Vigna mungo. Classification (NCBI taxonomy): domain Eukaryota; kingdom Viridiplantae; phylum Streptophyta; class Magnoliopsida; order Fabales; family Fabaceae; genus Vigna; species Vigna mungo. The sequence continues at coordinate 6,491,693 of CP144694.1, forward strand.
TCATTTTCGAAGTTCATGTTTATAAGTGTTCTTAATTAGGTTCCTATTCGTGTAAAATTGAATCAATTAGACTCTTGTCGTCAATTTCAGTAAGCAGCATTAAAGGTCCATCACGTGACATGCTAACTATGGAAATGTTAAGCATGTGGCACACTCAAGTTGTAGTATGTGGAATTTCTTTATTTTAAGATTTAAATAATTAAATTGAGTACAAATAGAACATGTTTTTTATTGTTCGAAATAAAATTAAAATGTCCTAAATTAGGGATAAGTTAGGGATTTTTGTGCTCAAATTCTTCATTGGGCGAAATTAGGGAAAGTAGGGTTTGAGTGGATTCTTTCTTTTCGTTCGAAATTGAGATTTTTACAACAAATTAGTTGTCGATCAAGACAATTTGGGTTTCGTTGGAGGATTTTAGCATCATCTATCATTGTTGTTCGGTGGAATCGCAAAGTTCTTCGAGGTCAATCACCTGGAAGGTTAGTAAATGCGTTTTTGAGTTCATTGTTTGATGATTTTTTAGCAAATGGTTGGTCACTAGTTCAATTACAATGCTTCCTGTCCTTGATTAACAACAAATTACACGCTTCAATCACCCCTAATCCAACATGAATTAACTAACTAAGTGAAGGCTAATCCGGTTTTCAAAAATGTGAACTAAGCAAACACAATGCAATTATCTAATCAATTTTCCACTACCATAGATTGAGCAATTTTGACTCTAACCAATTAAGCGAAAATTAAACACAAATTAGACAATTAAACGTGTATCTAATTGCAAGCACAGAATAAATTTAATATACTATAAGAGAGAAGAATAGAATCACAATGACAGTATAGTAATCTCAAGTAATTATTGCAATTCATTGAATAACAAGGTCTGGAAGGTGCAAAATGAAACAATAGCAACAGTAAAACGAAAAGAGTAGAATGAAAAGGAAATTGAAACAGAGAAAACGAAACACAACTGGAAAATGAAACACAACTGGAAAACGAAATAGAAATATATCAAAGGCAAGAATCGGTAAATGAAATTGGATTGAACAAGAAGCAGGAAACGAAAATTAATTGAAACAAGGAACAGTAAACGAAATTAATAGAAACTGGAAACGAATAATAAAAAAACCTAGGTGTAGAGTTGTTTTACGTTCCTAGAAGCTAAAAACAAATGGAATAGAATCCAATGGAATGGGTGGATGCATGAGCACTTCACCCTAGGTCAGCCAAGTCTGAGTGAGAAAATGAGCCTCTCTAAATCTGATCCAAAAATGGGCCAAAAGTCAAATCTGTCCAAAATTAAAAGTCTAACCCAATAGTCTAATAAAAAGAAATTACAAATGAAATTAAAAACAATTGTTGATGTTAACAATAGAAAATAATGTGGAAATCCTCTTGAAGTCCCAATTATAATTGCAAAAATTGCCCTGAAAATAATAATGCAAATAATTAAACTTAGATAATTCAAATTAATTAAAATATAAATTACTGGTCAAATTAATCCCAAATAGAAAAATTGAGAGGATAATGGACAATTAAGCAAAATTTACTAATTAAATTCAAGCGAAAAGCTAAGTGAATAAGACAAAATAATGATTCATCAATTTCCTAAGGAAGGACCAAAAGGACTTCTACTTTTTAGTGGAATAGAGCATCAAATAGACCTTGTACCTGAGGTTAATCTACCAAATAGACTAACTTATAGGACTAACCCACAAGAGACTAAAGACATAGAATCTCAAGTTCAAGAGTTGTATGAGAAGGGTTGGGTTCAAAAGAGTCTTAACCCTTGTGTTATGCCAGTTCTATTAGTACCTAAGTAAGATGACAAGTGGAGAATGTTTAGTGATTGTAGAGCCATCAATAATATTACTATTAAATATAGACACTCCTAGACTTGATGATATATATGCTTGATGACTTACATGTGTCCATTATATTTTTCAAAATTTATCTCAAGAGGGGTTATCACCAAATAAGAATTAAAGAAGGTGATGAGTGGAAAATTGTTTTTAAGACCAATGCAGCTAGTACATTTATGAAATTTATGAACCATATCCTTAAGGATTGCATAAGTAGGTTTCTAGTAATTTATTTTGATGATATCTTAGTGAATCGTTGAAGTTTGCATAAACATATAAGACACTTGAGAGTTATTCTCTACACTTTGAAGGATAACCAACTTTTTGAAAATGTAGACAAATGCACATTTTGTGTAGATAATGTAGTGTTTTTAGGTTATTGTGAACAAAAATGAGGTACATGTTGACCCCGAGAAAATCAAGGTCATCCAAGAATGACCTACTCCTAAAGATGATGGAGTGGTTAAGAGCTTCCATGGATTGAAAAGCTTTTATAGGAGATTTTTCCTAACTTCCAAAGTTTAGCTTCACCCCCAAATGAATGAGTCAAGAAAGATGGGTCTTTTATTTGGGATGAAAAGCAAGAGTCTACATTCAACCAACTTAAGGAAAAATTCAACAATGCATTCATTCTAGCCTTGCCTGACTATTCAAAACCTTTTGAGCTAGAGTGTGATGCAAAAATAACGTATAACGTCACACGTTCAACGTCTAACTACTAAATAGCCAACGTTAAAAATGACCGGTGACATTTTTGTAAATAAATGCAATTATTAACGTCGTTTATAATTATAATTCGACGTAAAATGATATAATACGTCGAATGTCCCAACGTTAGACATTAAAAGGTTAGTGAATTCAATAAAAATTTGAGTGGGAAATTGAAAATTCATTCACTTTATCTTAGCGCGCGAGACCCTCTTCTGTTCTCAAACTTTTCTCGAACGAAGTTTGACAACCATCACAGGTAATCTTTCTTTCATTTGATACAAATGCATGTTAATTAACTACTTTATGTATGATTTTCGTTTGTTTTGACCGATTATTTTCATGCTCTTGTCCTTCATAGGCGCATTCTGCTTTCTCTCTCACTAGTGACGACACTTTATTCCGATGAACCCACCTTTTGAAGGTTAGTTTTCATTTTCATTTTGAAAAACTTATTTCTTGAACTTGTTTGTTGTTTTTTGTTGAACTTGTTTATTGTTGTTGTTTGGTTGAACTTGTTTGTTGTTTTTGTTTGGTTGAACTAGTTTGTTGTTGTTGTTTGATTAAACTTGTTTGTTATTGGTTATTGTTATTTGTTGTTGATACTACATTACACATTCATAGTTCATGCTTTATAAAATACCAAAAACTGAAATTTGTTATTTTTCTACTTTTCAGGTCTCAGAGTTGTAAAAGAGGATCACAATTAATTAAAAAAAATAAAAAAAAAATATTGATTAACATCGTATATTGACAAAATTCGAAGTTAAAATTAATGTCGTATATTGACAAAATTTGACGTTAAATTAACGTCGTATATTGACAAAATTTGACATTAAATTAACGTCGTATATTGACAAATTCGACGTTAAATTAACGTCGTATATTGACAAAATTCGACGTTAATTTAATGTCTCCTTATATGATGTCGTTCGCGAATTCGCCGTTAAAAGCCCAAAATACTCTATGTTGTACGCGATTTCTGTACTAGTGTATATATTGCAAAGAGGTCACTCAATTGCTTACTTTAGTGAAAAACTTCATGGTGTCTCCCCCAACTACCTACCGATGACAAAGAGTTGTATGCATTAGTGAGAGTCCTTCAAACTTGGGAACGCTATTTAGTGTCCAAGGAGTTTGTGTAAGACCTAAGAAAAATGAATTTATGAAAAGATGGTTTGGACGTCAATTAAGTTTATTGATATATGAAATAATATGTTAAACACAAGTGAAACTTAAGATAGTTGATTAGAGTTCTTTGTTATGGGTTGGTGGTTATGGTTCAATTATATTATGTACATAAAATGTGTTTTAATTATTTTTATTATTTTATTAATTGATTTATTAAATGTGCATATATTTATATGGTTTGTTATGCATTATTGTTATACCAAATATGAATGTGACAGGTGGATTGATTTGATGTGCTTGGGGTAGTATGGTTGATCCTTGACTAGAACAAGAGTAGTTTTTTTAGTGTTTTCCGAGTTATGTAGAGGTGAGGAGTTGTAAGCAAATACATTGAATCTAAACGCAAGCCCAATAGGTAATAGAAAAATTAAGGTGGTTTTAATCATGTAATAATATTTTTTTTAAACAGAAGTTTTTAGGTATTGAGCATGAGTTAACGTGAAAAATATTCTAAGTGTGAGAGACGTAGGTTAATGTTATCTTTGAATTTTTATTTTTTATTTTTTATTTTTGCTTTTGTTGGAATGTAAGAGTAAGAGATTCGTGTTGTGGAGTTAGGAATGTAAAGAGACGAAGGAATTATCTGTGGTAGGTAATGGGTGGTAATCTTTAATCTTTTGTTATGTGAAAAGATAAGGCGCATTACTCCCTGCACCTCCCAATTTTCTCCCTCCACCTCCCCCTTCCTTTTCTACCCCTCATTCTATATTTTCTATTCCTAATTTATCCTTTTCATATTTAAGGTTAAAACCCACTCCCATATACAATATGAAAATCTTTAAACGGAAATAGACATCTGTGAACGGATATCAAAATCCGTTTAAGATAAAACGGATGTCAAGATCCGTTTATAAGTAAAATGGATGTCAACATTTTAAAATGCACAGTTCCAAGTTTGGCGTAAGTAAATATATGCAATGCAATGCAACAAGTGATTGTTTATATTCCATTAATGGAAGCGTTCTGACAAACTACACATCCTGTTTGTGCACCTCCTTTCCATTCACCACATCTTGTCAAAGGTTTCTCTTCTCGTAACAATTAATTCTTAATTAACAAAAGGAAAATGTTTGTTCAACACCCAGATTTGACACAAATTTGACACCGTCCAGGTGTCAAATTTCTATTGGGTTTTAAGTTTTAATTGGAAAATGGTTTTTGAAAAAACTGAGGAGGGTAGAATATGAATTATGAGATATATGGAATATGAGTTTTGATTTGGCGGTTTCATTTTCGTGTCTTTCACTTTGAAATTGAACGTTCTCTGAAAGTTTCGTTCTGTTTCCATTCCCGCACCTTCATCATCCTTTGCTATTTCCATTGCTGCGTTGTTGTTATCAGAACCGGAAAAAGGGAGTCTTTCGCAAGGTGTAGTTCTGGTTTTTTTTTTTTTCGGGGGCTTTGGTTTCTTGTGAGTTTCGTCATTTCGACTCGGCCTCCCATTTTGTTGTTTCTATTTCTGTACCATTTCGGCTTGCATTTTCTCATTTTTGTCTTCGACGTAATTTAGGGTTTATATTTTTTTGGTGAACCCAAAGCAAGTGTTGATATTTGGCCTCTTACATGTTTTCATTTTGTATTCAGTTGGAATGGCTTCCGGAATTCCAAAGGTAAGTTCAAGTTTTGGTCTTTTATTTATTTAGTTACAATTTTTTTTTTGTTAATAATAGAATGTTTTCATTATGTTTTGTAGTGGAGGGTCCGTACTTCTCTGGATTCATCATATATTACTGAAATGAATCGTTTGCTAAGAGAAGACCATGTTCAACGAATTGCTATGACACCATTTAGGTAGTGTGTGTACCTACGTGAGGATGTGGACGTAAACTGCGAGTTATTGAAGGTTATGGTATGTAGGTGGGTCGGGCATGATGTTAGCTTTAGGTTGAGTCATCAATTGGTTCCATTTACAGTTTTAGATGTTTTCATGACCACAGGTTTAGGTATAGGGGGTTTAGAAATACCTTTTGATGAATGTATAGAAGGTTTGGTTGGACAAATGTTTAACAAAAAAAACACATCTTTGAATGACTTGGTTGACGTGTTTAATGTGATTGCTTTAGACAAGAAGACAGACATTGATCTTGTTTGTAGGTTGTATATATTTGTTTGTTTGGTTGTGTTTTTCTTTCCTAGGAAGTCTAAGATAGTTGCTAACATGCCATCAAAAGTCTTAGATGACCTAGATAGTCTTTGTTTATATGATTGGGCTAGTGGTGTACATAAACACCTTGTTGATAGTTTGAATAAAGGTATGAAAAAAATAATGGCTGGAGGTATCACCAGCTCACTGAGTCTAAGTGGCAATGTCGCTGTATTGCAGGTAAAATTCTTTGTAGTTGTTCAAGTGAATTGTATGAATTTTCTACATTTTGATATATGTGTTATTGATAAATTTAATCCAATTGTAGGCTTGGGTGGTGGAGATATTTTCTTTGGATGGTAATCGAATTCATAGGCATTTCCCTCGCATGTTGCGTTGGTTCCGCTATAAGCCACGGTCATATGAAAATATTGATAATATTTTTCGGACTAGAGAAGTAAGTATTTGATGTAAGTTTTTTATAAATATTTATGATTAGAATGTAGTGTTTAATTTGTTTGCATGTCTTGTAGTTTAACTTGGAGTGGTATGTTGGCGAGCGTGTGCATGACTTGCCCGACATCAAAGCTGTTTTTCAGCTTTTTGATGAAGGGATAGGTATAGCGCAATTGCCAAAACGATGTAGAGTTGAGGAAGGTGATGATGATAGCTCCGATGATGGCACCTTTGAAGCAAACCTTGAGGAGATATTGAAAAAGAATAATGAAGAAATGATGGCATTGACTTCAAGGCTAGTTTTTTTGAAGAATGAGGTATTTAAAATTCGTGAAATTCCAATTGTGAATGAAGAAGGTGTTGGAGGAGTTGATGAAGAACCTTTAGGTGGAGCTTTCAATGAAGAACCTTTAGGTGGAGCTTTCAATGAAGAACCTGTGGATGAATTTGAAGAACAAGTTCAAAACGTTGTTGAAATTGTTTATATTGTTGAATATGAAGAATCGGATGCACCGCAACCAATGGCAATTGAACCTCTGCGTTCAGTTGCTGGTGATCCAAGGCCTAACGTGAATGTTGACCAACTCTACATCGCCGTCGGCGTAAGGGATATACCGCAGCGGTAAGTAATGATAATTTTGTTTAATGTATTGTTTTGGGAATAGATGTTTATTGAAAAGTACATTTGTTTTTAATCAGGATCGTGTGTGAAATAATTGGGCAGACACTGAGCACAACATCTATTCATACCTTAGCTCCTTACAATTACGTTGATAACATGGTAAGCGTTTTATGTCCTTAGTCGATTTATAGTGTGATTATAATTTGGAATCAATGATGAATTTTGAATGTGTAGTTGGTGCTATTTGCAACCACCATATTTATGCACTTTGAGAAAAGGAGGACGGGGGTTGTGAAGAGGATCCTTTTTAGTTCATTATATGCGGTAACCTATTCTGTTTGAATGTGTTCATTTCAGTTTCTTTTGACTTTTTATGTGTTAGTCATTTAGGATTGATGTATTTCATCGTATTCTTAGGACCTTATAATCAATGATTATTTGAAGATGCAAAAAAACCGTCGTGTGTTTACTGCTCATAATTACAGCAGCTGTTTGCGTGCAGGACACTTTAGCCTTGCAGACATTCCAACAGCTGACTTTGTAAGTGAGGTTTATTTTTTACTTTGTATGTGGTGGTATGTGACATATAGCAATTGTTGATGTGTTCACTTTGTTTTTGTTGGTTTGTAGTTGTTTCTTCCTTTTTGCCATCATTATCATTGGTGGTGCTATGTTGTAAAAATTAGCACATTGGAAATATATATTATTGATTCTATGGCGAAGGGCGTAAGAGACGGCAGAAGGATTGACATTGTTGTGGTATGTGTGAACCAATTTGAATATTGTTATTGAGTTCCATGTAATAATGTATTGCTAACGTCTAATTCTTATTTTGACTTTGTAGGTTGAAAACCTTACCCGATTTTTTTGCATGTTGTACAACAGACCGGAAGGGAGTATTGGACCTTTGTTTGTTGTACACCCAAATATCCCATCCCAGCCAAACCAGTAAGTTGTTAGAAGCCTTTATTTTAAAATAATGTTATTCTAATTGACGTAGTGTGTCATAAGTGGTTGATGTTATAATTTTTATTGTTTTAGACATGACTGTGGAGTTATAATGTTACAAGCTATGGAACTTTGGAATGGACAGGATAAATTCAATGGCAAAAGCATGACACAATACTCAAACGTAAGGAGGAATACAATTTTGTTTATTTTTTATATGTTGGTTGATTAGGCAAGTAAAATATTTTCATTTCAGGGGGCATTGCTTGCAATCAGAAAGCGATATGTAACTGAATGGATCGTGGACGAGGAGAACATAAGATTACTGGATGCGTTGGACGTCTATGGATTGTTGTAGGGTAGTTGTGCAGTGTAAAAATGTAATCTATTTTAGATTGCTGATACAGTGTACTTTGTATATGAAGACAATTTAGTTATCGTTTTATATATATCAATACAGTGTACATGTTCTTATTGGAATAAGATTCTTTTATACATTTCAAGACATTGTACAAAATGTTATTTGAATAAGATGAATGATTTAAAGAATGCTTATTAGCAATGTAGACATGATTGTTGATTGATGATTAATGTCCAGGTTTTTCTTATGTGAAATGTGTGTCTAGGGTTGGTTGTCATGGTTGGGAAACCCCATGATGTTAACTAGAAGGTATTCCCTGGGTCATGAGATGAAGATTGTCCATGTTGAGGGAATTCTGCAGCAAAAACCACTCCTGTAATTGTTTACAAGAGGCATGTAAACGATTACACAAGCCTTTTGTCCATTTTGGACATCCTGTTGCCCTACAGGGACCACCTGTAAGCACGTGGGGGACCACAGGGCATTTTGGGTGTGTTCCAGGTGAAGATGACTTGTTTTTCATTTAGGGAGTGTGTCTAGGGTTGGATGTCAGGGTTGGGAAACCCCATGATGTTAACTAGAAGGTATTCCTTGGGTCATGAGATGAAGATTGTCCATGTTGAGGGAATTTTGCAGCAAAAACCACTCTTGTAATCGTTTACAAGAGGCATGTAAACGATTACACGAGCCTTTTGTCCATTTTGGACATCCTGTTGCCCTGCAGGGACCACCTGTGTGCACGTGGGGGACCACAGGGCATTTTGGGTGTGTTCCAGGTGAAGATGACTTGTTTTTCGTTTAGGGTGTGTGTCTAGGGTTGGATGTCATGGTTGGGAAACCCCATGATGTTAACTAAAAGGTATTACCTGGGTCATGAGATGAAGATTGTCCATGTTGAGGGAATTCTGCAGCAAAAACCACTCCTGTAATCGTTTACAAGAGGCATGTAAACGATTACACGAGCCTTTTGTCCATTTTGGACATCCTGTTGCCCTGCAGGGACCGCCTGTGTGCACGTGGGGGACCACAGGGCATTTTGGGTGTGTTTAAGGTGAAGATGACTTGTTTTTCATCTAGGGTATGTGTCTCGGGTTGGATATCATGGTTGGGAAGCCCCATGATGTCCAGGAGGTCCACCCTGGGTCATGAGATGAAGATTGTCCATGTTGAGGGAATTCTGCAGCAAAAACCACTCCTGTAATCGTTTACAAGAGGCATGTAAACGATTACACGAGCCTTTTGTCCATTTTGGACATCCTGTTGCCCTGCAGGGACCACCTGTGTGCACGTGGGGGACCACAGGGCATTTTGGGTGTGTTCCAGGTGAAGATGACTTGTTTTTCGTTTAGGGTGTATGTCTAGGGTTGGATGTCATGGTTGGGAAACCCCATGATGTTAACTAGAAGGTATTCCCTGGGTCATGAGATGAAGATTGTCCATGTTGAGGGAACTCTGCAGCAAAAACCACTCCTGTAATCGTTTACAAGAGGCATGTAAATGATTACACGAGCCTTTTGTCCATTTTGGACATCCTGTTGCCCTGCAGGGACCACCTGTGTGCACGTGGGGGACCACAAGGCATTTTGGGTGTGTTCCAGGTGAAGATGACTTGTTTTTCGTTTAGGGTGTGTGTCTAGGGTTGGATGTCATGGTTAGGAAGCCCCATGATGTCCAGGAGGTCCACCCTGGGTCAAGAGATGAAGATTGTCCATGTTGAGGGAATTCTGCAGCAAAAAGCACTCCTGTAATCGTTTACAAGAGGCATGTAAACAATTACACGAGCCTTTTGTCCATTTTGGACATCCTGTTGCCCTGTAGGGACCACCTGTGTGAACGTGGGGGACCACAGGTTTAAAATGATGTTGTAATCGTTTACATGAGTGTGTTTCTTGTTTTGGACATCATTTTGGACCTCAGGAAGCACCAGGGTCAAGGACAGGGACCATACGGGATTTAAGGTGTTCTTTACTAGAGAAAATAACAACAACTGATTTCATTAACCTACATAGAATGATTACACTTAGATAATTACATGACATGTCCAAAAGTTATAAATGTGCACAATAACAACATTGAAGTACTGTACTCTAATAAAATTACATTCACCCAACCAGAAGTTTTAGAGTTCATAACATACTATTACAGTAATCCAATAAAGACATATTTAAACCTGCATAACAAAAGATAACTGAAAGCATATGTAATTTTAACTATTCTGCTTGATTGGCTGATGTTAATGGTTGGTCAGTTGGTGGTTGATTCGCTGATGTTGATGGTTGGTCAGTTGGTGGTTGATTGGATGATGTTGATGGTTGGTCAGTTGGTCGAACAAATTTACCGAGGATGGCATCCACATTGACATTATTTTCTTCCCACATCGGAAGTCGAATGACAGGTTTTGGAGTTTCCTTAACGAGTTCAGCTGAAGGAGGACTAATTTCATGGGGAAAAACCTTCACGACATTACGGTGAACGATATTGAGGTAGTGGTTTGGCCTAAATGGACAGAAGGATTTAACCTATTGGAAGAAAGATCAAGTTAAATAATTGTTAAATTTATGATTAATATAACAAAGCAAAGGAAAGGGAATTCAATCTTAATTTTAAAATGAAGCATTGCATCATTGGTTTACAAGGTTCAGTATCATGACGGATCCAACTCGAATGTTCTCTCCAAATTCAGGATCTTCAAGAACTTTATGGTGCACTGAAGCCTTCATTGTACCTGATGGATCCTGGTGACATTGAATCAATGATTAGTGACTTGTTTTAAAAAAAAAATTAATCACTTGAAGAAACAATACCTTTACAGTCAACTGCATGTCTCCCAGACCATTTGGCTTGCATTCTTTTATTAAGCAAGCAACAACCGGAAGTATGTCCATTCCTTTGGCTTCTTTTAGTGAATTGATGTTCTCCATTTTCCCCTCAGTAACTAGACCTGCAATAAATCACATAATCTTAATAACCAATTTTATTTGTAAAGTTCATATTTCACTTGTATTATTTGAACACATAATTTACCATAGTGTTCAATGAACATTTCAGCCCACTTCCATGCATTGGAGGTAAAATCTCTTTCATATGTTGCCTTGGCGACATCAATAGCAAATTCTTGGGTAGATTTTTCCCTTCAGTGTTTATCCTATTCAGCATGGCCGCTTGAACATTACCCGCAGGCCCAAGTATAAGAGAAGAAGAAGAATCACATTTTTTAAGAAAGGACTCCAGCACGTCATCATCATAGACAAGATCTTCCCAAGCATCCATGACACTCCTTTGATAAGCTGCATGTGAGTGCGAAGGGAGGTTAAGGACAGAACAACAATACAAACGAAGTATCATCTAAATAAACAAAAATTACAAATACTAATAATGAATAAGTTAACTCACAACTACAATGAAGTGTTGCACGCAATAAGAGTTAGGGTCTGTTGGAGATATATAAAGACATCTTTAGGCATAAACTTTTATTAAAAAATGTTATATTAAGGCTTTTTCTACTTTCATGTTCGTTTTAATGATCAAACATAACTTGGTCCCCGTGCCACTCACTTTATGTCACATATTAATGAAATATGAAGTCTTATTACTTGGTTGATTGACATTGCATTAAATGTTTGGAAGAAAAAGTGAGCTGCATTTATTGTGGGCAAGGAGAGAGAATACCTTTTTCATGTCATAAATAAATGCTAGGATTTTGATGAAGAATTGCTTTTCGTTTTGTTTTCTTAGTCTTTATGAACTTTTCTTCAACTCCTTCCAACAAACACTTATTCCCTCCAAAACGTTTCCTTTCCTGTATCTACCATTGCCTGCTTCAACTACCTACCTTTGATGTCATTGAAGGCAAAGTGTTTATTTCCCAGGTGTGGAGTTTGGTGAAGTTTACTGTAAGCTCATTTAAGGACGGATAGAAGCTTTGCAGTAGGTTGGTGAGTACCACAACACCTTCCCTTAACCCACTTTGTTGGTATGAATGTGTTTGGTTCATTTAAGATGACTCTTAATTTCATTCTTTCTTCTTTAATGATAGGGTCCCGTTATTTTGTGAATGTGTTTGCTACAAAATTTAATTATATAGGATTGAACAAATTTCCATTGTTGTAAACCAATTTGTTATATTTTTCATGTTCATCAGACTTATTTGTGGTGTGTACGATGGCTACAAGCACAAATCATGTGAACGACTTGCCTCACTCCTATGCAAATGGTGATGAGCCTAATGAAACGTTTATGGACAACGAACCTAGGATTAATATGTGTTTTGATTCAATGGAAGATGCAAAGAAATTCTACACAAATTACGCCATTACATGTGGTTTTGCTGTAAGGACAAGATCATCAAAGAAGGATAAAGACAATAATGTGTACTATTTGCGATTAGTTTGTTCCAGAGAAGGAAAATATGTATCTTCCATAAAACCAGAGGTGAAAACACATGCAAGTCAAACAAATCAATGTCCAGCTAACATAACCATTGGAAGGAAGGACAATTATTAGGTTATAAAGAGCGTCGTTTTACATCACAGTCATGACCTATGCCCTAATACATCTAAGTTGATTCCTGGGAATAGAAAATTGACCATGCAAGCTAAACACACGTTGCAGGTCAATGATGATGTTGGGGTTCGCATTAATAAGAGTTTCCTTAGCATCGTCAGTGATGTTGGTGGATTTGAGAATATGGAATTCGTGGAACGTGATGCTAGGAACTATATTGTGCAACACAGGAGATCTTTATGTAAGGACGGTGATGGTCAAGCACTTCTTAAACATTTTTCATCCATGAAAGCATTGAACAACGACTTCTTCTACGACATTGCATTGGATGAAGGGAATAAAATGTGTAGTGTTTTTTGGGCAGATGCAAGAAGTATAGCGGCATGTGCAGAATTTGGTGATGTTGTGTCCTTCGACACCACTTACTTAACAAATAAGTATGACATGCCCTTTGCGCCATTTGTAGGCGTTAACCATCATGGTCACTCAATTTTACTTGGATGTGGATTGCTTTCTTCCGAAGACACTGTGTCCTTTGTGTGGTTGTTTGAATCTTGGTTGAGATGCATGGGAAATAAGGCCCCTGATGGTATTATAACGGATCAATGCAAGGCAATGGCCAATGCCATTGAAGAGGTTTTTCCAAATACAAGACACAGATGGTGTTTATGGCACATAATGAAGAAGTTGCCCGAAAAATTTCAATCCTTCAAAAATTACGTTTCAATTAAAGCGGATATACATGCGCTTATCTATGACTGTGGGTCGCCAACGGACTTTGAGAATGGATGGAAAGAACTTCTTACAAAGCATGCATTGGAGGGGAATGATTGGTTAAGTAATCTTTATGAGGAAAGAATGAAATGGGTTCCATGTTATTTAAGGAGTGAATTTTAGGTAGGTATGTCAACAACACAAGAAGTGAGGGTATGAATGCCTTCTTTGATGAATTTATAAATTCAAGCACCACACTACATCAGTTTGTGGTTCAATTTGACAATGCACTTAGAGTTAAGGCACAAAAAGAAACACAGGCTGACTTCTCCTCCCTGAACACCACGATTGGTTGTGGGTCCCAGTCACCGATAGAAAGACAATTTCAATTGGAGTATACACATGAAAAGTTTGAGGAAGTCCAAACAGAATTTCGATGTCGGATGAATTGCTTTATCAAAAACACTGTCAAGGACAGTCTTATGAATACTTATACAATAAAAGAGGAGCGGATGTTCGAGGGTAAATGTCATGATAAATTTTATACAGTTGAATTTGATCCACTTACTCACAATACCAGTTGTTCTTGTCAGTTATTTGAATTTAGAGGCATTATTTGTCGGCATTCACTTTTGGTATTTGGGCAAGAAGATGTTTGCAATGTGCCATCCAAATACGTCCTTCGGCGTTGGAGTAAAAATATTAGTAGAAGGCACACAATGATTAGAGCAGCCTATAATACCTCTAAGCTTAAACCGACGATGCAAAGATACCAACTTTTGTGTAAAAAATTTTATGAAATAGCGGAGGTCGCTTGTGAGTCTGAACATGTTTTTAATCACTTAGAAAAATATCTTCATGTACTTGGTAATAAATATGGTTGCAGTTCATCCATGACTACTAAAATCATTATTGATGGTGATGAACTCAGATATGAAAATCCTGTAAACACTCCAACATCTGACACTGAACAGGGAAATGATGATGTACTTGTGCGCAGTCCAGTAGCAGTGCAGCAAAAAGGGCGACCACGCACAAATAGGTTTAAGTCAACCCTTGAGAAAAGAACAAGAAAAACAAAACCATGTTCAGGAAAAAAGTCATCAACACCATTGGTAGAAGAATCTTTTACTAATTACATTGTGTGTTATTTGCATATACTTCACTTAATTCTTACATGTGGTCTAATTGAGATTTTGCTTATGTAGGAAACTCCATTTCCTGATGTTATACAAAGTGCTAAGGTCATTCAACTTCCATCCCAAACTTACCAAGTATCAGACCAATCCGCAGTGGCGCCACTTGGATTTATGTCTTTGTTATCTGCTGTGCATAACAATTTTGATAATAACATATTGTGATGTATGTAACAACTTCATATTACTTACCTATCAATATAATGTTTTTATTGTTGTGCAATGTCTATGTCAATCTAACTTTAATGAGCAGAATAAGTTTTTGTTGCAGACATATGTCATTAGCACTGTTAAAAAGACGGCGAAGTAATGTTAACTACAAGATTACTTGCTTCTGATACATGTTAGGCAGTGCATGATTCTTTAAATGCACTAGTTATGCTAGACATAGGGTTTGTAATCAATTACCACATTTGTGTAATCGTTTACACAATATGAAGGGTTCCTTTAAAAACCAACACTTTAGGTTTAACTGCGCACGTTCCCCACTTTAGGTTTAACTGCCCACTCCTGCAGGTTTTAAAGTAACCTCCTTCGTGAACGTCTGGTCCTCAATTGGCAGTAGTGTGTTCGTCTATGGCTGAGCGTGCAAGGAAGAAACAGAGGGGAGCTTCTTCACGTCCTCAACGTCGCCCTCAAAGTCCAACGCCTTCCCCACCCCCATCTCCAACAACATCCCTTCCACAATCAGGACAACAATTGTTCTCTTCGCCTAAACAGTATGAGAAATTTAGTTTGCATTTTGTCAATCGACACATATTGGAAAGCAAATACTTGGATGAGGACTACTTTGAGGTAAGCAATTTTGATTTCTACGACATTTTGCGAGACGCAGGACTTAGCGAATTTGTTTCTTTGAGAAAACCATTCTATCCCCAATTAGTTAAAGCGTTTTACACCAACATGGAAATTTCTGAAACTGGAGTTATTCGAAGCGAGGTAAAAGGGGTTAAAATTAGAGTGAGGCCTAGTCTTTTTCAACAACTTACCTCCCTCCCATGTATCGGAGTTCGTTACGAACGACAACTTGTTGATGACTGGAAAGAATAGTACAATCCCATAACTACAAGGCAACTTGTTTGTAATGAAAAAGCAGACTTGAGTGGTCGAATAACTGCAGGGGGATTAAAGGTGCAGCCAAGGATACTGCATTATGTCCTAACCAGAATATTAATTCCACGTTACTCAAATATTGGTCAGGCATCGAACGAGGATATTTTGCTGTTATAGGCCCTTTTGAATTCAAAGCAAATTAACTGGGGAAATGTTGTCCGCAATAGGATGAAAAGGGCTTTATCTGACAATGAAAGGCTGTCTTATCCTCATTTAGTAACTATGTTGTTGAAACACTTTAATGTGCCCATCACTTTTGATCCTATTACAGATATAATGGACAAACAAAAGGTGGGATGTGACAAAATAGCATCCTTTGGTTATGTCCAAAATGTAGATGGAATGCGGGTACACAAAGACGACGCAGACAACCAACAGAAAGAACGCGCACAAGTGCAGCATCATGATCAACCAAGTTCTTCTACAACACTTGATGATGTCATACAACGCATTGACCAACTGAAGACGTATGTTGGTACAAGATTGGACAGCGTAGAAGCAAGACTTGCAAATATTGAGAACCGAGATGCAAAAGTTGGAAACATTCAGAACCCAATGCAGCAACCTCCCACACCATTTTATCATTTCACTTCCTAGTTTGAATTTCGTCTTTATATGTATTTTCTTCCATTTGGAACTTGTAGCTGAATATTGTACTGTTATCATTACTTAATTTCAATATCGCAATTTCAAAGTTTATTTGTAAATCTTGTTTGAATGTTTGAGTGTTATATTTCACGTACATACGAACAAGTACACATGAAGGAAGTAATTAATCTTACGCGTATTATATTTCACAGCCATACAACTAACTACAAAGGTAGTAATGAATGTTTGTCGTATTAGTTTTAATATTTATACAACCAACTAAAATTGAAGGAACAAATAATCAGTCAATGAACACTCATATAAATCAGTGGTCCACAGTGGTCCCCCACGTTGAAACTAGTGGCTCCTTCATTTGAGCAGGATGTCCAAATCCTTGATCAGGTTCGCGTAAACGATTACAGGGTCCTGTAATCGTTTACACATCACAATTTCACAGCAAACTTCACTTCACTAAAGGTTGTCAACATGGATGCTCCCTCCCACCATGATGGGGGACCCACAACATCAGGTTCAACCAACTCATCACTGGAAACAAAAAAACCCAATTTCAATCATGGATTTCCGTAAAAACACAGAGTGGTCCACCACGTTGAAACTGGTGGCTCCTTCAGTTGAACAGGATGTCCAAATCCCTAATCAGGTTCGCGTAAACGATTATAGGGTCCTGTAATCGTTTACACTTCACAATTTCACAACAAACTTCACTTCACTAAAGGTTGTCAACATGGATGCTCCCTCCCACCATGATGGGGGACCCACAACATCAGGTTCCACGAACTCATCACTCTGGAAACAAAAAAAAAACCCAATTTCAATCATGGATTTCTGTAAAAACACAGAGTGGTCCCCACGTTGAAACTGGTGGCTCCTTCAGTTGTAATCGTTTACACATCACAATTTCACAGCAAACTTCACTTCACTAAAGGTTGTCAACATGAATGCTCCCTCCCACCATGATGGGGGACCCACAACATCAGGTTCAACCAACTCATCACTCTGGAAACAAAAAAACCCAATTTCAATCATGGATTTCCGTAAAAACATAGAGTGGTCCCCCACGTTGAAACTGGTTGCTCCTTCAGTTTAACAGGATGTCCAAATCCCTGATCAGTTTCGTGTAAACGATTAAAGGGTCCTGTAATCGTTTACACAACACAATTTCACAGCAAACTTCACTTCACTAAAGGTTGTCAACATGGATGCTCCCTCCCACCATGATGGGGGGACCCACAACATTAGTTTCAACCAACTCATCACTCTGGAAACAAAAAAACCCAATTTCAATCATGGATTTCCGTAAAAACACAGAGTGGTCCCCACGTTGAAACTGGTGGCTCCTTCAGTTTAACAGGATGTCCAAATCCCTGATCAGTTTCGTGTAAACGATTATAGGGTCCTGTAATAGTTTACACAACACAATTTCACAGCAAACTTCACTTCACTAAAGGTTGTCAACATGGATGCTCCCTCCCACCATGATGGGGGACCCACAACATCAGGTTCAACCAACTCATCACTCTGGAAACAAAAAAAAAACCCAATTTCAATCAAGGATTTCTGTAAAAACACAGAGTGGTCCCCCACGTTGAAACTGGTGGCTCCTTCAGTTGAACAGGATGTCCAAATCCCTGATCAGGTTCGCGTAAACGATTACAGGGTCCTGTAATCGTTTACACATCATAATTTCACAGCAAACTTCACTTCACTAAAGGTTGTCAACATGGATGCTCCCTCCCACCATGATGGGGGACCCACAACATCAGGTTCAACCAACTCATCACTCTGGAAACAAAAAAACCCAATTTCAATCATGGATTTCCTTAAAAACACAGAGTGGTCCCCCATGTTGAAACTGGTGGCTCCTTCAGTTGAACAGGATGTCCAAATCCCTGATCAGGTTCGCGTAAACGATTACAGGGTCCTGTAATCGTTTACACAACACAATTTCACAACAAACTTCACTTCACTAAAGGTTGTCAACATGGATGCTCCCTCCCACCATGATGGGGGACCCACAACATAAGGTTCAACCAACTCATCACTCTGGAAACAAAAAAACCCAATTTCAATCATGGATTTCCATAAAAACACAGAGTGGTCCCCCACGTTGAAACTGGTGGCTCCTTCAGTTGAACAGGATGTCCAAATCCCTGATCAGGTTCGCGTAAACGATTACAGGGTTCTGTAATCGTTTACACAACACAATTTCACAGCAAACTTCACTTCACTAAAGGTTTTCAACATGGATGCTCCCTCCCACCATGATGGGGGACCCACAACATCAGGTTCAACCAACTCATCACTCTGGAAACAAAAAAAAAAAACCCAATTTCAATCATGGATTTCCATAAAAACACAAAGTGGTCCCCCACGTTGAAACTGGTGGCTCCTTCAGTTGAACAGGATGTCCAAATCGCTGATCAGGTTCGCGTAAACGATTATAGGGTCCTGTAATCGTTTACACAACACAATTTCACAGGAAACACATTGGAAATTCACTGCACTTCATTGGATTTGGTCACAAACCTAGTTTTGAACACACTAATTTATTTCTAATTTATTCATTTCTTTGAACATACATTAGCACTTCACAACTAGTTATTCATTTCTTTCCACATACATTATCACTTCGAAATCGAATTTTAAATACCTTAAATAAAACAAACATGTGATTTGCAATAAGATAAATGAATGTTATACATATTGAACCAAATAGTAGGTTTAAATACACAATATTTTTGTTCCAGCCTAACACAATAGTTAATCCTTTCTCTTTCTAACTCATACATTTCCTGTGTATGGTGTCCTAAGTGCTTGGCTCTTAACTCGCCTTCTTGAACCAATCTAACATAAGTCCTCAGCTGTGATTGGTTGTCAGGCATTCCACCCGGTGCATTTGGCGACATTGCACCTTCATCATTGTTCCTCATTCCACCCGCTGCCTCGGCCGACAAACCAACAGGTGAAACGAATGTATCGTCACTAAATGCTTGTGGACATCCACCACTTTCAACACCATCATCTGCAGTTGACCTTTTAGGTCTTCTTTTGGCCTTCTCTGTCTCCAACTCTTCCTCTAAGTCATTCACCTCCCTTTTAAGTTTTTCAATTAAACACTTCTGATCCTCTGCAGTGCGCATCAAACTCTCCCTGCATTCTTTTTTTAGCAATTTCTTTCTTCGTTGATCTTCGTAGTTTTTTGGTGGTGCTTCTTCTTTTATGACATCCTTGTCATCCTTGTTTACACCACCAATTTCATCTACAACATGAACCTGAAATTTAAGAACATATAAAATGTTATATAACTACTGTCAATTTAAATTAACATTCAAAATAAAAAACAAAATGAAACACATACCAAACCCATTTCAAACACACGTTTCACAATGTTGTCTCCAACAGTTCTATTCATCCAGTGCAACATCCTTGGAACTTTCGCTATTGCACCTTCAGGAGCCATGAAATGCTCACAAAACCAAACCTAATAAACAAGTACTTGTTATATATTACTCGTAATCAAATAACAAATATACCAAACTTTAGTTGTGAAATTGGTACGTGTAACATGTAAACACACCCATCAACATAAACATTGCTTGTTGTTTTGCCTTTCTTCACAGAATCTGAGGCTTTACTCAAATTGTCTAACAAATAACGATAAACTAAACCACCCCAACAGTATTTACTCAGACTACTCAACTCATCCACAATTTGAAACAATACAGGAAGAACTCGTCCACTACGATTTGGGAATAAAATCTCACATATCCCCAACAAGATGTACAAGCTACAAAAAACCTCACAAGGAAGGGTTTTTTTATGTTTTTCCAACAAAAATTTGAAAATGAATTTCAAATGGGTAATGTCCTGACCTAAATACTTCACACATTTACTATTACCCACTGAAGAATGCTTCAAGTTTATACTTTCACCATCTAAACTCAACCCTATTCCTGAACAAAATTCATTTTCATTGATATTGAAATGCTTGTCTGCAATAAGAAAAGAGTTGCTCGAATCCACCCATGTCTTGGTTAACTCACGCAAAAGTTTAGTATTCAATGTGACTTTACCACTGAACTCTAAAAACCAAAAAAATGGAGTCTTGGAGATGACTTCCCTTTGCTCCTCTGTCAACCGTTCGTTGAGAGTGCTAATATACATGGTTGAAAATGAATGATGCACACTCAACTGTCCATAACAAAAAACCACAACAAACCAAATCAAATAACAAACAACGGGAGACAACCCACAAGAAACCACAACAAACCCAAAACCCAAACCTAAAACCAAATACCCAATCATAAATCCAATTACTCAAACCGACAACAAAGGTATTTACCTTGGTCCAACCACGGTCCAATCCGGAACTTGCCATTTCAGAGCACTGGAGACGACGAAAGAGTGAGCGACTAATGGAGATGACGATGGGAAACGACCAAATGTGAGAGAGAAGCAACTTGTCACACTAAAAATGCCCAGGGGTAGAATAGGAATCCAATTTCTCTGAAAACCTCTCCATTTTTCAGGCCAAATTTTTTTAAACAAAAAAAATAATACCCAATAGCACGTTGACACGTGGCAGTGTCAATTGAGTGTCAAATATACGGTGTCAAAATAACGGGATCCTTAACAAAACTATCTTGCTTTTTCCACCATTTCCTATATCTTAAATTATTTTTTTTTTTTAGGATGGAACACTTTAGATTGAATAGTTTGAATGGGTTAGAATATGAGTTTTCTCCACATAATATTTTTATTGATAATTAATTCTTGTAAACAAAAAATTAAAGACCATTTATTATCGGATGTTTTCCTTTCACATGTATACAACTACATCTACAAACTATACATATATGCGAATGTTCACACGGTCACACCTTCCCAGTTATAGGGATGTTCACATGGCATATTAAAAAGGTATAAAATATTAATTAGTATTTCATCTTTCAACTTTTTTTATTCATTTAGAAATTCAAATCTCCCATCAGTTGTACCATAAATTTTTAGTTGAAGTACAAGCACCCTACCACCCTCTGTTAAAAACTTTAAAGTGGAGAGAGAATACATGAATGAAGGAAGAGGAAGCAGCACATTTACTAGTATTTCAAAATCTCAGTGTTACATTTATTTATTACATTCCCAATAGTGTAGCAGAGGTAAGTGCATTTTAATTTCACGCGTTTGTAGGTCCAGTGAAACTAATAACTATATTATAAAAAAAAATTAAATTAAATTAAATTGTGATATATATTAACATGAGGGAAAAAATTAAATGTCTGGCATCTTCTTCCTCCTCACTTAGACAACCTCAAACGCAGAAAAACGAAACCAGACACACAAAGCAACACATAAATACTATATTACATACATTTCACAAAAAAACAAACAGAAATCAATACCATGTGCAAGAAACGAAAGGAAAAACTAACCTGTCGAGACAGAAACGCACCACCGAACACCGCCGCACCTTCGCAAAAACCCGCCGCACCGCCGCATGCACAGGCCACACCGCCGCACACACCAAAACCTGCACCACCACAAAATGCATAGAGGAGGACCACGAAATGCACTGAACTGATAGAGTTTGGAATAAGAGCTTAAAAAAAACAAAACTGAAAAGGGAAACGGGAGTCAGAAGGTGGGGGTGGGGGGTGTTACAATTGAGTGAAATAGAAAAGGGAAAAGTAAATCTAGAATTAATTAAATTAAGAGAGTTAAAAAAGTAAAAATAAAATAAATAAAAAAATGTTATTTTGGTAATATGAAAATGTTAAAAAAAAATTGGGGAGGTACAGGATGGAATGGGGGAGGTGGAGAAAGTAATGCCCAAAGATAAAGACCGTGATTATGTATGGATTGGACCGTTATTTGGAAATGTCCAGAGCATGTTAGATGTGAATTTTGTTATTACTGGTAATATTTGGTGAGCTTGCATAGCTTTGTTGGTATGGAATGTAATTATATATTTTATTAAAAATGATTTTTTAACATATTATATTATTAAAACTAAGTATAAATATTTTATAAAAAAATAAATGTTTAAAATTAATATATTATTAATTTATTTTTATAATAATTAATTAATTAATACCATTTATACAAATAATATATTTTGTGAAATTTATTATTTGTATACATATTATATTAATATTTATATTAAAGTTTTGTGGTAAAATTTATGAGTAAAAAAATATGGGTTAGTTGTTAAAAAATAATATTTAATAAAAATATCTATATAACATTCATACTAAATTTAATATCAATTTCAAGATGGACAATATTGTACGAATTAAATTGAAATCAATATAATCATACATGAAACTGATATTAGACGTATGTTATTTTGGGTTTTTAACGTCAGATCCCGATCCGATGTCTTTATGGGTGACGTTAATGGGAAGTTGGACTTGTAGAATTCGACGTCTATAAAAACGTCGGATATGACATTAATCGACGTCTAAGGGCACTATAAAGACGTCGGTTAGTGTCATGTCCGACGTCTAAGGGCACTATAAGGACGTCAGACATGACACTAACCGACATTTAAGGGCACTATAGACGTCGGACATGGCATTAACCGACGTCTACTGAGCTTTCGTTGTGTTTTAGTGCAGTTTTGCTCGTGTCTTTGGATAGCCTAGTAGCACATTCTCCCTTTGCTAGTTTCCTCATAAGAAAAGCTTGCGTCTTTTGGATCTCTTATGGCATTTCAACCCAAACCCGAACTTGGGTCTTTGCCTAGTTCTATTCCAACGGCTAATGAAAAAGAATATGGTGACATGAGAACTAGGCAAGAACCTAGGTTCAGTTTTGGGTTGAAATGCCATAAGAGATCCAAAAGACGCAGCTTTTCTTACAAGAAAGCTAGCAAAGGGAGAAGGTGCTACTACGTTACCCAAAGACACGAGCAAAATTGCACTAAAACACAACGAAAACTCATTTTAATCGGTTCAAATATAAGATAATCCATCAAAGACTAATTTAATCGAAGTAAAAGTAAGTTTAAACAGTTCAAAAGAGATAAAACGCACCTGAAAATGCAATGTCGCGGAAAGAAAAGGTGAGGAGGTAGACGATGAAGTGCACGTAACCGCGGGTTCGCGAACTCTGATTTAACAAGAACCTAACGTCGGATCCCCCAGCGCCCGACGTCTATTCTTGACTAAACGTCGGTGACCTCACTAATATGACGTCCATTTGAATGAAAAATTAATATTCACTGTATATATAGATGTCAGATCTAGGGGGAGTCGATGTCCAAGAAAACTTTTCACCTACCTTTTCAGGCCATTTAAACGTCGTATGTAAGGGGAGCCGACGTCCAAAACAACTTTTTCACCTACCTTGTCAAGCTATTTAAAGTATAGACGTCGATTACAAGGGGGCTTGACGTCTTTAGACGATTATAGACGTTAGAGTGGTAGGAACAGACGTCTATATGGCGGAAAAAATGACTTTTTACCTACCTGTCAGTCCCTTAGACAGCGGTTAGTGGGGGTCCGACGTCTATAAAATTATAGACGTCAAGGACCCTCCTAACTGAGTCTATATGACCACTTATTTACGAAAATGCCACCGGTCAATAATTTACGTTTATTTTGTGGTTCGACGTTTGAGGAGTGACGTTAAAGGCCAATTTTGCACTAGTCACAGACAGTATCACGTATATGACATATTGTCAACACCCAATTTCGTCCGGATGAATAAAATATGCTTTTTCTCTTTCTATCTTACTTTAAGTCTTTTTTTTTTATCATTTTATTTTATTTTTATTTTTTTTTTATTTTTATTTTTTATTTTTATTTTTTTTATTTATTTTTTAAGTCTTGTTTTCCCATAATTAATATATAAAAAAATATGAAACAAGAGAAAAAAGGGCTTAAAGCACGTTTTGTCTTTTGCAAAAGGAAGAGAGAAAAATGTTTGAAAAGGAAATGGTACATTGTGTACGTTTTGGCTGGAGAAAGCTGTGCAAAATTGGTTGGCAGGATGCGGCTTGATTTTTGCAGAGAGCGGTTACGAGAATACTGAAAAGGAAAAGCAGCCCCATCCTCCAAGAGGAGGAAATTGTGTCTCACACACACCATCACCTCACACACGACTCTCTTCTACATTGTACTGGCTCAGCAGAATCGCAAAAGAAAGCATTTTTTCTCTCCCACCCAGCTTCAAATTGATCTGCTAGCTTCTACCGATTGATTCATCTTCCCCATCTCAGAAGCCATAATCACCATCATCGCTACCAGAGCTTGGTGCCGGTACCAAAAGGAAAAGAAGCGGAGCTTCATCTGAAGAGAAGGAGTCACAGGATTTATAAGAGCAAGACGCCAACATAGAAGGTAAGTCCGCACTCCTAGAAGCTTCATTGTTGCTTGCATTTAAGTTGAAGCTTCACTGTTGCTTGCATTTAAGTTGATATAATGCTTACATTCGGGTTGATGATGCCTCGCTTGGTTTGTATGCTCGTATTTGGGTTCAAAATGTAATTATATTGGGGTTATCCTTTGTCCGGTTTAGTTCTGTATTTGTGTGGTGTCGAGTCGACCTTCCCATTTCCACCCTTTCGTCATTAACGTCGATTTTGGCCTTCTTCACACCTTCTTCAACTACAAACCTATCATTTTCCCCCCATACAGGACTCCCAACACCATCATCGAAAAACCAAAAAATCCATCACATAGAACCCCATTAACACCATCATATCCAAACCACTCCATGGACATTTCTTGATCACCACCATCCTCATAGATTCCAGAAACCATATACGGTCTTAAGCAAAAAGAGGAAAACAGAGAACATCTATTACTCACACAAGTCAAAAACACACACCCGCACCATACCAAAACACAAACCCAACATAGTCTTTCACCTGCACTAAACCAAAACTAAAATTTGCTACTGTACCGACCACCTTCGCCTTCAACCATTCAGCACCCATCTCCATTTGCAGCACACACAAAGACAGAGAGTCTGATTCTTCTCATAAAAGACAGAGAGCTTAATCCAAACTTGCAAACTGATACTCCACATCATAACCGAAACCCCTGATCCCACCATAAATCTTCATCTTCTTCCTCGAGCCATCAACCTCACTATGGCATGAATGAGGAATACCTCTCTCGCATTCGAAGGGGCAGGTAATTAGGACTAGATAGTAGTGTCCAGTGTAGTTGACGGCCTTAGGCACGTTTCAACGGTGGCGGTGACCGTCGGAGGGAAGCGGCGACACAAGCGAGGAACCCCCAACCCTAGGTTGAGCAGAGAGAGACAAGGAGGGTGAGAGCGCCACGGCGCGGTGACCGTCGGCGATTTGAGAGTAGTGATGGCTTCAGGGGACGACATCTGGCAATTTGACGATGGCTGTGGCCAGTTGGATGGTGGCGGTGTGCGGCGGAGGCAACCCCCTCCCTGGGTTGCTATCGCAAGAGAGACCCTAGGTCTCTGATGTTAAGTGTGTGAGAAATGAAAGGGGATCTGAGATAACCCCAAAGGGGTTTCTTAAACTTGAGTTGGGCTGAGGGCGTGTTGGGCCCGTGCCTAAAACAAATCTTTGCTGCACCCCTTTGCTTCCATTCGCACCCCCCTACTCTTTGCTGTTGCGCACCCTCTACTCTCATTCTCGCACCCCATTTTCTTTGGGCTCAAGCCCCCTCTGCCTAAGAACCTTTTCTTTTCCTGCGCACCCCTATTTTTCACTTTTACCATCCCTTTTCTACTTGGGCTTAGGCCCAATTTGTTTTTTAGAGTTAAAGTTGGTTTAAATATGTTTTTATTTACTTTTTTATTTTTATCTTTTTTTTGTTTTTATTTTTTATTTTTATTTATTTATTTATCTTGTTATTTTTATTTTTTATTTCTCTATTTTTCCTTTTTTTGTTTTAAATATCTATCTACTTTTTGAATATACAAATACTCAAAAAAATAATAAAAAAATATTTTAAAAGGTTTAAGCACACGTGCGACCATTCTGTCGGCCTTGTGTAGAAAACCTTTTTCTTCTCCTTTCAAAAAAATAATAAAAATTTATTTTAAAAGATTTAAGCACAAGTGCGACCATTCTGTCTGCCTTGTGCTAGAAACTTTTTTCTTCCTCTTTAAAAAATCATAAATTGTTTTAAAGGGTTTAAGCACAAGTGCGACCATTCTGTCTGCCTTGTGCTAAAAACCTTTTTCTTCCTCTTTAAAAAAAATCATAAATTGTTTTAAAGGGTTTGAGCACAAGTGCGACCATTCTGTCTGCCTTGTGCTAAAAACTTTTTCTTCCTCTTTAAAAAAATCATAAATTGTTAACACCCAAGTTTCCAAACTTTTCAAACAATCCTCAGAACTACGTGATCCTTGATTCTCCACCAAGAGTGGAGATACGTAGGAGCAAGGCCAGTCCTTGTCAGGTTCACTTTCCCAAAAATCCAAATTTTCCAAACGAATTCAAACAAATTTTCCAAACAAATTCTTCAAACAAATTTTCCAAACAGTTTTAAAGAACTACGTAACCCTGATTTCTCATTCAAAATGAGAATACGTAGGAGCAAGGTCAATCCTTGTCGGGCCCAAAAAACAAAAAAAATATTTTTTTTCTTTAGAGCTTTATTTTGTAGGGGAAAATTAAACATTTTACAAACCACATCGAATTTGCGCATTTAATTAAAGGTACTGCCTTCGGGCAGGCATGTAGGGTGCTAATACCTTCCCTACACGTAACCGACTCCCGAACCCGAGTCTGGTTTTCCAATGCACCAAGCCTTATCCTTTTTATGGTTTTTCCATAGTTTTCCAGAATAAACTATGGTGGCGACTCCAAAAGACTTTTTCCAAACTTGATATTTTCCTTTTTTGGAATCGTCGTCCAGTCGCGATTTCCGGTTGCGACACATATAATAACAAAATTTTTTTGAAAAAAAGATTAAAAATAGTCTTTTTTAAAAAAAATTAAAAATCACATACTAACACATAACATTATGTTAACTAAGTTAATTTTAATTGAAGTATTTTTACATTGAGACCAAACTTTTTTAAATATAAAGATCAATTTAAAATTTTTCCATCAAAATGAAACAAAGTAAATAATTAAGCTTTTCATAATTTTATAATTTTATGATTCTATATTTCTATCAATTATGTTTTTGGAAAATGAAAAATAATAACAACTTCAGAAACCGAATATAAAAATAAAAAAACATCATGTAACAAAATGAACAATAAGAGTTATTGAAAATTATCATAAGAATTTATAAACAAATTAAAATCAACCAATTAAAAAAATATAATTAAGATAAACTATTTCCATTATTTACGAATTCTATTTTTTCATTAATGTTAATGTCACTTTCTAATTTACCTTAATCTCAATGTCTTGGTGAAAAGAGCCTACTCCTGATTACTAGTTTAATGTGTCTTGTCTTCCTAGCAATTGTTCATGCATTACATTCGCACAGAAGTTTAAAGGCAATCGGTCTTCTTATTCTATGTCTAGGTAATATTGTTCCCGAGAGAATTCCCTCATGTCTAGATCTACCCACATGTGTCCATATAGATAAAATCAAAGGTCGCGCTATTACATAATGTCTTAAACAAAGCATGCAAAGATAATGGAGGAAAAACTCTAACAATTAATGAAATAAAGCGTATGAATAAAGCATCAATTCAACATATGAGAGTTTCAATAGGATTACATTGTTTCTCCAACAACAATGAAGGGTTAGTTCACCATATACATGGTGAAACTAGATGAAAATAATGAAAAGAATGAAAAGATAAACCCTATATTTGATAAAGTGGAGCTCCCGCATCCAAAATCCGTCACCAAGGGGTGAGAGGTGTGTTTCTGCATCTCTTCTGCCAAAAGATAGACCATTTAGGTCGTGCAAATCTATTTATAATTCATTAAAATGAAACAGAAATTGGCCCAAGCCCAAAAGTACAACGCTCAGCACTAGGCCACCGCTCAACGGTGGATACGATACTCAAGAAGGACGCTCAGCGTTGACGCCCAAGCGTTTGGCAGAGAAGTCATTGAAGAAGCCAGCGCTCAGCGGTGAGTTCGATACTCAAATTCTCCCCTCAGCGTTGGCGCTTAAGCGTTTGACAAAAAGTCCTCCTACGAAACTGGCGCTCAGCGCTAGGTTAGCGCTGAGCGGTGGCTGCGTTTCCGCTTTTGTTCACTTTTCCACCTTTTCTTGAGTCCAACTCCTTCCTACTTTAACTTCTTTCATTCAATTCCTGATAAAACCTATCAAATCATGGGAAAACCAAGCATAAAACCAAGAAAAACACCTTTGACTCTCTTATTTCCTAACTTAAGCAAAATGTATGATTTCAAGCTAATTCTAAGTCATAAAGGGTGTGTTTAATGTTAAATTTAAGTGTAAAAATAACGGTTTTTGAACCGTTATCAGTATGTTGAACCTCCCTACAAACTTAAATGAAGACAATATATTAAATGGATAATCAACATCACTCTTTTGAGAATAATTTGATCCATCAATAATAATTTTTTGAAAAACAAAACAATTATATAGCTTCATCATACTACAAATAAAATAAAATTGTGAGCTCCAACTAGTATTACCAACTCATTTTAAAGTGCTAATTTGATTTTTTTTCTTTTACGAATTTCAACTTCACCCATTTCTAGCAATTGAGTTATTCCATCTAATTCAATAACTTGTAACTCACCATGATGTTTACTAGCCAAAAACACAACATTTATAATAAAGGCCAAATTTCAGAAAAATTGATGAACTAGAATAACATCTCTTGAAGCAGCAACCAAAACAAGTTGTAGTTTATGAGCAAAACAATGTACATAATAAACAGAAGGATTATCATTAAGAAATAATGCTTGTTATTCGTTTCATTTTCCCCTTGTATTACTAGTGTCATCATATCCTTGTTTGCAGATATTAACAACATCAAGATTATACCTAAAGAGACGACACTTAATTCTTTTTTTAGAGTGATGATTGTTGTATCCTTAGTATACACAATCTCAAAAAATTGTTCTTTCATATTACCAACCTTATCTACATTAAAACAACAGTCATTTACCCCTTTTTATATTCATCTCGTGCTTCATCAACAATTATGCAAAATTTAGAATTTTCAATTTCTTTCCTAATGTGACTTCTTACTTTTTTGTGCATGATTTTTGTTCTAAATATGATGAGAAGTATACTTTGCATTATATGGTGTATTTTCTAACACAATTTCTGCAACTTTATCATTATATGATGCTAGAAGTTTAATAATCTCAAGAAGTACTTGACTTTGGTTTTTTTTCATGGCCTCTAAATGCACAAGCTTGAAATGCTAGCCAACATATTGTATCAATAGAGAATTTGAGCCATAAATGATTCTTGCAAATTTGCTCTGAACTTTGAACATTTATAATGTTATTAATGTGCATAGATTGATTCAACAAGTCTTCACAAGCTTTGAATGCATTATTATGTGGTGAGCAAAGACTAACTCTAATATGGTTGAGAAATGCATATTTTTTTCTTGCGTTAACCTTTTTTCATGATCTAAAACCTTGCTTAGTAAACACATATAAGCATCTAGCTTTGAACTAAGTAGATAACATGCCAAATAATAAGTGTCATCATTGGTCGGGGAATACTCTTAACAAGAAGGAAACATTTTAAACCAATTGATATGAAACTCTTCACTTATAATTTTTTGAACCTTAGGAAATGACTTCTCTAATTGAAAAATAAATCATTAATGTCATGCTTCAAAATATGTGAAAAAGTTGAATCTGTCTTGTTTACAACTTCATGGTTAACTTCCCTTTTATCACTTTTAAAAAATGAATTTATTCTTTTATTCTTCATCAATATACCTATTTTTGTTTTTATCATAATCTAATAAAAAATCTAGAGACATATTACTAAAAGAAAATTCTATGATAATCAAGCCACAACGAAAAATAGTTTATGGCACCCCTTATCCCTTGTATGATCTGCCACTAATCACAATCACATGTGTCAATTTTCATCACTGTCCTCGAGAGCGGTGAAATTCTTAAGTCTTACTTCCATCACTCTTCTCAAGAGCTTTCTTATCAAAATTTCACCTCTAGTATAGTTATGCAGAGTTACCATTCCCACTACTCTTTCAGAGAAACTTACGATCAAATACAACTCCCCATGACTTTCTCATAAAGTCCTAAGAGCGAAATGAATACTCAAAATCACCTCTAGAGACTAACAAGATGCATCACCTTTTGCTAATTCACCAGATATAATTCCAAACATATGTATATTTTCATTTCATCCAATTACCAATATCAACGAATAACATAATGCTACCTCGCTCTTAAAATATTCTCTCATAATATTTAAACCACTGAATATTTATTTATAAGTATACTAAACTACCACATACCATTTACACTATCTTCCAAAATATATTAGAATTTACATATCAACAATGTTTATTAATTTTCCCCATAATCATGTAACTACGTAACATTCAACACATTTATTATTTTAACTTAAAATACACTCTTACAACAATGGATTTTAAACAAGCTTCAAGTACTACAATTTCCATTGACCCATACTATGTATAAAATTAAACAAGCATCAAGTACTACAACTTCATCCATGAAGATGGTCACATCATATCCTTGATGATCCACCATATTTCCGCACCATATATTGTTGGATGTCCCACATCGACTAGAGATAAGGTCAATTTATAATATATATAAGTGAGGTGGAAACCTCACCTTACAAGCCAGTTTTGTAGGGTTGAGTTAGGCTTAAAACCCACTTTCTAGTATGATATCAAAGCCATGGTCAGAGCCTATCCTAGCGATATTTCTTGTTTCTTGGACATTTCTATTCCACCCATTGTCAGGCCGCTATTAGACCACCCAATTTCTACCATCACGCACGAGATGTCTATACCTCGGCGTGAAAGGGGTGTGTTGGAAGTCCAACATCGACTAGAGATAAGGCCAAATTATAATATATATATATATATATATATATATATATATATATATAAGTGAGGTGCAAACCTCACCTTACAACAAGCCGGTTTTGTGGGTTGAGTTAGGCTTAAAAACCCACTTTCAAATATAGTATCAGAAGAAAATTAATTATTGATCACGTTCTTCCGCAACCAATTCTGTTACTGCCAAAATCTTCATCTTCTACCTTTCGTTATTGGCTTTCCTACAATTTCTGGGTGCTTTAATCACTCGTAGCCTTGGATTGATTTTTTGAGGAATCTGGAGGAGTTTTCGGATATTTCGATTGTGAAATTTTTTTCCAATTTGAGGTTGTGAAATTCAATGGCTTTTACAGTTGTTTCTTCTTCTAATAATTCTCAGGCACAGTCACATTCCTCAACTCTGGAACTTTCTCAAGAGCAAATTCATAGTTTATTGGCACTTCTTCCTCAATCTAATCCCATAGCCACACATTCTACCGATCTAGTGAGTTCTCTTAATGTTTCTACTTCTTCTCAGGATCAAGGTAATATTTAGGCTTAATTACCTTTTTTGTCCCAAGTTGGGAAGCTGAATTTCTGTTTTGTACCCGTTTTTAAAAATGATGTCATTTGGTTCCAAGGTTATCAATTTTGAATGAAATCGGTCCTTTCCATTAAGTAGGTAGGATCGGTAGGAATGAAATTGGACCCAAAGTGATAGTTTGAGAGATAATGAAAATAATATTCTTACAAAGTGATTAAAACGGAGAGTTTGGATTAAAGGAGATATAAAAATAAAATAATAACTAATAAAATAGAAAAAGAAATTATAAGAGAATGAGTTTGGGTGAGATAAATAACAACAGAAAAGGTAGTGGAGCTATCTTTGAGGAGGGGTTGAAGAACAATAGGGTTTATCTTTAAAAGGAAAAGATTAGGTTAAACGCAAAGGGGAGAGAAAAACTGGATTACACTGCGTTAGATTAGGGTTTTGGGTAAAAACCAATATATGTGTGTGTGATTTAGAAGTGATAAGATGATGACTCATGGAAATAAGAGTGTATTGAAGGAATGCTATAGGGTTTTGATGGTTAGGAAGATCAATGGGTCTGGGTGTCTGTTACATAAACTGGGTGGTTTGGTGGTGGGAAAGTAGCAGTACCTTTCTTATACATCTAGACTTTAAGTTTTCTTTTACCTCATGCATGCTATAATGTGGTTGGCATTTGAAAAGGGCAAGGAGAGAGAAAGCTAAATGTTTTCTTTTAAAAACATGAGTGTTTTCTTTTAAAAACATGAGTGGTATGTAGGAATGTTTACATAAGAAAAGGAAGAATTTTAAAGGCTTAATGTTGAGTGGGTTTTGGGTGAACATTATATATTATATGTGAAATGACGAGGGTTTGCCGTGAGAGATATGTTTTAATTCATCTACAGTAGGGATGAGATTATTTAGGTGTGTAATGATGAGCACATAAATGAAATTTAAATGTCTGAGGCCGAGGGAAGTAAAAGGAAAATAAAATGTAATTATGTTTATAATGTAAAGCGCTATGGTGTGTGCGGATTCGTGAAAGAGGGAAGCGTGGGCTCTACAATTAAAGACATGAAAGGTGTCATTTTGGTAGAGGCGTCTTAGTAAATGTGGAGTGTAAAAAAAGCAATATGTTGACTTATGGGCATGATGGGTTGACTTTTATAATTTTGTAATAATGGTGGTGATTATTAGTTTACTATGTTTGTTGAATATACTTCCTTAATAGGGATTGTTGCCTTTCCTCTTGTGAGAGGATAGAAGTGTGGATCTTTTCGTTTGAAATAAGCGGCGAAAGAGATGAGTCTCTTCGTCCTAGAAGGACGGTAAAAGGAATTGAGGAATTAATTGTCACTTTTCCTCTTGTGGGAGGGTAGAAAAGTGAATCTCTTCGTCTATGAGAGGCGGTGGAAGAGATGAGTCTCTTCGTCCTGAAGGGGCGGTAGAAGAGACTGGAAATTCGAGTGCTGACCTTTCCTCTTATGGAGGATAGAAAGGGATATGTCTCGCTCGTAGGGTTCCGACTCATGTTAAGTTTGGTGTCATAATGGACATCTTGGAGCAGGGGAGACAGGTCCGAAACTGCGGTGGAGGACCACTCGAATGGTTTTGTTCTGTAAAATGGGATATCCGTGGAAGTATAGAAGATGAGAAAAAGCTATAAGAGAATTTGGTATAGGCACGGGTTGCCTTTACTCGACTGATGAGGTAAAGCTAATGGAAATGGAATAGATTCCGAGTAAGGAAATAGTTTAGGGGTGTGATGATGGTTGTTACAGTCTGATTGAATATTGATGATTGTTGGATGTGATAGAAATATGATAAAAGACTGAACAACTGTAATATAAATGTTATATAGATTGATTTGATGTTTGTGATTGTGTTTCCATTTATGATAATACGTATGATTCGGATTGTTATATGGGAGTAGATGAAGATACAGGTAGTATACTGAATGCTTTTTGCAGCAAGGATAATGAGAAGCTTGGGGATTTTATCCTTTGGGAATTTTGAATACAATTACGGTTATAAAAGTGATTGAATGGAATTATGTTTTAATTTTATAGTTGTTTTGAATTTTATTTCGAATATCATAACAATTTGAATTAATTTGGACGAGTTGTTTAATTATTTGTACACTAAAGTAGTATGTTCTTGATATCCTAAATTGGGATGTTACATCCAGCATTGGTCGATGATGATGAAGAAGAAGTTGTTCGTCATGGTGGAGGATTAGCAATGATAGCATGGTCGTTGGAGCATTGGAACAGTGTTCGAAGGTGGAGGTGATGGTTGAAATACATGCACTAGTAATGAACCCTTCTTTTGTGATGCAGGTGTTGATTGGATCTCGTGGAGGTGTTGTCAAGCTCATCAAGCTACGTCAAACGTGAAGGAATTGAAGATTGCGCAGCAGCTCTTGGAGCATTTGTGGTTTTGTGTAGTTGGGTATTGTATGCGTCACGATGTACTGATTCGAGGCAACACCAAGACCAAGGATTGGGTGATCAAGGCGGAGCTCAAGGTTCTCCAAGACTCCGCCACCGTGAAGGAGTTCTCTCTCTTTTCTTCTTCGCTTATATTCTCTCTCTTTTCTTCTTCGCTTATATTCTCTCTCTACGCACGATGACAGAGTTCAATTTGGACGTCAATGGCGGCCTCCGATGCTCAGAACGACGTGTCATCCGTAAGACACGCCTTCGAGGTTGAAAGACGTTGAGGCGGAGCAGAATAGGTTCAGGCGCGTGGTCACCACCCCTTGCTTTAGCTTCTCAGCTACTGCATTTTGGGTTCGAAGCTGGTATATTGTTGTTGACCACTTTGTTGGATGTGTCAGCCAAAACCGGTGATCTTCATGCTACCCATATAAGGTGTTTGATGAAATGTACGAGAAGAATTATGTGTCTTTAACGCGTTTTTGTCCGGGTTTTGTCAAGAGGAGGAAGGCTTTTATTATCTCCACAATAGTGACTTCCGTGGTAGTGCATATCCCATGCACTCTCATTTGAACCATTTAAGTTGTAATCTGTGTCGAGGATTGCTTGAGTTCGCTGAAGAGCGCCCGTTAGGAAAGTCTGGACTACACTGGCTGAAAATACACTTGACAAATTTATATGTTGGTGATATTGAAAAGTTGTCTTATGATGAACGGCTGGCTTTTGTAGAGAATCGTCTCCATGATATATTTGACTATGTTGATAACCTTATTAATGGATATCAGTGGTGGTTAGGTGCCAAGGATCCTTTCCAGTGCCTTGCTGCTTGTATTAATCTACCAGAAGCCATTGAGGCTCTACAGCAAGCTGAATCAAGGTTTGGGTTCTTACTGGTAATAAGCACGAGACAGCAATTTAATTGGTCTTCCCTGCAAACTTCTTAGTGGAGATATGCATCATATTATTATAAATGGCACTTTAGAGGTTCATATATTATAAATGGCACTTTAGAGGTTGAATGTAGAAGTTTTCCGGCTGATGCTAAAACCAAATATGCCAGGGCTGCAGAAGTTCTAGTTTGCAAGTGGCAAAGTAAAATCCGAAGCATTTTGACCTCGGCCAAGCTTTTCTTCAATACTGGTTCTAATCTATATACCTTTGATTTTATTAGTTTTGTTTTCATGTTTTTATTTTACTTTATGCAACGTATATGTATTTTGTGATTTTTTTTTTTTTATCGTTCGTCAAACGTACACTTTTCTTGCATAGCTTATTTTACTATTATATTAGTATGTTTTATATTATGTAACTATTATTTTGGCATAAAATATAAAAAGAACAAAATTAAAAACTACAAAAAAAATAGATTTCATAGTTTTTATTGTTTAATTTTTTTTATTATTTTATTTAATAACTAAATGAGCCCTTATTTCATTTTAAACAATTATTTCTATATGATGAAAATTACATAAAAAAGACAAAAAAAATTTATAAAAATATAAAAATGGTAAAATTAAAAGTTTAAAAAAGCTTAAACCCTCCATCGGTCCCCATATTTGTGTGCAAATCTCATTTTGGTTCATTTTTTATTTTAGGCTTAATCTCTTCCTTGGTCCTTATGTTTGTGTGAAAATTTCAGTTAGGTCCTTAAGTTTTTCTTCAAGTCCTTATGAAATGCAAACATTTTACAACATTTTACCCCAACCGTTAAGTGTATTGAGACGACGTTAACTTTGAACTGAGCTGTAATGTTTTAAAATCATTAAATTCATGTGGCTATGGTCTTTCTTTTTCCTTTTGAACTGAACTGTAATTTTTATTTTTTTTTTTATGTTTTAAAATCATTTAATCCACGTAGCTATGATCTTTCTTTCTTTTTCCTTCCAATCACTTATCACAGTTCACTCATTCCTCCACCCTCAAACCCCCCAACTCACACATTTTCTCCCTCTCAAACTAAAAAATGCTGCCGTTGTCGACAGTTCAAAAATTATGACCCAATTGAGACAGTTCAAAACTTGAGGACCAAACTGATATTTTTACACAAACATAAGGACCAAGGGAGGGATTAAGCCTAAAATAAAAAATTCATCTCAGCATCAATTAACGACGTTTGAGACAACTTAACAGTTAGGGTAAAATGTGTGCATTTTTACAAAAATTATGACCTAATTGAGATAGTTCAAAACTTAAGGACCAAATTGAGATTTGCATACAAATATGAGGACGAATGGAGGGGTTAAGCCTTTAAAAAATTATTTTCGAGTATTTAATAATTATTTTTAATTTTTTACCCTTAATAAATATTTTTACAATTAAATATAATATTAACAAATATCATTTTATATTACTTTAATACCTATGGACATTTTAGTAATATTCAATTTCTACCAATTAAACAAATTTTTTAAAATCATCACATCAATCAAATTCTATACTAATTTTCACAACCTTTATCTCTAAATCCACTCTCAATTACATCAAAATTCACTCAAATAAACATAAAAAAAAAAAAAAAAAATCACCCTCAAATCTACCCAAATAAACATAAAAAAAATCACTCTCAAATTCATTCAATCACTATTTCCAAATTTTTCCACCCGATAACTCTACATCCGCAAAAGTGGAGGGACTGATATTTTATTATTAAACTGAGAGAGTGGGACCCAGCTTTTATTTTCTATGACACGGATAAAGGTATGTGATTTAGTAGTGTCTGGGTTTATGATTACTCTGCACCATAGCCCTTCTGACTTTGTCCCAGTAATGGAGCTATCTTCATTTTCTTTCTCAACAGCAATAGTGTGTCTGGTGAGCGTGATCGTTGGTGTGATTCCGTTATGGGCACTGAAGATAGTGAATACGCTGTGGTTTAGGCCTAAGAGGTTCGAGAAACTTCTGAGAGCACAAGGCCTTCGTGGTGACCCGTACTCCCTTTTCACCTCCAACCAAAACCAGGCTCCACAAAACAAGCATAATTCGCAATCTTTTGTTGTCTCCGACGATGTTGCTCCTCGATTGTCCTTGCCGACTTACAACACTGTTGCCAAATACGGTTCACTTTTCCTACCTCCTAAAATTTGTAGCATGAAAGTGATGTTTTCCGGCATCATTCCATGTTCTTGCTACAACATTCTTTTCTTTTCTTTTTTTAGTTTTTGAAATTTCTAAAACATAACCAGAATTATTGCAAGCCGTTTTAGCAATTGCTAATAAGTGAATTATGTGCAGGCAAGAATTCCTTTTTATGGGAAGGCACAACACCTGAGGTCATCATCACCGATCCAAATCAAATCAAAGAAGTCTTCAATAATATTCATGATTTCCATAAACAAAAGATAACTGGCCTTGCAAAGTTCTTGTTCAATGGTCTGATAAGCTACGAGGGTGATAAGTGGGCTCAACGTCGAAATATTATCAACCCTGCATTCAACTTAGAAAAATTGAAAGTAAGTTTATTACTGTAATTTATGAATACACAATTTTTTTACAGTATTACCTAATTAATTATTAACCGCATGTAGAAGTATAAGTATACTTTTATCAAACCTTAAAATGTGTTGGAGTGCTTAAGAAGAAAAATATATTTAAATTAAGGTCAGAAGATTAGTTATTTTTCATTGATTAAATCTATGTACATTATAATTAAACTCAGTTATTTTTTGTGCTTGGTAATCAAATTAAACTCTTAATTGATACTTAATCCTGCAGAACATGCTGCCAGCATTTTCCCAAAGTTGCCATGATTTGATTAGCGAGTGGATGGGAATGTTGTCATCAGATGGAAAATGTGAGATTAACGTTTGGCCTTTCATTCAGAATTTGACTCGTGATGTAATTTCTAGAACAGCTTTCGGAAGCAGCTATGCAGAAGGAAAAAAGATATTTCAGCTTCTCAGAATTCAGGAAAAACTTGTCATCACTGCAAAGTACCACAAGGCACCAATATTTGGGTAATACCACATTGATTCTTGGTAAATGTGATTACTAAATTATGCATGTTTTAGTTTTATTGAAACTAAACTCACCATGAAGTTCATACGAACCTTAGAGAATAACCCTAAAAGCTAGATATTGTAGATAGATTAAGCTCTCCATAACACCAAATCACTGCTATAGTGATGATGATATATGTTTAAAAAAATCTTTGAAATTCAAGAAATGTGGCATACCTGACTTATACAAGAACTAATGTTACTTCTAGGATATTGACCTTTATTACTTCAACATGTTTATAGGCATTTACCAACACTTACCCAAAGAAAGATAAGAGCAGCTGATAAAGAAATGAAAAATTTAATTGGGAATATCATAAAAAAACGAGAGAAAGCCATGAAAAAGGGTGAATCCAACAATGAAGATTTATTAGGCATACTTTTAGAATCAAATCAAAGGGAAATAGAGGGGAATGGAAACAGAAAGAATGTTGGAATGACTATTGAAGAAGTAATTGTTGAGTGCAAGTTATTCTACACAGCAGGGCAAGAGACGACTTCATCTTTGCTGGTTTGGACATTGATCATGTTGAGTAGGTATCCTGAATGGCAAACACGAGCAAGGGAGGAAGTTCTTCATGTTATTGGAAAACAAAATCCAAACTTCAATGGGTTAAGTCAGCTTAAAATTGTATGTATCACATGCTTTCATTTTATTATCTTTATTAATAATGCATTTCATGCTAATGTGCCAAAATGTTACTTCCGTAGCTTACCATGATTCTATACGAAGTTCTGAGGTTATACCCTCCCAATCTATTCTTTGGTCGAACGCTTCAGAAGGACAAGGAAATTGGAAACCTGTCACTACCTGCAGGAGTAAAAGTCACAATGCCAATAATGTTACATCATCAGGATGCTGATATATGGGGTAATGATGCATTGGAGTTCAAACCAGAAAGGTTCTCTGAAGGAGTTGCTAAGGCAACAAAAGGCCAAGTTGTGTTTTACCCATTTGGATGGGGTCCTAGAATTTGCATTGGCCAAAACTTTACCTTGTTGGAGGCCAAGGTAGTGTTGTCATTGCTTCTGCAGAATTTCTCATTCGACCTTTCTCCTGTTTATGTGCATGATCCTGTACTTTTCCCTACTTTGGAGCCGAAACACGGTGCGCCACTTATTTTGCAAAAGCTATGATAATTTATCATATTCTGAACCAAAAAAGGTCCTGGTTTTAGATCTGCAAAATGGTCTCACTGGAATAAGACTATGCATATGTCACTTGGCTTAGTGTATCACTTTATTAGATTGTTTTCTGTAACAACAATCTCGTGTTCGTGTACATGGATTGAAACTACATATCTTGTAAGAACTTGTATGTATGTATGTTGTAATGCATGTGTTTTAATTGCGTATAAGGCTTTACTTATGAAGGATTATTGGCTTATGCATAATGAAAAATGTGTTAAATGTGAGATTTGATGGTATTTTCTTGTTTTTGGAAAGGAGGGTGATACTTTAAAGTGGTAGAGATTAATTAGGCCACTAACTCACTTAATCTTCACTTTAACATATTTTATTTATTTTGAACTATTGGATGTATAGTTTTTTAATTTACATTAACATTTTTGTATTTTATGATTTTATAATTTTATAATTTTATAATTTGACAAATTTTGTAATTTATAATTTTATAATCTAATAATCTTGTAATAGATTGTCATTAATGCTATCAAATTACTATTACTTAATAATGTAACTCTAGTATTGCCAAATTAATAGTTAAAAAACTAGATTGAATTAATCCTAAATTGTTTTCCAATTAATACGAATAATTGATTCTTATGAAATTTTATTCAAAAGGTTAGTGAAACACAATGCAAATATTAATAGTAAAAATCTATCTTAATGAAGTTAATATTAAAGATTGATATGAGTGTGAGACAAATGAAAGACTTTAAAACAATTTTAGTCTAATTTCATTACTTTTCCAAAATAGGTTCATCATCGGTTAATCACATATTATTGTTCAATTGATTATTACTTTTGATTTCAAATTAATTGGAAAACATTATTAATTAATTTGATGACTATTAACCAAAGTAGATTCTCAATTAAAAGAAATACCCTTTCTAGATTATTCATAATAAATTCAACCAAACTACATTTTGAATTGGACCCTATTATGTTTAATCATATCTATTCTCTTATAAGTTAAAAGTTAATTAATCAAAGTACATTCTTGACTAATTATTATTAAAGTTTTTACCAGTGATCAAAATACATTATCAATTGGTAGTAAAAACTCATTAAATGATATGAAAGTTCCTAAATTCAATCAAAGTGTATTCTCAATCAAAATTAAAAACATTTAGACTCATATGATTAATATGCATATAGATTAAAACACCTCATTAATTAGCTACAATGTAAAAACCATTACTTTTGACGTGATTAAGAGATAAAAGATATAGAAGAAAGACACCCCAAATCAATAATCAAAAGAACAAAGACATTATTTCAATCTAACCTTAGAATCCATAATGAAATTATAATTGAATAGCCCTAGAAGCTTAACCCTCCATGAATGGAGTGGAATACATCATGAAAATAAAAGCAAGTGAAGGAGATGTGGTGGATGACTACTTCCGGATATGAGAACATGATTGGACTTGGATTCTAATTTTTCTATTGATGAAATCTCTTCCCTGGTAATGTAATATCTTTCCAATATTTAACAAATTTAGTAAGTTTTAAAAATATTTTGCAGATATCTTCTATTGATATTTTCAAATTAATTATCTTGTAGAATATCTAACAAATTATCAACAAAAGAAGTTTTCCAAAAATCCCAATTTAGTCCTTATTCTATACCCAAAATTTTAGAGAAACCCAGGAGATTTGAGTATTTTCATTTTGGCCCCTTGTATTTGACCAAAATTGCCTGTTTGACCAGAGTTCATTGTCCAATGAGGGACTGTCACGTAGTAGTTCCCTCTCTCACCAAAAATTAAGGATTCAATGCTTGTTTGTATAACTGTTGTTCAAAGCTGAAGGCATTTTGGCATGGAAGAGATGTAGGGTTTGATTTTGGTGGCTCGCGGTGACTTCATGTTTTTTGGTTCACGATTTTGGTGAGAAGAGGTTTAACCGTGGACGCGAGGTGGTTCAAAGATTTAGGGTTGTCTTGCAGTTTAAGATTTTTTATGATTCGTTATTTGATTTCTCTGTGTTGCGCAAGTTCGCATTGGAGAAGAAAAGACTTGTGATGTGATGGAGACTCTAATACCCGAGAAATTAATATCATTCTTTATATGAGTTAGTTATTAGAATATATTTGAGATAAGGTTTATTTTAATTTCATGTGGTAGTGAGGTAAAAGTCTTGTGTAAAAGTCTTGTGTACAAGTACTATGTGATGCATATATATAATGGTTAACATTAAAAATATCTAAAATATGGTATATACGAAATATAAATATGTTAAAAGGATATTGAATGGTTATATAATAAGAGAAAATGATTTTGGCCTGGTGATAGTATGTTGTGTGTGGTTTGAAGGTCTTGAATTTGAACCCTAGGCACAACATAAAGGGTTTATTTTTTTGTTTGGTTGATTTTTTTTAACCTAGCTTTTGTACTACTAAAAAGTGGATTTGTACTACTAAAATGGAATGTTACAAAAAGTTAATTGTTAAAAAGTGATTTTTAATAAAAATATCTGTATAACATTTATACCATTAATAAATTAAATTTGATATGAATTTGGAGATAGACAATGTTATTCCATTTTAAGAAAAATTAGAACTAAATTAAATCAAATGAACATAGTTAAGGACTAAATTGAAATCAAGACAATATTACTTGATAATGTGTGTCACAAACAATATAATGTGTGTCCATTTCATAGTTAAACATGAAACTAATAATATTATGGTTAAACACCTTCAGTTGTCCCTATTTATAGGTTTTTCCCAGTTTGATCCTCGTTTTTTTAAAATTCCCAATTGAGTCCTAAATAGTGCTGATTTGAATTAATCAGGCTCCTGCCGTTAAAATAGCTTAACAGTGTTAAATTTTTGGTGAGTTGGAGGTTGACGTGTCAATTTTTTTAACCTTAGCATGCTGAGAGTTGAATCTCCATTGCCACACCAATCTACCACATCAGGGTCATCTTCTTCCCCAATAGCATAAACTCCATTTTAATTTATTTCTTTCCAAAAAGAAAATTTTTATCCAGAATCCTAGTTATACTTATTTTTCCCCAATTGAACATGTCGAGACAGCAAAAACATACCTACCCAATAAAAACGATCTGAATGATCGGTGAATTGCACCTGAAATAAGAATCGTGTCACTCTCGGTTTCAGCTTTTTGTTCGAGTGCATTGATTTGGCGTTCAGTTTTCTCCTTCGTTCTCTGAAAACAGTAATGGATTGGGTGTGCATCGTCGAAAGATTGAGACTTAGAATGAAAGATCAATAATTTGTTATTGCTTTTGAAAACAGAAATGGGTTGGGTGTAGATCTTGGAAAAATTGGAACTTGGAATGAAAGGTTGAGAAAGGGGTCAACCTCGTCGGCACCGTGAATGGCTAGATCGACAATAGGGTGGGAGTCGAGATCGGACAGAGAGATCCCGAGGGAGAATCAACTAGCAGTGGCTGCTACTGCTGCATAAATTTGGAAGTATAGTCTAACGGGGATATGCTCTGCGATTCAGACCTAGAAAAGATAGAGCTCCTAATTTATATTGCAGGTAGTGCATCGACTAACGGGGATTTGAGCTCAATTTCTTAAATTTAATTTTCAATTTTAGTTTATTTTTAAAAGCTAAAAGAATCTAATTTGGCCTGCAAACAATGATATTTGGCCTGCAAACGATCTTAATGATAACTGAAGCTGCATATTTAAAAAGTTTTTTTATTTTTCTGGTCATCTAATTTGGTTTTTTGTTTACTTAGATCCGACCAGACCGTCAAACTTTGTATTGGAGTGCTACTTGGCCAAAGGAGGTCGAACAATTGGCACGAAAGTTCCTATATATTGGAGGTGGGTATTCCAACGACGTCTTTAAGCTTGCCTTGGCGGAGAAGCTCGCCGATGCGGTTGATGTCGTGCTTGGCAGTGGAGCCAGTGCAAAGGTGATGATCTTCGGTCATTTGGGTGAATATGATGGAAGAGGAGCGAGAGACGAGACCATCATCCCTCCACATAACATCTCCCACGTATTAAAATTTTACTGTTAAGTCATCAAAACTTTAACACCGTTAATTTAATGAGCAGTTGAGTTAATTTTTATTTTTAAAGACTTAATTGAAAAAAAAAAATTAAAAAGGATGTAGATGGAAAAACCCAAAAAGACTTCGAAACAGGTTTAACCTAATATTATATACCACAAACAATACAATGTGTGTCACAAACCATATAAAAGCAACAAAAAATTTTTGCAAAAAAAGTTTCAAATTAAAAGAATTTAAAAAAAGAATTTAAAAAAAGAATTTTAAAAATCACATTAACACATAAGATACCGTTAACTAAGTTTTTATTTTTTTTTTAAAAAGCACATAACATACCGTTAACAAAGTTAATTTTTTTTAAAAAGAATTAATTGAGGTATTTTTACAAAAGTTGGGACCAAACTTTTTTAAATACACATACCAATTTAAAACTTTTCTACCATAATTAATTATGCTTTTTATAATTTTATAATTTTATAATTTTATAATTTTATAATTTTATGATTCTATCAATTATATTTTTGGAAAATGAAAAATAATAACAACTTCAGAAACCGAATATAAAAATCAAAAACATCATGTAACAAAATGAAGAACG
Organism: Vigna mungo; assembly: GCA_036885675.1. Lineage (NCBI taxonomy): Eukaryota > Viridiplantae > Streptophyta > Magnoliopsida > Fabales > Fabaceae > Vigna > Vigna mungo. The sequence goes on from CP144694.1 coordinate 6,535,741, forward strand.
AGAGATATTGAAAATTAACATAAGAATTTATAAACAAATTAAAAAAAATATAATTAAGATAAACTATTTTCATTATTTTAATTTTATGTTTGTTTGATATAGAAACCAAATTAGAGTTTATAACATAAAAACAAACATTTTCAACTTATTAGACACAAAAGTGAAAAAAAAAAAAATAATTTAGACAAAAAATCTGTGGGCAGGTTTTATAGCATGCTTGTGAAGAAAATTTGTTGAGAAAACATTAAACCAACGTGTTCATGTGATGAACTCAATATTTTCAAAGCAAAGCTTAATTGTGTTTTAATAAGAAGACGAATATTCTGATCCAAAAGCAGCTGCTTTAATCTGTCTTGATCCATTTGCATTGTATGTGAAAGTTTTCTCCATTTGTTCTGTTAAAGAGAAAGCGACCTAGATTACTCTGTTTCAATGTTCTTAGCTTTACATCTTTTCGATTCACATTTTTTTGTTTTGAAATTGTGTAGTTCGGCCAAGAAATAATTTTTCTCCAAAAGCATGAATTTTTCAAAGATTGCGCGCTCTCTGTCGCGCTCATCAAGAGTATGTTTTCACTTTCCCTTCAATTCAATTGATTTTTTGCTGACAATCATAAATAGGCTAATTTCTATGGTGCTTTTAATTGGAGTGACAGAATTTATCACACGGTAATGGGAGATTAGGAAAGCTTGCAGGAATACCACGGACAAATGCGTGGTCTGATGGAGCGGAATCGGTATTCGGGTTTGTTAGGAGTTATGTTTCTTCTGCCAGTGCTTCCCGTCGCAGTGTCTTTTCCAGTTTGGTTGATTTTAAGTCTGTTGCTGCAAACCCTAGGGTTCGCCGATTGTTTTCCAGTGAAGCCCCAAAGAAAAAGAGTGAGTTTTATTGGACTTGCCGTGTGTTTAGCATGTGATTGAAGCTGCTTCAATTAGTTTTAAGAATTGAACTCAGTTCTTTGTTTGTTTGGCAGATTATGAAAAGTTTTATCCCAAAGAAAAGAAGGAAGGTCCGAAGGAAAATGACAAAAAATACGACTCTAAAGGTAAATATGGAATCTCTTGTGTACACCCTGTTATCTTCTGAATTAGGAAGATAACCGTGATAACTGGTGTAATGAGTAAAGTGGAGGGTGTATTTCTTGTAACTTATATGTTGAACTAGTTTTGTGCACGAGAGTTGATTAGTAGTGTTTATGTGCTTTGGATTGTAAATACTCAAGGGATGTTTTGTTAGCGTTTCCTTGCTATGAGTTTATGCTTGGTTATCTGTCATTTTGGATCTTGACGACTTGATTGTTTGTCTATTGCCAGTGTAGATTTTTTAGTGTTGGTCTTTAATGCATGAACTTTCTTTATGATGGAAAGATGGAGAATGAGGTAGGATTCAAATCTATTGTCCATAGCCAAGGTTCTATTTTCTGTCAACTTCAAACTTTAATTACTACTTTACTGTGTATGGGGCATATTGGGTTTTGAAACTTGAGTTCCAGTCCCAAAATATGCTCTCTATCTCTCTGGGGCCTGCATTGATTTACTTAGGGATCTGTATGTTTTTGTCCAAGAATTAATCATATTAATGTATTCCAGTTCATCAAAAGGGTAACACTAACAACTTTTGATACCTGGGTTCTCTATTTAACTTCAGACAACTCAAATGCAAACGCAGATGATCATGGATCTTATCGGGTGGCTATCAAGATTGAAGTTCATACTCTAATCTCCTCATTATTGGTTATGGGGCTATTCATTTCATACTTGTCTAGTCATCCTCATAAACAGCGGGAGGTAATCTCAACTTCTTTATATGTGCACAACCAGTCCTTGTTTTAATTTGCTTGAGAAGATGAAGTTGGGTCAAGAACTCAATTCATGAATACTATCTGCATTCTATATGATGAAGATGAATGCCATGGTTTCTAATGCATGAGAAGTGAACCTTGTACCATTTGACTTCACAATTATCTTGATTTTATTGATAAAAGGGGGGAATTGTTTGAGTTTCTTCCGATTGTTGTCCGTTGGTAGCCACTAGCCGTCGGCAGCCTTAAAAATTTCATCTTTTATGAGTACCTCAATGACTAGTCCTGTTCCCATAATATCAGATATTTCCAGTGCCTTTTTAGCTATTTATCATTATCCACCACCGCTGTCTGCCGTTGGCCACCGTCTGCCACCGTCACTGTTAGCATAGTTTAGTTCGGCGACTAGCGGATATGGATTGCCTCCTCGAGCAATGGCCAACCCTGCCGGAATTAGGACAAACCTCCCATCCACGCGCCTCCATGCGCCACCTTTCTCTGAACAGCCTTGGGCTCGTGTTCGTCTCGCGTCACCTTCTCGGTGTCGGAATCACACCGTACCACTATCGGTCATCTCGTCATACCTCCCTCTCTTTGTTTGAGCCCTCCATATTAGCCATACCCGAACAAAACTCATGCAGTCTCTCGCACTAGCTTTTGGTGCATCCTTCCAAGCATCCATCACGAGTGGATCGTGAATTCGTCCTTATGCCAACTCCTTTCGAATTAGGATGCATCAACCATGGCAAACAATTGGGAAATCCCAATTTTTCTGGGAAACCCTAAAATCGAAAAATTCCCAATTCTTTTTGTTTTCGTTCTGCAATGGTGGAACCATTGGCTGATTCTTCATCACCCTCTTTGCGCCACTTAAGTACCACTAATAGAAGCCACCCAAGTTCATTCAATCAACCACTTATAACACAATCTAGTCATGGTTCCTCATGGTGCTCTGGTTTCTGTCAGCACCATTTGCTTTCATCTTCTATTTTCTTGCACACCACCGTTGTGTCTTTCTTTATGCTCTTTTTCTGAACCTTCACCGTGACTAAACTGTTTAGACTCGTTTTCTCAAAATAAGTGCTAGCTGATTCGACCCTTTGTTCATGGTAGCTATAAAAAAAAATTGAATCTCAAAAGTATCCAGGGCCTTTAGGAGTGGTAGTAAAAAATCACGTTTGGGAATTGTTCCTCACCCAAACATAATAATGCTTTTGGGTAACTGCTGTGACGATGTGGAGTTTCACCTTGTGTATGAATTCATGCCAAAGAGAAGCTTGGAGACTCATCTATTGTTGGAGAAATAATAACACAGAACCCTTTGTCTTGGGACACTCGACTGAAAATAATTATTGGTGCAGAGTCTATCTTATCTTGCTATCAATTATCTCTACCAATTTCCAGCTAGTCAAGGAATTTCACCACCAAGTCATGGGTTAAAGGTTGGTCATGGCGTAAGGGGAAGTGTGTTTCTGGTGAGATTTGGAATTCTAGTCAGCAATCTCACCAACCCCTTTCAGATGTGTATTGGTATGTTTTCTTTGAAAAAATTGGACTCTTCATTTAGTTACTTCAATGAAAAAATTGGACTCTTCATTTAGTTACTTCTTTTGAAGAGCTAGATCTTCCACCTTCACATTTAGTCATCGATGCACCATCATTTCCGCCATTCGCTGTGAAGGGGAGTATGTTTCAGCCACTGTAGGCCCCCATCAGTTACTGATGGCAATTTAGTCCTTGTAATTTATCGCTTTCAGCCACTGTAGGCCTCCATTCATTATTGATGACAATTTAGTCCCTGCAGTTTGTGGCTTTTAGCCACTACAGGCCCATCCTTACTTGATGGCAATCCAGCAGTTTGTCGTTGTCTACCACTGTTGGCCGTCATCCACTTTTGATGGAAATCTCCTTTGTCAAACTCATCCTAATTGAAGTTTCATGGTGCTAGTTGAAGTTTTGCGGTTGTCCATTGTTGTCTAATATTATTCTCCATTAAGCTGCTGTTAGTTGTTCGTCAATCTGTGTTTTCACTTTTGCTATCTACTAACCACTGTCATCTCTTTTCCGCACACTCTTGAAGACGGGTTATATATTTCAGAAGGAGTCTCTTTGGCTATGCTAGTTTGTGAGTCCAATTTGATTTATAGACATTCTCTCTCAATGGTCTGAAGCATACTTGCATCTATTTCTAAGCCGAAGTTCTCACGTCTATTGTCTCATTTGAGACAAGTTGATTTTGTTGGATCAAATGACCAACTTACATATGTATTGACCAAGTTCCTAAAGAGATCTCAGATTGAGTTTATCTATTCCGAGCTTGGTTCATACAATCTGTATGTTCCAACTTGAGTGAGAGTGTTAGAATAATTAGCTTGTGTGTGAGTTAGTTGGGTATGAGTTGTGTGATAGTGTTTTCCATTTTAGTGTTAGTTGTCTTCCATTGTTATAATCCTATAAATAAAGGATGAAGAAGGGTGAAATAAGCTCTTCACTTGTCTAATACAGATCCACTTTTCTCTGTTTTTAATCTCAATAGTTAGTAATTATAATTCTTATGCTCCCAAAAGTACCTTTCATGACTGAAAATGTGTGTGTATCTGTGAGATTAGCTTTATGCTGCTGGCTGTAGCCCTCTAAAAAAAGAGCTCTATTAGGATAGACTTTCATATATTGCAATCTTTATTTGGATTTGTTATTTAACAATGGTTGATATTTTTCTAAATCTCCCACGCTCGAAGTTCGGATTATTATTAGGATGTGAATTCAACCATGTCCCTTTTGGCTATGTTTTCTTTACTTTCATTCTTATCATCTTGTGACATTGACCAAAATTTGATTCTTTGCAGATTAGCTTTCAGGAATTTAAAAATAAGCTCTTGGAACCGGGATTAGTAGACCATATTGCTGTCTCAAACAAATCGGTTGCCAAAGTATACTTGAGGAACTCTCCTCGCAACCAAACAGATAGTGAAGTAGTCCAAGGGACCTTGCCTGCAAAAGAATATGGAGGCCAGTATAAATATTACTTTAATATTGGAAGTGTTGAGTCTTTCGAGGAAAAGTTACAGGAAGCACAAGAAGATCTTGGCATTGACCCTCATGATTTTGTGCCTGTAACTTATTCTGCTGAGATGGTTTGGTACCAGGAACTGATGAGATTTGCTCCAACACTGTTATTGTTGGGATCTCTCCTGTACATGGGAAGGAGAATGCAAGGTGGACTTGGTGTTGGTGGAGCTGGTGGCAGTAGGGGTGCTCGTGGAATATTCAACATAGGAAAAGCTCATGTTACAAAAGTAGACAAAAATACTAAAAATAAGGTTGGGAGATTTCTGTTTCTTCTGTCAATGACACGACTGGTATTTCTTGTATTTGTTTTAAAATGGCATGTCCAGTTTTAATTATTTCCTTGGGGGGTGGAGTGCTGGTAAGTGATTTATCAATAGGTTCATTTAAAACCAATATTTACCTTTTTTTTGTGTCACTTTGTTTAGATATATTTTAAAGACGTTGCTGGTTGTGATGAGGCAAAACTTGAAATAATGGAATTCGTCCACTTCCTCAAGAACCCAAAGAAATATGAAGAACTTGGTGCAAAAATTCCAAAAGGTGCTCTTTTGGTTGGTCCTCCGGGTACTGGAAAAACACTTTTAGCAAAAGCAACTGCAGGGGAGTCTGGGGTGCCATTTCTTTCTATATCTGGGTCTGATTTCATGGAAATGTTTGTTGGTGTTGGACCATCAAGGGTAAGAAATTTGTTTCAGGAAGCAAGGCAATGTGCTCCTAGTATAATATTTATTGATGAAATTGATGCAATTGGTCGAGCAAGGGGGCGTGGTGGTTTTTCTGGGGCAAATGATGAGCGTGAAAGTACATTGAATCAATTGTTGGTGGAGATGGATGGTTTTGGCACCACTTCCGGAGTTGTTGTTTTGGCAGGAACAAATAGGCCTGATATCTTAGATAAGGCCCTTCTTAGGCCTGGGCGATTTGACCGCCAAATAGAAATTGACAAACCTGATATTAAAGGTCGTGACCAGATATTTCAGATCTACTTGAAGAAGATCAAACTTGACCATGAACTATCATATTATTCTCAACGACTTGCATCCCTTACTCCTGGATTTGCTGGAGCAGACATTGCTAATGTCTGCAATGAAGCGGCTCTGATTGCTGCAAGGAGTGAGATGACACAAGTCACAATGGACCATTTTGAGGCAGCAATCGATAGGATCATTGGTGGTTTGGAAAAGAAGAACAAGGTATGTCTTTATAAGTTTTTTATTCTCTTTTGGTAGGCTTGTGTTGTAAGTGGAAGGGTAGAGCTAGATGTTTTAGATTATAGAACTAAAAGTCTTGCATATAGTAGGAAGATGAATCGAGATATAAGAGAGCTGAATGTTTAAGTTTAATTTAATGCATTAATGATCCCCATGTTATCAATAGTGGTCCGGGTGACTGTTATTGCAGCAAAGCGGGTGGAGTGCAGCGGTGATGCACTACAAATTTGTTGCGTTGCGATACATAGTCGTGGGTCCTTAGGTTTCATGGTGTAGAATTATCATTTCTCATCGTTGGTCCTACATTGGAGTCCAACATCATATTTTCATGTGGGCTGCTTTGTGCGAGTTATTTACTGTAAAAATGGTAAACTGCATAATAATAATAATATTAGTAATATATAAAAAGAATATTTTAGTCATTGCTTATTATACAATAAGCATAAAGTATAAAATATGCTATAATACAAATAATAGTAATAGAAATATAATAAATTAGCAAATTGTAGTAATAAAAACTAAATTAAACTTATTATATAATATAGCAACAAGCTAAATAATAAAATTTCAAATAATATAGTAATAATAGTAAATATGTACACAATATATATATATATATATATATATATATATAATACAAACTGCATAGATATAAAAAAACTAAAATAATATATACATATATTAAAAAATTCATTAAATTTAGAATGTTGGTCATCCCACTGTCTTTGTAAAATATAGTGGGAATTTCAACTATAGGTGGAATATTTGTCTTTCCTGAAGTTACTCGGATATACATGTATTTGGAAGACATGGAAAGAGAGAAAAGTTTGGGATGTTCAGTCTTGTAAAATATTATTCCTTTCTATATGTAATTATTTAATTACATATCTAATCCTATATATTTTATATGTTTACCTAATAAATATGCTAATGATTGAAATGATATATTTCTAGAACTTGAGGCAAAAAAGGTGAAATAAAAGCGGTTCTCCTGATTCATAGTGACCTGAATTAAGATATGTTGCATAAAACTTATCCGGCCAAAGTTGGATTTAATTAATTTGAATAATGATGTATGCTGAATCTAGTTCCCTTTCATTTCTACGTTTGAAAGAACCGACTGATATACTCAGGGTCCTTTTGTCGCTGTTTCTAATCTGCAAAAATATATTATCTTAAGATTTTGTTGAGTTAAAACTTTGTAATGCTGAAACTGGCATGCTACTTTAAATTAAAATTTTAAACTGAAGGGTATTTGAACTCTCTTTGCCTTTTCCGTTATTGCTTAGTGTTTCTCTCTAATACCTATATGTTTCCTAACCAGGTAATAAGCAAGGTGGAAAGGCGTATTGTTGCGTACCATGAATCAGGGCATGCTGTTGCAGGTTGGTTCTTGGAACACGCTGACCCCTTGTTAAAAGTAACTATCGTTCCACGTGGCTCAGCCGCTCTTGGATTTGCACAATATGTTCCAAGCGAAAACCTTCTCTTGACAAAGGAGCAGCTTTTTGATATGACTTGCATGACACTTGGTGGTCGGGCTGCTGAGCAGGTTGTTTTGTCGCTTTTCTCAACTTTCTTTCTCTCTTCTATTTCTTTCTATCTTGAAAGAATTTTGTGGTTCAGTGCTTTTAAAGCTTTGAGGTGTAAATCTTATTACTGTTATTTTTCTGTTTTTGAATGGTTTTTCCTTGTCTGATGCTAAGCGCTTTCCAAGATCAAAAGGCATGAAAATGATGTTTCATTCCCCTGTCACTGCAGGTTCTTGTAGGGAGAATATCAACAGGAGCACAAAATGACTTGGAAAAAGTTACCAAGATGACATATGCCCAAGTAGCAGTTTATGGTTTCAGCGACAAAGTGGGTCTCCTTTCGTTTCCTTCAAGAGAGGAATCATTTGAGATGTCCAAACCATACAGCAGTAAAACTGCTGCAATCATCGATAGTGAAGTGCGCGAATGGGTTAACAAAGCATACGAACGAACGGTAAATCTAATCGAGGAACACAAGGAACAAGTTACTCAAATTGCTGAATTGTTGCTTGAAAAAGAAGTACTTCACCAAGAGGACTTGCGGAGAATTTTGGGTGAGCGACCATTCAAGGCTATTGAACCCACTAATTATGATAGATTTAAGGAAGGCTTTAAAGAGGAGGAGGAAAAAGTAGCAACAGAAAGTACCATTGTAGATGTGCCTGAGGAAGGTGGCGGAACTTCTCCGTTAGAGCCCCAGGTTGTTCCCAGATAGTCCCCAAATTTAAGTTTCTTATTGTACATGACTTTGGTTTTTTTTTCAATGTGTTATAAGTGACAAACCAAACTCACATGCTAACTGCTAAATAAAAAATCTATATTTAATTTTTTTATACTTGGATATGTGCATGGTTATTAAACACTTCGAGTTCACTCTTATTATCACGAGTTTCCAGGCTCCCGACTCAACCTCATGTTTACTCAGATGTCGAATCGATTTTGGTTGACTTAGTAGGTTTCGTGGTAAACTTAGCCAATCTACAAGTTTGATAGAGAGTATTAAAGGTATATGAAAGAAAGAAGAGGAAATGAGTGAAGGATAACGAGATTAGAAAAGAGGGAAAGGTTGTTGACCGTTAGTCAGTATTGTGAAGGGGGAAATATTATACACAGGAAGTGTGTGATGTACACGGAGTTAGTTAGTTAGTTCTTTTGTATATTTGGATATAAACTGGATAATTGTTCCAGTGGAAGGAGAGAGAGGCTTCCTTAGTATGATTATTTGTATATTGATTCATTCCGTGATAATATACATTATTTTGCTTTCTTTCGTGTGTGTTTGAGAAGAGAGTATTGATGGATTTTTTGATAAAAGAATCTTATTGTACGGTAGTAAATCTTCAGCGGTAGGTTACACCGAACGGTCTTATTGGGCTAACGGCCCATCACTTGAATCAACCCTTATTGGGTTCATGATCTATTACGTCAGAGATATATCAAACAGATATATTAAAACATATCCAAACAGAGATATGTCAATCCATACATAGATATATCAAACAGATATATCAAACATATCAAATAATATTCAAACAGAGATATATCAAAACATATCCAAACAGAGATATGACAAGTAAGTTTGTTTATATTTTATTCTGTTTATATTCTATTAATCTTATATCAATCCAAAGCCTATAAATAAAGGGCCAAGGACTCCGAACAAGGTACGCTTCACTCACGATTCATTCATACTATACATTTAGCATACTCTCTGCTAGAATACATCATACACTGCTAATTCTCTCCTATAGAGGATTATTGAAATATCTACCCCACTGAGAATCTGCCATTCACGCCTAACTTGAGCGTCGGAGTGCCTTTTTAGGTACCTCCCCCCTCGGTCAGAGCTCAAAGAGTACCAGACGGTTGAGGCTGACATAAAACGTACGGTCGAGAACTAGAAGAAACAGACAAAAGATGGCGTCATCAAGGTCAGCCCTTTCGGTCCCCAAAATATTCACCGAAACATTTTGGCGCCCACCGTGGGGCCGAAAGTGAAGACTCCCTATGGTGACCACCAGAAGCATGGACGACGCTGACCCTAGAGAGCAGCTAAGACAACTCCAGACTCAATTGGAAGAACAGAACCAGCTCATTCGTCAACAACAAGAAACATATCAGAAGCTAGCTGAAGAAATTATCCAACTCAAAGAGAAACAACCAGAGACAACTGACGACAATAGTCGGAACGATGATGGCAACAACAATAGCAACCAAAACAACCCCCTCGCTCGCCTGATCTGTTACCCTTCACAGAGGTCGTCATGCAAGCACCTATGTCTGACCGGCCTCCCCCACAAATAGAGAGGTTCGACAAAACAAATTGACTCCATGGCCTTCTACTCCAGCAGCGATCCGGTTAAATGTCAGGCGTTCTCTCTATCCCTGAAGGGCGAGGCTCAGGAATGGTACTATACCCTTCCTCCCAACTCTGTTGACAGCTTTCATAATGTCACCACTCTATTCAAGAAGCAATATGCCGCCAACCGGAAAGAGACAATAACTGCCGCCGAGCTCGTTAATCTCAGGCAGGGGAGAGACGAACCCCTGAGAACATTCATGTGCAGATACACTGAGGCAGCAAGGAGGGTAAAAGGGGTCAATCACGAATTTGTCATCAGCAATTTACCTAATTGGCTAACACCAGGGTACGTCTCGGAAAGTCTGTATGCCGAATTACCCAAAACAATGGAAGAGTTACAGGAGAAGATGAACAAGTTCATCAAAATGGAGGATCAACGACATTTCCGCCAAAAAGTGGACGCCCCTGCAACTGAGGCCAAACGGGAAGGTCGACGACACAGAGACAGAGGTCGTAATAAAAAACCGCCACGAAGGGATCCTCTGGCTGCCTCCAATCCCCGATACAACCGGTATGCCCCTCTCATTGCTCCGAGGGAAATAATATTCGAAAGGGCCCTACAGGCTAATCTAATCACCGTTCGGAAACGTCAGACACCGAGGGATGCGGATGGAACTAAAGCCTGTCGGTATCATGACAACCAAGGACACACCACAGAGGGCTGTCAAGTCCTCAAAGACGAAATTGAAAGGCTGATTCGTGCCGGATACCTGCGGGAATTTGTCCAAACAAGAACAAATCAAAGGGGGCGATCACCTAGAAGGACACGAAGAAGCCCCGAACCTTCGGGCAGAAATACCGAACTCTCTCGCGAGCGCTTTCGAAGCCGACCTCGGAAACGAGACACAACCCCGAGAGGCAGGATTGACACAATCTCAGGTGGCTTTGCGGGCGGTGGGGCCTTATCCTCGGCCCGCAAAAGACATTTGAGAAGTTTACGAAGCGTCCATTCAATAACCAACAACCCTTTATCAATGTCGGACATCACCTTTACCGACAAGGAATTTCATGCCCCCGATCCCGAACAGGATGATCCGATGGTTATCACTGCCCGAATAGCGCAGTACGATGTGAGCAAAGTCCTAGTTGACCAGGGCAGCTCGGTCAATATCCTGTACTGGACAACTTTCCAAAAAATGGAGCTGCCGGAGGATGCAATAACACCTTTCAACAAGCAGATCGTCGGTTTTGCAGGGGAACGAGTGGACACTCGGGGATACCTCGACCTCAGAACCCGACTCGACACAGGTAACGAGGCCAAAGAACTTCGCATGCGTTTCCTATTGGTGGAAGCCAACACCTCGTATAACGCCCTTCTAGGACGACCATGCCTAAATGCCTTCGGCGCAATTGTTTCAACCCCTCACTTGGTGATGAAGTTCCCTTCGGATAAAGGAACCATATGTACCGTTCGTGCAGATCAGAAAACCGCCTGACAGTGTTACGCTGCTGCTTTAAAAGCCACACCCTACTACAAAGGAAAACGCCCCGAGGCGATACTTGTCGACCTGGACCCCAGAAGCAATACGGACGATCGAATCCAACCCTAGGGGGAAGTCAAACTGTTCGTCCTCGGCAGAAAAGCCGAACAGATCACTACCATCGGGCCGATCTGACCCCTGAACAGGAAAACGACCTAACTACACTGTTGAGGTCTAATAACAAACTTTTTGCATGGACCGCCTCCGACATGTCTGGGATTCATCCCAATATAATATCTCACAAGCTATCAATATTTCGGGAAGCTCGCCCGGTAGCTCAGAAAAAACGAAGCTTCGGTATCGAAAAGAGAGAAGTCGTATGGAACGAGGTGGACAAATTGGTCAAAGCCGGATTTGTCCGAGAAATCAGGTACACCACCTGGCTAGCAAACGTTGTGATGGTAAAGAAAGCAAATGGTCAGTGGTGAATGTGTGTCGACTTTACCGATCTCAACAAGGCTTGTCCCAAAGACAACTACCCTCTTCCCAGCATCGACCAGCTGGTGGACGGTGCTTCTGGACACACAGTCTTGAGCTTTCTCGACGCGTATTCGGGATATAACCAAATCCCAATGCATGTTCTGAACCAAGAAAAGACAACCTTCATAACCGAACACGCCAACTACTGCTACGAAGTAATGCCGTTCGGCCTGAAAAACGCGGGTGCTACTTATCAACAACTCATGGACAAAGTCTTCCGTGATCAAATCGGGCGGTGCATGGAAGTTTATGTCGATGATATGGTGGTAAAAAGTTCCTCCCACCAGCAACACCTAAAGGACTTGGCTGAGGTCTTCCAACAACTAAAACGGTATGATTTACGGCTGAATCCGTTAAAGTGCACATTCGGCGTACAGGCCGGTAAATTCCTAGGCTTCATGTTAACAAACCGGAGAATAGAGGCCAACCCGGACAAATGCCAAGCAATTCTGGACATGCGGAGCCCAACCAAGCTAAAAGAAGTCCAATGCTTGGTTGGCCGTCTCACCGCTCTATCACGTTTTATTCCGAAACTCTCGGACCATATCAAACCGATACTGAAGAACATGAAACAAAACGTACCTCGGCACTGGGATGATCAATGCGAGGCCGCCTTCTCCACAGTCAAAAACATACTTACATCTCTGCCCATCATGGCACGACCAACCGAGGGGTTTGATCTACAATTATACTTAGCAGCTTCCAACCACTCGGTAAGCGCGGCTCTCATTCAAGGATCCCCAGTTTTTAAGCTAATATACTTTGTTAGCAGAACTATGCAAGGAGCCGAAGAACGGTTTTCTTAGATGGAAAAGGTGGCTTTAACACTACTTACTGCAGCACGAAGACTTCGACCGTACTTCCAGAGCCACCAAGTTGTGATCCGGACGAACCACCCGATCGCCAAAATTCTCAGGAAACCCGACCTCGCGAGTCGCATGGTCGCTTGGTCCATCGAATTATCAGAATTCGGTCTACGCTTCGAACCACAGGGCTCCATCAAAGGCTAACATCTGGCTGACTTTGCGGCAGAACTCCCCCCAACAGTAACTCCTCCCACGTGGAATCTGAACGTGGACGGATCCTCAGATAAAAGAGGAGGCAGAGCAGGCATAGTTCTCGAAGGACCGAACGGTCTACTGGTCGAACAGGCCGTATCCTTCAACTTCCAACTCAGCAACAACCAAGCAGAATACGAGGCCTTAATAAGCGGATTACTCTTGGCCGTAGAACTGGAAATTGAGCACTTGGAATGCCGGATGGACTCTCAACTAGTCGTCGGACACCTTAACGGGACCTTCCAGGTTAAAGACAATCACCTGTTGAGATATTATCACAAGGTTAGTGATTTGGTTAAGTCATTTTCCAGTTTCAAAAGTACACATGTACCCAGGGTGCAAAACTCCAGAGCGAATTTACTGTCTAAACTGACGCACGCCCGGGAAAAGTCTCAACTGACTTCAGTGATCAAAACCACACTGGAGAAACCTCTACTAGAAACATGTTCCGTTGATGATCCAGTTGATGATCCGTTAGTCAGTATTGTGAAGGGGGAAATATTATACACAGGAAGTGTGTGATGTACACGGAGTTAGTTAATTAGTTCTTTTGTATATTTGGATATAAACTGGATAATTGTTCCAGTGGAAGGAGAGAGAGGCTTCCTTAGTATGATTATTTGTATATTGATTCATTCCGTGATAATATACATTATTTTGCTTTCTTTCGCGTGTGTTTGAGAGGAGAGTATTGATGGATTTTTTGATAAAAGAATCTTATTGTACGGTAGTAAATCTCCAGCGGTCGGTTACACCGAACGGCCTTATTGGGCTAACGGCCCATCACTTGAATCAACCCTTATTGGGCTCACGATCCATTACGTCAGAGATATATCAAACAGATATATTAAAACATATCCTAACAGAGATATGTCAATCCACATAGAGATATATCAAACATATCAAATAATATCCAAATAGAGATATATCAAAACATATCCAAACAGAGATATGACAAGTAAGTTTGTTTATATTTTATTTTATTTATATTCTATTAATCTTATATCAATCCAAAGCCTATAAATAAAGGGCCAAGGACTCCAAACAAGGTATGCTTCACTCACGATTCATTCATACTATACATTTAGCATACTCTCTGCTAGAATACATTATACACTGCTAATTCTCTCCCATTGAGAATCTGCCATTCACGTCTAACTTGAGCGTCAGAGTGCCTTTTCAGGTACCTCCCCCCCTCGGTCAGAGCTCAAAGAGTACCGGACGGTTGAGGCTGACATAAAACGTACGGTCGAGAACTAGAAGAAACAAACAGAAAGACAGAAGACCACGTCATCAAGGTCAGCCCTTTCGGTCCCCAAAATATTCACCGAAACACTTATCAAGTTTGGTCCGACCTACTGGAACATCAAGGGAACGGTGAGTGATGGAGGACAAACTGAACGCTTTGGAAGGAAGAGTAAAGGGAAGACTTGATGCTATGAAGACAACAATGGAGGAGTTCAAGGCGGAACTAAGAGGGGTGACCCAAGAACTTCAAGAACTCTCGTGCGTTCTTGGGAGGAGAGCGAGGAACCAAGAGAGGAGCTCGGAGGGAAGTCGAGACTTGGTTAACGAAGGTCGAGAAGAAAAGAAAAGAAGAGACTCGGTTAACGAGGTCGTGAAAGAATAAAAAAAAGCTCTAAAGATGAGATAGAGGACGATCGATGTAACACCTCAATTTTTGGGATGTCACGGTTACGAGCAAAATTTTTAAATTTTAAAACATATTATCATTGAGAAAATCCAAATTCAATAAGTCTTTATAATTTACCAAAATTAAACCATAATTCCTATTGATTACAAAATAAAATTGCCAATAAAATATTTTATTTAAAATAAACTCGTAAATTTTTCAATTCACACGTTGTGTTATACGACATCCGAATTATTTGCATGATCATCTGCTCTTATATAACGATCATCGTAGGTGGAAACCACAAGCATAGGGGTGAGCTAACTGAAGATCAATCACAATAATAAGACACCAACAACTCATTGACAACTTAAATACGGTCACCCATCGTCATCACAACATAGTGGTCTATTTCCCCTACACTACCACACCACGTAATCATGATAACCAATTCATTAAGAGTAACACGACACTATCTTCTTGTATCACACGACCAAAGAGAACCTCTTTCACGCATCACACAACAAAGAGTCATCAGTACTCGAACCATCCTCTTCTCGCATCGCACGACCGAAAGAGTTATCCATACTTAAATCATATTGTCAAACAATCTTACTCACAAATTAATTCTCCCATAATACATGAACCCATGCCCTCTCCACAACGAGTGACATTATACTTTAAAACCTCCACTCCCGCACACAAAGGCCCGTCATTTAAAGCTAAACGTATATTATACAAGCACATTCAAGGACCAAAACAGTGGGTAGTGACACCACAACATTCATGAATCATTCAAACATAATACCAAAAACAAGAGGAAGAAACGAAAATCAACATAACACCCTAGTTCATGAAATACAATCCAAGTTAACTCACATGCTAACATGTACACGACCACCAACATTCACATGAATTAAACAGTGATCATACAAAACCAAAACAAAAACCATTCATTAGAAAGAAACTCCAGGTTAACTCCCCCTACCTCAAAGGATCTAAGTTTTCTTCCCTTTTGCTTCACGTTTGCAGCCTTAAAGCAAGGTACAAACCTCATCATGATGCACTCAAACTCTCCTCTTCTTTCACAACTCTCTCTCTCTCTCTCTCTCTCTCTCTCTCTCTCCTTTCCTCTCACTTTCAAAGTCCAATCTTATTTTCCTAATGGCTAGAGTTTCTATAGGAGGTGTCTAATATAGTTATAGCTATGCGTAGAATATACCTAGGGTACTCTATTTATAATAAAAGAACTAAATCTTCAAAAAGATTTATATAATATCTTTTTACTAAACTCTCACAAAGAGATTTATCTCACTCTATGCCAACACACCAAGTTCTTAGAGCCATAGCACAAGGGTTACACAAACCCTAGAACACTTATCACCGCACACTGTAGATAAGAATTTTGAAATACAACTATTTTGTATGCTGTCATTTTTTGAAATGAGAGTCCCAATCAAATTTATAGAGATCTCACTCAAGGATACCTCTAAAAATCCGTTGTCAGCTAATTAAAGTGTAATAATTGATTATCCTAATATGGTAATCGATTATGCATCATTGAATGCATAACGGTCAAAAGTTTGCTTAAAAATTCTCATAATTGCTTATGATATCGATTATGGCAAGTCATAATCGATTATTGATAATCGATTATCATAAGTGATAATCAATTATCTTGAGTATAAAATGAGGTTTTCTGATTCAAAACGATTTTTATCGCAACCTAAGGCAAACAATACACATAATCAAATATAAACCACATCCTATAAATCAATATACTAAAATACAAAAGCTTTAATATAAAAAGAAGTCTTCATGAAGATCTTCTTGCAATAAGAGCACTGAGACTTGACCTTGGGAAATCATCAAAATTTCAGCTCTTCAGCCTTATGCTAACAATCGCCCCCTTTTGATGATGATAAAAAACTCTTTGATTTAAAGCTTTTGGTATCCTGTAGTGATTTGTAACTCATACATAACTTAAAGAAGAGGGATTAGTAGACAAGAGATACAAGAGATAAATATAATTAAGCATTTAATCATATTTCTTCCTCATTTTAGTCATTATTAAAAAGAGTTATGGATATAAAAAAAATACTCCCCCTAAATTAGAGAACTCCCCTTTAATATAAGCCATAATAAATAAATAAATAAATAAAAGTAAGCAACAAGGCAAATTTATTTTATTAAAAAAATAAC
Source organism: Vigna mungo (assembly GCA_036885675.1). NCBI lineage: Eukaryota > Viridiplantae > Streptophyta > Magnoliopsida > Fabales > Fabaceae > Vigna > Vigna mungo. The sequence continues at coordinate 6,552,570 of CP144694.1, forward strand.
ATAGGAGAGATACAAAATGCAAATGAAATACATGTGGGGTGACACTACTCATCACTATCATCAGCATCTAGAGGTTGGACTAACCCCTCTAGAGTATGGACCCCATCATCTACTCCCCTAAGGAGAGAGCAAACTTCCCATGCCTAAAGGCTTGAAGAAGAGACATATCAGAAAACTGCTTAGATTGACTCTCTAGGGAATAAGAGTGACTGGCTGATGCTGATGCAGATGGTCCTCGCTTCATCCTGAGCATCGTCCATCTCCTGGTCGTCATCTTCATCTTCTAGATTCCCCATATCATCACAATGGATGTAGGTATTACCTTGAAAGACGAATCCCACCTGACGGAGGGCAGAACTGCCAATCTTGTTGTCGGGATGAGTGCTCTAGAATGCCTCAATTAAGAAATCTACTCCCTTATACTCACAGATTCTGGAAACTGACAAAGTATAAGGTAGAGGATAATGTTTATACCTTTTACCTTCATCATGTTATCGCATATGAGGCTTGGCTAATGAATCTTAATTTCAATGACTTCAGAATAATCGATTATTACGACCTGCGACAGCTTTAAGGGAAAGGATAATTGATTATCAATAAGGGATAATCAATTATTGCACGAGAATTTTTGAAAATATGAAAAATGCAACAAACAAGACCTTTAGGCAATTTCTAGGATCCCAAAATCCCTTCTAAGCTTATAAAATCTATCTTTGGGCAATGCTTTGGTGAAAATGTCTGCTAATTGATGCTTGGTATCAACATACCCTCTCTCACAGTCCCTTTTTGGATATGGTCTCTAAGAAAGTGGTGCCTAATCTCTATTGTTTGGTTCTAGATTGCATAATGGGATTCTTAGTAAGATTGATGGCACTAGTATTATCACACTTAAGAGGTATATGGTCAAGATAAATATTAGTAAATCCTCTAATTGTTGTTTCATCCATAATATTTGGGCACAATAGTAGTTACCTGCAACAATATACTCGGCCTTTGTGGTGGATAAGGCTACACAAGCTTATATCTTATAATGCCAAGAAACTAAGGAACTACCCAAGAGGTGACACTTACCACTAGTGCTTTTTCTATCTATCTTACAGTCATCATAGTCTTCATCTGAAAACCCTACAAGACTAGGTTTAGCCCCACAAGGATACCACAACCCAAAAGATATAGTTCCCTTAAGGTACTTAAGGATACAATTATCTGTGGTAAGGTGAGACTCTCTAGGACTAGCTTGGTACCTGATTCATCCTTGTCGAGATAACATGATGTAGCCATAGGAGTTGAGGCCTCCTTAGCTTTATCCATTTCAAACTTCTTCAGGACTTCCTTACAATATTTGGTTTGAGAAAGAAATGTACCTTCTTTCGTTTGCTTGATTTGTAAACCAAGGAAGAATGTCAATTCACCCATCATTGACATTTCAAACTCACCCTGCACAGTCTTAGTAAAATCCTCGGAAAGAGATTTATTAGTTGATCCAAATATAATATCATCAACATATACCTGAGTAAGAAGAATATGTTTTCCTACTATTTTTATGAACAAAGTGGAGTCACATTTACCTCTATCAAATCTATTTTCTAACAAAAATTTGCTAAGTCTTTCATACCAAGATCTAGATGCTTGTACCGTAAAGAGGTTTCTTTAATTTAAAGATGTGATTTCAATATTTATAATCTTCAAAACCAAGTTGTTGTTCAAAAAATACATCTTCTTTTAGATAACCATTTAGGAAAGTAATTTTAATATCCATTTGATTTAACTTAAATTTCATAATAGATGTATACGCAAGAAGTAGGCGTATTGCCTCTAACCTGACAAAAGGAGCATATGTTTCATCATAATCAATTCCTTTTTCTTGACAATATCCTTTTGCAACAAGCCTAGTTTTGTTCTCGGTAATGTTTCCATCTTCATCGAGTTTGTTTTTGAACACCCATTTTGTTCCTATCACTTAATGAGTGCTTTCTCTAGGAACTAATTCCCAGACTTAATTTCCCAAATAGCTTCATCCAATTTCGAATCAAAATTTCCCAATTTTTTTTTCCATTATTTAAAACAAAGCATTTGCATCCAAAAATTTTGAAATGAGAAACATTAGGCTTTCTTCCTTTAAATAATTCATAAGGAGTACATTTTAAAATAGGTCGAATAAGCATTCTATTTAAAACATAACATGCAGTACTCACAGCGTCAGCCAAACAATGTTTTGGAATTTTTGATCTGTTTTTCCTTTCTACAACCCCATTTTGTTGTGGAGTTCTAGGTGTAGAAAAATTATGAGAAATTCAAAGTTCTTCACAAATTTTTCAAATGATTCATTTTGAAATTTTCCTCCGTGATCGCTACGAATAAATTTAATTTTCAAATCTTTTTTATTTTGAATTTGTTTTGCAAACTTTTTGAAGACATTAAAAGTTTCACTTTTTAGAGTAATAAAGAATGTCCATGTATATCTTGAATAGTCATAAACAATAACTAAAGCATAATAATTTTCCCCAAAACTTTTTATCCTTGAAGGACCAAATAAATTCATGTGCAAGTGTTCTAAGGGTTTTTCACTTGAAACAATATTTTTCGAATTAAAAGATGATTTAATTTGTTTACCCTTTTGACATGCAACACATAGTTTGTATAAAATTTAATTTGGGTAGACCAATTACTAAGTTTTTAGATATGAGTTTATTCAATTTAAACATGAACTATTTTTATTTGAAACATTTTTCAAATCAATTAAATAAATATTTGCATGCCTATTACCTTGAAACCTTTGTCACATAATAGACTAATACTGAGAAGATTATGCTTCAATCCTTCAACAAACAATACATTTTTAATCATCAAGGTATTTGCACTTCCTATATTTCCTACTTCAAGGATCTTTCCCTTGTTATTATCACCATATGTGACATAACCTTGTTCTTTCTTTCAAAAGTTTGTAAATTTATTAATATCACCTATCATATGCCTTGAGTAACCACTATCAAGGTACCAAATGGACGTTCAGTTGTTAATCACTATAAAGAGTGATTAACTATTTCACTCAAAAATGTAGTTTATATATTACAATCAGATAATCAAATATTAAAGAAAAGAAAACACCTTCCTTCGACTAACGAACGGAAAACTTCAACTTAATCAACTTGAAGACAACCGCTTCGACCTTATACACACCAAGCGCAAGCTTCTTCTGTTCACAAAAGTTGACTTGAGCAACTCTAGCACTTGAGAACTTCCTCAGAGCGGTTCTGTATTCTCAAATGGCTTAGATAAACCTCTAAGAGGTTTAGCAAAATGTATATATAGCCTAGGGATCAGAAACTGAAAAGATAACTCCCAAATGTTAGTGAAAATTGACTATCTTGCGATAATCAATTATTTGAGTCCGTATGGGGTTTTCAAAAAGTGATAATCGATTATCTTGAGGAATAATTGATTATTTATGCTACTTGGGCAATATTACAACAGACAATGATAATCGATTATTCTGAGCAATAATTGATTATTTGCACGAGCATCTCTTTTCCAATTAAGCTCGTGATAATCGATTATCTCCAAAACGACCAGTCTCTTCAATCCAGTCAAGTTTCCTCTCAAGAAATCTTCAAGAACAGTAAATCACTTCAAGTTCTTGTTTCTTGGAGCCTTTGATCACCTCTGTAAAACTTCTCAAACGAATATGAATCAGATATGAAAATGTTAATCTCAATTGTCTTACAAAAATTCGACCAATGTGTCAATATATAGTTTTTGTCAAATCAGACGCAATTCAATCGATTACTCTGTTAATCTAACCGATTACATTAAACACTTGTAACAGATTAACAATAGTTAAAGCACATGATTGAATGTTCAATTAATGTAATCGATTCTCATTAAATACTTAGTCAACACATTTAAAAATATGACCGTTGAAATAGTTATGACAAGCATGAAACAATTTTAAATCTTAACAAACTTAATTGATTACATAATCCATGTAATTGATTAAGCTTTAACACTTAGCAGATTTTTGAAAAATTTTCTTTCCAAAATTCATCACAGCACACTTGAAAAAGATATATGCAAACACACGAGTTTTAATCGATTTACCAACTAATGTAATCGATTCAAAACTAATTGTTTTGCCATAATTTAAAACTCAAGTTGTCTTATGACCTTAATTGATTATCACAACACTATAATCAATTAAGTCATATATATGATTTTGTGCATGTGGTTTTTCTATTTCCAAAACATATATTATGCATTCACAGATATGATCACTTAAAACTCAAGTTGTCTTATGACCTTAATTGATTATCACAACACTATAATCAATTAAGTCATATAGATATGCTTTTGTGCATGTGGTTTTTCTATTTCCAAAACATATATTGTGAATTCACATATATGATCACTTTACAAACACAGTAGTATGCATCAATCAACACAATATGTCAAATGTGACAATCACAATATGTATATGCATATTTCACAATAAGCATAAACACATAACATAGTACACACACATGTGTTTTTATTAACAATGTGTTGTCATCATCAAAAACAAACATCAAGGAGTGGGTTTAGCTAACAATTTGCTCCCCCTTTCAACATGTACAATCCAACCTCAACAAACACAAGGAATCAAACCAATAAACATGCACTTCAAGAGACAACAAATTCAAGTGAAACTACTAGACAAGTGATGGAAAAAAGAACCTATGAAAGCAAGAAAATTGGCACACAAAAAATGGTAGCAAGCTAGATGACTAAATGATACAAAACATCAAGGAATTTAAGGAAGCAAAACAAAGGCACATGTGAACAAGACAACAGCAAAAAAATTGACACAACTAAGAGGCAATTTACACCAAAATTGTATGCATACATGAAGAGAAAGATCTAAAAGTGAGTGGAATTAATTTGGCAAACTTCAAACCTATATATTCTGTAATTTTATGATAAGAGAGGCTTCAAAATGAGCTATCAAACACACCAAAACAGTAAGCAACTCTCAGCTAGACCAGCAACAAAGCAGCAACCAGATTTGTGTTGGTTTTTAACTTTTTCTCATGCATAATGGAAATTACTAGTCTCGGCCAAGGACTGCGTAATTGAGTATGTGTGTTTGATTAAAGCTAAAATTTGAGTTGATTAATGCCTCTACTAATATAGAACATATAAGCAAAGTTTACACACTTAAATCCTATGGTGATCAAACTCAATTCAACATACAAGAATCAAGATGCAAAGAAACTCTTAAGAAGTGCAATTTCAAGAATTATTTGCTAGAAAACCGCTAAGGAGGAAACACATATGACTTAATACAAAGCTAATCAAGCAAGAAAAGACTCAAACAATCCAGCCAAGACAAGAATTACAAGCTGGAAAAACAAACAAAAGGAAATGGAAGCCTCCTTGTTGAAGACCTCCAAAGACGATGCTAGTTGCTTGAGATTGAAGTTGTTGGTTGGTGGCTCTGAACAACAGCAATTGGACCACCTTATGCACTTGATTTGATGCTTGAAGGTGTATGATGTCCAAGAGATCAAATACAACAACCAAAAACAAGAAACAACCAGCATAATTCAAAACATATTAGAAATAATCCCAAACAGGAAGCACTGGAATGAACACTGGATGAAAAACAATTAAATGCACATAGTAAACGAATGAATGAAACAAAGTAAAGATTGAAAATTTTTGTAAACATATAGACGAAACTTTAAAAAAAATTGCACACAAAACGGATTAGAAAAGAGCCAGAAATGGATCAAAAAATATGGCTATGTACTTCACGTCCGCGTTGGGCGGCAAGAACGACGCTAGGTGCCAGCGAAGTGAAAAATTTTTTTTTTTTACTCTAACATGCAATTCCTAAGATGATCAAACCAATGGCTCTAGATACCACATGATAGGGAATAACATGCTTAGAGAGAACTATTTTAATGACAATTAAGCAATGGATAGAATTAGAATTGGAAAAGAAAAAGGATAGGGAAAACTTATGGAAGTGAAGACACGCCACTTGAAAAGGATTCCAAGATAAGTGCCAATGGTTGGATCTCCACTTGTTTTGCACAAGATAAGATCCTAAAAATGACTATGAGACATAATTTTATCTCAAAAGAAGATAAGCAAGATGCAAATCACTCTGAAAATTGATTCAATCAAAGGTGAGTACAAAAGGAGACCCCTAGGCTATTTATATAACCATCACCAGTGACACCAACCTCATCATCCTCAATTCATCCACCATCATCAACACCAATTCTAGCCTTACCAACACCTTCTTCATTTCCACCAATAACACCAACACCCTCTTTATTCCTAACACCCTTACCATTAACACCACCAACCTCACTATTAACATATGCCTAGCATCCTTACCATCCTCACCACCATCACTACCTCGACTAACTTGCCTTACCACCATGACTAGCCTCACTTGCGTTCCCACCCTAACAAGCCTGGCCACCTTAACCTACCATTCTCCTTGACTAACCTCACCCTCACAAAAATTGACTTTATTAATCTTAGTGCCTTCAAAAAACTATTTTTTAAGTGTTGCATTAACAACATGTTTGACAAAAATATCTACTTTATTACACACTGCATAATTTGCCAATTCTATAGCATCCCTATCCAGACTAAGTAGTTTCAAATATTTATTCATGCTTCCTGATACACTATTGTTGAAACGATCAAATTAATACTACTTTACAAGGCAACTTCAGTATTGCCAAGTTAGTAGTCAAGAAAGTAGATAGGGTTAAAGTAATCATGAGTCGTTTCCCAGTGAATACGAAATTGCTTTTCAATACTTAACTTTTAGTAGACTCTGAAAAGGTTAGTGCATGTTATGCAATGCTTAAAAATATGAATGAAAATCTATCTTAATAAATTTGATATTGAAGAATGTCATAAGTTTAAGTAAAGAACAAATGAAAAACTTTGAAATAATTACAATGGAATAGGCTAATTCCTTTGCTTTTCCAAGATAGATTCATCATCGCTTATCTAGAAATCCTTGCTAAATTGATTATTGTTCGAGTTTCAAAATAATTAAAGTATATTCTGAATGGTTTAATCATTTCGGAGGTCCCTATAAATGCAGAATCGTCTTAATTAGGTCCTCGTAATTTCAAAGAGCTCAATTAGGTCCTTGTTTTTGTAAAATTGGCTCAATTAGAACTATGTTGTTAATTAGAGTGAACGACATTAAAATTTCTCTATCTTAACTTGCTGACTGTGCAATTTTTTAATGACGTGGCACAAGTTGTCTTTGGTGGAATTTATGTTATTTTAAGTTTTAAATTTAACCAAATCATAACATTTTAAAGTTTTATTAGGGATAACTTAGGATTTTGTGGTTTGATTACTGAGTGTGTGTGAAAAACAGTACAATTTCCCTTCTATTCGACCATCCTCAACTTCCATTTTTCAACTACACACTAAACCAAAACCTTCCTTCATAATCAAACACTTCAATTTCTAACCAAAACCTTCCTTCAGAATCAAACACTTCAATTTCTAACCAAAACCTTCTTTCAGAATCCCACACACCACCGCAAGCCCTCGATTTCGAGGAGCCAACCCCCGCATCCACCGTTACTACCACCCAAACCCCCGACTCCCATGCCACCACGCTCCTCCACCTTTCTTTTAACCAAGATTCCAGGAGATCTACAACTGTGACCCTTTCCGAGAGATCTTCCCTTGCGATTTCAGCCCTGACGGCAGTGTTGGCCTCTTCGACATGCTCTTCCGCTGCAACATACTCGCCTTCGTGGGTGGCTGCACCGACCCACGCTACCCTCAAACAAGGTTATGATCTGGGACGACCACCTAAGCCACCTAAGCCAATATTGTGCCTCATCATTAAAAATTACACAGTCAACAAGTTAAGATAAAGAAATTTTAATGTTGTCTACTCTAATTAACGGCAAGGTTCCAATTGAGTTGATTTTACAAAAATAGGGACCTAATTGAGCTCTTTGAAAATACAAGGACCTAATTGAGACGATTATGCAAAAATAGGGACTTCCGAAATGATTAAACCTATTCTGAATTAACTTGAGGGCAGTCATACAATTACCGAAAGTATATTCTCAATCAAATGCAAGACCTTTCTAGATTATTCACAATGAATTTAACCAAAGTACATTCTCAATCAAATCCTATTGTGTTTAATCATGTCTATTCTAAAATCTCCTAACCAAATTAAAAGCTAATCAATCAAAGTAAATTCTCAATTAATTATAGTTGAAATCTTACCACCAATCAAAGTACATTCTCAATTAGTAGCAAGAACACGTTTAATCATATGAAAATTACTAAATTCAATCAAAGTAAATTCTCAATCAAACCTAGAAACACTTGAACTTATATGATTAATATGCATGTGGATTCAAAACCCTTATGATATAAAAATCATTGCTTTTAATATGGTTGAGAGATGAAAGACATAGAAGAAGAATAACTCAAATCAATAATCAAAAGAATCAAATTCATTAATTCAACCTAACTTCATAATCCATAATGAAATTATAGTGAAATAGCCATAGAAGCTTAGCCTTCCATGAATAGAGTGGAATACATGATAAAATTGAGAGGAGTGATGAATGATTGCTTCCAATGGAGGAGTCTAACTGAATGAATGAGTTATGATTTCTGCCTCCCATGGGTCTCTTTATATAGGGTTTGATTGGACTTGGGCTCTCAATATTCTGTTGATAAGATTTTTTATCTTATATCTCCCAAATAATTAAAAGATTTAGATAATTATAAAAATATTTAGAAGATATTTTTTGTTGATATTTCTAGATTTAATTAATTATCTTTAAGATATCAAATGAATTGTCTCCTAAATTTCATTTATGCCCTTCTTAATTTTCCAAAATTACAAAGAAGCTAAAAACTTTATTCTATTTACACTTTAGTCATTTCTCTCTTTCAAAATTACAATTCAAACTTTAATTCCGCATCAATATCCAAAATATTTTATGCAACTAAAAAAGTCACATTTTAAGCCTCTTTAATTCTCAAACACGATAAAGTCAATCATCACAAATATTATTCAAATCAATCATTTAAACATAATTATTTCACTAAAATTTTAAAATTAAATCTGAAATGTGAACCTAAATATGCACTCATCACTTTCTTTCGTCAACTTCCACTGCAACTCACCATCATATTTGAAGTCCCTCACAATCTTCCATGCTTCAAAATTCGACCAAACATCACTATCTCATCGCAATGAAATGTTTTTCCCCGTCCTTGTAATGCAACTTCCAAGACTTTAAAACTTTCCCATATGATCAAATGTCATTAAGAATCTCATCTCGTACCATGTTCAAACTTCATTTAAACAAAAAAAAATACATATGCCACAAATAAAAATAAAACATAAACCCAAAATTTATGAACCTTCACACATTTTCAATTAAACCAAATTCAACCTTAACAAACAATGATCTTATTACTATTAGAATACAAAATAATTGATCTACCTTTCAATCCGTTAAAACTGATAACAAACCTCCACTACCAACATTGCTACCATTAGCACCACAACCACACGAATGCAAACGTTCAACACCTACACTAGCACTGATCAAATCTGTTGCAGTATAACTGACTTCAACGTTTTCCCTCAAGGCAACATTTCCCACCTCCCACATTCTTAAGAGGCCATTTTAATTCACTGTGCGTAACTGATTACCACATTAACAAATGATTTATGTCGCTGGCTCATGAAGATGTAATTTATACAATTGTCTAATGATATTATAATACATTTTTATATTTATTTGACACAAAGCACAAAAGTAAAATGGTGATAAAAATATAAATATTTGTAGTTTTTTCAAGAAAAAAAGAGTTAAAAGTAAATAAGAATAATATCAAATTAATGAAAAAAATTTAGGTAGATCAAATAATCACTTTTCTTATATATTAATAAAGTCAGTACATCACCCGTGTGTGTAAATATATACATATATATATATATATATATATTTATATATATATGTTTTGCTAATTTATGTAAGGAGAGTTTTTTAGTTGTTACATTTTATCAAAGTGTACCAAATTTTAGGTTACAAAAATGTCCCTGTTAAAAAAGAAAATCAACTTTAAATCCAAGGGTATTTTAATAATTTTAAAATTCAATTTAAAATAAAAAAATAAAAGGTAGTTATTAAAAATCATGATTGGTCCACGAGAGAAATTATTAGCTTTTATTTTATTTTTAATTTTAAAAAACAACTACCTTTTATTTTATTTTTTATTTTAAAAAACAATTACCTTTTAAAAAATATAATGGTTTAGGGTTTAGGGTTTATAGAACCCGGGTTTATAAAACTCGTTTGGGTTAAAAAAACAACTACCTTTTATTTTATTTTTTATTTTAAAAAACAACTACCTTTTAAAAAATATAATGGTTTAGGGTTTAGGGTTTATAGAACCCGTCTTAAAAAACAATTACCTTTTATTTTATTTTTTATTTTAAAAAACAACTACTTTTAAAAAATATATAATAAAAACTAATAATTTCTCTCAACAATCAAGATTTTTAATAACAACCTTTTATTTTTATTTTAAATTAAATTTTAAAATTATTAAAATACCCTTGGATTTAAAATTTTTTTTAATAAAAACATTTTTGTAACCTAAAACTTAATATACTTTTACCAACTAAAAAACTCGCTTAGGTAAATTAGCAAACCCTTTTATATATATATATATATATGTATATATATATATATATATATATATATATATATATATATATTTATATATTCTTTTTAGATTCAGTTTCATACGTATGATTTAAAGATTGAAAACGTATACAGTTTGAACAATTTAAAACCCACCTTTTAAAAAAAAACTTAACACAGTAAATAGACCAACGTGTTAGAATTTTAGTTATAACTAAACTAGTAGTTAGGTAAAATTCAAAGAATATTCTATTTAAAAATAATAAAACTTTCTCTAAGATTAACAATGTCTATTTATTATGAATTGAAAATTATCAATAAAATTGATTGAGCCAATTTGAAAATATCATTATACATTTAAGGTCAAAAGATAGAATTTAAGTGCAATTTTAATTAATTTAAAAACGTATTATGTTGTAATTTGCTAAAATCCTACATAGTAGAAAAACCAAGTAACAAACTTATGTAGAGGCACATGCATTTCTTTAGTTAGATAAATCTCCTGTAAAATCAATAAACTGAGTATAAAAAGCAATTTGTATATTAGTTTAACTTTTCACATGAATTACTTTTAATTATATTGTATTTAAGAAAACTACCTTTTCACAAAAACTTATAATATCACGACACACTTTTACATTCATTTAACATCAAATATAAGAGTAAAATAGTTTTAAAAATATAAAATTTTGTATTTAAAAAAAAATAAGTAAAAATAATATCAAATAAATATAAAAAATTTTAGATTAGTGAAATAATATTTTTCTTCACAAAATAAACTCTTCCTTACAGTGTTTCATTGTATTACAAGGAAGTGTAACTGATGTAATCTAACGAGTGCTGTTGTCAGTATAATAAAATTCTGAAAAAGAAAGTATGGTACCCTACATATATAATAAACTAAAGTATTCATTTTCAAAAGTTAAGATTCAGCCTGTTGTACTATGTCACTAATAGCCTTTTATACAATACACTTTTTGATCATATGATTCAAGCTTTATTCATTTTGAAGTATTTTAATTAATCTTTATAATATTAGTGTGTTCAACTTCACTACAACACACTACTGTGACTTCTGAACATTTGATTTATATATGTTTCTAAAACACGGACATAACTACATTTCCTAGCATCCCAATGTATCATATGATTCTTTTTCACAGGGTGTTAATATTTTATTCTTAAAAGTTTTAAAAATTAATTAACTATAGTTAATTTATTTTACTCATTAAGATCAAGATTCTTATAGATCACTCAAATTTTGAAAATTCATACTTTCACCATTTTATATCATTTTTAAATAGAGATTCAAATTCGTGAATCAATCCTTTCATTCTAGATTTGAAATATAATTTTTTAAATGGATTAAATTGAACCTAACTCATTTAATTCAAGATTTAAATGGATTTGAGGCAGATTGAAAATGCGTTTACTTGTAATTCATCAATAATAATAATTTATTATTCTTTTATCATTTTTTTCATAAGTTTTTTTATTATAATTATTTACTATTTTTATTTATATACATTGACATTTGATCTTTCTCTTCTTGAGAGAGAACCCCCAACAGTTATTGCTTGTCATCTATCCATAATTTGTTTCTCTTTTGCTCAAGTTTGAAAGCTTAACCTCCTAGAAACCAACCCTTTGACTATACTTCTCATTGAGTAACATTATTTTGCATATGTTATTTAGTTTCTTTAACATTTCATACTCTTCTATTCTTTGCGTAGCTTCTAACACATTACCAACTCTGACCAAATACACTTCATTTCATTTGGTTCTGTAGAAGCAGCATAAACTTAATATATTGGTAATGGATGTTACTGGTCAATTCACTACACCATACTTGATCAGAAAAACAAGCAGATTTCTATTTTCTCTATACTTGTAACCACAGCAACTCGTATAGTAGTTTTTAACAAAAGTAGGTGTGAAGCATCTGATTCCTTAATCTAGTAAAATAATGAACTTGAGGTTTTCTTATTGTTTCTTTTGGTATTGTCGAACTTAGATTGTCTGCTGAGTTTTGATATTGATGTTATTCTCTTACTCTCTATCTTCAAAATACACTAATGAACATTGATTTTAATGTTTTGAAAAACTCGATGTTATCCATTTGTTGTACTTTTAAAACAATGTTATCAGGATAGTCTATAATCCTTCTCAGGTATCTTAGATATGGACCAAAAGAACTTGTTATGGGAGCAAAGGCAGTATTTGATTCAAGAATACTAAATATGTAAGCATGTTGCTTGAAGAGCTATTCAAGCAGAAACTTTCTAGATTATGAAAACTAGCACAAAACTAACCATGTTGGATTAAACTGAGGAAGAGAATCATAATTTGATTATTGCATAATACATATTTGTTGTGAAAAAAGAGTAAAACAGACAAATCTTGGTTGCAAATAACTGACACAGCAGCACAGAACAAATCCTTGCAGTTGGAGCTTTAAAGGCAAACTTTGTGTAGGACCAAGCAAGGGAGAGTAACTTTCTCTGTTCTTAACAGAAAGCACACTACATAACAGGCAACTTTTTGATAGAATTAGAACCAAGATGAGGGTGACTTCTTCTGTTACATGGATGACTGACTCTGTCATAGAGAATAGTGTAATTTGAGCTGCCAACTTTCCTAGAATAACAATGTCCATGATCACTTGCATAACTGTAATCTTGTTGTGTTTCACCCAATCCACTAACAACCAAATTCCTTTTGATGACCATAGTACCCTGACCATCCTGCACATTTTTGACAGAGCTCTTTGAAAATCCAAAAGCCGAGCTCCTTGACTCGTCCACATTAAATCCTAATGTAACATTTGAAACGGATAAAGAAGTATCATTGTCCTGATCCACCCCATATGAGCTCAAGTATAGAGAAAATCTTCTATGTGTGTCCTTAACAAAGGGTGATGGCAGATTAGCATGAACACTGTCATTGGAAAGAATCAGTTGATTCACAGTTTGCATATTCCCATCATTAGCCATCACCATTGAATTGTTGTAAACAAAATCTTGAGCAAAACTGATAGAAACATTCCCATAGGAGGATCTTATCCAACCAGTACACAAAATGGACCTCCTTGCACTAGTCCAAAATATTCCATTCAAACCTTCAAAGTCAGTGACCAGAGACAAAGCCAAAGGCTTGTCAACAATATCCAAAACTCCTCCTTCTGTCCTACTGCTCTTCCCATCCAACCAAATGTGCAGATTTGCGTCCACAAACCAAACATTCAAAGCGTTCGTCACGGTGAACCCCACCGAATGACTCTTCCCATCCAACAAGGTTCCCAAAAGTGGCGTGATCTCAATATCATAGGAGGGAAGATCAAATGAGCCAATTCCAGTGATAGGCCTCCACAAGAGGGGGTTAACCCCTCCAGTGTAGATCACAGTAAAAGGCCAAACTGCACCCACGACCTTCCCATCAAGAGAAACCACAACCTCCCTAAAAGCGCCACCCCCAGGCACATCACTAAGGTTGTTGGCATTGAGATATTCCTCAGGAGGGTTAGTGTACCAAAACTCATCCCTCTCATGAAACGAAACATACACCTCCAACACAGCCCTATAGGCATTCTGGGGCACCCTAAACTCCTTGAGACCCCCATCAGTGGAATTGTCAATAACAAACCACAACCCATCATTCAGTGGGAGGTTTCTCGAAATGGGCAGAACCAAATCAGCAGGGACACCACCCCCAAAGGCCAAAGCTCCAACCTTTGAACCAGACCCATCACCAAAACTCTTTTTCACAGAAGGGTAAAAATAAATAGTGACATCAACATGGTAAACCCCAGTGTAGGTTTTATCCACCACGTTACCCAGAAACACAGCGAAAGGTTGGTTTTGGGGACTTAACAACAAAGAATGGTACCTTGTGATGTCCTTCTGGACACTCCAAACAATGCCGGTGGCTCTTGGCTCTGCAGTGCAGCTTCTCAGAAGCTCAACCCCACCAAGCCACACACCGAAAATGCGATCAAATTGTCTTCCTTTGCAAGTGGCCTTCCACTCAAGCACGATTTTGGAGAAAGTTTTAAAGGGGAAGTGCGAGGGTGGGGTGTAGTTGGCGAGAACTGGTGGTTGGCCATAGGTGAAGCCAAAGTCGTGGTGGAGAATGTGGTGAGAGAAAGGTTTTGTTTTGGGGAGTTCAATGGGTCTTGTGACTTCAAAGTACTCCGTTGGTGGTGGAGGGTCGTCAGAAGATTTGAGTTCAGAGGGAAAATCAATGGCGTGTTGTTTGATTTTGTAGAGATTAGATGCAGAAAAGGAGAAGAAATGGGAGAAGAACAGGAAGATGAAGAGAAAGAAATAGTTGTCCATGTGGGCAATAGGAAGTGATAATTGCTGCGATGATTTTGCTTTCAGAGTCAGTTCCCTACATATAAAACAAAACAAACAAGGTATTTCCTTCTATACTTTTTGGCATTTTAGGAGAAAAATATGTATATTGTTATTTTACCATGTTAATCAAACCTAAAGTTTTTTTCTTTTTAAGAATAAATTTTTTTCATATTAATATATTCTTATATGAGTTGATCAATAAGATTAACTATTGATTTTGAAATTCTTTTTCATATACAGATCTAGTGTTGCTACTAAAAAATTATCAAAAGCAAAATATATTCTATGTAAAAGAAAAATTATTACTCCATTCATCCTATCATAAGATACTTTGAAAAATTATTGCTACTAAGAAATTTTAATAATTTTTTAAAATACTTTTACTGCTAATATTCTACTTTTTACACTTAATAATCGTTTAATCAATTAATTGCCAGCACTCTTTATTCTTTTTCTTGATTTAAAATTGTAAATTTGAACCAGCTGTATACAAACAACAAACCAACAAGTAGAGTAAAAAATTATTTATTAATGACATTCAAAGATCAGTCATATAATAAACGAGAATACTCCATCAGTTCTTTCCAATTATCAGGCTTTTAATAAAAAAATATTCACTTTTACGTATATTTTTAAATTTTAAGATAACAATTTTTTTTTTCAATTATCTGTTTGACTTAATTAATAGGAAGAGAAAAATATTAGTTACAACAAAAAATATATAATAGACAGTTTACTTAAAATTATATTGAAAACAAAATGTACGGTTTCCTTAATTTTAGTAAAAAAAATCTTGAAGAATTATCAAAAAGCATAAAATTGTATTATTTATTAATATTTTTTTAAATCTATTTCCATAATTTAGAAAAGCATAAATAAACATATAGGTAATAGGTAAAGGTATCAACTTCATCTTCAGAGGTAAGTTATAATCCATTTTCGAAAAAGTTTTATTTTAGGAAACTCTCAGTGGTAAGCCCAAAAATAAGCTTCAGCTCCCAAAGTCTCTTTCAAGTGAACAAGTTAATGTTTTATGAACAAAGATGGTCTATCTCATGATAACGCTGAAAAACTAGTACAAAAACATTGTATAATTTTGGTGTTTTTTGGTTTATCATGTCGAATTCGAGTCCGAATTATATCAGAAGACGTTAAATTGATGTCAGATTTAAAAAATTCGACGTTAATTGATGTTAATTGACATCGGATATAGAATAATACGACGTCGGACATAGAGGAAATTGATGTCGGATATTGCTCTATGTCCAATGTTGCATTTACAACTAGGAATGGCAACAGGTCGGGTCGGACACGGATAGTGTCCACCCACAACCCGACCCCCCGGATAAAATTGTACCCGCTACCCACCGGGTACCCGTTTAGAAAATACCCGTGGGTACCTGCGGATACCCATAAAAAGAAATATTTTATACATTTTAAAATAAAATTTAAATAAAATTACAATATATATATATATATAATATAAATTAAATTAAATATAAATTAAAATTTAATTTTAATTAAATTTAACTTAATAAAATATAAATTAATTTTATTTTTAATTAAATTTAATTAAAAAATATATAAATTAATTTTTTTTATTACTTTTTTACGGGTAACGGGTATCCGCGGGTGGGGTAGTATAATACTTGCTACCCATTACCCGCAAGTAGTAAATATCCGCGAGTAGTAACTATCCGCCGCAAATTTTACTTGAGGATACTCACGCCCACGAATTTTTTTGTCATCCCTATTTACAGCTGATGTCAATTTATGGGTGTTTTTTTTTTAATTTTTCGTCTATATTTTCTTCCACAAAAAGCATGAAAAATCAATATACAACACAATAATACACCATAAAAATTTCCAGAATTTTAGAAGTAGTAACAACCAATGAAAAGTGCAATAACCAATGAAAATGAAACAACCAATACACATAAAAAATAAAAAATGAAATTAATCGTGAAGGTAAGGCAATAAACATGTGCCACTGTGAAGGTGAGTAGAAGACAACCACCAACAAAGAGGGAAAAAAAAGAACTCAACGGTGCTTCAAATGGTGTCTATACACGAAACTAATCGATTAAAATGAAAGGAAATCATACATAAAGTCATAAATCAATGAACATTTGTGTTAAGTAGAAGAAACATTACCGAAAAGAACTCAATGGTGCTCCAAACGGTGTCTATACACGAAACTAATCAGTTAAAATGAAAGGAAATCATACATAAAGTTATGTTAATTGGAAGAAACATTACCTTTGGTGGTCGCCAAATGCTTCCCTAGAGACGTTCGACCTACAATGAAAAAAGTGCACACAAGAGTAGTGAAGCAAGTGTTCTTTCTTGTGCTCTTAAAATATCTTCACGCTCAAATTGACGTCTGTTCCTCTGACCAACAGACGTCTAATGGGTCTCTTAAAATACCTTCGTGCTAAATTTTTTATGAATTTGAAAACCAATAGACATCTGTTCTTTGACCAACAGACTTCAAAAAGGCAAGTATTAATGTTTGTTTCTCTGACCAAACGTCTAATGGGTCTCTTAAAATATCTTCGCGCATAATTTTTTAAGAATTTTAACACTAAAAGACATCCGTTCTCTGATCAAGAGACTTGAAAAAGGCAATTAACGTTTGTTCCTCAATAGATGTCTAATGGGTCTCTTAAAATATCTTCGCACTCAACTTTTATGAATTTTAAAACTAAAAGACTTTTTTATTTCACAAATAGACTTCAAAAAGGCAATTAACTTTTGTTCCTCTGACCAACAAACGTCTAATGAGTCTCTTAAAATATCTCTACGCTCAATTTTTATGAATTTGAAAACTAAAAGACGTCTTCAAAAAGGAAATTAACGTTTGTTCATCTAACCAACTGACGTCTAATAGGTCTCTTAAAATACCTTCGTGCTCAATTTTTATGAATTTGAAAATTAAAAGACGTATGTTATTTCGCAAACAAACTTCAAAAAGGCAATTAACGTCTGTTCAACCAACGTCAATCGTTTGATTTTATTTACAATATTGTCACCGGCCATTTTTAACGTTGGGTGCTTGGTTATCCAACGTTGAGCGTTAGACATTGTATGCCCATTTTGTACTAGTGAAGCTTAAAGATTATTTTTATAAATTGTTAATTCAAGCAAAGCGTCTTATGAAATGAATCGCCTAACAAAAGACCACTAAATGTTATAGGTGTTCAAGTATATAATGTTTTATACCATTTGATGATCATGCTTTATCAAACCATACATTTATTAAAGAAATGACAAGTGATAAAACTTTTTGAAGACACAATATTGCCTAATGCTTATCAACGTTCAAAATATTTAATGCATGTATGAAAAAGTGTCTCGATACTTGTATACCTTGTTCTTGATATTTGTGCAGACCACTAAAGCAGAAAGATATGATCAAAATCACTACATCCGAAAAAAGGACATTGTGAGAGATGAAGAACATTCTGGAAATGTTTTCCTTAAAGCCTTTTGCTTTGCCAAATCATACAAACTCTGTTTTGATAAAGCCTATGATAAAGCTCTACACCTCTACAAAGTAAACTTAAGTCTGACTTCTCACCTAAAGGCTACATGCTTTACTTGAAGTTAACTTCTTTATCTAACTATCATCTTTCAAACAAAGTTATAAATAGACTAAAGCTTGAAGAAAAGACAAGATGGATAAGAAAGTGAACTTGTGAACACTCAAACAAGCTTATTACACTCATATATCATCTGAAGTTGAATATTTTATAAAAGAGAATAACCTTAGCAAATCTCATATTTCCTTGTATTATCCTCTCTTTGAGAGTTATTAATCTATACCTTTGCTCATAACACTATTGTGTTGTACATTCTGAAGAGAATTAAAACATTTGGTGTTTAGTTCAATTTAGTTAAACAGTATAAACATGTTGTCTATGGTTGAGACCAGAAGTGGTTAGAATACTTGTAACCAGAAATGGTTAAACTCGGACTAGTCGTGTTGACTAGGTGAATCAGAAGTGGTGAGAATACTTGTTGTAAACATGAAGAGTTAAAACTTGTGTAATTAATTACATTTTTTCTTGTATTCAAAATGAATATTTTTTTTTCTGAAAAGAAGGCCCACAGATTGGCCTTTAACCATAGGACTTTATGAATATTTTAGTCCCGTGAGCTTTTTCTATCGGGTGCTTTTTAGTCTTGAGAATTTTTCTGACCTCAACCCTATGGGTTAGAGTCAAACCATGTGATAGGACCATATTGATAGGTTTAATAATAGGTATGAAAAATAAACTTGTCCTAGTAGGTATTGTCTAAACTTATTCTCGTTTTACACAAAGAATCCTTGTATTGATTTGGTATGGATAATATTCGATTTTTTCAATTGAGTATGAAAACATAGATGAGTATATACATACTTACCCTATCATCATTTTTGTCTTATTACTCATCTAATCTCGTTTAAATTACTAAAGTACTCACAATTTATTAAGTAACCTAAAGAATTTAATATATATATATATATATATATATATATATATATATATATATATATATATATATATATATATATATATATATATATATTTACATTTCTCTCTTCTATAATTGTGTGACTTGTTTTATATCCATAATTTCTTCACACATCTTCAAGGTAATTTTTCTCTTATAAGAACTTATAACCTTTGTGAGATTATGTTCAAATAGTTTATTATTAATTACAATCCATCCAATAGTTTTAAGTTTCACATTATTTCTATTCCCTTTTAACATTTATATTTATTATTTTTTTTCACATAAAAATATTTGACATTTAATCTCAAATGTTCAATTGAAACTTATCTTTTTTTATTCTATTTTATCTTTAAATTTTGTTTCTTATGAAGAAATTTTCTTTTGCTAAAATAATTTTCATTATTGTTTTTGTATAGGGTGTCAAGGATCGGTCTTCCTTGCCCTGCTGTGGTGTCTAAAGTCTTAATCATCCAATCTTGCCAATTACTGTTCCAAAGTCGATCGGTCCCTCCAAGACTACTCTAGTCCCTCCTCCCCTCTTATCCAATGAGTCATCCACAAAAAGCTTACAAACATACAATGAGCCTACGGCCCCTCCGAGCAACTCTACTGCAAAGTCTGCCAAATGTTGGCCACGCACTAAATTGTGAGGCTAAAACTGTAAGTCGAACTCTGGTAACTCCACCGACCATCCTACTGTCCTTCATGCTAAGTATAGTTTTCTCAAGATTTTTGCTATAGGATGATCGGTTCTAACCACCACTTGATGTCCTTTAAATTAAGGCTTCAAAAAGAAAGTGGGTGTGAGCAAGGCTAGGGCGATCTTTTCAACCTGTTGGTACCTCGTCTTGGTGTCCTGGAGGACTCGACTGATGAAATATACCAACATAAATTTGGTATCTTCCTGGATGGACCAAGGCTGCACTGATTGTTGCCTCTAAAATGGCTAAGTAAAGCTGCAAATCATGTCTTGCTATCGGTCGACCCATGACGGGTGGTCCTACGAGGATGTTTTTGACCTCTATGAAAGATGCCTCGCAATGCTCATCCCACTTAATGGGGGCTTTTCTCTTCATGACCCTCAGTATGGGTTTAATACGGTCAACTAGCTTAGGGATGAACTGAGACAAAGATGTTAGGCGTCCTACCAATCGTTGTACCTGTTTCAGATTTTGAGGGCTTCTGATTTCCAATACCGTTCGACACTTATCTGAGTTAGTTTCGATACCTTGAGATGTAACATGAAACCCAAAAATTTTCCTACAGCCACCCTGAAAGTACATTTAGTTGGGTTTAAGCGCATTCCATATTTACGCACCTGGTCGAACACCTTTGTTAGATCCCTAACGTGTTCTTCAATCGAGCGGCTTCGGACCACCATATCATCAATATAAACCTTCATGCACCTCCCTATATGATGATGAAATACCTTATCCATCAAGTATTGATACGTGGCCCCTACATTCTAAAAACCGAACGGCATAACTTCGTAACAATAGTTAGACCGCTCCATTATAAAAACCGTTTTCTCACTATCAGGAAGATAAGAATTTGGTTGTACCTAGAATAGGCGTCTAGGAAACTAAGAACCTGGCAACCCAAGGCTTCATCCACCAAACCGTCAATACTAGGAAAATGGTAGGCATCCGTAGGGCATGCCTTGTTAAGATCAATAAAATTTGTGCACATTTACCATTACCACATTGGCCAACCAAGTGGTGTACATGAATTCACAAATAAATCCAGCCTCCACAAGCTTCTTGACCTCCACGTCCATCGTTTTCCTCTTCTCATTGCCCAACCTCCTTTTCTTCTGTGCCACCGGTCGGACTTCTTTGGACAAGGCCAACTTATGTGCCATAACACTCAGATGTATATCGAGCATGTTTGTGGCATTCCATGCGAAAAGGTCATTGTTTAATTTGAGCTCTCGACCTATAGCAGTAGTTTAAGTCTCTATAAGGCCATTCCCGATAGACGTCACATGCTCCTTCATTTGTCCAAGGCCGAACGGCCGCACCTCCCCCAATGGTTTCATACGATCTTCAGTATTAGTCTGTGGGTTTAGATCAGGCATTGCGACCTCTGAACATCTGAGCTTTCAGGTAGAAACCAAGGGTTCCACTTCCAACCCTGCTACATATGATTCTCGAGCTACTTTCTAATCGGCTCAGACAATACAAATAGTTCCCTTGTTCGAGGGAAACTTCATACTCAAATGAGGTGTTGATACGATTGCACCAAAAGCATTAAGGCAATGTCTGCCTATCACCACGTTATAAGAGGTGTTAGCTTCTACAAGTTGATATCTCACCTTCAACTCCTTCACCTTCCGATTGATTCCTAGACATGTACTTAAATCTACGTACCCTCTTGTATCCACCCACTTTCTTGCGAACCTGACAATATGTTCCTTGTTAGGAACAATCAGGTCTTCGGATAAATCCATTTTCTGAAAACTTTTTCCAGTAAAGGATGTTAATCGAGCTTCCCTGGTCAATCAATACTTTGCTCACACTATAACAAGTTATCAATGTCCTTATGACCATGGGGTCATCCTGATCAGGATCAGGGGTGTGGAAATCTTCATCTGAGAAAGTAATCATTGGCATAGACTTTGGCTTTTAGTCCGCATGGTTAATGAATTTCAAGCTCCTCATATGCCTCTTCCGAGTATAAGCTGACAATCCTCCTCTCGCAAATCCTCCAGAGACCGTATTAATATGGCTATGTAGTGGACGCTCCCTACTTCGACTTCTACTTCTACTCCTTCGTTGATTCTCAAACCGACGCACATTTCACTGAGGTGGTTTTCCAAAACCTCCTCTTCAGAACTTCTTTCTCCTTGATCATCCTTCACGTACTTTGTCAGATGTCCTACCTAGATCAACTCCTCTATTTTATCCCTTAACATGGTACATTCCTTAGTGGTATATCCAAGGTTTTGATGATACTAACAGTGCTTCCTATCGTCAACATTCCCAGGGGTTGGATTCCTACTTAATAGGGGTAAGAGCTTGGTGCTCGAGGCTTCTTCTTGAATCCTGGCTCTCAGAGCGTTCAACGGTGTATATCGATTAAACTTAAGTCCCCGGGGAAGATCCTTAGACTTTAAACCACCTCCTACATCTCCCTGTCCAAACGGGTTCTTACCTTCCCTTCGTTCCCTACCAATAGATGAGGCAAATGCCTCATCCTGCTACCCTTACGGAAAGCATGCATGTCATCTATCCACACAAACTTAGTTGCTCCTTCTTGCAATTCGTCCATGGTCTTTGATGGCTTGGGACATAGACTGTCTGCAAATGAACCAACTTTTAACATTGTTGACAAGTTGTTAAACACAAACTGCTGGCTTACATCCTTCACCTGATGAACAATTTTATTATATCAGTCCATAAAAGCTTTTAATGATTTGTCCTTACCTTGCTTAGTGCTTATTAGCGCAAAGTAGGTAAGGCCTTGAGATTGATTATATGCACATTTTTTTTCATGACCTAGCTTTACTAAACTTCTTGAGAAACACATCTGACTTGAGCGTTGAAGTGTTTTCCGCAGGTCAACCTCGAGCAGACTAATCGTCATTAGAACAATAATCAGCAAGATTGGACGATCAAGACTTTAGACACCACAGTAGAGCTAGGAAGACCGATCCTTGACACCCTATACAGAAACAATTATCTTTCATTTTTTTTTTAGATTTTCAAGATATTTTTCATCTTATCATGCCCTTAATTATACATTTGTTTTACTTTGTATGATTTGAATCGAATGATGCATCAAATTATTTTCAAGACACACATTAATCATTCTCACTCTTTTTTAATAATTTTATTTGTTGTTTATTTTTATTATACAGAATACTGTTGTGATGATTTTTCATATAATTATTTTTATTTTTTAACTCATTTAATAATTGTAATTTTATCACCTTAATTGTATAAATACATGTCATTTACAATAATATAATAACTTAGTGTCATTCGCATAAATCTTATTTATTCTTCTCCAACATAAATTGAAGTTCAAAAGATGCAAGATAGATTCTAAATTTCATTTATTATTAGTTTGATTATTGTTCTTTCTGCAATTTCATTCAAGTGGTATATTATAATTTTTATTACAATATAAAAAGTGATTTAATTAGAATTTAGAGAAAAGAAGTAAATAGACATTTAAAATACTTTTAAAATTGGATACTTTTTTTTTATATTTTTTTTAAAATACTTTTTGATTTTATCAAATTTTTTTAATTAATGTTTGCAAACTTAACAAATATTTCGGATCTTGGAAAAAAAATTGGTATTCTAATTTAAAATGTATATAATTATAATTTTTGTCTAAATATTTTATATAAAAAACAAGAATATATTTTTTTGATATTGAATATTTAATAATATTGAACAAGTAGCATGACTAGGGCTTTCACAAGGTACTCCATTACCATTCATTTTAATCGAACCAATCTCCTAAGTCTAGCAGTTATATTAAAAGATTTCAGAATTAAAATGGTATGCATAGTATTCTTTATGTGTTTCATAGAATAATTATCAGATATCCTCTAATGGTATGCATGACAATTTGTAATAAAACACTTTGATAAAATATTTTCTCATCTCCAAATCGTCCAATTAGTATAAGTTATAACAACTAGAATTCTAACAAGGCATGAATGTGCGAATTCGTAAAAATGTCCTACAATTATATATGTATATATATAACAATTTGACATTGCATAAATGTAGCCTTTTTACCTTGTACCTCTTTTTCAACCGAAGGCACCTACAAGGAGAGAAATGCATCTAGCATAACACCATAAATCATTCTAAAAATTAATCCTAATCACCAACACTTCAATAAGTTTAAAGATTTACTTATTAATAATTCTAAAAATTGACTCGAAAAAGAACCATGTATAACCTTAAACTTCATAATATATAGTTTAAAGATTTACTTATCAACTCTATAAAACAACAAATATATCATTCACATATAAAATATGTGATGAAAAAAAAAAAACTTTAGAACTAGCCATAGAAATATGAATCATATAGTTAATGACTTGTATCATTAATACATCTATAAATTTGTTTATCCTTTATTATTAAATTATTTTCTTTAATTTGAATTTATCATTTTTATAAATGATATTTTTAATATTCATTTTATATTTCAATTTAAATTATATGAAAACAAAATTCCTAATACATTTATATAAATACAAATTTACAACGGTAACTTCGATAATTAATTTAAATTATAATTTAAGAAACCTGAGGAAGATTGTTCTCAAAATTGTCATTGAAAGTTGGCCATTAGTATATTTTTAAACAAACTTATCATGTATACAATGATAGATGTTACAAGAACCTAGTGTAGATCATACATACAACCACAGTTTGAATAATAATTTGTCTTCATATGAAGATACAATGATGATTTTAAACTCTCATCAAAACTCTTTTTTACGACCCATGTATTAATGAGAAGAATCATTGCTAAATGCTTATTTTAACTATAAAACCCCTCTTTACATGGGTGAGTTTATATTTAGTAACTTAGTTCAAGCTAATATAATTATATTGGGTAGAATAGGATTGGATCATTAAGTTAAGTAACTACAATTTTTTCCTGTATAATTTTTAAACAATTCTTAAAGCCAATGTTTCAATATTTCTTAATATTTAAAAAGTAATACACCAACTTTAAATTATATAATCTATTGATTTATTTTAAGTTTAATTAGTAGTTTGATTTCTATAGTTAAACATTTGATTCATTTTAGTTTTTTTTTTTTACTTAATTGAGTTTATATTTTCTTGTAAAAAAACTTAATGGATCTCTTTCGTTAAATTGGTATAATATAGTTTCAAAGTTCTATATGTAAATTATAGGTCTACTATGTATCACAATCTATGTCATTTTTTATTTTGAAAGCTCTAATTTTGACACATGAAACTTTTTAATTAAAAGATGATTCATATTTTAACTCGTAACTATTTTTCAATAATATAGTTCTGATCGTTAGATTATTAGTATTATTTAAACTAAATCAACTCGATGTGAGTTCTTTTTCCATAGGAATAACAAACACTTGTTTTTTAATTTAACTAGGGTGCTTTGCTCTATAAACAAGATTAATTTGATGTAGAAATTATTGTGAATTAGTCTTACACAAATTCATTCTCTTTTTTACTTGAATTTTAATTAAGATTACGCAATCCTCTTTTTGTTATTTTTTATTTTAATAACAATGAAAAGGAGAGAAAGACACTGTGGATCAAACTATGAATTAAGATGGTGAATCGAGGAATTATGTGTATTGAGGCGATAACAAATGAGATACAGTAATTGCAATCAAATGTAAATAACGCAAAAAAAAATTACATACATTAAATTACTAAGGAAAGTAAAAGAATTTGTAAAATAAATCAACAAAAGTAGTAACTTAGATTGCCACCACCAACACTGGATTACTCATTTTTCATGTTCTTAGTGTTTTTATAATACAAGTATTGTTTTTATAATTTATCAACTTATTTATATTTTCTATCTACCCTTGACAATTACAAAGAGTGAATTTAAAATTAAATAAGTTACATGCGAAACCACTTTATAATTATCATGGACAACTTCTTTCTAGAGTCCACATGTCTTAAGGAGTTAAGATCCATTTGTAGAAAAAGAAATGTTACACACACAGATAATTGAACTCTTTAATTGATTGTGGTTATTTTCATTTAATCTTGAAAAAAACTAAAAACAAATATCAATTAATTCAATAAAAATAACTACTTAATCTATCTCTATCTTATATCAATAAAATAAAATAATACTTCACCTAAATAAATAAAAAATCAAAATTACCTATCCCTATTTTATCTTTATCAAAAACAAAATAAATATTAATAGACTCAAAATAATAAAATAACACTCAAACAAAATTATTAATAAACTCTTAAAATTTAAGTTTATTCCAACAAAACTATCCTATAAACTTAGATTTTTTATCCTTTATTCGGCTTTCCATGTGCATCATCCCACAAGCTTGCTTATTTCAACCAAACTTGGATTCTTCATTTTCTTCAAGTTGATCATGTTGTCTTTCACCTTAATTAAACTCTCTAATGATTTGGACGACTAGTTCTTTGTTATGCCCATTTTCTTAGTAACATCGATTAACTTGTTTCTAACTTTAGGTAATTTCTCAACAATCTTTACTGATCTTTTAACAACATTAGCCGACTTTTTCATCTCGTTCGAAATTTTACTCATTAGATATTTTGTTATCTTAGTATCTGAGTTTCTCATACCTTGGTTCTTCTCAACATCCTCTTCTTCCTCTTTCCCATTTTCATCTAGTTTAAGAACACTAGATGCTTCCTCCTCCTTATCAATAACCACCTTCTTCATCTCCTCAAGTTCAACCCTCTGTTTATTCATAATCTCATTATCTTCATCTATAAGCTTTTATATCAGCTTAATCTCTTCATCTTTTTGTTTGAATTTCTTCTTCAGGTTTTCCTTCTCCATGTTTGTCACACAATTTACCGAGATCACTCCATCTATTGTTAGGACCGAGATCTCTATGTCCACACTCTTTACATTCGAGCTCTTTTCCATTAATAAGATTCCACATCTTCCTCTACATCTTCAGTAAGAAAATTTGTCTCCCCCTTTGTCTCAACCTAGCAATAATTTGCAATGTGGCCAGCCTTACAACAATTGTAGCATTTCTTCGATCTACACTCATTTTCATAGTGGTCATGCTTACCACACTTAAAACACTTCACTCATGAACGATCTCCTCGGTCTTTCCCTTGTCTTCGGCCACACCACTTTTGTCGGTTGGTTTGCTCTTCATTATCATCCTCAAAATTACCTCAGCCACATCCACCTCGTCCTCGACCTCTGTTAAATCATTGGCAAGTGTACCAAACCATTCAAGTAATAAAACCGGTAAGACCAGATATCGTTTTCCCAAGAGACTTGTAATACTAGAAAATTGTGTGATTAACAACTCATCTAGACTCAATAACAACTCATCATTTAAGAATATATGCAAAGAGATAAATTCACAAATAATTATAAGGTTGGACTTTGGTATTGAAGGCACTTAGAAATGGAAAATACTATAAATGGAATGAAATGTCAATGTTAAGATTAGATTTCACCGATTCACTCTTGTGTATACCCACTTTTCATCTCCTTTCCATCAATTTACTAAAGTCAATCCACTAAAACACTCTAACCCTAATCCCTTGGGTGAAAGAGCCTAGGTTTTCCCTATTAAACTCCAATCCCTTGGACAATCTAACAAGCAAACCCGCATTAATGAGCTAGAATCTTAAGACAACATGTGAATCATCTTCCATCCTTAGAATCAATGACCACAAGGACCCTTGTTTTAGTTCAAGATTTCATCTTACGTCCCCATAATCAATGAAATCCCAAAATCAAGTCATGAACGTTCCCATTACATGCAAGCTTTAAGATCGAAAATAAGAATACTAGTAATAGATAGAAAATGCATATATAAATATGAATCAATCATTCATTACACAAGAGTTCATAGGCTACATCTAACCCTAACAAGATGAATATGGTTCTCCACTTCCATGAAGAACCCTAAAGCTTACAAACATGGAAGATGGAAGAAGAAGGAGACCCAAAGGAAGAGGAGGAGATGTTCCCACAAGCTCTTTGCGCCCTCCATGAGCTCTAACAGTAAAATCGCACCTCCAAAGAACTAAAGACCCTTTTCCCTTCGCGTTTCAAGTCTAAATAGACCAGATTTGCCACATCAGCGTCGTCACCGCTCAAGCGGTAGCCTAGCGGCAGCCCAGCAGTAGCCTTCCCGAGAGTAGAGCGCTCAGTTGCCGCTCAAGCGGTAGCCCAGTGCTAGAAATTCTAATGACAGAGCCCAGCGGTGGCCCAGCGGTACCCCAACGATGGTACTCCAGAGACATGGCGGTCAAGCGGTAGCCCAGCGGTAGCATTCCAAAACTCTCACTTTTTATTGTTTTGCTTGCTTTTGTGGCTTGTTAAGCTTTATACTTTGGTGGAGGTTTTTCCAAGCACTGTATTAGCTACAAAATAAGGGGATTAGTGATGAGATTACATCAATGTAGCCAAAAACACACTTCTTAAGAAAACAAGAAAAAAAAAAGAGGATTAAGCAAGTTACAAGCCAGAAAGGAGTTGATTTTGCTACTAAAATGATGCTTAGATAATGGTAAGAATTAGCATTATCAACCTCCTCGTCCTTTGCCTCCAGGACCTCGGTTCTGAGTATTTCGAGTTCCATTCGAGTCAAACTGTGCTTGTAGTGCTTGATCGTCAAGTTCCCTCTTTTTCTTTTTCTTCCTCAATTTGTGGGCCTTTAATGACCCAGCTAACTCCTCCATAGTGAGAGTTGACAGATCCTTTATCTCTTCAATAATGACCATGTTACTTTCAAAATTATCCGTCAGATTTCTCAAAATCTTTTTCGCAACCCGATTAGGACGCACCTCTTCTCCGTTCATTCTAAGTTAGTTGGTCATCTTTTGCACTCGAGCTATAAACTCGATAACTTCTTCCTTTTCATCTATCTCCATATGTTCAAACTCTCTTTTGAGAACTTATACTCGGACTTGTCTCACGTAGATATCTCCTTTGCATGCGACCTCTAAAATTTCCTAATCTTCATTTGTTGACTTCGCATTATCTATTTTCTCGAACCCTGATTCATCCACTGCATTATACAGAAAGTACAAAGTCGAAATGTCTTTCATCATTCATGGGTTCATTGTACTCGTCCTCCACTATGTCCCACACATCTTGAGATGTAAGAAGAACATTTATCTACAAAGACCAATTGTCGTAATTGATCTTTTTCGACAATTGTGGCAT
The DNA here is from genome assembly GCA_036885675.1 of Vigna mungo. Taxonomy (NCBI): domain Eukaryota; kingdom Viridiplantae; phylum Streptophyta; class Magnoliopsida; order Fabales; family Fabaceae; genus Vigna; species Vigna mungo. The sequence continues at coordinate 6,582,034 of CP144694.1, forward strand.
ACTCATTCCATTGACTACCTTTGTCGTCTCTCTCACAAAACACTCAAGCACTCATTTTTTTTTTCTTCATGGTGTTTGAGTCTCACCTCTCTCTCTTTTTTCTCAGTACTTAGAGCATAAAACTTTGATACCACTTTGTACAAAAATACATATGACACACATAAATAGTTGGACTCTTCAATTCACTTTAGTTATTTTCATTGAACATTGACAACCTTTAAATAGGTGTAAATATGGACATGGGCCAAGTACAAATAATAAAAACTAAAATAAAAAATATCAACTAACTTAAAATGAAAATAATTACTTAATCTATCACTATCTTATATCAATAAAATAAAATAATACGGAAAATCAAAATCATATATCCTTATTTTATCTCTTTCAAAATCAAAATAAATATTATTAGACTCAAACTAGTAAAATAAGACTCAAACAAAATTACTAATAAATCTTTAAAATTTAAGTTTATCCCAACACTATTTTATATATATATATATATATATATATATATATATATACACACACACACACACATATATATATATAGGGGTTTGCTAATTTATGTAAAGTGGTTTTTTAGTTGGTACATTTTAGCAAAGTGTACCAAATTTTAGGTTACGCAAATATTCCTATTTAAAAAAAACATAATTTAAATATAAGGGTATTTTAGTACTTTTAAAATTTAATTTAAATAAAAAATAAAATAAAAGGTAGTTATTCATTAATTGTTTTTTAAAATAAAAAATAAAAAAAGTAGTTATTTTCCATGACTTAAGGAATATTTTTAATTATAATATTTTTAAATAGATATAATTTTTATAGAACTCGTCTGGGTTTATAGAACCCGTCTGGGTTTATAAAACCCGTCTGGTTCTATATACCCTGACGGGTTCTATAAACCCAGACGGGTTCTATAAATCCTAAACCCTAAACCCAGACGGTTTTAAAATAAAAAAGTAGTTTTTTAAAATAAAAAATAAAATAAAAAGTAGTTGTTTTTTAAAATTAAAAATAAAATAAAAGCTAATAATTTTATAACTTCTCTGTACACGTGGACCAATCAGAATTTTTAATAACTAACTTTTATTTTTTTATTCTAAATTAAATTTTAAAATTATTAAAATACCCTTAGATTTAAAGTTGGTTTTCTTTTTTAAGAGGAACATTTTTGTAACCTAAAATTTGGTACATTTGCTAAAATGTACCAACTGAAAAACTCCCTTACGTAAATTAGCAAACCCCATATATATATATATATATATATATATATATATATATATATATATATATATATATATATATATATATATATATATATATATATATATATATATATATATATATATATATATATATATTTGTAGCGGTTGTTGCCTTGTCCTCCTTTTTTATTTGCTTCGATTCTCTATTTCGATTATCTTTTCTTTACCTATCCATATGTTGACAAATTCAAATTTTGACAAATTTAAATTTTAACACATTATAATTTCAGATTACTTTTATGTTAATTTTAAGAAAAATGTCACATTAAAATATCTGTTTTAAAAATAGAAAGTAGATTGTGTTTTAAAAAAGATAAATACTCAATTGAGTAAAAATATATAAAAACTAAAACCAATTAAAACCTAAAGGACCAAATTAACTAATTTACTAATTAAACTCTTATTTTGAAAGTTCTTTTAAAAAAATTAAAAACGGTTGAAGTTAGTATACATGTCAAACGTAGGTACAAAAATTCGAATTTGGCATAACCAATAAGAGACCGAACAGAAGCAATGGTTTCATCGAGCGGCAGAGTCCAGAAAATCCCAAGAAAAGTTTGTATATCTCGAAGCTCACTTCTTCCACGTCTTGTTTACTAATAAGAAAATTTAATAGAAAAAAGCTCCTCAAATTATGAAGAATAATCAACGGAAAAATGTTAACATAAACAATTATGTATTTAATATAAGTTTTTTATTTTTTATTTCATGTATTGGGTAAACAATTATGTATTTAATATAATGTTTTATTTTTTATTTCATGTTTTGGGTTTAGAGGTCAAGGTTAACTGTTCCAAATTGCACTATGTTGTTCAATGTCCGAAATTTATCTTAGTCCAAGTCTTTGGTTATCTGAATTGTCCAGGTCACTCGTCCAAGTTGTTCCGAAGATACATGCAAGAGGTATTCTGATGCTAAAATCAACAAAGTTTTGATTGTTCAGATATTAATGATGTAATAAATATAAATCACTTACCTTTTTATCTCAAACCTGTATATATAGGTTTGAGAGTGTACTTTTGATTAACACCGGCATAATTATAGCCAAATTGTAGGTAATCACATTTTACCTCTAAGTTGGTAAGTTGGTCCACATTAAGATTAAGCATACCAACTTAAGACAGATCAGTTTATCAGCTTAATTGACCGCTCTCGCTAATGGCTCATTGTGCAGTTTGAATAAGGGTTGATTGTTCAATCTCGCTAGTGGCTCATTGGACAGTTTGAATAAGGGTTGATCGTCCAATCTAGCATTGATCGAACAGTCATACAATACATTTCATAATAATAATTTTTACAATAATGTAATATATAATACATCTTTTATTTATAAAAATAAATTTTTCATTATTTTATTATATGTTTTCTTTCTTTATTTTTTATAGAGACAAGTTAAAGTTATCACAACATAGCGTTGACATTAAGTATATGAAGACAAAAACATTGTTTCCCTTTGCATTTACTTACAATAATATATTATTGCTCCCAATTTTGATTTCTCATGATTATTCCTCAAACTTTAAAAATAAATGGATATAGTAATCTTAAATCAACAATGTCAAATTATTTTACAATATAAAATTATGTTTCAGATTGATATTTGAGATAGAATGTGTCAAACAGTATAAATAACTCACGTGACAGTCTATCACGTTATTTCACAATAATTGAGTTAAGAAGATTATATTTATTCATTAAGGACCACATTATATAAAATTTTAAAAAATAAATGAATTTCAATTTCACTTCAAAATTTAGAAACTAAAACCATATTTAATAGTTAAAATTATAATAAAAGGGTAAAAGTTACTTTTGCATCTCATTTTTTAAAGTTATTATGGAATGTAAGATCCAAAATGCATTCTAGAATGTATTGAAAAAAGTACATTTTGGATTGGATAATCTAAAAATATATTATGAATTATACAATTCAAAACGTATTTAAAAATATTGTATTTTGAAGTATACATTTCAAAAGATATCTTTAAATCCGAAAATATGGTTTGGAATATATATTTAGCAAACATATTCTAAAATGTCTATTTCAAAATATATTCTAAAAAGTAACTTTCAAAAGGTACAATCCATAATATACTTCCAACTTTGAAAATATCTTTCAAAATATACAATTTAAAATGTATAATCCAAAATGTATTTTAAGAAAATATAACTTTCTTTTTATGAAAATTTTTGTAATCCGAAAGTGTATTATAATCCGGAACATACAATGAAGGCTCTCCCTGCTTTTGCACTAAACGCTCTCCAAAACATGCTATCTTTCCTATGGTCATCTGATTTGCTATCCTAATAAGTGAATATATGAATTTGATTATGGTTTCTGATTTGCAATGAAAGATAATTTTAATCTGATTTGTAATGTCTTAGAAAAAAATTTGATTTGGTGGTAATTGCTGATGAGAGCACACGAAGAGAGAACAAAAAGTGAAGAGAGAAGTAGAGAACTTTTAGGTTTTTATTAAATTTACGAACAGGGGTAAAATGGGGTTTATAAGTTTTATGGGAGTGCAGGACGAAATAAAAAGGAGGTGCAGGAAGAAAGGGCCTGGAACTACGTTGAAAGAATACATTGTAAACAGATGAGAAATTAAAGTTTGAACTGTGATGTTTGATTTGAAAAACAAATTTCATCTCATTTCAAATATATTTTCCTCCAGCCCCACAGATTTCTAGGACCAGTTCCTCCCAATCATTCCATGATATATTTAGTGCAGAAAGTTTGAAATCCTTCCAAACAAACGCACAAATCAATTCAAAATATTCTTTTTACCTTATATTATAAATCAATTAAAAAGTTTGCCAGATCTCTACACATCAATTTATATCTATACAGTTCTTACTCTGTAATAAATCAATCATCCATTCTGAACATAAGAATGCTTCGTTCGTCCTTTCTTCACCAATTGTCTAGCTAGACTTTCACGAGGCTCTCGCATATTTTAATCGGCATAAATGAACATATAAAATGGAAAACATTTTGGATATTCCAACCTTTTTACAATAGCAGTCCGAAGTATGGTTTGAAACAAGGGAAAAGAACCTAAAAGATACAAGAAAAGTAACTACAAAAAAACAGTGCATAAAGAAACAAGCTAAAAGATACATAAAAGGACCGTATTCTTCTCATGAGGGAAGACATATTTTAATCGTAGCTATGGCAATATATCATATCACCAACATAAGGGCATAAGGGAAGACAAAATAATTACTATTGCTTAGTTTAAATGCAAGGTACCCATTCCTAAGATAACACAAATAACAGGGGCTTTATAACAACAGGCTGTCTTTGTTTTGTCTTTGTTTTTTTTTTTTTACAGAAGTAATTTTTGATTTGGCTTAGAAAAAAAAAAACAAAAGCCTATTAAGAATCCAAGGTTCGATTTAAGATTGATATCTGACCAGAGTCTCCATTTAACAAGAAAACTTCCAGAGGGACATAAGGCGTGGACATGGATGCTCCAAACCTGTAGCTAGGTTGTAACATTCTGCTACCTTTTGCGCATGAAATCGTTCTAAGACGTGGCCCAGTTCTCATTTGCCAGATCTGCATGATATTATCAATCAAGAAAACGAATTAAATTTTTAACAAGAAATAACACTATAGACAATGTCTCAGTAGAGAAACTTGTTCAGTTATTTATGCACAACAGAATGAAGAGGGTCAGTGTTACACTGACAATAAACAAGAGAAGAAACTGTTATGTTTATAAGAATATGTTGATTGATGACTATTGGAAATTAACAAACTGGACATGAGATTTTATGCTATTTTTAAGAAAAAATAAAAGTCAGGTTGACTGATAGGATATTGACTGATAGGATATATATGATATTTTAGGCATTAATTTGTTGGTTGTGCTGGCATTTTTGTTACGTATCCGAGTAAGAGACGTAACGAAATCACACTTTCATTCACTCAAAACAAACAAAAGAATAATAAAAAAATGGAATTTGAACCAATGAATATCTTTTATTGATGATAATATTTGAATAAACAAAAATAAACAATAATTGGAAGCATAACCTCCATAAATTACCTTGGGAGCATAACCACCCTCACAAGACAATAATGTCTGTAACAAAACTCAATAATCAATAGCATAATCCTAACAATAGACTCTAGCTTTATTTATACTAATTATTTTCCGCCCATCTTTTACTAAATATTTCCCTAGAATATATCTGCATTTAATATAAATATCCCTATATTTAATATAAATATCCCCCCGTATATTATCCTAACATATATCCTTAATTATAAATATCTTATATTGAATATTTCCCTAGAATATATATTTATTTACTCTAATTAACTTATATTGAATATTCTCTCCTAGTGTGGCTCCTTTTATTGTAATTAGATCTCGCCCACCCTAACCGCTGGGCAGTTAGGATGGTGGTTCTTCAATCGTTCAGCTCAGGTCCTTTCCTAATTCCCACCGATCGGCCTGGTCGCTCCCCGTCTCCCACTGTTCGGCCTGGTTGCTCCCCGTTGTCCACCGTTCGGCTTGGTCGCTCCCCTTTTGTCCACCGTTCGGCCTGACCGTTCCCCTTTTGTCCACCATTCGGCCTAACCTTTCCATGCCTTCCACCGTTCGGCCTTTACGGCCAATACCGTTCGGCCTCACTTCCTTCGTACCTTTCTTCTCCTTCTCATATACTTCCCTACCCTTATCATTACCTCCCACCTTATACCCTAACAATACACTCCGCTGCAAAACAACCTTGTCCTCAAGGTTGGAATCGGGGGGCTTGATCTCATGGCTCCTCATCAATTCAGGTTTGGAGGCTTGGGTGGTGGCCATTCCTCCTCGTCTTCCGCTAATATCGTGACTCTCAAGCTCCTGTCCAAGCAGTGGTGAGCAAGACCGAACAGTCTGTCGCATCTAAAGCACCTTCCTTCTTCCCTCCGTTTCACATATTCCTCAAAGAGCAGATTCCTCAGGTTTCTTTCCTTTCGTCCGGAACCCACACTCTCTGTGATTACCGCTCAGCTCTCCACAGCAGTTACCGTTCGGATCTGGTTAGGGCGACTGGGCTCCAACCACGTATCCAAACCGTTCGGTCTCTCCTCAGATTGATTCTTGATCATACTTCCGCTCCCAGCCTTCACACCCCCCTGGAGCTCCTCCACGTCCCTTGCCATCCTCATGGCAATAATCAATTCCTGTGGGCCAATCAGTTGCACTTGATTCCGAATTTGCTCCTATAGTCCGGCCATAAAGTATCCCATCAGTTGTTCCTCAGCCACTCCTTTCGTTTGACCCACCAAGATTTCAAAATCTTGGATATATTCTTCCACTGATCCTGATTGCCTACTGGCTGCCAACCTCTCGAAGACTGATCCTCTGTTCCGTCCTCCGTACTTGATCACCAATGCTTCCTTTAAAACAGTTCACGAACGGTTCCTGGCCTTCTCCCTCCAAAATTTGAACCAGTATCTGGCACTTCCTTCCATGCTGATGTAGGCTAGGTGCACCTTCTCCTCCTCGGACACTCCTTGTAATTCAAAGAACTTCTCGGCTCTATTGATCCAATTCAATGGATCAATTCCTTCAAAAACTGGTAATTCGATCCATTTTTCTCCAATTTAGCTTTTCCTCGTGGCATCCACCATTCGGTCCACCATCTCCACCACCGTTCGGTCCACCATCTCTCTCGCCCTCCTCTTCATTCATTTTTCCCTCAACAGACCCCTGACTTCCTTCTGACTTCCCATCTAGTTGATGGGTTCGTCCTCCCATCATCCTCATTAGTTTTTGTAAATCCTTACGTATGGCCACCGTCTCTGCCTCCAATCCCCTCATGGACACCTCCATGTGTTCTAGTTTCTCTTCGACTGCCATCATCCTTCCCTCCATGGCATCTTTTGCTCCTCTCAATCGGTATTCGGCTGGCTTCTCACTCCTCTTTATTGATCTGGCAGATTGGACCAATTGTTACATATCCGAGTAAGAGACGTAACGAAATCACCCTCACACACTCAAAACAAGCAAAAGAATTATGAAATAGTGAAAGAGATAAGGGGAAATCTCCCTTGTGTTGAATATACACATAGAGTCCTTTATTTATAATAGAAGAAATATGGGCTAAGTCCAAAATACAAATAAGAAATATAAACAAACTAACTAAAGATAAGAGATAAATATAAACTAAATATAATATCTCTAACACTCCCCCTCAAGCTGGAGCATACAAATCATATGTTCCAAGCTTGTTACAGAGATAATCAATTCTAGGTCCTTGCAAGGACTTAGTGAATATGTCTGCCAACTGATTGCTTGAGTTAATAAACTCAGTCTTGATATCTCTGGATATGATTTTTTCTCTAATAAAATGATAATCAACTTCAATGTGTTTGGTTCTCTCATGGAAGATAGGGTTAACGCTAATATGAAGAGCAGCTTGATTATCACATATAAGTGTCATGTGAGTGATATCTCCAAATTTCAATTCACTAAGTAATTGTTTAAGCCATACAAGCTCACAAGTAGTTGATGTCATAGCTCTATATTGTGCTTCTGCGTTGGACCTAGCCACAACACTTTGCTTCTTACTTTTCCAAGATATCAGGTTGCCACCAATAGAGACACAATATCCAGAAGTAGACCTCCTATCAGAAGGGGAACCAGCCCAATCAGCATCTGAATAACAAACGATTTTTGTATCGTTGTTAGGCCCATATAGCAAATCTTTTCCAGGTGATCCTTTAATATACTTTAGTATGCGAACAACTGCATCCCAATGGTCTTCACATGGGGAGTTAAGGAATTGACTCACCACACTAACTGCGAAGGAAATGTCATGACGCGTAACAGTAAGATAGTTTAATCTACCAACTAATCTTCTGTAATGTTCAAGATCTAAGAAAGGCTCCCCCTGATTTGGTAGGAGCTTGATGTTAGGATCCATAGGTGTCTCGACAGACTTACAGTTCATTAACCCTGTTTCCTCCAAGATGTCTAACGCATACTTCCTCTGAGATATGACAATACCATCATTGTATTGTGCTACTTCAATACCCAAAAAATACGGAGTTTGCCAAGATCTTTGGTTTGAAAATGGTGACAAATGTGTTGTTTCATCTGAAAGATGCCAAGGTAGTCGCTTCCTGTGAGAACAATGTCATCGACATACACTATTAAGTAGAAACATCCAGCACTTGAGTGGCGATAGAACACTGAATGATCCGCTTCACTGCGAGACATACCAAATTGTGGAACAACACTGCTGAATTTACCAAACCAGGCCCGAGGAGATTGTTTAAGGCCATATAGGGATTTGCGAAGACGACATACCAATCCAGATGACTCCCCCTGAGTAACAAAGTCGGGCGGTTGCTCCATATAAATTTCTTCATGCAAATCACCATTAAGGAAAGCATTTTTGACATCAAGTTGGTAAAGAGGCCATTGTCGAAGAGCGGTCATGGCAATGAATAGGCAAACCGAGGTCATTTTCGCCACTGGAGAAAAGGTATCACCATAATCCAAACCAAAAATCTGTGTGTAGCCTTTGGCAACCAGTCGAGCCTTCAAACAATCAATTGTATCATCAGGGCCAACTTTGATAGCATACACCCACCTGCAACCAACAACAGACTTTCCAGATGGTAATTGGACAAGCTCCCAAGTTCCACTTTTCTGTAAAGCACTTAATTCATCCAGCATGGCTTGACGCCAACCAGGATGAGTTAAGGCATCACCCACAGACTTGGGAATTGACACAGAAGAAATGGATGAGAGACATGTGTAAAAAGATGGAGATAACTTGTGGTAACTAAGAATAGTATAATGGGGGGAAGGGTTACTAGTAGAGCGTATACCTTTACGGAGGGCAATAGGCAGTTCAGACTCATTTGCTGGAGCCAGAGGAGACACAGGAGGTGGCACAGGAGGTGAGTCATGAGGGAGACGATTGCGGCGACTATAAACCTGAAGGGGTGGAGTTGAAGGACGATCCTGTGGGGAATGAGAACTAGAAGATAGTTGTGAAAAATAAAACGAAGATTCATCAAAAGTGACATCAGTATAGATAAGATGACGATTGAGGGAAGGAGAAAAACACTTATAGCCCTTTTGTGACCGTGGAAATCCTAAGAAGACACATTTATGAGATCTAGGAGATAACTTATCAAGATCAGGACTAAAATCATGAACAAAACATGTAGACCCAAAAACTTTAAGAGGTAATGGATGTAAAGGGTCTTGAGGAAATAAGACAGAGTGAGGGATTTTGTTATCTAGGACAGAAGACGGCATGGGTTAATGAGATAACATGCAGTGAGAACCGCATCACCCTAAAAACACGAGGGTACTTGGCCATGAATTAGAAGTGTATGAGTTGTTTCAATGAGGTGTCTATTCTTGCACTCAGCCACCCTATTTTGTTGAGGAGTATAAGCACAGGAGGTCTGGTGAAGAATGCCATGAGAAGCCATAAAATGTTTAAACTGTTGAGAAAGGTATTCACGGCCATTATCACTGCATAAAGTTCGAATAGAAACCCCAAACTATGTTTTTATTTGATTAAAAAATGATTGGAAAATAGAAAACAACTCAGAACGATTCTTCATTAAAAACAACCAAGTACATCTGGAGTAATCATCAATAAAAGTAACAAAATACTGAAATCCTAAAGTGGACTTAACACGACTAGGTCTCCAAATATCATAATAAACTAATGAAAAAGGGGACGACGCTCGTTGTGAAACACTACGAGGAAAGGAACTACGAGAATGCTTTCCTAACTGACAAGACTCACACGACAAGTTGGATAACTTCGACAAACTTGGAACAAGCTGCTGCAGTTTAGCAAGACTGGAATGACCTAACTGAGCATGAAGAAGGGATGGTGACTCCATTATGACACCAACATGTGGAGAAGGGCGGAGAAGATATAGGCCATGAGACTTTAGTAAATGAAATAACACAATTAAGGAAATGAGTTAGACGACTGACGAACAATAAATTGAAAGGAGACCCATGTACATAGAGTACATGATCAATGGATATAGACGGAAAAATATGAACAGTACCATACCATGAGATGAGACTTTAGACCCATCAGCCATTGTTATCGAGGGTAAATTATCCGGACATGACAAGGAAGAAAACAAGGACTTGTTGCCAGTTATATGATCGGTGGCGCCTGAGTCAAGGACCCAAGATCCGAGGGAGTGAGTCAGACCAACAAAAGGTGTACCTGTGCGTGCAACAGATGCAGATGTAGTGGAACTAGATTGCTGACGATCCTCATACCATCTGAGAAATTCGTTGAAGACTGCAGGGTTATCTACAGTATTTGATGAAGTAGGATGGTCTACAGGCTGAGGAGGTGGATCAGAATTAGCCATTGCTACAGTTCGAGGACGTCCATGAAGTGCATAACATCTATCAATTCTATGGCCTAGCTTGCCACAGTGGTCACATTTTGGTCGTCCTTTACCTTGCTTGCGAGACCGACTTTTATCATCATGTTGGGAAGCCATAACAGAGGAATCATCACTATGAGGAGATGTCTCAATGACTGGTTTGCTTGGAATACGCAAAAGAGCAGAACAAGTTGAAGTAAAGTTGGGTATGACCGGAGAACCCAAAATCTGATCACGAACATAGGAGGAATCATCAGAGAGTCCATATAATGCCAACAACATGAAGAACTTTGATCGTTGTTCCAGTTCTTCAGTAGGAGTGGAAGAAGGAGGTAATAGCTCATTAAAATCATGAAGGAGGGCATGAACTTTACCCAAATATTCTGCCATGGGACCAGGATTGCGCGGACCAGTAACAATGAAAAGATCCCGACAAACACCATAAAGACGTTGGGTGTCATTCGTGTATAATAACTTCGCTTGTGCCTATACTTCTGAACATGTTTCATATGATCGAAACATTTGTTTCAGAGAAGAGTGAATGGTGGACTTTATGACGATGCATAGCTGGGCATCAATTTTCATCCAGCGGGAAGTGTCCTCTATGGTAGCACTAGTCACATTTTTAGTAAGGTGATCTACATACCCCTGACTCTTCAACCAGAGTTTGATGTCGGCCTGGTCGCTCCCCTTTTGTCCACCGTTCGGCCTAACCTCTCCATGCCTTCCACCATTCGACCTTTACGGTCAATACCGTTCGGCCTCACTTCCCTCCTACCTTTCTTCTCCTTCTCATATACTTCCCAACCCTTATCATTACCTCACACCATATACCCTAACAATTTTTCTTTCAGTTATTTGCTGTATAAAACCTACAATATTACTCAATAACATTCGGATTATGCAGTTCATATTTCACAGTTACACTCTTTCTAGCTTTTTATATTTTCAAACAACCAACAAAATAGGATTTTTAATGGCACAATTGCAGCAAACACTTAACCTTCCAATAGTTTTATTAAAGAGATGAAAATCTATAGTTCACTTGTAATGCGAGGTAAAAGACTAACCTCAATTATTCCTTTTCTTGGTGCATGAATAGCTAAACACAAGCAATAATCACTCTTAGATGGTTCAGAGTAAGAAGAGCTTGATGATGCAATATTTTTGCTCACCAACATCTCCATGAATAAACAGCTGGCATCCCTATATCCCTGCAAAATACTAATTTTCATTTTGGTAATTCTTTTGAGAAGAGTGAGGTGGTTGGGGTAAAATAGTTCAAATGCAAACCTTCCATAAGCGCACCACCACAAGTGCTTGAGTATCAAGCAGCAATATGCGACCAAGTGAATCTGTTATAGCAGCCAATGTACCACTGGGTGATAACGTAAGCTTCTCACCTTTCCTAGGGTGATCAATTAAACTTGTCAGAGATGAAGCTGCATTGAACCATGAAGGCAAAAGTCAGATGATAGGATTTGAATTTAGAAATGGTACCACAACAGTGGAGAATAATAACTCTACATTTTCTCTTTTGATAGAGTTCAGTTGGTTCAGCTGTATCTGTTTCTAACAGAATGTGCAATGGGATTTTCCAAGTATTCATTAATTTTGACACTTTTAACGAACTTCACAGTATTGCAGTACACCAATTCCACCAATGTTGATAATGTGCCGCAATGAAAAAGACAGGTGTGCTGAAATGGTTATTCTGCAGAACTTTCTTCTAACAAGCATCTAGTTTCTAATCATTTATTAATTTATAAGACATTTATAACGAGCTTATTAGCATCACAGAACATCAACTCTACCAAAGCAGCAGTTATAAGATGTCAAAAAACAGAGAGGTGATGAAAATGGTTATTCTACAGAGTTTTCCTTCAACATACATTTAAGTTTCTAATTGCAGAACACACACTTCCCAGCCTACAACCCGCTCCCATAAACAGACAATAATTGAACATAACATAAAAATGAAATATAATAAGCTGATAAGCGGTATGCAATATGAAGGCAATGAAATTTGAACCTATACAAGAAGCATTCCTTTCCATGTTAAGATAATAAAATGTATCCTTTCCACTCATGAGGTTCTCAGCAGAGGAAGCCACAAGTAGTGTCACATTCAAATCTAAATTTCCTAGTGGAAGTCCTTTTCTTCAAGTTATAGCTAAAATATCATAGCACCACTTTTCTACTGTCTAAAACAACCCTATTTAGCATGATAATACATAATTTTATTTTCCTTTTACTAGGATTGACCATCATCTCTATTATACACATAATAATCCGTAGGAGCCTGTGTTATAATCACATAAAGCAGGCGCTAAAATAGGTGTTACTCCTACCTCGTGCAAAAGGTTGTGGCTTCTGATCCAATTTCTTTGGAGACTTCTTTGGAGGGGACGGTTCACTCCGCCATATCAACTTTGAGAAAGAACTTAATGTGGAGAATGTTGCTGGTACAACTTTCGAAAGGATAGCTCCCACTAAAGACCTCCCTTTGCTCTCAGAGAGTCTTCCCAAGGGATAAAACAAATAACAAGGTGAATATAATACTTATTACTATGACGACAAAAAAAGATTTCATACAGCATATCAAATCAGAGTACATATTGATATAGAAGCAGTATAAAATTATACCAAATAATCCACCAAGTACCTGTAAGCTGAAATCACAGCATCCTCTCCAACAGCGACTGCACAATAATAACGTTGACTTGACTGCCCAACAATAAAAGCAGCTGAATTCAAATACCAGAAATAATTTCAGAAAGCTCCCATTATCTACTGTTTAAACAAAACCGCAATCATTATAACTCATGGAATGACAAAAGTGAAAAACTAAGAAACTAAAGTCACGCTGTAACAAGATACAAGGAAGTGAAAGACAACCACCTAATATAGTATCAATTTTTAAAAGTACAATATTGCCAAAAGTGATACTATGAGTGTGATATTGCCAAAAGGAAAAAGAAATTTTTGAAAACCTAACAACACCTGAACATGTGTACCACAAAAGGAAGACACTAAAAATGTGGTTTCCTTAATCATATATGATGCTAACAGATACTAAATGATTTGATGATAGTTTTCCCCACTCACTTTGTGTACTTCTACCTATAGTCTGGATTTCATGAAAAGAAATTAAAATGATCAGCATTACCATGGCAGACAACAGTGTTATCAAAACTCGGTTATGTCAGCTATGGTGGCGCTATGGTGGAAACCGGTGGAGGTTTTCCAACCTGCCACCACAACAAGGAATCAGTTAAGAGAATTTACCTGTTGTTCCATTAGTGGAGGTGGCATTATGCCAGTAATTGCTGCATCAGAACAGGTTCCATTCTTACCAATATTCCACAACTGATAAGGAATTTTGACATCCGTATTTCCAAAATCCTCTGAATCTTGGCTCCTTGGTTTTTGATCCCAAAATCGAGACTGTGCTTCTTCAAACCATTTCTGCAGCATATTCTGCATTTCAAGATTGCAAAGCCTACAATTAGACCTATAATCAGCAACCTACCACAGTCCAAAATTCAGTCTGTAAATTGACATCCTAATAAAATAAACTATTCCAATACCCAGAAAGGAAAAAAATTACTTTTTCAACAGACTTTATTTCAGTGAAGTTCTAAAAGGCAAGATGCAGAAACCAGTGTTTACCTGAACATCAGAACCATCAAAACGAGCAATTACGCCTGGCATAATGAGACAAAACTCTTCTGAAGAGGTATCTTGAATCAAATCTTTCTTTGTTCCACGAACTCTTAACTTTAAAACTCGTCCAGGATAAATCATCTACAGTGAAGAAAATTGATATGAAACCTATGCACCTCACATATTTGCCATCTTAAATTTGTACCACAAAAGTTTCTATTTTAAATGTAGTTTTGTTTGGTCATACGTTGTTGATTTATGAAATTCAAAGGTTTCAAGGGGTAAATATTTTGGAAAATGCGGGAAGGTAAAAAAACAAAATTTTTGAAACACAAACACACAAAAGTATAATTTTTTCCCCTATCTTAGAACAATTGTTTCTCTCTTCACTCACTTGTGACTCGACAATTCCTGTCATAATTAGTTAACCAGTCATTCATAGTACTTTCACAATTAGTCGTTCATTTCAAGAAAAATACCATATTAAAATACTTTTTACTTCTATACAAAGGAGGATGGATGAAGGCAGACTGATCACGGGTCCTTGTAAGGCAGAAAACCAGTGCATGTTAGTCATAGGAAAGTTAACAGTCAAAATTGTAAATAACTTTAGAATTTGTAATACCGACATGTGTTTGACTTTATCACACTTAAAGCACTAATTTTCTAATAAATGGTCGTCATTACACTTGATCGTGTAAAATGCATCTCCTCACTTTAGAGAAGCCAAATCTAAGATTTTGGTCCTCTAAACTAAGGATTTGACTCCGTTAAGGTTAGGGAATATAATTTAGACAACAAAATTACATTACTTAGAATGTAGAAATGGTTGATATTCTAATTAACTATAGATTTATCAAACATAAACTTGATTTTATCACAATTCACAACCATTGATTTTGTAATCAACCATTGTGAGTGCATTTCCCTAAGTGCACCTCCTCACTTTAGCAAGAGTCTCTGAACCATGGTAAACTTCTAAGGATAAAGAATATATAACTCTGCCTTAAGACCAAAATAAATTTCACAAAACTAATTGTTAAAAGTCTCACATCGGTTAGAAATAAAATCAATTTACTATATATATATATATATATATATATATATATATATATATATATATATATATATATATATATATATAATTCTCACTTTTTACAAGCTGACTTTTTGAAGTTGAGTTAAACTTCAAATCTCCTTCGTACGTAATATCAAATACAAACCAGTATAGTGATATTAAGTTATGTTTAAAGTCCACTTATGTACACTATTTTATAAAACCCAACTTGTCTCCCTTACTATATACCTCAATTTGACCACATGAGTACTTAATGTGAATCTTCAACACACTATTACTACTACTGCACATCTCTAACGTGAAATTTTCAAGACCCACTAGTCCCAAGACCAATAACTAGGTTAGACTTTGATTTTATCTTTAGAATTCGTGCTTAGGACATAACTTTGATGTTTTAATTTGAGCATAGGACAGAAATGGGTTGTTAGGTGGGAAATACCTCAACTTGTATATTTTAATTTAGTCATACCATATTACTAATCAATCTGGATCTCAATCATTATCCATTGATAAGAAAATCAATTATTGATATTTGTGCAAATTACAAACATAAACATAACAAACTACGACATAATTTGCTGATAAAAAAGAAACAAACTACGACATAAATTTCAACGACTACGACTGCAATTCACCACCCCTAGCTGTATTCAAACAATCGCATCGATCCAACTGAACAACACACGTCTTCCAGTTCTCAAATCGAAACAATTCTCCCTAAAAATCACACTGCAAAAAAGACGTCGAAAGGGGCAGCAAAAATATTACCTGGCGATGAATCAAATCTCCCCGCAGAGAATAGAGCAGGAGGTACCCGGAGGAGGTACCGGCGACAATGACGCGGTTGTCTCCGAATGCGAGCCACTCCAGGGCGGTGATTGACTCTGCGTCGATGGGGGAGAGGTCGGGTCGGATCTTGAGGGGCGTGGAGGCGGCGGAGTTATCGGACCATGAGAGGAGGAGGATGGTGGAGCGGTTGGCGAGGAGGAGGGAATGAGTGTCGATGGCGCAGAGGAGGTGAGGGGTTTCGACCAGCCAGTTTGGTTTTCCCGCTCCGAGCTCGCCCAGTTCATCGCACGCTATGCACCCCAACTCCGTCTTGTACGATCGCTTCGCCATGGCTTCTGAGATTCTACTCGCCTAACGGAAAAACGAAAGCAACTTTCGGGTTGGGATTTTACCTCTTTGCATCACGTTCACTTAAAACGTCAGCTTCTATGTATAGTTTTAAATTTTTGGTTTAATACCTATTTTGGTCCTTTTTTCAGAGGATTTGTTCAAAGTGGTCCCTCCTTTTCTCAAAAGTTCACTTAAGTCCTACATTTTGCAAAAACTGTTCAAAATGGTCCTTTTCGCTAACGGCGTTAACGGCAGACGTACCAGGTGTCTAACATCTGCTGATTTGGCATTGTTAATTATTTTTTAAAAAATATATAATGATGACGTGGAAATGTATATAATTAGGTTTGGGAATTAATTCTGACTATCCCTAATTACTCTCTCAACACACATTTGGGGTAATTAAAAACAACCCCTCTCCATCTGTCGCTATGAATCATGAAAAAGAGAACCTTCTATCTAGGGGCAATTCTTCGGGATCCAAGATGGTGCTGAATGACGCAATGGGCAACCATGGATTCAAGGTTCGAGACTTTGGGAAAATTTTACGTTTTGCTTGGGCTCAAGAACAAGGTTACTTGGAAGAGTTTTGTTGTGCCAATACGAAAAAATTTTGTGGTCAGAGTGAACGGTTAGATAAACCAAGAATTCCAGAGGCACAGTTGCCCTCAGTTTCTAGAGGCCTTGATTTAAATGTTGTTTCAGTTCCAGATTCTCGGCCTCCATCTTATCATCACTGTGCCGTCATTGCTTTTGCTTGTTCAAGCCACCGAACACAACAAAACCTCCTCCATAG
This sequence comes from Vigna mungo, assembly GCA_036885675.1. Taxonomy (NCBI): domain Eukaryota; kingdom Viridiplantae; phylum Streptophyta; class Magnoliopsida; order Fabales; family Fabaceae; genus Vigna; species Vigna mungo. The sequence goes on from CP144694.1 coordinate 6,599,349, forward strand.
CATCTGCAGAATTACCATCTTCATCACGCGAAACTCCTCGCGTCTCAACCTGAAACGCAAAAAACCAGAAACCAAACAAAACCCAGAAACGTGAAACCATCTCCTTCCTCGCATCCTCATTGTGAGAGCGAAACCCTAAACGCGACATTCTCCAATCTGCAAGCAACGCCTCCGCATAGGGAAGATTTCAAATCCCAATTGAAATCGTAAATTTGGGTCAAAAATTGGGAACTTAGGGGTTTGATTTTAGGGTTTTTGAAATTGGAAATTTTTCTTTTGGGATTTTTATTCTTGATTTTTTTGGTGTTGCGATTGAAGGGGTTGAGATTTTTCATTTTTCTATGGCTGACGGTAGTGGCCATAACGGTAGCGGCACAAGGAAGAAGAAAGGTTTCTGCATTTGATTTATGAGAATGGAAAATCCAAAATTTGAGAGTAATTAGGGATAATCATAATTAATTACCCCAAATGTGTGTTGAGAGAGTAATTAGGGATAGTCAGAATTAATTCCCAACCCTAATTATATACATTTTCACGTCATCATTATATATTTTTTAAAAAACAATTAACAATGCCAAATCAGCAGATGTTAGACACATGACACGTCTGCCGTTAATGAACTTAACGCCGTTAGCGAAAAGGACCACTTTGAACAGTTTTTGCAAAAGGTAGGACTTAAGTGAACTTTTGAAAAAAGGAGGGACCACTTTGAACAAACCCTCCCAAAGGAGGGACCAAAATAGATATTAAACCTAAATTTTTTTCACTCACTCCTGCTTTTATCGATTTTGGGTGTAAGATTATAGAAAATATAGAAATTTCAAATTGATTTTGGGTGTAAAGGTAGACAAAATCTAGAAGAATTATCATGTTTTAACAACCTTTTTTTTAACCTTTTGATCATGGATCATATATTACTATTTTATTGATATATTTGAATTTAATTTTAAAAAATATTTAAAATGAATTAATAATAAATCATTACATATGTGTTATAAAAAACGCTGCCGGCAACTCTCAACCGCGTGACTTTCGTTTTCACTCTCTCAACCGCGGCTCAAAAACCACCTTCCCATATCGATCCTCCTATTCCTTTATTTTCTGTTTTGATTGGATTGGTTTCCTACTGGATGCGATGATGATAGGGGAATGGTTCTTTTTCTCTCGGAGCTTTTATTCGTCTAGCACTTCACCTGGTTTCCTCTTCCCGTGTCTGACTTCTCCCTCTCCTTCTCGATCCCCTTCCGTTCTCCCTGTTGGCCCTTTCCAATGTTCTTGCAGGTGCAAGAACGCTAAGTTACTTATGAGAGTGAGCAATGGAGAAAAAATGGGTTCTGGTCGATAATGGAGGTGAATCCAGGTCAAGGTTCTTCCCTAGGGGTGGAAAGTGAGTTCTCTATTTTTTTCATGACTCTCCCAGCTGGATTATAATGAATCTGGATTGTAATAAAGCTGGCTTTGGGGTTTTTGCTAATTGAAGGATGAAGTTGGAGTTGGGGGAAGAATGAGATTCTGTTGTGCTCTAGAGAAAACCATTTCGGAGGAGGTGATTGTGTTCATGAGTAGTGAGTGATTCCCCCCGTTTAGAGTAGCCTCCGACCCTATGACAGTGATGAATGGACCAGTTTGTAAAGAATGATAAGCCAAGAAATCCCAATTGCATCTGACCCAAATTACCCCAATTTCAATTTTAATTTTAACCCTAATTTTATTACATTTCCACAAAACAATTAATAATTTTTTTTAACACATAATAGCCAGTTGGCAACTCTGCCGATAGCAGAATTAACGTCGTTAGCAAAAAGGATTAACTTGCACAGTTTTTACAAAAAATAGGACTTTAGTGAACTTTTTAAAAAAGGAGGACCACTTTGAACAAACCCCCAAAAAGAGGGACCAAAATAGATATTAAACCTAAAACTTACAAATAACATTAGAGTATATTTTATTAGAATCTTTACAAATTAACAAGGTATTGTCTAATTCAACTGGTAAGACTAAATGGTTATATGGTTTATGATTGAATGGAATTGGCTAAGGTATGAAAAATTAATCTCATTTAATTATTGATTTTTGTAATTATTATTTTAGCTTTGAATGTTTTGAAAGATAATTAGATGTTTGTGCTTTAATTAGGTAATTCGGGAGTTTTAGAAGTATATGTAACTATAAATAGGACCATTACATTATGATTTATTGTTTTCGTATATACATTGGAATAAATTGTATGAGATGTGAATGTTAATGAGTGGTATGAATAAATGGAAACTTTTGTGGTTTCAACGTGCCAGAATAATAAGTGGTATGAATAAATGAGAATTTTTGTGCGTGACAGAATGGATTAGCTTTAATCAAATTAAAAAGAGGAAATTGTGAAACAACACATCACTAACACTAGGTTTCAATTTAATTATAATTAGAATTATATCCGGAATTGGGTTTTCATCTAATTATAATTATTAATTGATTAGAGACAGGTTTATTTTTATTAAATATCAATTTCTAATTAATTGAACCTTAATTAAATTTTCCAAATCAAATTTTCCTAAGCCTTGATTAATTTCTAGTTCTGAATCGTAAGGGGTATTTTTAAAAGAAAATTCAATAACTCTAATAAAAAACCTTTTCTCCAATTTTCTTTTGTTCCTTCCACACAAGCCACTAGGGTTATTCGTGTAACACCCAAATTTTGGGATGTCATGAACTTTTTTTTTAACTTCTTATATCATTGCGAAAAAAAATTAATTAAAACTTTTATTTATTATAACTAAATTTAGAAAACTTCATGAATCAAGGTAACTATAAATCTTATTACAAAATTATTAGTATTGAAAATAAAATCACATAGTTATCCTACATCTAGCTACTTAACTTCGCTTTAACTACACCTGTAACAACATATACTCTTTGTACAAGTACGATCATCATAAGTGAAAACCACAACCATAACATGTAAGGTAAGCTAACAGAATCAAGTCATATAACCATACATAAGCATTAAACATCTACTTAGAATAAAATTTCCAGTACATATCTTCATATTCCTACAGATATCTTCACATGACATCACATACATCACATCCAAACAAATCATTAACAACCACAATATCAACAATCAAAGTCACCAGCATATAACTCTACAACTATTTCTTCAAAGTAACCAAGTCACATCCAAACTCACTCAGTCAATCACAAACTCATATCCAATTTATTTAACATCATTCACTATATATATAAATCATTATCGGATTACTTGCATGCACCCATAAGGTCAAGTGTTACCTTCCACCACTCTCTTAAAGAGCTTCACTAGGTTGGTACACTTAACCACACCATTATACAATAACATTTCTCACTACTCTCTGGAAGGTTTCACCGGCAAATACACCACTTCCTACCACTCTCTTAGAGCTTCACCAGCCAAATTTACACTTCCCACCACTCTCCTATAAAGTTTCATTCGACAAGTATACTTTCCACCACTCTCTTAAAACTTCACCGAACAAGTTTACCCCTTTCACCTCTCTATTCTCAGAGAACTTCATCATACAAGTACTAGTGTTACTCTCACCCCTCTTCGTATCACTCGTCAGAAGTCAAATATAAAAGCTAATTCCACAAGTTTCATACTCATACCACACTTTCTTCAATTAATGCCATGGCCCCAATCCAAATTCAAGACACTTTTAATGCAAAACAATAATTCAAATTCAAATTATAAGAAAAAGACAAGTCCTAAGACATTCAAAATTTGTTGACAGATTACTAGTGATTTAACTACTTATTCATCCGTCCACATACTTTTCATCATTCATCATCCATTTATTTATTCACCGCACCTATCAAACTCAGACTATAACCAACAATTTAGTCACAACCATGGTAATATATATTAATTAGGCACCCAACCCAAAAATGCATTTATAATGCTAAGATATCCAATTATAAACATCACCAACCCTGTAAAATTGGTAGCTGCCATTCCTTATAGTTTTTGACAAAAAAACAAAAACAAAACCACAATCATATTTATAACAAAGTCAAAGCCACAATTCCCTTGCAAACTGTTATGATATAGGGTATTTGGATATAATGGGAAATGGGGATTAAGATAGGAGGCAGAAAAGTTGTATAAATAGTTGTTTGTTTAGTGGGGGGGGGGGGAGGGGGGCACTTTTGGTAGTTGGAGTATTGACAGGCCTTGACCTGTGGAAGGGGTTAAGCCCTTTGTATCTGTAAACGTACAGACCATTCTTTTGTGAATAATACATTGATTCAATTCTTGTTACCTACCTGCTAAGCGAGGTGCTTTGAGCATTATTGATTAGGTTTCTTAATCGGAAACCTATCAATTGGTCCGACCTGTCGGATCCCAATTGGAGGAGTGACGAGCGTGCGCGATGGAGGGAAGAGTAGTTGCAGTAGAAGGACAATTGGAGGCGGTGGAAATCGCGATGGCAGAGACGAAGGCCGATACAGTGTATTTGCGGCACAAAACAGGGGCACTAAGACAGAACTACGAAGCAATGCGCCAGGACATTCAGGAAATCTTGAAGATGTTAGGGGATCGTAATCGCGACCCAAAAAACCCCCGTCAAGAGAGCAGTCAATCGTCGGTGAATGAAAATGAAGGGGGACCCGACAGAGTGAAAGGAAGAAGAGGAGAGGGAAATCAAGAAGGGTCGGCGAATTGGAGGAAACGGGTGGAATTACCAGTGTTCAAAGGGGGCGACCCATTGATTTGGATTAGTAGAGCCGAAAAGTTCTTTGAAGTGCAGAAAGTGGCCGAAGAAGAGAAGTTACAAATGGCCTTCATCAGCATGGAGGGATACGCCGCGTATTGGTTTCGTTTTTGGAGGGAGAAAACCAAGAACAATTCTTGGGAAGGGTTAAAGAGGGCGCTGGTGATCCGGTTCGGAGAAGGAGGCCAAGGGTCCGTGTATGAGCGATTGACCACTATTAAACAGGTAGGCGCAATGAGCGAGTATGTTCAGGACTTCGAAGTGTTAGTAGGGCAAATGACTAGGATCCCTGAAGAACAGCTCCTCGAACACTTCATGGCGGGACTTTAGGAGGAGGTGGGCAACCACATGAGGCCGCATGATCCGCAAGACTTGATGACAACCATGTGACTTGCGCGAGACGTGGAGAAGCTGTGTACCCACTCGAAGATCGCAGGCGAACTGATGACCAAGATTCAGAGTTCTTGGGAGAGGATGACATGGGTAGTAGCGCGAGTTGAACCCAGTCACGATACGTAGGGTCGAGGGGGGGGTTGCGGAGAGCATCGGGTCAGTAAAGAAGGAGGCGATCCAAGGAAGTGGAACAATAAGGGCCGACGGCGACGGGCGGGAAAGAAATACTTGAAACTTATTGTACTCGAAATTCGTGAAAAGGAGAGAGGAGGGAAGATGTTTCTGATGCGGAGGGTCATTCAGTCCTGGCCATCAGTGCCCGGAGAAGGGATTATAAATGTTGATACTGGCCAAAGAAGAAGAGAAAGAGAGCGAGGCTGAACCAGAACCCAAGCCTCCTGACTTGAATTGGAGGACATAGCTAGTGGGTTCCTTCATACGGTAATCCGATGAGGAAGAGAAGCCATGAGACCAAGCTTCCCGATTCCAACCTTGAGGACAAGGTCGTTCTATCGCAGGGTGTAATGTTAGGATATAAGGTATTTGGATATAATGGGAAAGGGGATTAGGATAGGAGGCAGAAGAGTTGTATAAATAGTTGTTTGTTTAGTGGGGGCACTTTTGGTAGTTGGAGTGTTGACAAGCCTTGACTTGTGGAAGGGGTTAAGCCCTTTGTATCTGTAAATGTACAAACCATTCTTTTGTAAATAATACACAGTTTTGATTCAATTCTTGTTACCTACCTGCTAAGCGAGGTGTTTTGAGCATTCTGGATTAGGTTTCTTAATCGGAAACCTATCACAAACATATCTAATCACAATTGCAAATATGAAGAAGGCTTAATACTGCTTTTGGTCCCTAGTTTGGGGTGTTGTGTTCAATATGGTCCTAGCTTTTTTTTCGCGTAACAATTGATCCCACCTTTTGAAAAAACAGTTCAATTGACTCCTTTTTGGTTACGGCGTCAATTATCTAACGGTGTCGGTGCCCTCCTGGATAAAAATTACCAACGTGGCCAGATAATGTGACTGCGTGGCACAATGGTTAAAATTGGTACATCAACTAAGTTAAAATTGTGACAATTGACAGGTTTAAAAGGAAGTTGGGGGTTAAGGTTTCTAAGAAGATAGATGGCTTCTTCCCAAGGGCTCTTCTTGTTCTAATAGATGGGGCAAAGGTTCTTCGCAACATTAGAACCTGATATGCAGATAATCAAGGCCAAATGGGAGAAGAACTTACAAAGTATCAAAAGGCAAACCAACGAGAACACTAAGAGAACCAGTCAACTGGTTTTTCTGCAAGAAACTACTAAAGAATTTCATAAGCCTTAACTTAAATTTATTGCAAATCACTATCAGTCCATCAATTAAAATATCAACCAACATACAAAGAAGAAAGATGTCCATCAATTAAAATATCAACCAACATACAAAGAAGAAAGATGTCCATCAATTAAAATATCAACCAACATACAGAGAAGAAAGATTGGCCAGTGAACCAAATGAAGGAGGAAGATCCCCCGAGAAGTTATTGAATAATAGATCCCTGCAACATTGAAAAGGAATGCAAACAATCATCAGATAGAATCTATTATTCCATCATAAAACTATTATTAGTAAGTCCATAATATCCAATCAACCAATTGACAATATAAGGTTTCTGTATGAAACTGTTCCTCTTTATCTACTTCTATCAGATTTCCAGTAGAGCATAGACTCTATATTAGTGCGATAAATTGATTTGCATTCTGATATATAATACTAAAAGTATGAGTCAAGTATAAAGTCAATTTATGAGCATGCTTTAAGGCCAAATCCAAAACTCAAAAAATTATCACGAATTCATAAACAATGTGACAATATTCATAAACACATATTATCACGAATTCACAAAATTGACAAAACATAGACACTTATTTCAGTTACGCTTTTCAATTTTCAATGCAAAGACACCCTAATTTCAACTTCGATCTTCACCAGAATGCTTACTCCCAAATCGCGACTTTGAATGGAACCCTAATCTCCTCTCTTTCTTTAACCCCTCTGTTAAACCTGTTGCAAAGCTCTTCCACGTGTTGAAATTTATTTTTCCCATTTTATAATTTACACGTCAATAAACCTCATATTGCCACGTTAGTAATCTTTATCCAGGAGACACCAGCACCGTTAGATAATTGACGCCGTAACCAAAAAGGACTCAATTGAACTGTTTTTTCAAAAGATGGGATCAATTGTTACACGATAAAAAAGGTAAGACCATATTGAACACAGCCCCACAAACTAGGGACAAAAAACGGTATTAAGCCTATGAAGAAAAAGGAAAATTAAAACTTGATAAGGTATCATAAAGTATTTTACATATATATATATATATATATAAATTAACAATTTATTTAAAAGAAAAAAACTAGGCAGAATGTGGTCCAACACCAAAGAACATGGTTCACAAATGCTATAATGTATCATGTAAATAAGTAATAAAATAACTTTTATTAGGTGGGTAAATTCATCGTGTATAATGAAAAACACCTCACATTCCGCATGTACACGTGTTATACATTTTATATAGTATTCAAACCCTTTGAACATCACATCAGATTCCATACATACAAAGCTTAAAAAAAGAAAATTGAGAAACAACGTACAAATTCAAGTTGCTTCCATGCATAGTAATTCCCCAGTAACACTCCAACATATTTATTAAAGTAATCATAATCATAAACAATAATCAAATCCTAGAATTCCAGCTCATACTGAATTTAGTGTTTATGTGAACAGTTTAGATTACTCATAGGCTTTGAGAAGCAAGGAAGATAGATTCAAAACTACAATAGAAAACCACTCAACTAATCTTGTTTCGATAAACAGGAATGGTGTCATGATGAAGTACAGAAAAAGACAACATTTATAGAGATGATTGGTATTAACATGAGTTGTCTTTATTGAATAAGTTGTGTAGAGTTAATGAGTTGATCATAATTCCTTTTAAAAGAATGTATGATTTGTTGTTGTATTGATTGTTATATTCTTACCCAGTATTAATGCTATTTGGTGTGATAGAATCATAAAAAAGACTTAATGACTATATTAATGCTATTTGGTGTGATAGAATTATGGAAAAGACTTAATGGCTGAGATATAAATATTGTATCGGTATTTCTGTTAACTCATCCATATTTGGAAAAGAGTTAATGGCTGAAATATAAATATTGTATCGGTATTTCTGTTAACTCATCCATATTTGTTTGTGTGACAAAAATCATATAATATTTGTGTTACAGAGGATAAATGCTGGATAGACAAGCGAGAGATAGGATAAAATTTTAGTTTTAAAACGTTTTAGTAATTCACATAATTGAAATGTTACACAACCATCTTTATATCATATATTTGTTTATAATAGACGTTATAAAATAGGAATACATTTATTATATGTTATCAAGTCCTTAATTAAAGAATCTAGTTTCACTTACTAACATTTTAAAGATGATTTTTCTAATATTTTATTTAGTAAATATTGATAATAAGTTTTTCTTTTTCTTTAACCTGTCAATTCCTGTTGTCACAAGGAGTACATCCAAGAAGTAAGAGTTACAAGAGCAAAAACAAATAGTAAAAAAAAAATACTATGTAAGCAAATAGCCTATACTACAGCATAGTATGTATTGTTTTCCTAGTTCTCTCTAGAAGTTATTGGATGTACTGCTCGTGTGCTGGAATATCGTTCAAATCAAACTTTAATTTTGACGAATTGAGATTACATTCATATTAAAACATAAAGGATTACAATACACAAATTGAATCCAACCATAATTTATACTATCCTTGGTAACTTTAATTCCTCTAATACTTCTTTTTTGTTCGTACATTACACTTAGCTTGAAATATATAAGATCAAAAGAAGCCAGACACACCTGCATTTTATTTTATTTTTTTATCCCCACAACGAAGTTATATCTATTTTAAAATAAATAAAGGTACTCGATCATAAAATAGTGTGATTGAAGAACAAATACATGAGATTGCCCACAAATTAGTCCATTATCCATAAATTTACATCCTTTCTGTTGCATACACTTCAATTTGGTAATGTAACTTTTATAAAATAAAGCACCTAAATCCACAATACCTTAACCTTCATATGAACCAATGATTAGATACTCAAGCGAAGTAGTCTTCAGGGAGATAAAATTTTAAACCAATGGCCTGAAATCATTGAAAATGAATAAATAGATTAGACAAAGAACATGTAGAGTTTGAAAAGCAATTTCTAAATCAAACAGTAAAATAAGAATTAAGTACGAACTTAGATGTAAAATATTGTTCAGAGTGGGCATGTTGCTTAAGGTAATATTCACAACTAGATGAAGTAAACACCCATATATTTTAAACTAATCAGAGAAAAAAATGCGCTCACATAAGATTTAATCATAAAAGCCAACCATTTTCTAAATGGTGCATGAAATCAGTCAAGAAAAAGGGTGGTTAAGCATCGGGCATAGAAAAAGGGGATAGTTGACTTTGATGGCTAAAATAGTCGGACTACCTCCGCAAATTTAATATCTGCATCACTGTGATCTGATTTTCTCCCGGCTGCATCACCAACATAAAAGGATCTAAAACATTGAAAATGCATCTTTAAGATTTTCATCACTTCATGGATAAAATATGGTAATATTCGAAACAAAAGGAATAAAAAAACATTGCATCAATTGAACTACTGAACGGAAGAAAAAATAACTGATCCATATCAATGACAATGCCAGAGTTGAAGTGCTGCTCCATAAGATGCCACATCCCTGGTTTGGGTTTGCGAAAAGCATCATCATTCTTTTTGTCTGCTCCTGATTTCAGACCAACCCCACAAGCTATAAAAACCTGTACAGATAAATACTGAATCAGCTTCTTGTGCATTGCCTAAATATTTTTGAAAGCGAATGAACTACAAAATCTTGATTTTACCTCTTTAGTATGTGTTACATAGAAGAAATCCAAAATACACCATGTAAATTAGGGTGCATCCGTGCACCTTACAAGATCTGGACTATATTTAATCTTTATCTATTATGTTCTGATCCAATGATAACTTGTACTAGGTGTACGGATATACCTAACTTAAAGAGTTATATGCCACAATTACTCTTGTTATATAGGGAATGAAACCTGCAATTTGCAACCTCCGAACCACCCAATAACAGTGTGACTTTTGACTTAAATTTTCATAGATTGAAAAAGTTAATGTGCAGAAATAATGCAAAGATGCAAAAAGGTTCAGATTTCAATTTTAATATCTATAGCCATGAGTAGAACTACTACTGAAGATGTTGAAGATGTTTGTTCTCGAGACACAAAGGAAATTCAAATTGGTAACAGGAAGATTGCATTCAGCATGGACATGATTGGATTGACGAAGAAATCCCTGGAATGACAACCAGTCAAAGGCAGTAAAAATGTCAAAGATACCAACTTAACTTCTTTATGGATAACCACTTTAATTTAAAAGTATATCCCCTTAAAAGTGGAGGTAAAATTTTCTTTACTTGACTGTTGGAGGAAGAAATGAAAAACAAGGTTACTAGGAAGATATTAGTACTGACAAAAAGTATGAATTACATAGTAAAAATGTTTCACTTTAAATAGCCCCAAACAAACTAAGTTAAAATAAAATTTCCCAAAAAGGGATCACAATACTGGTGTAAGAAGTTAATACCAACATCAAATCTGATTACCATTTAACCTGAAAAATGAAAATATGATGATAGAATACTTAAAAATAATTTTTAAATTCCACTAAATAACACAATTTAAGAGAAATTTCTTTGTTGCCAATGACAAAGACATTTTATTGTTTAAAGTTAAGAAAAGATGTCACAAGACAGATTGAATATTTCAAAATATGAAGAACTGTCAACTTTAAGGGTGCTTATGAGGTACACTGAAGGACGAAACACAAAAAGTAACACAAACAAGTAGGAATAGTCGTTGTGTTATTATTTGTTTAATGCCCCATGCACACAGGACTACACAACTGTATATTTGCCATTATGTTTTGACAATTAGAATACAGATAAAACAACACACAATTTATTGTAATACCCCTTATGCTGTGCATTGTAGCATATGCACTAGCGCAGGGTAAATCGAGTGACCGAGGTTTTTGAACTTTTTCTCCTTTGTGCTGCTGACAACATCTTCTCACTGGGATTAGTGCATGAAAACATTCAATGGTTTATTCCCTTGACCTGTGTTTTGTCCTGTACTTTAGACTATTTTTAAAACAAAAGGTAAGGCACATTTTTTCTTGCTCAGTGTGATGTTTCTTATTTTTCAGCAAATCAAACATACATTCATTGTTACGTACGAAACCTAACCAGAACAACCTCTCACACACTCACAACACGTAACAGAACAATGAACTAATGATAGTGGATGAATGAATCTCTTTTATTGATGGTAATATGTGATAAACAAAAGTAAACAAGGGTAATTGGAAGCATGACCTCCTTTAATTACTTGGGAGCATAATCTCCCTCACAGGACGTAGCCGCCTGTCAACAAACTTAATAATCCAAATCATAACCCTAACAATAGACTCTAGCTCTAATTATACTAAAATATTTCCCGTCCATCTTATACTAAATATTTCCCTAGAATATATCTATATTTAATATAAATATCCCCCATATATTTCCCTAGCATATATCTTTAATTATAAATATCTTATACTGAATATTTCCCTAGAATACATCCTTATTTACTGTAATTATTTTATACTGAATATTTTCCTAGGATATATTCTTATTTACTATAATTATTTCCCGCCCATCCTAACTGCTATCCCAGTTAGGATAGTCACTCGTCAACCGATCGGCTCCAGCTCCTCACCACCTTCTGTTCGACTTTGCTTCCCCTGCCTCCTACCGTTCGGCTCCAACTCCTCACCACCTTCCACCATTTGGCTTGCTTCCCCCTGCCTCCTACCGTTCGGTCCCAGCTCTTCACCGCCTTCCACCGTTCGGCTAGACCTCTCCACGCCTTCCACCGTTCGGCTAGACCTCTCCACGCCTTCCACTGTTCGGCTACCGTTCGGCCTTTACGGTCAATATCGTTCGGCCTCACTTTCCTCCTATCTTTCTTCTCCTTCTCATATACTTTCGAACCCTTATCATTACCTCCCACCTTATACCTTAACATTCATACTATAAACCTGATTGCCTGTTCCTACCTACCAGGTAGAAAAAGAAAAACAATATTTACCTATTGCACAAAAAGACAACATCTCTAATTTTAAAATCCCCTTGCTTTTGTTTCACTGGAAAAATCAATCTCAATCACGTAATCCTATGTCCACAAATGGAAAACTCTGTAATTTTAACATCATTGCGCTTCTGTTTCACTAATAAGAACATTCTCAATCAAGTAATCCTAAGTCGAGGAATGGAAAACACTAAATGTATTTTAAGTCAACTAGAAAAACAAATAATACATAAATAAATTGTTGATACCACAAGATATATCTGTTGTGCCAAAAAAATCACCTGAACTGGAACCTTCACTCTCTCAATAAAATTATTCAGACGCCCAACTTTTGAGTCCACAGCCACTTGCCTCTTATTCTTCCAACGTTCAATATTGGATTCATTGGTGAAAATTACCTATAGAAAACAAAAACAAAAGAGTATGCAAACTGTAAGTTTCATAGAGAAATTCCCAAGCCCACCAGATACTCGCAGTAAATATCAAGTATTTTTCACCAAAAGAGGGGACACACCAGTTTGTAGCCATCATTGTATAGGCTCTGTAGTTTATCAGGAATTGACGAATGCATGAGGGTCCATTCATTTGCACCCACTCTAAAAGAAAAGGGTATATTTCTTAATAATCAGAAACGCAGTCTGTATGCCAAATGATAACATCAACAACAACAATAATTTTTGATAGAATATATCCAATCCATAGATCCGCAAAAGCCAACAACATTACTAATCACGAAGTCATGACTAAGAGATACCTCTTCACGTCTGTTTTTGCAAGACATCCATCAAAATCAAATGCAGCAATTTTACTTGAATCACGCAGACCATCATCCTGTAAATTATCATACATTGAACATGGGATACATGTAAGCTAAGCATATCAGAATGCATTTATATGTATGTTCCTAAATATTTTTAATCAGGCACCTTGCACAAGGTTATAGTCGTCTAAAGTACAACCAAAGAACCAAATGAAAACCAAGACTATTAATCTCACCCGTTCCAGAAATATGACTGTTTGGAAAGCCTTCCATTTTGGTAGAAGGGTAGCATCCTGAATCAGGAAATAATTTGATCAAACACTAGATGAGAAAAAGACATCAAAATAGATCAAAATAGTACAGAAAATTGTAAAAATAACACTGATAATCCAACATTAGAGCCATCACAAAAAAAAAACGAAAAGAGTATAATCTTACCTTGTATTTGCTGTTGACATCAGAAACTGAAAATTTAATGCTCACCGCAGCTTTAACATCAGGTGTCCACAACTGTAAGTAATAAACATTAAGAACAAAGAGAATAACAATACAATCTTAGCAGAAATAAGGTATTTCACGGAGAAAAATAGAGATTGGAAAACAGGATTATATGGGGGTGACCCCAAGTGATTTTAGGAACACAGGTAAGATACTCGTATAAACCAGATGTAGCAGGTAACACCATTATTTTAGTATTTACAGATTTATTAAGAATGTTTTAAAGTTACAAATTAGTCCTTTATTAATTATTACTTATTCTACAGAGTCGAGAAACCCTAGAAGCCTCTCTAGCACCATGAGTTTGTGTTCTTTCCTAAAGATCAGTGGTGAAGACAATCACATCAAACATGCCAGTACCTTTATCAAATCCTCAATTCTAATATTCGTTACAGTACCTTTATTCAAGATCAAGAGATCTAGAATGTCATCAAAAAGATAATGGATTGCATATAACAATATCACACCCCAAGCAGGAAATACTAAACACACTATGTTAGGCTAAATTTTGAGAACCTTCTTAACAGGAAGCATGAAAACCACCTTCCACTCTCTTTTTAAGATACAGATATTTTTATCTAACCTTTAGCATTTGATACTTCACAATCTCTTTCACAGTGTGTGTGCTTACCTTTGTTCTCTTTGAATCATGTTCCTCAGTCTCTTGAAGTTCATTTTCTACCTCTTCTGTTGCTTGATGAACCTATTAAAAAAGTGCAAAACACAACCAGATAGAGTAGTTAAATTAGATCAAAATTCAGAAGAACTTTTTCTTTCATAATGCTACTACTATTACAGACATGTTAAAACAATAAGATATAGAACAAAAATCCAAATTAAAAGAGAAACACTTCAATCAAATTGAGTAATCACCTTCTCTTCCGACTTTCCATTTTCAGAAAATAATTTTATCAAAGCTTCCTGGTCACTACTCTGCATAGATAAAAATAATACAAACAAAAATCATAACTTTTAAAAGAGAAAGTCATGAAAAGCTCGCTAAAGCTTCAACATGCAGTCAAGATATTAAACAGATTACAAGGCTACTGGTTATAATACTATCTATTTAACTAATCTAAAATGTCAAAATTTCTTCAAAAGATAAAAGCCATCAACTCCAATTGTCCAAGCGATACCAAATTCATGGCATAAAACAACTTAAGCATTAATAAATATTGTCACACAAGTCTTACTTTTAATGAATTTTAATAAATTTTAGTTTAAGAGTCTCAGGAACACACACTATAACTAACTCGTTCTAGTACACTCCTAACTATTAGTTAAATTTATTAAAAAATTACAAACAATGTTTCGTTAGATAAAAAGGGAAATGTCATAATCTTGTCATTGTTTTAACAAATTCAAAAAAATAAACCAATAACAAAGGGTGTCTTCTAATAGCCTTTCTCATTTTTCTTACAAAAAAATACATATCTGAAAATGTATAATTAACATCATTTATGGGATCACCTACATCTTTGGCGTTAATAATCATGCTAGAACCCAAAAGAACCACTATTAAAAAGGAAACGTATCTCTCCAATATGTGGAATTAACATTTCTAATAACAATCTTCATTCTTGTCTTATTATTTTAAAAGAGGAGAGTAAATTACAATAACGTCAGTAATGTTTCACAAGATTACACAAACTCCCATAGGCATCTTCTCTTACAAGAGAAATGGCGAAATATTTTTCAAAAGTTAAGGAAATTATTATAGTGTAACATTTTTCAAACAATTAAGACTATGTTTGGTTTTCAGTTCGGGATAATACAAATTCATTTTGAAAAGTAAGTTCAACCCCAGACATGTTTGGCTTATTCTCAAAAGTATATTTGTACCCTAAAATTAGTTTAGAAACTCAGTTCTGTACATGCAAGAGTTGAGTTGCATCTGCTTTAACCCAAACATAAGTTTGCAAATTCTAATCCAAAGGAGTTAGGGTAGGATTAACAAATATAAGAAGTATGTTCATTGCCATGAAATGTTAGGGGTGTTGTTACTATATAAGTACAGAAAATAGTTTAACCCAAAAATTGGTTTATTACTTAAGAGAGTACTACATCAAGCAGTTCATTATACTTAATGTAGGACTCCCAACATTGTTACTACCTTTCAAAGAAGGAAGCCCAAAGCGGCTTTACTCAATCAACACTCACCCAATCACAGTCTTTGTTTCTTTGAAGGCTTCACTTACCAATGGGTATATTGTTTCCACCTTAACCCAGTCTAATTTTTTTTGTCACCTAAATCTCAACGAAAACAACAATCATTAGGACTTATATGGAAGAGAAGAGTCCAACCCAAAATACTAATCCATTAAGTGGTAGAGTATCAGTCCAAATAGTTCATTCTACTCATCATGGTACTCCTATCATGTAACTTCATTACTAAACAAAGGAAAGAAAAGTAAAGGGAACTGTCTGAAAGAGAAAAAACAAGAGAAGAGACGGGAAACCTTCAAGGAGGAAAAGCCTTTGATTGCTTGAGGAGAGGAAGGAGAATGAGAGGCTACAGGGAAGCAATGAAGGTGGTGCCATTTGACGACGTCGTATGGACCATTGCCCTTGGACACCAAAGCCAACCTCAAACTCTTTCCTTCAATGGCTTTGGAGCACGCCTTGCACGACGACCGGTTAGATTTCGCGTACTCCGCCACCATCGAATCGCGCGGCGCCATCAGGAGCGGCGGCGGGTTTCTGTTCCCCGACGGAGAGGCGGCCGCTGAAACGGATAGAAGAAGTGGAGGGAGGTTAGAGCGACCGACGTTGACAGCGAAGAAGTTAGGGAATCGCAGCATGGAAGGGCTCCATTGCAGTTAGGAAGCAGCGTTTGAGTGAGAGAAATTGGGAGAAAACATAGAAACAGAAAAGGGTAACAAGTAACAAATTTCGCGCCAATTAGGTTTTGCAACGGGAGAAAGTTATTTTGACACATACATTTGGAACTGTTATTAATAATAAAATATGAAATTAAGATATTAAATTAAAATCTAAATTAAATTATTGAATATAAAAGTTAATATAAAAAATTGAAAGCATGGTTAGAATATCAATGGTCATTGCAATTACCTTTACGTAACTATTTATTAAATATATTTCCTTTTCTTAATAAAATATTAATTTTAGGGTTAGAGAGTAAATATTAAAAAAATGATGATGTCTCTTAGAGTAATTATTAAGACCAATTATAAAGGCAAAGATTCTCTTAATTTTTATTTCTTAACCTAATTGGAAATAACTTTTAAATTAAGAGAAACATTTCAAGATCTCATTTCTATCGTACTAAAACTAGCAGAGTTTAAATATCTTATTTTAATAAGTTAAAAACTTAATATTTATATAATTTAGTTAAATATAATATTTATATTACTTTTTATATTTAATCTATAATTTAAATAAAAATAATGTAAGAGAAAGTGTAGAAATTGCAAATTTATATGAAAATAAAGTGTATAAATTTCAAATGTATATGAAAAATAAATAATTAGTTGTAACTATATAGTCAAATAGAATAGTCACTGTGTAAGGGCCTTAGAAATTATAGGGTTGTTAGGACCTTAATTGGGACAGTCAGACCCATGAGTCCAAGGGCACTTGAATCTTGGAGGGGGGCTTTACCAAAATCAGATTTTTCAGTAAGTCATTTTCTCTTTCTCTCACTAAAAGCTTGCCCTAACTCTCCTTCACCTTTTCTCTACAATTTCAGCCATTTGAACCGTTCAAATCTGAGTTAGGTGCTGCCAAATCGTTCCTGGCGTAAAGGGCTTCTGTTCAAACCGAACATTTTTCCATTCCGATCGGTAAGAACTTTTCCCCTCTTCTTCGTTGTTTTAAGAGCCTAGGGTTCACAACGTTACTGATTTCATGCTACTAGTGAAGTTTCATTCTCATATTTTCTGTCAAATCGAGCTCTAAGAGCTGTACACTACCTTAAATGGGTGGTTGTAGGTCCTGTGATCCTTGCTTTGTGCGGAGGTTGCTATTAGGGCTTATTCTGTTCACTGTACTGTTGCTTGTTTCCAGGTAAGGGGAGCTAACTATATAAATACCTTGTTTCTTGACTTGTTCATGAACTGATAGGAATTCATATCTATATGTATTGGAACCTATTTGTGTGAATGATTGAATCTATTGTTGTTCTCTGCATGAATAGATTAATTGTTATGTACTTGTGAGTATATACATTTACTTGTATTATGCTATCCTGAAAATATGATGTTCTGGTGAATGTATGATGTGCTTCTGAATGTTAAGGTTAAATCTGTGGATGTGGCATTATGTGTATTTGGATTTGTTTTGGTTGGGTTGGAAACTGATATGGTTAAGTTGTTTCATTTACTGGTGATGGTTGATGGGGGTCATGGGCTGTGTAGAATTTAGGTCTGTGAGTGGTAGTGAGGTACTGGTTAAGGTTAATTGAGGTCTAGAACACAATAGAGCAGTTAGGATAACTTAATTAAGTCAATTTCAGATTGTCTAGGATGTCTTCTTTGTTGGTAGGATAGAAGGAACCTAAAAACTAGAGCCGCACATCCCTGATCATAGAGTAGCCCTGGCCTGGTCCAGTCAGTTGTGACTAGTCATATGTGTTGATGTCGAAGGTGAGTCCGATGCGTTGGACATCTGTTCCCACTCCGGTGACCAATTGGGGTACAAGAAGGTTGGGAAAGAGTAGAACCCATACGACAGTTAGGAAATCAGTAGAGGAATTGGGTTGAGTTTGGGTTGGAAAGAGGGAAGTGGCATAGTGATTTTGAGCATTTGTGGTATTGGGTGTGTATGGACTGTTTAGATAACTTAGGTAAGTTAAATTAGACTTGTTTAAGGCATAAAACTGAACTAGAACACACTAGAATTGGCCAAATTGATTTTGATCCCCTAAGTCTTAGGAATTAATGTTTTAGAGTTAAAATTCACACCTAAGTTAGCTTAGAATCACTATAGGAACAGTTTAAATTGGTTAAACATGTTTCATATCAATATTAGTGTTACAAAATTTAAATTGATCAATTGGATATGGCTAAGATGTACAAAAACCAGAAAAATAAGGTTGCTGTAAAATACTGATAAGAATAATCGATTATCTCACTTGATAATCGATTATTCTAGTCAGAATGTCATATTTTCTTCAGAGTTCTCGTAAATAATCGATTATCACATGTGACAATCGATTATCATATGTAATAATCGATTATCATGTGTAATAATCGATTATTGTCGTCGAAAAATCATCCAGGACAGTTTTAGGTGGTTTTCAGGGTTCCAGGTATCATTTTTGGACGTTCCTTAGGTCGTTCTGGGGGTTTTTGACCCTTCCGGAACTATTGGTGATGGTTTAAAAGTCATTTTCCGTGTCTAAGTATGAGTTCACTAGGTTTTGTGTTGTTAGTGGTTCTTCTGGATATGTTATTGTTTGGAAACGAATGTGGAATGATTACAATGTAAATTATGACTGAGGTGATGTTGTTAACTCGAAAGTATGTGATCATAAAGGTTATGAATTGATGTTAAGTGTAACAAGCGTGGTTCATGGACGTAATTCCATGATCCTCAAGGCGATGATTCATGGTGGTGCCCTTAGTGTTTTGAAATGAAAGTAGGGGCTCAGCCTTGGGAGTCATTCTGACGCTCCAATGGTCAATCATACTCACTTAGAGAGGTTGAACCATGTGGTGAGGAATAGCAGGAGGTCCTTAGTCTTGGGGGCTCCCAGTATGCCTCAAGGCCCAGAACGGACTAACCTCGTGAGTGTGGCAGGGTGGGGAACCCAAGTTTCATAAGTCACCACAGGTGCAAGACTCGCCATAGCCCGACTATCATTTTAAAGTCCGGATGAGTCAAGTCTAGAAATTAACATGTTTAGGTTGTGTGTTTTAAACCTGTTTTGTTTTCAGTTCACTTTTATATGTTCACATGAGTAATCCGATGTATGTTTTCCTATTTATATAATTAGTTCACCCTTGCTTTCTTGTTGTGTGTTGCTTGGGTATGTTTTCCTTTGCGATGATCATCCACTTGGATGGGAGCAGATGTCGCTGAAGAGGTTTCCTTGGAGCAAGAGTTGGAAGATGCTGATGTTGCAGCTTAGTTCACTCGACTTTAGTTCACTCGACTTTAATTCCCTAAGCCTATGTCATTCTGAAGAACTTTATCACATATTAAAGTTTTAAAATTTCTAGCATTTTAGAAGGAGGGCTCTAGTACTCTAGTTTTAAATTCTAGACCTCTTTCGAGGATGACTGTAATCCTTATACTCTAATTTTTTGTCTTAACTGTTTTTCAATATTATCGATGTCGACGTCTTTATATAATATATATATATATGACATATATTTGGGATGTCATAAAGTGTGTGTTTTTTTCTTTTTAAATTAAGTTTCAAGCTTTTTTAATTTTTAATAGTTTTAATTGAGTTTATATTATTATTTTTTTTGCTTATTAAATTTTTATTACTTAATTTTTTCGTTAATTAGATAACATCATGATTATTTATTATATTTACTATAGAAAAAATTAATCGGCTATACAAGATTATAATTTTTTACAACATTAAAAATACTTAAATTTGTTCTTTGGTTTGAATGATTATATGTTCTTAAATCTTTCATGATCAGATTAATCAATTCATTAAAAACTTAACAAAAAATATTATATGTTCTTAAGTCTCTCATGATTAATCAATTTTTTAAAAACTTAATAAAATCATGAAGACTTTTTTTTCACATTTTAAATCTTATAAAAACATTTTTCTTTTAATTGATTTTAGTAATGGTTGTATGATTAATAAAAACTTTGTAAATACTGAACAGATAAAAACTAAAACTTTTTAAACATATCTTTTAGGTTATTAATGAACAATGGAGAGTACTATCAACAAACTAGATTGCAAGCTTTTTCACCTAGATTTTTTATGTTTATTCGTTAATAAGCAAAAGTTCTTTCTTCTTCAAAAGTTACTTTCATTTATAGGGGTCTTGAAAGATAATCATTATAAATGTTTTTTTCTAGTAAGTATGAGTCTTAAAATTCCTTTGTTCATTAAGTTGCATTTCATATCATACTTTACTCCAATTTTTCGGTTTCTTAACTTAAGTTGCTACATAAATAATCCTATTTCAAATATTTACTTTTAAAATAATATTGTTACCACTTTATTAAAATCAAATAAAAATAAAATTAATGTTGTACATCCTGATACTTTTATTAATTTGACAAAATTTAAAATAAATATGAAAAAAAACTTTAACACATCTATTAGTCATTCTAACTCTCATTTTTCATTGTTGTCAATCACCACTTGATCTATTATGCTTCTATATAAAAATATATGATTATCACAATAAAAAAAATACAAATTCAAAGCTAATATAACAAAGCATAAACTATAGTTTGAAAACAAATCTGAAACGGTTCAAAATCCAAAACATATGAATATATGCTTATCAAACTAAGTCTTACAACTTCCGTAACTAATGGGACAATTTAGATTCACACATAATCTTACAACCTTTTTGGTTATGGTGGAACAACTCAGACTCACATAAAGTCTTATAGTCGCCCTGACTATAATGGAACAACTTAGACTCATAGAGTCTTACAACCTTTTCGACTATGGTGGACTCCTTAGCAAAATCAAAAAGTATCTTCTAGAAATATAGTGATTGAATAACTTGTCTAGTCTATAGAGGAAGATGTTCACTGGGGAGACACAACACCAATGAAACTTGAGCTCAACCACAAAAGGGATTGACATAACTCTCTACCTAAAACCTTAAGGCAATTGGTTAATGGGTCGTCCCTTCTATATCGATACACTCTCCCTCCAACGGAAGCATTTCAAACCACAAGTACCCTTTTGTATTGTCGTTCATCTTAATGGAACACGCTTACTTGGAACTCTTTCCAGAAAGACTTTCAATACAAGGACCATATTGTGTTCATATGAGCCGATCACCAAGACTAACCATTGATTCTATACCATTGTTGGGTTTATCAGAGAAGGAGGATCACTGAGGAGACACAACAACATGAGATCTGAGCCCAACTACATAAGGGATTGACACAATTCTTAACCCAAAACCTGAAGGCAATGACTTAATGCCAAGAAACTAGGGAACTACCTAAGAGGTGACATATACCACTAGGGCTTTTTCTATCTATATTACAACCTCCATAGTCAGCATCAGAAAACCCTATAAAACTAGGTCAGCCCCTAAAGGATACCCCAAACCAAAGGACACAGTTCCCTTAAGGTATTTAAGGATATGCTTAATTGTGGTGAGATGAGATTCCTTAGGACTAGACTGGTACCTAGCACATACACAAACACTTTGCATGATGTATGACTTATTAGCAATACAATACAATAATGACCTTATCATGCCCCTATATAGAGTTTGGTTTATGAGCGTACCTGATTCATCCTTGTAAAGATAACATGATGTTGCCATAGGAGTGGATGCCCCCTTAGCTTTGTCCATTTCAAACTTCTTCAATATTTCTTTACAATATTTAGTTTGAGAAAGAAATGTACATTCATTCATTTGTTTGATTTTTAAACCAAGGAAGAATATGATGGGGAAGTGCATGCCTAGAGAGAAGTATACTAATTACAATTAGAGGAATGAATGGAAAATAAAAGCGGAAAAGAGAAAGGAAGAGGAAACTTATGACTCGTAGACGCGCCACTTGAGAGAGGACTCCAAGATAATTGTCGAGGAAGGACCGCTACTTGATTTGCTCAAGATAAGGTCTACCCAAAATAGACTAAGAGACAATATACTATCTCTAAGAAGAATGCAAGATTGCAATTCAACTCAAATTTCATTCAATTCAAAGGTTGTGTCTACAAAGGAGAACCCCTAGGCTTACTTATATAGCTTTTGGAAGGAGTTTGGTGAAGAGTTTCAAGCAATGTGGGACTTGGAAGGCTCCAAGAGCTGGCCAACAGCTGCAGCAGCATCCCTAGGTGCTTGGAGTCCCATATTGCCCAATTCTTTCATTCCAAAAGGGTTTATAAGTCACCTAGCTCTCTTGAAGTTCAAAAAATGAAAACTAGCTATGCTTCCTTGCGCTACAAGCTAAGACGCCTACATACTCTTCTTTTCTTTAAAGGCCAAGCCATGAGAAGTCCCACATTGCTTGTGCTAAAAGGAAAAGAAGGGTAACGTTTATTCAACTAGAACTAACGAAAAGAAACAAAGAGGCAAATACAAACCTATTCTACTCTTTTTTGCTTGTTGTCACTTTGAAAACTCTTCATTGTTGCCCCATCATGATCATATCAGAATGTCAACTCTTCCATCATTGACATCTCAAATTCACCCTGCATAGTCTTAGCAAAATCCTTGCAAAAAATTTATTAGTTGATCCAAATATAATATCATCAACATATACCTGGGTAAGCAGAATATGTTTTCATACTCTTTTAATAAACAAAGTGGAATCAACTTTACCTCAATTAAATCTATTTTCTAACAACAAATTGCTAAGTTTTTCATACCAATATCTAGGTGCTTGTTTTAAACCATAAAGAGCTTTATTTAATTTAAAGATTTGATTTGGATATTTATGATCTTCAAAACCAGGTGGTTGTTCAATAAATACTTGTTCTTTTAGAAAACCATTTAGAAAAACACTTTTAACATCCATTTGATATAGTTTAAATTTCATAATAGATGCGTAAGCAAGAAGTAGGCGTATTACCTTTAACTTGACAACAAGAGCATATGTTTCATCATAATCAATACCTTCTTCTTGACTATATCCTTGTGCTACAAGCCTAGCTTTGTTTTCGGTTATATTTCCATCTTCATCCAATTTGTTTCTGAACACCTATTTTGTTCCTTTCACTTGATGGGTGTAGGGATTAATTCCCACACTTGATTCCTTTCAAACTGGTTGAGTTCTTCTTGCATTGTTAAACATTATTGATTATCTTGAAGAGCTTCCTTCATGTTTTTAGGTTCTAACTATGAAACAAAAACCATTGTGAGATCTCAAAATATTATTATAGATATTTTTATTCTTTCACAAGTGAAGTATAATCATTTAGTAAGAATTTATTTTGTAAGTTGGTAATATAGTGTCCTAGTATTTTATTCAGCTTTCATGAGATGTATTAGTTTGTAGGATATGTATTGGTATTTAATTAAGTCAAAATATACATTCAACACAATATATATTTTTACAGTACAATTAATCCTTGTCTTGATCTCTGAGATGTGTTTTGGTCATTTGGTTGTTGTATGAGAATGCCACTGCCTAGTTATATTTCCACCTTGCACCATGAGTTTGTTGAGATGCATACCATATTCTGTAAAACCTAACCGAGAATGGTTGCCAAGTGATGTAGTTTCATATATGTATTATTGATTTGTATTTGTGAATGAGTGGAGTGAGTCCCATGACTTGTTCCAATGGATGGTGGAGTAAACAATTATTTCTTATATATTTTCTTTTATAATACCGTGCACATATGTTAGTCATAGACCATATTTTCCTAATATTTTAAAAAATTCAAAGTTGGATTGTCCCTTTCACCTTACTTTTCATAAATCATAACTTTTCAATTATAGTATTTAATCCTTAACCATACCTCTTGGTACACACTAAAGCTGCTGCACACCTACACTCACTTTTGTTTTGTTGGAAATTATAATTATGCACAGTGGTAGCAAAGACAATCACGTGAGGAGCCTTAGTACAATGAATACTCCAAGATGTCTATCCAATTAACTAAAATGGTTTTGGATCAAATTACTTTACAGACCTTATGGTTAAGGAAGGGAAAATGGTTGGTTGTTCTTGTTTTTTTTTTGTTACTTTCTCCACTTCTCACGGTTCTAAGCTCTTATCCTTAACAAGGGGTCACCTTTCGTGTAGACAAAATGTAATATTTTCTTAACTACACACAATAGAACAAAACTACCATCATGAAATGACTTTGTGGGAAACATTTAACGAATTTTCGACCTTATGAGTCAATCTTTTTCGTTTCTAGTGACCAAGACGAATTCCATCTTACAATGGAGGGGCCTTCTGCTTGTAAGTAAAACATAGGATTTCTTTAGGAAAAGGGGTAAAGTTTGTAAAAGCCCAAAATTGTAAAAGTCCAAAATTGTGGGTTGACCTAGGACTAAGGTTTTAGTACTCAAAAAGGGGAAAAAACATTTCCTCTCTTCTCATTCTCGTGTGTATGACTTAGGACGTTTTTAGCTCCCCCATTTTGGGGTTTTAGGTTTTGTTTTCCTTTCCTTCTTTCATGTATTGAATAATTTTCGCTAATTATTATTCCGTTCTGTCTTCTTGGTTCAATTTGATTTACGTTTTTCACTCTTCTGCACTTCCAATTGTTCTCTGCATTTACGTTTTTAGCATTACATTTAGTTCAATTCTGTTTGCATTTTTCAGTTTGCGTTTTGTGCTTTTCAATTCTGTTTCAAATTTCGTTTTTCAATTGTGTTTGCTGCTGTTACGTTTTCCTTACTGTAATGCTTTCAATTCCAATTTCGTTTTGCTGTTTGAATTTCGTTTTAATGAAAGCTTAATTCGGTTTGGTTGGTCATTAGCAACATTGCATCGTTTCCATGAGATTTTTGCACTGTGATTGTCATTCTATTGCTCTAACTTTTCATAATATTAAATCCGTCTTGTGCTTGTGATTGGGTATATGCTTAGTTATCTAATTGGTGTTTAATCTTCTCTTAGTCGATTAAACTATATGGTGCAGAATTGATTGAATATGAGCATTGTCTTTACTTAATTCACTTCTATGAAAACATGGTTAGTCTTCGCTTATTTGGTTAGCTTGTGTTGGTTAGGGGTTAGAAAAGTGGGTAATTGTTGTTAATCTATGATTGGAACAATGTAATTGAGCTAGTCATCAACTGTTTTCAATTAGTGTTTGGATTCGTGTTTTAATTGGTTCATTTTAGTTCACAAAACTGTCCAAAAACCACCACTCACCAAATGTTTGATCTAATGACTGAACCAATTGTTGGTCCTTGAGAGACAACCTAGGAATCACTTCATAGTTTATACTGCACTTTAATTGCATATTAATTTGATTCTTGTATAGCCTTGATCTTCTCATGATCAACATGTATTCTTTCTTTTCCAACTTTGAACCCAAGGAAGATAACATTTTCTTGACAAAATGTGTATTTGTCAAAGTTGGCAAAAAGATGACATTCTCTAAGAAGAAACAAGACTTTCCTATTGTGGGCAAGATGCTCTCGAAGACCTTTACTATAGATTAAAATGTCATCAAAATAGACTACAATGAACCTTCCTATGCATTCCTTAAGGACATGGTTCATTAACCTCATTAAAGTCCTAGGAGCATTGGTCAAGGCAAATTACGTTTGAACTTTAAGACAATGTAATTTGAGTTATTTTATTACTTTCGTTATTTTCATCGGACAAGTGTTTTGGAACTATTATGTTTTGAATAAATTATGTACGTTTAAATGTTGAGGTTTTGAAAATACGTTTTTGCGCTATGATAAAATTTTGAAATTTATTAGTTTTTAATTAACCCATGATTCTTGAAAATTATGGTGTCATAGTTTAGACAATTCAGTCTTATAGACGATCTTGTATTAACAAATGTCATTTTCACTATCAATAGTAGTTCAACAATTAGATTCAACTCAAAGTAGTTTAGTGATAGTCCCTAATTCTTTGACGTCTATGAATACTTGTTTTCGAGATGAATTGAAAATAACTTCTAAGTAGACCAACATTATTGATGAAAGTGAATAAGCTAATACCGAAGAAGATGATAAAATAGTTCAAGTTACAAGAAAACTTAATAGGAATAGACCAAATAAAATTAATACTAAATTCTTCCAAACAAAAACTTTTAAAAATTAAATGTCATTTTTAGAATACGAGAGAATTGGTTAATGATAAATTTTTCAAAATGATGAGAAATTTATTTTCTTTTTAAATATATGAAATTCAAAGTATGAAATTATTTTTGTAAAATAAATTACGAGTTTTTTAGTTGTGATGTAATTTTATTATGGATTTGGTAGAATCTTTCTATTTTTTTTTCTTTCTTTTTATTTTTTTTAATAAAATATTTATGTAACGAGAGTGATTTCTATAGTGAATTTATTAATATGTATACAACAACAAATTGTCTAATTTACCCGAGAAAAAAAATATTTGAAAAGTAATGTCGAAAAAAAGAGTTATGAACCCAAGAGTCATAGGTTAGAAACAGAAAGACTTTTGTAACATTACCCATAGGAAGTGAAAGAAACCCTCGTGATGGGTAGAGAAGAATAGAAACACTACTACCTTTGTGATGATCAACACCACAATCACCTGGACATTCTGAAGAAAAAATAATTTCAAATTCTCCAAAAGAAAACGATGAATCCCTATTACGACGTAGAGAAGCTAAGAGACGAAGTTATCTACCTCCATTCTCTCTGGCACCAAGGTCCTCCACAACCACCCATAACCACCACCACCGCCACTACTCACTTTCCTCAGCCCCAATATACGAGCTACGATCTCCGTCATCACTATCCTGCACCTGCCCGCACCAGATCATCCCTCCGGGTCCCATCCATCTCCTTCAAAAAGAAGAAGAATAAGGAGAAGAAGCAAAAGGGTCGTGATAGGGATAACTCCCCACGACCCGACCCGGAATGGCCATCTCCTGTTCGACACGACCCGGTTCCATCCACCGGTTGGGCCAAGCCAAAGACCGGTCCAGCCCCTTCGTCTAAGGTGCCTCAGCAAGAAAAGGAAAGGCTTGCGGCAGTGCAAATGCAGCAGAAAGCGTGCAAAGCTCTAAAGGAGTTTCTTTCTAAGTGGGATAATGATGATGATGATGGTGATGGCGACGGTGATGATGATGATGATGATGGGGTATGGGAAGAGATTCAGGAGTTCTTTGTGGGATTGTTCTTGGAGGACGATGAACTCAGAGGGTACTACCAGAGGTGTTTTGAAAGTGGAGAGTTTTGCTGCTTGGTGTGTGGGGCAATTGGGAAGAAGAATCATAAGAGGTTTAAGGACTGTGTTGCGCTTATTCAGCATTCTATGTCCATTTTGAGGACGTTGAAGAGAGGGGTTCACAGGGGTTTTGGTATGGCACTGTGCAAGGTTTTGGGTTGGGATGCTGATCGGCTTCCTACCATTGTGATGAAAGGGCAGCCTCTTGGGCTGGAGACGAGTACGCCTGCTGAGGCAGAGGTAATAGTTTGGTCAAGATTTTCTTTACGACAAAACATAGAAGCAGTTTTTAAGGTGTTTATAGTGATGTTGTGTTCTCCTAAGACCTATCAGGCTTTTAGTCAAGATTTTGAGGTGAATTTGGTGTGCTTTATTTAGGTCAAACTTAGACACAATTTACAGAGATGTTCTTACTCCTATTATCTATCAGGGTTTTAGTCAAGAATTTGTGGTGAATTTGGGGTGTTTTTATGTAGGACAAACTTAGACACATTTTTTAGGGATGTTCTCCTCCTATGACCATCAGGGTTTTAGTCAAGATTTTGAGGTGAATTTGGGGTGTTTTTATTTAGGACACACTTTGACACAGCTTTTGGAGATGTTCTGCCTCCTAGGACCTCACAGGGTTTTAGTCAAGATTGTGAATTTGGGGTGTTTTTATTTTGGACAAACTTAGACACAGTTTTTAGAGATGTTCTCAGGGTTTTAATCAAGATTTTTAAGTGAATTTGGGTTGTTTTATTCAGGACTAAATATAGATGGTGTTTTTAACGTGTTTTGTGTTATTCTTCTATTGGAGTTTTAATTTTGAGGTGACTTTAGGGTGTTTTTATTTACTCAACGCTTAGATGCTTTTTTAAAGTGTTTTTGATGATGTTTTCTGAATAGAGTTTTTGTGAGGGTTTTGAGGTGAATTTGAAGTGTTTTTGTTTGGACAAAGCTTAGATGTACTTTTAAGTTATTTTGCTGTTGATTTGATAACTTTTGTTGTCATTTAATGCAGATCTTTGTTATAAGGATAACTAAGGTGGAATTTGTAGCTTGAGCACTAAAAGTATTTAAAGAACTACATTTATGATTTGTCAATTTGTTTATGATTTTGTTGAACTAGGATCCCTTTTTTGATAGTTTTTGTCCTAATGAGAGAGCGACAAAGCAATTATATCATTATTTGGCATTATTTTGAGTTTAATGAATTTTTTTTTCTGTATCTTCTCTTTTAACTTGACCATGTCATGTTATTTACCAACATGAGAGAATTCAAATTCATGATTTTGTAAGTACATAAATTAATTGGTTTGGTGTGGGGTTGCAACATTGCAGGGTGAGCCTAATTTGAATAACTTGATTAATGATGGTGATGGAAAAGATGGTTCCCAGTCCTACGAATCAGATAATAAAGCTGTGTCTTTGGAGCATGGTGGTGTGCAAGTGGAGGAGGAGCCAACAAAAGGCATTGATCAGAGTACTGATAATGTTAGTTGTTTCTAAGTATGAGCTGCAAGACATTGTTTGTAAACTTTATTGTGACGATTCTCTTCTATTTGCAATGTTCTTCCAAGGAAAGGGATCAAGATGCACATAAATTGGATATTGGAGTGCAAAATGGAGGTGGAGCAATATATGAGGAAGACATTATTGTCTTTTTCTGATTATAAATGCTAAACAGAGACTTACATTACTCCTATGTGGAACACTTTAGTTTGCATGCTGTCTCGTTATTTAGGAAAATGTTGCTGCTTTGATGTTGTCATTTGATTACTGCATGTTAAGAGTTTAAATCTGCATTATATGAGAATCGTTAAGAAACAAGTTGTCTACCATTATTCTCAAAGTGGTCAATAAACTAGTGGATAGAAATAGTTGAAGCTCCAAAAAGTTGCATGATGCAGGGTGGAACCTAGGGATAAAGTTGAAGACAATGGAAAGGATGGTATCTGATAGACAGTATCTGTAAATCAAATGTCAAAGCTGTACCCTTGAGGCTTTGTGATGAGCAAGCTAAGGCTCATCTGCAAGGAGTTGATGAGACTGTTTGTGAATAGCGAGGTTAAGGGTGTACAATAAGTTTTTACCTTTTCAGGAAATAGAAATGACAATTGAAAAGATATATCTAGGAACTGTTGCCTATAGTAGCTCGGAAGTCTGTTAGAACTGTTTATAGTAATGAGTTTGTAGAAGGGTTAGGGTCCCTTTGGACTATTTTCTCCATAAAAGCTTCTAGGGAAGAAAAAATTATATTGACTTCTCCGCAAGTTAAAAATAATTTATACAAAGGTTAAAAAAAATCTGTTATTGGTAAATTTTGAAGAAGTTACATGGGAGATTTTATACAAAGAATCGTATATGACAAGTGGTTCTAATCAAACCATAACGAGTCGTGTATCAACAACAGGTTACACTAGTTAGTCATATATCTTAAATTAAGAATTGATTTTTACTTTTAAAAGGTAGTTTAATTTTTAAAATTAAACTCGTCACAATACAATTACTAATGCACATAATTGATTATAAAAATGTACTAATTTTTTTTTTATCATAACCAATTATATATTATTTTCTGTAAGAACCCCTTTTTACCTTTTTCTTCTCCTTCTTTTACCCCTTCCTTGTATCCTTCTTTCTCTTCCCTCTTTACTTCTTCCATTTTCCTTCTTCTTCCCTAATCACTCTCCCCACTTTCTTCTTTCCTTTTCTTTTGTTTTTTTAGAAACCTTAGAGTGATGGAAAGTTAGTGGGCGTGAGAGAAAGAGAGCAAGAGGAGGAGACTTCTACCTCTCTGCAGCTGGGTTCTAATTTGAGAGTTAGGGTTTCGAAAAGGGGTTTTCATCTGACGTTTTGCAATCCTGGGAATTTTAGTGAAAGAGAAGAAATATCCGGTAAGGGAAGCTAGTTTGCTTTTAATAATTGTAGTAAGATGTTTGCAATCTGTCATTTGGTGTGCATGTGATTATGATTGTTAATGGTGTGAAATTTTAGAAAAATATGAGTAATTACCCTTTATGATGTGTTTTTGAAAATTGTGAATGTATGATTGTTGTATAACTTATAGTATGATGAAATCAAGATGTTGTTGATATAAAATTGTGTTATTATTGATAGTTGAAAGAATTAAGGATTTGATGTATAAATTGGAGATTTAAAGTAATGGGTGTTAGCATGTCAAATTTTGGATTAGTGAGTTTAAATGGAATTTTGCAGTTTGGTAAAGGTCTTTGGATCTATTATATTTGGTTTAAATTCTAAAATAGTTATAGTATGAAGTTGAAATTGAGAAGTAAAACTTGAGTGCATTCTATACCATTTTAGAGTGAAATTGGGGATTTTGAAAGGTGAATTTTAGAGGGAATGATGGTTTAATAGCAGTAGTAGTTTGGGGACTGTTTTTGAGTTATTTTAGTCTTGTTGGAACTCTTAAAATAATAAAATCTAATCTATATTAGAGTAGAGGTCTTGTGAGGGTGTATGTGCATGGATTTTAGTTAAAAAGAGGGTGTTGAGTAGTGAAATGGTGAAGTAATATGTCTGCATTGTTTTGGAAGGTTAGGGGTATGCTATCATTTTTGGGGTCGTTGGGTGCCACTTGGTAGCACTGTAACATTTTTGGGGAGTTTTCAGGGTTCTGTATGTCCGTTTTAGACGTTCTTTATATCGTTTTGGGGGTTTTGGACCCTTACGGAGCTGTTGGTGAGGGTTTCAGAGCTGTTTTCCTTACCTAAATATGAGTATCATTATGCCATGAATAAATTGTACTATTAGGTGATTTCTGATGACTTGTAATTGTGTTTCTCTTTCTTTAATGCATGATAAATAGTCTCAAGTATTGGTGTACTATATGAATGAGAATTAATATCAATGGTTTCAAAGGTGTGGAAGAGAGTTCCAAGGAGGAACTTCTCAGTGGTGGTTTTAAGTATTGTAAGTATGAATATGGGAAACTCAGTCTTGAAGTTCATCCTGACATTCTAATGGTCACCCATTCTCAAGTAGAGAAGGGTGAGGCATGTCGTGAGAAGAGCAGGAGATCCTAGTCTAGGGGTTTTACCTTGGCCTAAGGCGAGTGATAACAGACTAACCTTGTGTGGTAGTTTGGGGTGGGCCAACTGTTTCACCACAACAGGTGCATGAACTACCATAGCTTAATATTCATACTAATCCGATGGTCAAATCAAAAGGGTCATCATGCATAAAAGGGGTTGTTTGGCTTGATGTGTTATATGCTGTCGTGTGAATGTTAACATGTGTTTATATATCATTGATTGTTGTATTCTAGCTTACCCTTTTTCTTGTGTTTGTGCTTGTATGTTCTTTGCTTCTTTTGTTTGCTATGATCATCCGGTGGGTGTGAGCAGAGGGATACGAGATCGTTTTGGAGCAGGTCTTGGATGGAAATGCTGCAAATGCTTAGACTTCTTTTAGTTATTCTTGTAGATAGTTTTGATCATAGATGGTTTGTAAATGTAAAGTCTTTTTATGGTTATTAGATAACTGTAATAACTTTATATCTCCGTTTGTTGACTGATCTATTATATTGAATATGTGATGACTATTATATAGTATAACGCTATATTTTGAATGTTACATTTTTGGTAACAGAGCAGTTCTTTCTTTAAGAATTCTGTAGGTTATGAGTGTACCATGCTTGTGTTGTATACTCATAATTAT
This sequence comes from Vigna mungo, assembly GCA_036885675.1. Lineage (NCBI taxonomy): Eukaryota > Viridiplantae > Streptophyta > Magnoliopsida > Fabales > Fabaceae > Vigna > Vigna mungo. Next base: position 6,631,640 of record CP144694.1, read on the forward strand.
GTCTAGTTAGTATCCTTGTTTCTTTGAGTTGAACTGATGGTTTTTCTCTCTCTCTGAACAGAAGATGACACCTAGGCCTCCTCCTCCCCCACCCCCAAATCCTGATGCATCGGATCTTATGAGGATGATGGAATCCGTCATAGCAGCAATGCATCAACAAAATGACTCATTGGTTCAGCAGAACACGGTGGTCTTACAGCAGTTGGATGTTGCTAGGGTGTCAGCTGAGACATCCCAAAGGCAATATATGGAATTGATGAGCAGTGCCAGAGTTACAGCTGAACCATCTTCTTCTTCTTCCTCTCAGCCTCAAGAGTGGAGTCTTGAAAGTTTTTTGCAACACCACCCGACCAAGTTTAATGACAAAGTCAGTCCAGATGAGGCAGATCAGTGGTTCCATGACACAGAGAGGATTTATAATGCAAAGAGGTGCCCTAAGGAGAACAGGTTGGCCTACACCGAGTACTTGCTGATTGGTGAGGCTAGCCATTGGTGGAGTAGGATGAGATCTTTGCTTGAGAGCAATGGCATTCACATTACCTGGGAGTTGTTTAAGAAAAAGTTTTACACTGAGTACTTTCCAGATAGTGTGCGGTTTGCTAAGGAGGTTGAGTTTCTTCAGTTGGTGCAGGGTGGTATGTCTGTTTCTAAGTATGCTGACAAATTTAAACATCTTATCCGCTTTAAAACTTTGATCATGGATGAGGAGTGGCAGTGTCAGAAGTTTGAAAATGGTTTGAGGGGTGACATCAAGTTGTTGGTTGCCGGATTGTGTATAAAGGAATTTCCTGCATTGGTTGAGAGAGCAAGAGTGCTTGAGAAGACTAAGAAAGAGGTGGAGAGTCACTAGAGTCATCCATTGAGGGTTGGTGGGCCATCTGGGTGCAAGAGCAATTTTAATGCTAGGAGGACACCTTACTCTCGGCCTCCTTCTCATGGGTTTAGGGTGTTCTTCTCTCAGTCGCCAATTCAGTTAGGCCAGTTTAGGCAACAGGGGTCAGTGAGCTGTTTCCACTGTGGAGGACCTCACCTTAGGTCGGCTTGTCCTCAGTTAGTGGGTTACAAGAGGTGTAATAGATGCAGGAGGGAAGAACACTATGAGAGGGATTGCCCTATGGCTAGGAGAGCCAGTTCACAATCACATCAAGCGGGTAGATCTCAACAGAGAGGAGGTGCCATACCTCAGACATCAGGTCGTGTTTATGCATTGTCTGGGGCAGAGGCAACTAGTTCAGGTAACCTGATCATTAGTAGTTGTTTGTTGTTTGGTAGATCGTGATGTGTTTTGTTTGATTCGGGGGCGACACATTCTTTTGTGTCTGAGGCTTGTGTGAATGAGTTGGGATTGTTATTGAGAGAGCTACAATTTGATCTAGTAGTATCTACTCCCACTTCTGGGTTGGTCAGGACATTCAGTGTGTGCTAGATGTCCAGTGGTGGTAGAAGGGCATAAATTCAAAGTGAATCTCATCTGCTTACCTTTACAAGGTTTAGAGGTGATCTTAGGGATGGATTGACTATCTGCCAATCGTATCCTTATTGATTGCGGCTAGAAGAAGCTATTGTTTCCTGAGGTAGAAGAGTTAGTGTTGTTGTCTTCGGGACAGGTGCGGCAAGAGTTGATTGACAGATCTTGTTGTTTTCTGGGGTTATTGTTGTAATCTGGGATAATATCTGTAGAATCTTCCTAATTAGAGGAAATAGATACATAATATTTTATTTTATTTTATTTTTCCTAGGTTTCGTAGTTTCCCTATTTCCCTTTTTAGGAGAACTAGATTATTACAAATAGAAGGTTTGAAAATGTATTTTTTATGATTTGAATAATAAATCAGTCTTATTTTCCACATGGTATCAGAGCTTGTCTGATCACTGTCTTTGCTGTCTACCGGCGGCCGACCGCCATGGTCGCCGGCAGCCCCCTAAAAGTCTCTTTTTTTAACCTCTGTTTTTTAATAGGTTCCAATTGCCCTAGTCAAGTTTTTCTTAAGAATTCTGACCTTTTTTTTCCATATCACCAAATACAGAATTTATTTGAGTATAATCAGAGTGAGATTTCAACCCATCCCCTTTCAAACCAGTAGCTGAAAGTGGTGCTTTAGATCTTGATGCCCAAATCAATTTTGACTCTTTTTGGCATTCTTATTGGTTGCCACTTGAATCAAAGAGACCGAAAGTCTTTTTTTCGAAGAATCCAAGAAAGGTCACTGCCTTCACTGTTGACTCCGCTGTGCACTGCTGTCAACCATCGCCGGCCACCGTCCGCCGCCACTGCCGCCGTCGGTTGGGGTCCTTCATAGGGCAGAAAGGTGCGCCCAAGTCCGACGACCACAACGCCGGAAGTCGCTCCGAGAGAGGAGCCTCCACGCACCGCCATGCGCCTCCACTGTCGCCGTGCGTGTATCCCACGCGCCTACCTCCGGCGAGACCCACTTGCCGCCGCCGACAGGGTCGCCGGAGCCTCCTGAGCCCATTCCTAGGGTCGGTGACGACTCGTTTGGGCTATATTTTAGTAGATCTGAGTTTTAATCTTTTCTCCTTTTTTAGCATATCTGGACCGCTTCCTTGAGCGACGGTCAACCCCGCCTGAGTCAGGACCAGACTCCGCTCAACGCGCCTCCATGCGCCGCCTTTCTCCAGCTGAGCTCGGACGCGTGTTCTTCACGCGCTACCCTATGGTTGTCGAAATCACACCGCGCCGCTGCCGGTCGTCTCACCAGACCTTCCTCTCTCTGTTCTGACCCTCCATAGCAGCCATTGTTGTCATCTTCGTTGTCTTCACAACATCTTCGTCATCTCGCCGCACACTTCCACATCGCCGGACCTCGCTCTCGTGTCGGGGTTTTGGTTTGGTCCTTCTAGTTACTACGTTCCAGTTTATGCCTCAACCATTGGGTTTCTTCCTCTCTACAATGGACAAAAGCATCTTCGACTTCTTCCGCATGGCCACCATCGTCTACACCGCTTGTGCCGCTGATGCACTGGCGCCTAGATTTGCACTCATCTCACTATATCCGCACCATGCTTCCACCATGGGTCGACGATGATCCAGCTCTGCCGCAGGGAGTAGAGGAACCAACTCTTGTAGGTTTCGCCTCTCAGTTCCATTTTGCCATATTCTCTTTTTCGTTCTACACCAAGGGAACTCATGTTGCAAACTCTCACATGTTCCACTCTTGGTCTCGCAAGAGCCTTCAACCTTCACCATCAATTTGTTCAGAATTTTGAAGACCAAAAACGACCACTTTAGACGCAAACGCGTCAGTTCTTTCTTGGATCGTTGGTCACTTTCTTCATGGGCTCAAGTTTAGCCCGTATTTTTTGTGATACAATGTTAAGTATCACCATTTAGGAGTAGTCCAACAGAGAACTTTGGACCTCCAACTTGTCTTTGGCCTTTTGATGCCATGGTGTTTTTTGGTTTCTGCCAATTCTTTGTTATAACAACTCACTCGAAGTTGTTCTTTGAGACTGGCTGCTGAATTGACTCTTTCAAAGTTATGGGATTCAGGTTTGTCCCTCGTATGGATCGGTTCTCACCAGTTCTTCCACCTTCACGTTCTGCTGTTCAGTCGTGAGGAGGGGAAAGTTCCAGCCGCTGCAGGGTAGTGTAGTCCCTGCAGGTTTGTTGCTGTTTGCCTCTGCATGACAATTGTTTTCTGAAGGCCTCCCATATGTTTAGGACAGTTAAGTCCCTTGAAGGTTTGTTGCTGTTTAGGGTGGTTAAGTCCCTACAGGTTTATGGCTGTTAGCCTTTTAATTCCAGCCGCTGCAGGGTAGTGTAGTTCCTACAGGTCTGTTGCTATTTTCCTCTGTCAGGACAGATGTTTCCTGAAGGCTTGTCGCTGTTTAGGGCAGTTAAGTCCCTTGAAGTTTTGTTGCTGTTCGCCACTATTGATGCAATCCAATCCCTGCAGTTTGTTGCTATTTGCCACTGCAGGCCCTTCATCAGTTTTTGCAGTTTGTTGTTGTTTGCTGTTGCAAGTCATCATCCATTTTTGATGGAAATCTCTCTCGTCCGTTGCTGTCCAAGTTGAAGTTTAATGGTGCAAGTTCGCCCTCATCCATTGCTGTCCAAGTTGAAGTTTGCCCTCGTCCATTGTTGTCCAAGTTGAAGTTTCATTGTGCTAGTTTGCCTTCGTCCATTAAAATCCTAGTTGGTTTATTGACGTTCGCTACAATTGAGTTTGTCTATTCCAAGCTTGGTTCATACAATCTTGTATGATCCAGCTTGAGGGAGAGTGTTGTAATCTGGGATAATATATGTAGAACCTTCCTATTTAGAGGAAATAGATACATAATATTTTATTTTATTTTATTTTTTCCTAGGTTTCCTAGTTTTCCTATTTCCCTTTTTAGGAGAACTAGATTATTACAAATAAAAGGTTTGAGAATGTATTTTTTATGATTTGAATAATAAATCAGTCTTATTTTCCACAGTTATCTCATTTGGAGGTTGATCAGTTGGGACAAAGCTTAGATCACTCAGTTGTGAGTGATTCCTTGACGTGTTTCCTAAGGAAGTGCCGAGGTTGCCTCCTCAGAGGAAGATTGACTTTTCTATTGATCTGGTGCTAGGTGCAGGGCCAATATCCATCACTCCTTATATGATGGCTCCAACAAAGTTGGTGGAGTTAAAGAAACAAATTGAAGAGTTTCTTGAGAAACAGTTCATTCGACCTAGTGTCTCTAGATGACTAAACCAGTAAAATCAGTTCTGAAATGGAAAATGGCTTCATAGGTTAAGTTTTTAGCCCATTTTAGGGGTTCTAAGGGGTGAAAATGAGAAGTAGGACTGCTGGGAGTATTATGTGGTTTTGGAGAGTCCTACCAAGTGCAATTGGACTTGTTTATGTAGGTTGAAAACTGATTTAAGGGTTTTAAAGGATAGAAATGAAATTTGATAGCTTGTAGGAGTGAAGAGTGAGTTTTCAAGTGTCAAATTGAGTGACAGGAGGGTTCTCTATGTTTTCTCAAGTTTTGGAGGGTCCTAGGGGTCTTTAGAAGTTGAAAGTAGGGTGTCCAAGGTCCAATTCAAAGTGGTTTTGCTACTGTCATAGCGCAGGGCACCACTTGGCAGCAGTGCAACATTTTTGGGAGAGTTTTTAGGGTTCTAGATGTTCGTTTTGGACGTTCTTTATATCGTTTTGGGGGTTTTGGACCCTTCCGAAGCTGTTGGTGAGGGTTTCGGAGCTGTTTTCCTTACCTAAATATGATTATCATTATGCCATGAATAAATTGTACTATTGGGTGATTTCTGATGACTTGTAATTGTGTTTCTCTTTCTTTAATGCATGATCAATAGTCTAAAGTATTGGTGTACTATGTGATTGTGAATTAATATCAATGGTTTCAAAGGTGTGGAAGAGAGTTCCAAGGAGGAATTCTTAGTGGTGATTTTAAGTATTGTAAGTATGAATATGGGAAGCTCAGTCTTGGAGTTCATCATGACATTCTAATGATTACCTATTCTCAAGTAGAGAAGGGTGAGGCATGTCGTGAGAATAGCAGGAGGTCCTAGTCTAGAGATTTTACCTTGGCCTAAAGCGAGTGATAATAGACTAACCTTGTGTGGTAGCTTTGGGGTGGGCTAACTGTTTCACCACAACAAGTGCATGAACTACCATAGCTCAATATTCATACTAATCCGGATGGTCAAGTTAAAAGGGTCGTCATGCATAAAAGGGGTTGTTTGGTTTGATGTGTTATATGCTGTCGTGTGAATGTTAACATGTGTTTATATATCATTAATTGTTGTATTCTAGCTTACTCTTTTTCTTGTGTTTGTGCTTGTATGTTCTTTGCTTCTTCTCTTCGCTATGATCATCCGGTGGATGTGAGCAGAAGGAGATGAGATCGTTTTGGAGCAGGTCTTGGATGGAGATGCTGCAGATGCTTAGACTTCTTTTAGTTATTCTTGTATATAGTTTTGATCATAGATGGTTTGTAAATATAAAGTCTGTTTATGGTTATTAGATAACTGTAATAACTTTATATCTCTGTTTGTTGACTGATCTATATATTGAATGTGTGATAACTATTATATAGTATAATGCTATATTTTGGGGTGTTAGTTGTGGATATGTACTCAATTATATCATGGTTTTACAACCAGTTTTTCATATCCAGAAATAGTTTGGAAATTTTTTTTGCATGATAATTTCTGAAAGAGAAAAACAAGTAAAAAAAACATAAATTAATTTTTCTATATTACGTACAAGGTGTTATTATGAGGGTTCTGCAAGACTAGGATGTGGAATGTTCTCATATCAGGATTTTCTTCGTAAGCTTTAAATTTGCATTGAGATACTCATTGATATTGTCAAACTTGAGGATTGGAAGAAGGTAAAAAGATCATAACTCAAAGAACAAAGTTAGACACAATTTTTAGAGATGTTCTCCTATGACCTATCAGGGTTTTAGTCAAGATTTGAAATGAATTTGGGGTGTTTTATTTAGGACAGACAGACAGTTTTTAGAGATGTTCTCCTATGACCTAACAGGGTTTTAGTCAATATTTTGAAGTGAATTTGGGGTGTTTTCTTCGGGACTAAGATATAAGTGGTTTTTAATGTGTTTTTTTGTTCTTTTAATGTTGAGGTGAATTTAGGGTGTTTTTATTTAAGCAACACTTAGATGCATTTTTTGAGGTGCTTTTAATGATGTTATATTAATAGAGTTGTTGTAAAGATTTTGAGGTGAATTTGAAGTGTTTATGTTTGGACAAAGCTTAGATATACTTTGTTAGAATGTAAAAAGCCGGTACATAATCTAAAAAATTAGGATAATAGGATGATTGATTCCTAATTATTTGGTGTTTTTATTATAATTGATTTTATATTATACTATAAATACATTCTGTGTTGTCTAGATTAGACACATAATACATTCAGAACATATACAATTTTATATACTTATTAAGGTACTTTTCTGTTGATTAGATTGTTGACATTTAATGCAGATATTTGTTCTAAGGATAACTAAGGTTGAATTTGTAGCTTGAGCACTAGAAGTATTTTAAGAACTAAATTCAAGATTTGTCAATTTGTTTATGATTTTGTTGAATTAGGATCCCTTTTTGATGGTGTTTGTCCTAACCAGAGAGCAACAAAGCAATTCTATCATTACTTGGCTTTATTTGTGGGTTTAAATCTGCATTATATGAGAATTCATTAGAAAAGCAGTTTTCTACCATTAAGTCTAAAAATAGTCAATAAACTAGTTTATAGAAATAGTTGAAGCTCCAAATTTTTACATGGTGCAGGATGGAACCTAGGTATAAAGTTGAAGATCATGGAAAGTATTTTTCTGTAAATCAAGTGATAAAGCTGTATCCTAGAGGCTCTGTGATTAGCAAGCTGAGACTTATGTGCAATAGTTAGTGATATATCTTAAATTAATAATTGATTTTTACTTTCAAAAAGTAGTTTAACTTTTAAAATTAAACAGATACAACTACTGATGCGTAAAATTGGTTATAAAAATGTTCTAAATATTATTCTTTTGGGTGATAGAGGACTATCTCATGACTTGTATAAGAAGAATTTAACAAGAAGTCTTTGACATTTAAAGAAAATGAAGATAGGAAGATAATGACTTGAAGTACAATAATATCATAGCTTTTAGACAAATAAAATATTTGTAAATTTCTTTTAATTTTTTTCAGTTTTTATTTTTTGTTTTGGGTTTGAGCTTTCTTTTAGGATATTTTAAACTTTTATAGTCTTTATAATTTGGAGACGAAAAACTATATGTAGACACTTTTAGTGGAATTTGATTTTCATCAAAAGAGAGGATTATGTTGATTCTTGTTTTAGAATATCTATTCTTATAAAAGATTAACATATTTGTAGTGAATATTCTTTAACTTATCAATTTGTTAGACTGTGATATTATTTTATTTCTATTTAATTTTGCATATTTTATATGATTTTCTTATTATTCATATTTTAGAAGGGATTCAAAGTTAGAAATGAGCATAACTTTTCTTAGATATGATTGTATCATTTTGGTATGTAGAACAAGATTCTAGTTTAAATTTCTTATTCTATCTTATCTTTTTATTATATAAAAGAAAAATCTTAAAGTTCTTTGAATGTTTAATCTTATTATCTATCATATAAAGAAAATCCTAAAATTCTTGAATTATTGATTTTATCTTATATTTTATTTTTTTATCTTATTAAGAAAATCTTAGAATTTTTTAATGTTTTATCTTATCTTATATTTTATTTTTCTATCATATGAAGAAAACCTAAAATGTTTGAATATTGTGTTTTAAATTCTTATTCTAAAATTCTTGAATAACATTTTGGTATATTGTGTTTTTCATTTTAAATTGAGAGTTTCTGTAATTGATTCATAGACCTATTTAGGGTTTAGGGTAATGACATTGTAAGTGTAATGACATTGTTTTTAATGAGTTTTAAATGTCCAAATATATATTATTATAACCAACTCAAACCATTTTAAAATCATAATTTCACGTTCTTAAATAAAACAATTATTTTAATATATCATAAAATCACAAAAAAACAAAGGTGTCACGTAAAAATGTTATTTATTTAATTATATATATAACTATTACTAAAAGAGATAAGTTACCCTTTAAATATTAGTAGAAAATATACTTTTTATAGTGATTTTAAAGGATGTTCGGAAGCAATGAACTACATTTCTTTTAACATTTTGTAGATGATTAGATTATTCAATACATTTTGAGTGTAGGAATTATTTTATGTGCAACTATGATAGGTATAATATATATTTAGAAACTTTGTTAGGTAAATATAACATTGAGTTTAGGAACTATTTTGATGTGTTAATAATACAACATATATTGATTATTTTGCTCGTTATGGATTATTTAGACTATATTATGGAATGGAATTTTATGCAAGTCTTGGATATGGATAGTAGCACATGCATATCTAGTATTAAAAAAAAACGTCACTTTTTATACCGGTTAAAGCCTAAATAGGTATAAAAAGTCTTAGTTTCATATCAGTTATGATTCTAATCGGTATATCATTAAATGCAACATATATTACTAAATAATAAATATTAAAACTACATAAAAATTAATTTATTTTATTTATTACTTTTTTCGGCTCTTACGTAAATCCTTACCCTGGAGCATGTTTGGCTTGTCAAAGTTATTCTTACTTGTGTTAGTTGGGAGATCCTTGGATATGTCAAGATAAATAAAAATAATTTTAAAAAATTTCACACAAAGCAACTTGTGTTGAGGTCATATAGTATTGTCACAAAGTTAATCTTTTGAAGATAAAGCAATCAGAATTTGAAATGATATGTGATAGTCTTTCTTTATCTAAAATGTATAAAAAATATCTATTGTTATCCCATTTGAACAAAAAATAAATAAACTCTTTTTCAAAAAAAATTCCAAGAAAGGGTTATCATCACAGTCGAAGTTAGCTTAAGATGCACACAAAAAGCATTGAGTGATCAAAGGAAGAATGCATCAGGAAAGAAAAACAAAAATACACAAAAAAATGACCAAGTGATGATAAACGAAAATTAAAATTTTAAAAAATGGTAAAGTTTTTAAAAGTTTTGATGAATAACTTATGCCATGCCTAGATGGTAATCATGTTTCAAATAAGTCACACACATTCATTTGGACCTTTATTTCCTTCTTTTAATACCCTTCAATTGTAAAAAATGATGGATGAATGAAATAAACCAAAAAAAAGGAAGTGATGTCTTAGGAAGAGGGAAACTCCCTACTAACTTGCCAGAAGCATGAAAAGAAAATCAAACCAATTAGGGTAATCCTTTTCAGCCAATCCTGTCATATCTATTGCTTGTCTTGAACAAAACCCAAGCCCAAAAACTATCACTAGTGCAAAAATGACCTTTAACGTCACGCCTTAGACGTCAGATCACATAATATCCAACATAAGAAATTAATTGGTGGCATTTTCGTAAATAAGTTGGCCTTGTAGACGTCAGTTAATGGGGGCCGGACGTCTATACTTTAAACCACATCAGTTTGTACAATTAAACACCAAAATGGGACCGCCAAAATATGTAAAGTCATTTTTTACGCCATTTAGACGTTGAATCCCGCAACCTCGACGTCTAAATGGCTTGACAGGGTAGGTGAAAAGTTGTTTTAGACGTCGGCTCCCCTTACATCCGATGTCTATACACATCGCGAATATTAATTTTTAAATCGAATGAACGTCATATTAGTGAGGTCACTGACGTCTAATCGAGAATAGACGTCGGGCACTAGGGGCACCGACGTCTTGATTCCTATTAAATCAAAAATCGCGAACCCGCGGTTACGCGCACTTCATCGTCTTCCTCCTCGCCTTTTCTCTCTGAGACATTGCATTTCTAGGTGCGTTTTATCTCTTTTGAACTGTTTAAACTTACTTCTACTCCGATTAAATTAGTCTTTGATGGATTATCTTCTATTTGAATCGATTAAAATGAGTTT